>CM065477.1:26776731-27521689 GCA_032872505.1 Leptopilina syphax | reverse complement strand
TTTTTCTGAAACAAGGATGTATTCAGAACTTTTTTAGAATTTATTTCCGATAGAGTAAAAATCTGTATCTTGAAAAACAACGTTTGTCTTGTAAATTTATTTTCATAATTTTAGAGTCGAATATCAAATTTTAGTCTTTTTTTCATCAAATTGGAACTTTTTTATTAAAGATTTAAAAAAATTAAAAGTAAAAGTAATAGTGAAATTGAAGTTGAAATTGAAAATAAAATTGATATCTTATTGAAATATAAAATTAAATCGAAATAGAAATTAATTGAATTTAAAATTTAAATTTGAAATAAAAAGAAAAGTACGATTAATAATAAAAATAAAATCCATACAGTAATTTTTTTATTATTTCCAAAGTGAATTTAGAGACAGCAACAAAATGATGAAATATAAAAAAGAGTGCGATGGCCGGGAATCGAACCCGGATCAACTGCTTGGAAGGCAACTATGCTGACCATTACACCACCATCGCACGTTGAAATTTCCCAGCATTACTCTCGTTCTAAGTTGAAGGCCAATTGATGATTCATTAAATTTTTTATAGCCTACAATAAAATAACTCACAAAATATAATCGCAATTTTTTCAACTTCATATTGTGATTAAATGACAATTTTAAATAATGTTTAGAACGTCATTTTCATTTTCTTTCTTTTGCACGTGTGTGATTATATATATTTCCAACACTTTGACATTGAATGCCACAAGCCACAGTGATGTATGACAAAATTTTGGTACCTGTTCAATTTTTCAGTCGCTTTTTGTTTTTAAATAGAACACACGCTATAGTACTACTGAATTTTTTTTTAAATTTATCACATTTGATAGTAATACCTAATATTTTTGATTTTTGAAAAAGTTTAATTTTTCCCCTTATAAATTTTTAGTAGAAAAAATAATAGTGGAATAACGGGAAAAACGGAGTAAAAATGGAATATTTTGTAAAATTAGATTTGTTTAATTTTTAATTTTCGTCAGTTTTTTTTAATAAATTAGAGGGGGAGAGATGAATTAGAGGCGCGATCCCCTGTTTATTTGCTGTGATTGTCGTAAGCAATTTGTCAATTATCGTCAATGAACGAAAGAGCACAGAGCACAGTCCACTTTCTTTTGACAAAAAGAATTCCGTGAGTAAAATGTACTTCAACTTTTGTAATTAATAATTAATTTTTATTTTGCAAAATATGTAAAGCGTGAGATATTCTAGGTGCTTGTTCTTCAATGTCACTAATGTTTTGACATTTCCGGTCAACACATTTTGATAATTTGTAAACTTTCTGCTTTTCTACATTGTTGATATATTCTCAATTCGAACAAAGGATGAGCATCTAAATTCTCCCGTTTCTACTTTACCTGTAAAACTGTTACGTTTTACGTAAATTTACGAAAACTTACGCGATCTTGAATATTATTTTTCTCTTTTTTTTTTGTTTTGTTTTAGTTTTTTTTTTTTGCTTTTCTTATTCTTATTTTTCGAAAATGTTAATTTTATAATAAAGAGAATTTTATGAAAATAATTGAATTATTGGGAAGAAATTTATGAAACATTAGTAAGTAATTGAATTTTGCAGAAGAATTTTGATATTTACAAAAATAATTGAAATTTTGAGGAGAATTTAAAAAAAAAAATTTTGAAAATAATTTAATTTCTGCCAAGAATTTTCTTACTTTTTGAAGATAATTGAATTTTGCAAAGAATTTTATTAAAACTTTTGAAAATAATTAAATTTCCAGGATGAATTTTATTATTTATGAAGATAATTAAAATTTTGACGAGAAATTTAAAAAAAAAAATTAAAAATAATTGAATTTCTAGGATGAATTTTATTATTTATAAAGATAATTGAAATTTTTAACAGATTTTTTTAAAAATGTTTAAAAGTAATAGAATTTTGCAGAAGAATTTTGATATTTATAAAAAAAATTGAAATTTTGAGAAGAATTTAAAAAAAAAATTTGAAAATAATTTAATTTCTGACAAGAATTTTCTAACTTTTGAAGATATAATTGAATTTTGCATAGAATTTTATAAGAACTTTTGAAAATAATTAAATTTTTAGGATGAATATTTTATTATTTATGATAAGATAATGATAATTTTGACGAGAAATTTAAAGAAAGTTTTGAAAATAATTGAATTTCTGCGAAGAATTTTATTACTTTTGCAAATAATTGAATTTCAGAGAATTATTTATAAAGATAATTGAAATTTTGAACAGATTTTAAAAAAAAAATTTTAAAAGTAATTGAATTTTGAGAAGAATTTAAAAAAAATTTTTGAAAATAATTTAATTTCTGCCAAGATTTTTCTTACTTTTGAAGATATTTGATTTTATTTATTACTTATGAAGATAATGATAATTTTGACGAGAAAATTTTGAAAATAATTTAATTTAATTTCTGCGAAGAATTTTATTACTTTTGAAAATAATTGAATTTCTACAATGAATTTTATTATTTATAAAGATAATTGAAATTTTGACAAGAATTTTTATTAAAATTTTTGCAAATAATTGAATTTCAGAGAAGAATTTTATTATTCACAAGGATAATTGAAATTTTTAACAGATTTTTTTTAGAAGTAATTGAATTTTGCAGAAGAATTTTGATATTTACAAAAATAATTGAAATTTTGAGAAGAATTTAAAAAAAAATTTTTTTAAATAATTTAATTTCTGCCAAGAATTTTTTACTTTTTGAAGATAATTGAATTTTGCAAATAATTTTATCAGAACTTTTGAAAATAATTAAATTTTTATGATAAGTTTTATTATTTCTAAAATTTTGACGAAAAAATTTTTAAAAAATATTGAATATAATTGAATTTCTGCGAAGAATTTTATTACTTTTGAAAATAATTGAATTTCAGAGAAGAATTTTATTAAATTTTTTTTTAAATAATTGAATTTCGGAGAAGAATTTTATTATTTATAAAAATAATTGACATTTTAAAGAGAATTGAAAAAGATAAATTCAAATTTCCCGCCGTCCCGTAAGTCGGTGTATGAAAATAAAAGTACGGGACGTTAGCTACCCAGCCCTGCGAATAAATGACGACATCGTTGATTACACTCGTGATTTCATGCAACGCCATTTTCTTTGTGTGCAGTGTTGGAGCAGAAATCATCATTGCTCCAATTAATCTGAAATTTCAAGTTATTTTCATAAAGTTTCAATCATTAAACTTGTTTAATTGACTGTGATATAAAGTGTTCGCGCTGTAAATCAACATTTTATCGAGGGACTTGTTGTCAATAAAAGTATTCCTCAAGTTTGAGATCGCGTGTTGACAGGTTTCTAAAAGCTTTAAATTTTAATCACAAAGTAAGTTGAAAACTATTGTGAAGAGAATTTTATTAGGAAAATTTCTCGTTCATCATTTATTGTGATAATTTAACCTCGTAAAATTATATTCCACTATATTTGAAATATTAAGAATTTCTCAGGAAAATTGTCAATCGTATTGTGCGTCTTATTGTTTTTTTCTTGTAATAAAGAAAGAATTTTTCTCACAGTGATACGTCATTTAAAAAGGGGGTGTATTTTTCCATTTGACATATGAATCATTTTGGAATCAACGGACTTGTTATAACTTAACAATATTGTTGACTCGTTAATCTTCTAATTAACATGTTTCCAAGAATATTTAACCTGTCGCGATAAATTTAAAGAGTTTTTTAGTTGTCAATACTTTCTAAGATGTGTTTTCTGCGTTGTAGCATGATATTCCATTGTTAGAGGAATACACGCGTTTGATATGGTAATAGATTAGAGAGAGAGTAGTGTGTGTTTTGTAATGATATTTTCAGTGATTTTTGTTTATATTCATTTGGAATGCGTTACTAATTCGCATTAATAACATTCTTCGTTTTAATCCTGATAACTACAAGTGATCTCTATTTTCTGTTATATAGATATCCATTGCCAGATTGAATCACAACGAGGATGTATTGACGACATTATCTGTTTTGTAATCAAGGCGATTTGAATTTCTTTCATCATTTTTCTCAGCTCCAGCTTGGTTATAAGGTAAGAGACTTAAAATGTTAATTATTGTTTTGCTATTTTCATGCTTTGAGTGTTTTTTGTGGCGTTTTTTTATAAGAATGATTAGTGACAATTGTTTTAATTTAGAAAACAATTTGTAATTCAAAACAATTTGTTAATTAAAAGAGATTTTAAAATATTGAAACGTTTTTAAAAAGTAAAATGTTCGAAATGTTTTTTTTCAAACTGTCATAAACTGTAAAATTACTTTAGCAAAGTTTAAGAAAACAATTTAAAAATCTTTTGAAACGTTTTTTAAAAAGTTGTAAAAGTTGCAAATGTTTGAAATGTTTTTAATATTTTTAATATTTTTAATATTTTTAAAATGTCAAAAAGAATATAAATTAACTTCAGCGAAGTTTAAAAAAATAATTTTAAATTCTTTTGAATCGTTTTTAAAAAGCTGTAAATGTTCGAAATGTTCTCAATATTTTCAAACAGTCAAAAAATAAATTAATTTTAGTAAAAGTTAAAAAAGTAATTAAACATATTTTTTAACATTATAAAAAGTTTTTAAAAAGTATATAAAAAGCATAAATGTTTAAAATGTTTTGAAAATATTTTTAAATTTTAGAGAAATTACAAATGATTGCAGAAATTCAATTATTTTCAAAGATTTTCCTCAATTCAATGATATTTAATATCTACTATTTTCATAAAATTTTCCAAAAGAATTCAATTATTTAAAAAAAAATTTAATAAAATTCTACACAAACTTTTAATTATTTTCAAAAAATAATAAAAATTTCACAGGAATTTCATTATTTACAAATATTTTTCATAAATTTCTTCGCAATCATTTAATTATTTTCATAAATAATAAATTTTTTTACGGGATTCAATTATTTTCGTAAATAATAAAATTCTTTTTATTAATTTAATTATTTTCACAAATAATAAAACTCATGGTAGAATTTCAATTATTTTTGATACAATTTTAATCGAATTCCTCGAAAAAATTCTTAAAAATTTTATTAAAATTCGTCAAAAGAATTTAGTTATTTAAAACTTTACAGATAAAATTCTATATGAGAATTAAATTTTAAGAAACATGCAATTATTCAATAAATTGTTATTTTCGTATTTAAATAGTTGAATTCTCGTAGAATTTACAAATAAAAATGGTTTTAAAAATGAATTTTAGTTTAAATTTTAGATAGTAATTGAATATTAAAAGCAATAGAACGTAAATTTTTAGAAATAATTGAATTTTGAAAAGGTTTCAGATTAAAGTCTTTGAAAATTTGAATTTTTCATATTTTTAACTAACAATTCTGTGGAATTAATTTTTTTTTTTTGAGAAAGTTTAATTGCCGATTTTTTTATATTATTTGAAGTTTTTATTTTCTAATATATATTTAATTGAAGAATTTACGAATAATTGAAATTTCGTAAAATTGAATATTGTAAACAAATACATTTGAAAATTTTCAAAGAACTTTTTCGAAAATTATTAAAAATAATGGATTTATAGAAGATGTTTAGTTAAAAACACGAAAAAAAATTCAATTTTGTAAAAGTTACAAATTGGTCCGTAATTTTTCATTTTTGGTCCGTAAAGTCCGTATTTTTAAATACTTTTACTAGTTCGAGCCCTGAAATTGTCAAAAAAAGTATAAATTTTAGTAAAATTCGAAATTTTGTCGGTAAGGAAAAATTTATTTAAAGTTTACGGAAATTATTATTTGAAATTCAAATTATTTAGACCGTGATGATTATGAAATGACGAGTATTGATGTAATTTTTACATTCTTATCTTATAAGAGGGACATTTTTTTAATCGTATTATTTTGATCACTAAAAATGTCGCTGTATTGACACATTTTTGTTTCTTGAACACATGAAGTTTGATACCTTGCTTCCGATTTTGTTGCTATCACTTTATCGGCTCATTTATAAAAAAGGTTTTGAAATTCAAAGGTTTATAATTGGATGCTTTTAGAATTTATAAATATCGCCTATATTTATAAACTGAAATTAATCGCTGAATGTTTATTTTTATTGATGAATTTTGCACAAACTTGAACCTTTCCACTAGGAGCTTTCTTTTATTTCACACGTGCTGGCAATAATATTAACACTTTTCCACTTATCATATGGAATGTCTGAAATGGTTGCTATAATTTTTAAAAATTATCCATTGTATTAGTGTGTAAAATTGTAATTTTTTTTTCTCTCACTTCGACTCTCTCTTTTGCTTTCTTTTTTTTTTGGAGAAAATTAACCAAAGTTCTAACAATTTAGTGTGTGTGTGTTATGTTTAATAAAATTAGATAGTGAAAAATGCATGTTTAGAGTACAAGGGAAATTGAAAATCATATTGAACCTGCTTCTAAACAGACAAGAGGATTAAAAAAGACAAAAATGGCGTCTCGCAAGAAAGTATTACTGAAAGTTATCATTCTGGGCGATTCGGGTGTGGGAAAAACTTCTCTGATGAACCAATATGTCAACAAAAAGTTCAGCAATCAATATAAAGCGACAATTGGCGCTGATTTTCTCACAAAAGAAGTTATGGTCGACGATAGGATAGTTACAATGCAGGTAAATATGAACATTTTCGTTTTAATTAAAATTGTAGTCAGGGTGTCTACTAATCGGGAATTTAATTTGACCGAGAATAAGCCAGGAATTTTATGCCAAACCGGGAATACTTTCACCAAATTAAAAAAAGTTTTATTATTTTAATTTGTTTTTAAAAAATCCCTTTTTATTTCAATTTTTATAAATATTTATACTGTTCTCTAGATTTAAATTAGTTAAAAATAATTAATTTGATAGTAAAAAATCAGTCACTGATTCAAATAATAGTATGTAAATAAATTTTAAAAAATTATCGAGTTAATAAAAATTTTGTGAAATTCGACTGAAAATAATTTAATTCGTTAAAGAATTATATTAAAAACTTTTTAACAAATCGAATTATCAAAGTATTTTAATTTTATAAATTGATAAATAATTGAATTTCATAAAGAGTCACATTCTAATGAATTCATGTTTCTTAGTGCGAAGATTAATCATTAAAATTTTTATTAGTAATTTTAAAAAAAGATACACACTTAAAATTTTTAAATAAAATTGAATTTTCGAATAATTTATTTAAAAATTCTGAAAAATAAGATTTTTGAAATTTTTCAATTCTATTGTTTCAAGATAATTGAATTTTTATAAAAAAATAATTGAAATTTTTTGAAATAATTGAAATTTCTTTTCGTGCTATTAAAAATAATTTAATTCTTTTAAAGAATTTTATTTAATTAAATTTTTCAAAAATAATCAAGAGAAATTAGTTGCAGAATTTCAATTACTTTTAATACAAATTCAGATTCACTAAATTCTTTTGAATATTATTTAAAAAAAAATTCTTCACAAGAATTCAATTATTTTCATAAATTTTCATAAAATTCTAGAAAACAACTTAATTATTTTCAAAAGTAATAAAATTCTACGCAGAAAATCAATTATATGTAAAAAAATTTTTTAAATTCTCAAAATTTCAATTATCTTTATAAATAATTAATGTGTTCTCCACAAGTTAATTATTTTCAAAAATTTTAATAAAATTCTACGCAAAAATTTAATTACTTTTATAAATATAGTAAAAATCTTTTCAGAAATTCAATTAGTATCAATACACTTTAATAAAATTGAATTAATCAAATTTGCAATTATAATTATGAACAGACAAGATTATTTTAAAAAATTGAAAAAATTCTTTGTTTAATTCAATTATTTTCCAAATTTTCAATTGTAATTATGGAAAGATAAGAATGTTTTTAAAAATTGAAAAAATTCTTTATTTAATTCAATTATCTTCCAAATTTTCAATTAGAATTATACATAATAAAAAAAACGTTATTTTCAAAAAATTTAAAGAATTTTAATTATTCGTAAAAACTCTAATAACAATTTTTGAAGCCATTTGTAGATTTATTTATGTTCGAAATCAAATAAATTTAAATTTGTTGAAAAAAAACCGTAAAAAATTAGAAAAAAAAAATCGGGAAATAACAGGGAATTTTGTTGAACGAAAATAGTAGACACCCTGTGTAATGTTTTCAAGTGGAGGGGAAAAAATGTAAATCTTTGATTTTTCCTTTTTAGATTTGGGACACTGCAGGTCAAGAAAGATTCCAATCCCTTGGAGTTGCATTTTATCGAGGTGCCGATTGTTGTGTTCTTGTATTTGACGTCGCAGCACCAACATCCTTCAAATCCTTGGACTCTTGGAGGGACGAGTTTTTAATACAAGCCTCGCCAAGAGATCCCGACAATTTTCCATTCGTTGTCGTTGGCAATAAAGTGGAACTCGAAAATAGAGCGGTAAATTTTGCAAAATTCTGCATTAAAAAGTATTTAAATATTAAATATTAAAAAGTATTTAAATATTAAATATTAAAAATGTTAAATATCAAAAATATTTAATATTTAATATTAAGAATATTAAATAGTAAAAATATTTAATATTTAATATTAAGAATATTAAATATTAAAAATATTGAATATTACAATTTTTAAATATAAACATTTTTGAATTTTGCTAATTTCGTTTTAATATAATTTAAATTAATTTAATTTACCAATTGAAAAATTTTTCCTTCAAGGTATCCACCAAGAGAGCTCAACAGTGGTGTCAGTCAAAAAATAATATTCCCTATTTCGAAACCAGTGCGAAAGAAGGAATCAATGTTGAACAAGCTTTTCAAACGATAGCGAAAAATGCACTGGCTCAAGAAAGTGAGGTGAGTAATTTGTATTTTTTTCTACAAAAATGTACAATTTTAAATAATACACTGCAAGCCCGATCAGCGGTCACCCGATCAGTGGTCACTTGTTTACGTCGTTTGTAGATGGGGCGGGCGAGGGGCAAAGAGGGAGTCGAAAAGTTGTGGCAGTAGCGTATACATTAAAGACGCTCTGGCCCCTTAAAAAAAAATTCAGTAGTCAAGTAATGGTAACCCATCATAAAACAGTTCGTACGGTCCTATATGTTTACGCCCGATCAGCGGTCGAGCACCCCCGGAGCTGACCGCTGATCGGGCTTGCAGTGTAAATCAATATGATTTTAATTAAAGTAAATTTTAATTTTTATAATTTATTTAATAAAGTAAATTTTCCATTAACAGGTTGAACTCTACAATGAATTTCCCGATCAGATAAAATTGACCAACGACCAAAGAAATAATGGCAAAGGAGATTCTTGTGCTTGTTAGGTATCAAATAGACAAGTTTTTTTGAACGTTTTATGGTTAAAAGGAAAAAAAAGCAGCGCAGGTTAAATTATTAATTTGAGAATCTCTGCGCAAAAAATTTTTTCAAAGCACTGCAATCACTGAAAGCTTTGGTTATAAAAAATTCCAGTGAATGTACCTTTATTATTATTATTATTATAATTATATTATTATTTTAATACTTTTTAAACTGACCATTTTGGGTTGATTGAAACATACTCAGATCGTTTCGATCCTTGTTGCCAATAACTCTGTGTCTGACTATCAAATAGAAAAAAAATTAAATACAGATTTTTAACTGTAAATATCACAGAGATTTTTGGGAGAAGAAAAAACTAATCTCTATTGAGAAAAAGAGAGAGAGAAAGCGAGAGTGTGTGAGAGAGAAATGTAAAAGAAAAATTTAAACGCGGCGAACATTTTCTCGAATGTTTAGAAATATTGTATCGTGTATCTATATCGTCGTGTAATGTTCCAATTTGAACTGAAAAATCTGTTGAAAATTACAGACACAGACTATGTTTTTTGCCTTGTGTAAAATTAGACGAAAACCACCAATCCTTTTTGTACGAAGTGGTTATGAATTTAGCAATCTTTTTTTCCTCCTATATGTTACTTTTTTTTAAAAAAGAAAATTAGTAAACATCACTTTTATGAGTGAGGTACACGTATAGGCTTATTCAATTTATTACGTGTTCATAATCTTTAACAGTAATATTGGGTAATTGTAATCTATTGAGATTTTTATTGCATCGTTAGATTATTATTAAGGGATAAGGTAAAAACTTTTTTTGCATGCAGTTAAAAAGAGTTTTTCGAATTATTACTATTATTATACAATTTAAGAAAAGCAGATTTTACAGAGCTTAAGCTCAATAACCCTGTAAAATAATTGATTGCAAAGAAATAATTTTTAAAGAAAACAAAAATGGTGGCAACTCAGTGAAATTAAGTAGAAAAGAAAATTATTAAACAAAATTTGGTTGTTCCTTTTTTTTGTAGTTATGTCACTGTTATACAGTTGCAGAAAGAAATCTATCATATTATACTCTAAATATTGATGTGTATTTTTCTTAATTTATTACTCTGATGTAGAACATTTTAATCTAGGTATGTAACAAAGAAAAAAAATTGAAAAAAAACACTGAAAAAAAAGATAAATGAACACAGACAGCTTTTAGCGATGAATTTGACCTTAAATAATTTAATTATATCACGTAAGAAAATCGGAAATATAAGTCTTATTGCTCAAATATGTGCCGAAACGTAACGTGGCTCCAATTTCCGGTTCGATCACTAATTCCTCTTCCTGTGACAATCCAGGATTTCCCGCTGAAAAGAAAGAAAATAATTTTTTTTAATGAAACTAAGACTTGTATTTTATGATGATTTTAAAATTTTTTGTTTGTAAAATTGGTTTTAAAATTCTTTTTAAAATTGTGTTTAAAATTGTTTTTAAAATTATTTTTAAAATTATTATAAAAATTAGTTTTAATTATATTTTTACATTCATATAATAAGAAAGTATTTTTATATCAATTTTGAAATGTTTGGATTTTGTATACTTACAAAATTTTATGTCAGTTGGTATTGAGAAAAGTGTGACACGTTGAGGCTTTAAAACGCGTACATTCAGACATCCCAGTTCGATAAGTATCTGCGGAAATTATAATTTATTTTCTTATAATTCTAATCTTCTATAGTTCTTCTCATTATTAATTTTAATGTTAGTCTAATTATTTCTAAAAACTAGTAAATAATTACAATTTCTGTTAATTTTATTCAATTTTGAAATTTAGTTAGAAAAAGAAACTAAATTTCAAGCCAAAATTGCCGATAATTAAATTTTTACAATAAATTCTGGGCTCGAACTAAGTCCGTAAATTTGCTTCAAGTCCGTAAAAGTCAGTTTTTTTTTAAAAAAAGGTCTGTAAAGTCCGTAATTTTAGAGAAATTACAAATGATTACAGAAATTCAATTATTTTCAAAAGTAATAAAATTCTTCGCAGAAATCCAATTATGTTCAACAATTTTTTAAAATTCTAGTCAAAATTTAAATTATTTTTATAAATAATAAAATTCTTCATCGAAATTTAATTATTTTCAAAAATTTTAATACAATTCTTGGCAAAATTTCAATTCTTTTTCGAAATTTTCTTCACTTCAATGATTTTCAATATCTACTATTTTAAAAATTATTGGTAAAATTCTTTATGAGAATAATATTAAAATATTAAATATTAATATTATAATTAATATTATAATATTAAAATATTAAAATATTAAAATTTTGTAAAATTGAATTATAAACAAATGAATTTGAAAAATTCTCAAAGAACTTTTTCAAAAATTATTAAAAATAATGGATTTATAAAAGAATTTTAGTTAAAAACACTAAAAAAATTGAATCAGTTACAAATTATTGCAGAAATTCAATTATTTTCCAAAGTAATAAACTTCTTCGCAGAAATTCAATTATATTCAAAATTTTTTTAATTCTTAGGGATTCAATTATTTTCACAAATAATAAAACTCATCTCAGAATTTCAATTATTTTTAATACAATTTTAATGAAATTTCTCGAAAAATGTAATTATTCTTAAAAATTTTATTAAAATTCGTCGGAAAAATTGAATTATATAAAAAATTTGTTCATAAAATTCTTTATGAGAATTGGATTTTAAGAAACATTTAAAATTATTTATTTCTATATTTAAATTAATGAATTCTAGTAGTATTTTCTAATAAAAATTGATTCTAAAATTAATTTTCGTTAAAATTTTAGATAATAATAGAATATTAAAAACAATATAGCGTGAACATTTAGAAATAATTGAATTTTGAAATTAATTTTTTTAAAAAAGTTTAATTATTGAAATTTTTATTTTCAAATATATATTTAATTGGAGAATTTACGAATAATTGAAATTTCGTAAAATTAAATATTCTAAACAAGTGCATTTGAAAATTGTCAAAGAACTTTTTTGAAAATTATTAAAAATAATTAATTTAAAGAAGAATTTTAGTTAAAAATTCTTGAAAATAATAATTGAATTGATAATGATCGGACTGGTTTTTTTTATCATTAATTTGTCCGTAAAGTCCGTATTTTTAAATACTTTCACTGGTTCGAGCTCTGTAAATATGTTATTTCTAAGTTTTGTTATTTTAACAAAATGGATTTGTATTTTGTTTATATATTCGTAAATTAGTTTATAATTTTGCGCTAACCTCGACTAGCTCTCTTGTGTGGAAAGGTTGAAGTGCTGGAATAAATCGATTTTGTATTTTGTTTAACATAACTCCAGGATGTTTTATGCAGTACGATAAAATTGCCCCCATCATTCTGTCAAGTACTCGTCGATTTAGGCTTCCATCAACATGAATCCACGGTTTTATCGCTACATTTACTTCTTCTGATGGACTGAAATTGAAAAAATTGAAAATACATGATCTTAAAAGTTCTATATGTTTAAATGAACAAAATTTGTTTATTTCTTCTTCGAATTTATTTTTTGTTGCAATTTTTGCGTCACTGGCAAAACAGTTAATTATTAAGTTTCTAAATTAAAAATTTTTGTTTTTAACTTTGTATATTTTAATTACTAATCAGTAATTCGTAATAAAATTAAATATAAATAATATTAATATTATTTATTTTTATTTATTAATATATTTTTTAATAAAAAATATTTCGTTCATTTGATCGTTCTAAACTTTTGAATTAAAATATTAATTAAAAATATTTACTTTGCATTTAACATTTGTTCGATTTGAAGAATCTCTTTGTCCTTTTTCACTGTATTTCTCTGTCTAGAGCTTCGTCTTAACAATCCATCACTGGCATCTTCATTCGCCAGTTCATCGTCATGTTCCTTGTTCTCTTGTTCATCTCCCCTATCGGCATTTAATTTTTCATGTTCATCGACATAATTTTCTCCATCGTGTTCCATTCTCTCGGGTGAATGAATCTCTTGCTTTGGTATTATTTCATCGGTATTTGTCTGCGTTTTTGTTTCATCATTTAAAACATAAGTCGCACCTTTTGGTGCAGATTGTAGGGCTTCTTGTTCGAGACGTAGAATTTTACAGGAACGAATTAGCCATGAATCGGAATGTTGCTGATGAACGTAACGAACATTCGTGACGCCAGTTCGTAAAACTTGAAAATATTCCGTTAATATTGAGAGAATGTTGGAAAGTGCATCGCCAATGCATTGGAATGTCGTCTATAAGAGAATTGATAAGAAATGGAATTATTTTAATTAGGGATTTTGTAATTTGTGTAGGCGTCGGATATTATGACTTTTTCGACTTTAATTTGACTATTTTCAAAAAAATGCTAATTTTTATGACTCATTTTCAAAAATTACGACTTTTTCGATTTTTTTCCAAATATTGCAACAAAATATGTACCATATTTTTAGTATAAAATGCAACTTATTTCGATTTTTATAGTGTGAAAAATGACTACAGACAAATCTTTCAAAAATAATTTATGCATAATTTTTCTACTTCAATTTTCGAAATATACAATCAAAAAGATTTTTAATAATTGAAATTTTGGAAAATTTAATTGAAGAATTACTCAAATAATTGATTTTTTTCAAGTATTTTATTGCAATTTTTAAAAATCAACTTTTGAAAAATTTTAATGAAAAATTTTGAAAGTAATTAAATTTTCAAAAATTTTAATGAAAAATCTTCAAGTGTAAATTTAAAAATGAAAATTAATGATAATTAGCTTCTTAAAAATTACAGTAAAAAATATTTTAATAAAGTAATTTGGTAGATTTTTTTCATTACAATTTTTTAAAATTTAATTATTTTCAATCACATATTTCCAAAAATTCAAATACATATCTACAAAAAATAATAAAATTAAAATTTATTGGAATTATTACCTATTGAATTTCAGGAGGTTTTAAATTGAAATTTCTTATCTTTTATTTGCCGTGGAAAAACAAATCAGAAATATTTATTTAACAAATTATTTAAGTTTTGAATAATTGAATTTAGAAATCAGTGAAAAGTCAAAGAAATAAAAAAAATTTTTTGTATTATTCATCAGGGTGGCCACTTGTCAGTAAAGTCAGAGAAATGTCAGGGAAACAATTTTTCGTCAGTACAGTCAGGAAAAAAATTTTTTGTCAGGGAAATTAAGAAAATTGCGACTTTTTCGACTTTTCTTCCAAACATTGCAACAAAATACTACAATTTTTAGTAAAAAAAAGTGCAACTTATTTTAATTTTTATAATGCGAAAAATCACTATAAACAAATCTTTCAAAAATTGTTTTTGAATCATTTTTTAATATAATTAAATTTTTTAAAAATATATCTATAATAAAAATTTTTTTAAATAATTGAAATTTTGTAAAATTTAATTGAAATTAATTAATTTTATTTATTTATTATTTAAAATAAAATTTTCATAATATTTATAATATTTCGAAAAAAATTAATTATTTAAAATAATGTTTAGAAAATTCTTATGTAGAATTCAATTATTTTCAAAAATAACAAAATTTTTTACAGAAATTCAAATCTTTTTAAACATTTTAACAAAATTTTTCGCAATAATTCAATTATTTTCATAAACAATAAAATTCTTCTCAGGAATTTAATTTCTATTATTTTCATAAATAATAAAATTTATCGCAGGGTTTCAATTATTTGTAATACAATTTTACAGTAATTTTTCAAAAATTTCATTGCAAAAATAATTTTTTTTAAATTGTTAGGGAGAATACAATTATTTACAAAAATATTAGAATTTTTCACAAATTATTTTCAAATATTGTAATAAAATTGTTTGATAGAAATCAATTATTATAAATATGTACAATTTTAATTAATTTTTTTTTGAAATAAGTCAATTATTATTTTAAATTTTAATAAAATTATTTACAAGAATTCAATTATTTACATAAATATTTTTTGAAAGAATTCAATTATGTCGATAAATAACAAAATTATTCCCGAAAATTCAATTATTTTGAGGCATTTTAATAAAATTGTTTGCAAATTTCAATTATTTTCATAAATTACAAAATTCATCAAAAGAATTCAATTATTATTAAAAGTAATAAATTTCTTCTTGGAAATTCAATTATTTTAAAAGCTTCTAATAAAATCGTTCGCAAGAATTTAATTATTGGCAAAAATTTTAATTTAATTCTTTGTAAAATTTAATTATTTTTACAAACATTTAGCAAATTAATGATTTTCAAAATCTACTATTTTCATAAAATTTCCAAACAGAATTCAATTATCTAAAAATTTTTTGTAAAATTCTTCTTAAGAATTCAATTCTTTTCCTGAATAATAAAAATTTCTCAGGATATCAATTATTTAAAGTAGAATTTGCATAAAATTAGTCGAAAGAAATCAATTATTTAAAAAGTTTTATTAAATTCTTGGCAAGAATTAAATTATTTATATAAATATTGAAATTCTTTCATGAATAATAAAATTCGTTGCCGGAATTCAGTTTATTAGCAGGATAAGAAAGAAGTCAATATTTTTTATGTAAATTAGGAAAAAGTCAGAAAAATAAAATATGGAATGGAATTTTTTTGTCAATTTTGTCTGAAACGAATTTGTTTGGTCGTCAATTTTAATTTTTCGATAGTTACTTTTTTTACTACTTTTTTCAGTTTGAAAGCTACTTTTTCCTATTTTTTTAAAATTAATTATTGAGTGCGAAATCTTTTTTTACACTTACCGATAGGTCCACTAAAGTAGCACCCAATTCCTTCTTTTCCTTGATGAACATACAAACGGCGTGAACAATCGCCCAAGGAATTCTCACTTTCTCCATCACGATTTGTTGAAATTCCTGATACGAAGTGATTTGTTTTGGAAAAATAGCGTTCTTCTTAATTCTTGACAGTAGATTATTTACTGTATTCAGTTTCAATGGTAATATGTCCGAGGGAATTTCGTAACCCTGATGTACGTCTAGTTTTCTTGGTCCATCAGCATCCGACAATTTCAGTTTGTGGAATATATTGAATGAATTGACGACAAAAAAAATCGTGAGCATGATGACTGTCAGCTAATGTAAGTTCAGTGTATTCTTGTCTCATTTTCAACATTCCGAATCGTGTGTAATAAAAATCGTTTATACAGCGACGAGCTGGTCGCGGTTCGAAGTCATCCGCATCTCTAGGTGGTTGATCAACTTGCAGTGGATCTACGTCAATGATCTCTTTTTTCGATTCCTTTAATTTTTCATTCTCCTGCTCCTCGGGTTTTTGTAGTAATCGATTTGGCTCTCTCATTGTTCCGAGAAGTGCCGCTTGGACTTTTTGTAGATTCTTGGAATAGAACTGTCGCATTGTATTCGAGTGTGAGTTAGTGATGAGTAGTGGTTCATAAGCGGAGTTGACGTTATCGAGTTTTCTTTGTCGTTTCGCTTCGTGTGTGACGTGTGTGGTGTCATCGACTCGTTGTCTTTTCTCGTGCGGTTCATCGTCTTCGTCATCGCTCGAGGGACAGCGTTTGATACCACGTAGGTTGATTCGATCAATGTCGGTACTTTGAGGAGCGGTGTCATTTTGATTCCAGTTCGGCTCCTCGAGGAAGACGGTGTTTGGATTCTCGACTGTAAAATTGTCGTCGATTGTTCCTTTCTTGAGTAGAGGTCTCTGCATTATTTCGGAATTAGGCACTTGTTCTGGTCTATCGTCGAGTTCTTGGAGAATTGCTCGATTGCTGACTTCCACTCTTTGTGCACCGGATTCAGTCGCGTAGTTGTAATTCATCAGAAGGGATTGGTAACGTTTGGCGATCTTTAGATAAACGTCGTTCTTCTCCTGCAAGCGGGGATCTAGCATGATGACCTGATCGGGCATCTCGATTTCAAATTCCAATTGATCTTTGGCGAAAAAGTCGTGAATACCGGCGACGACTCCGCCCGTGATTGGTTGCATTTCGATTCCGGGGACATTTGGCGGTACGGTGAAATTTAATTCTGGACTTTGGTTCTCGCATTGCCATTGTATTAGTTTGTAGAGAAGATTGTAGGATTCGGAGAAGACGCTGTAGGGCCATTTGGTTTGGAATTTGTAGTAGTAGTTGAGAGACAGTTGGTATTGGGCGTTTGTCATTGGCATGTAGTTGCCACCTTTTGGAACGGTTGCGGTTCTGAGAACGCCTCTTCGGATTGATACCATTTGATCGCTGCGGATTTTGAATATCGCGGCTCGAAGATTCGCCTCCGAGTACTGTTGATAAATTTTGAATAGTTGATAGGCCCAGCTGCGGCGATCTTTGCCGGAGCACATGGAACTGTGAATTACGCTGTTGAGGATTGCCACGTGAACGTCGTTGGGATTCTTGACGTCTTTGGTGAAACCCTTGGGATTGAGGACCTTTGAGGGATGTCGCAAATCGTAGATGAGATTGAAAGCTTGAATTGTTTGGGGTACCATTACCGGATCTCTGGGTTCCATGTTTGAGATGTCGTAATATTTTTTCGAAATGTAGGCGACAAGTTCTTTGAAGATTTTTGTTACTTTCTCCTCGTACTCGACGGGATTGTGACACTCGCCCTTGATGCGATCGACGAGACCGTTGAAACGCTTGTTGACGAAGTAATTTTGTTTGATCTCCTCGATTCCGAGCATTACGCTGCTTATTGTTTGCGATTGTTTGAGCATGTAGTGGAGTCTTCGTTGACAGGCACGCGAAGTCTTGTTGTTGGAGCAGTTGGAGTAGGTTCTTAGGATGTCGCGCACAGCAATGAAAGTGACGAATTGCTTACGAGGATTCGGGAAGAGATACATCATTGCGACCTTGCACATTAGGAGAATATTGTCCTCGTGCGGTTCCCAATCGACGCGAAGTTTGTCCATTCGTTGTAGAGCTTTGTAATCGACTTCGTCGTATTTTACACGTTTCTTCACGGTTATTTTTCTTGGTAGCACTCGACGGACATAGGACTTTTTCTTTGGTTGAACTTTTGAAGCTGATGATGATGGCTTACTGGTGTCTTTAACTTCCTTCTCTGTATTCGATGTCACCGCAGCTTTTGCCTTGACACTCGACTTTGTCACTTTCTTGTAACGTATTTCTTTCGCACTCGCGAAAGTCGAATCCTGAATAGCTTCCTCCAGTGATTTTGGTGTCGTATCCAAAAGAATTTTTCGATTTTCCTGAGATGTTTTGTATTGCTGGTATGTGTAATTATTGTGACCCCATGTCCAATTTCGTTTGAGGTGGGAGAATAAAGCGGAATCGAGTCCAGCTGCTCCTTGATGATCACCAGGCACTTCACCATTATCATTCTCTTGTACTTTCTCCGGATCACGAGGTTTCGCCGCCGTTATCATTTCGGCCTTCTTTGGCAAATCCTCCAGTAAAATATCCTTCCCTTGAACCGCTAGTCGACCACCCAATGATGTGTGGATACAAATTTCCCACATATCGTACCAATATTTTTCAACATCCAGCAATGTTTTGAATTCGTACCGTCTCACTGGATAGGATTTCTCCTCAATTCGATGATAGCTGACGGAGGAACTTGTTGTGTCTGTAAGTTGTCCGCGACGATTAACATAGAGGAAGATTTGATCCTTCTCTTTGAGTTTCTGTGGACCAAATTGAACGAGACCAAGATAGCAGAGACGAGTTATTGTTTCGTGAATAACAAAAATGTATTTACGCGATTTCAGGAGAATGTTTCTCAAGAAAGGCGAGATATCCTTAACGAGAAAATGTTTCTTGATCGGGTGATCCAAATAGGATTCGAGATCTGGTATCACGTAGGGAATGTTGTAAACTTTGACGAAAATTGAAAGCGGTAGACGAATAAGAACGTCGCACATTAAAGCCCATCCGTCTGACCAACCTGGAAGAATATTTTCAATTAGAATCCAATCTTAAAAATCATACGCAAAAACGATTTATTGTTTCCTGAATAACAAAAATGTATTTTTACGCTAAAAAAAATCAAAAATAGAATAAACATTGAATTGAAAATATTTTTTGAGAAAAACTATTTTACCGGGATGTTTGTGTAGTGGTGGTATAAACATCTTCCAATTGACTTCATTCGTGTAGATCTCATTCATTTTTGCCTCTAATTCATCGTCAATGAAAATTCCTTCCTCGCGGAACTTTTCTATTTGATCACCTCTTGCATTTTGTAATTCTCCATTATGCTCATAGACTAAGTAGAATAGCAGATTGTGTAGTGCTTTCATTCTCAAAAACTTTGGACTGTAGCCATATTTCTTTCCGATTTTCTGTAAAATTTTAAAAATATTTTATGTTCCTATAGTTTTTAAACTTTTAAATGAACGACAATATTTTTACTTCTTTCAATTTGAATTTTATTGCAAAAAAATCTTTTTTTTATGTTTTTCAAAAATTATTTCTTTACTAAGTAAATGTTTTTATTTTACATTATTTTTAACTTCTAACAATTTAATTTTACTTTAATCTTTAAATATTTTTTATGTCCGTTATTTCTGTTTAGAAATTTTCAAAAATATAAGATCAAAAAATATTTCGTTTATTTGAACGTTCGAAACTTTAGAGAAATATAATTTTAGATTATAAATTTAGGTTTTACTATTATTGTTCAAAATGTTAGAGAAATATAATTTTAGATTCAGGTCTTAATATTTACATTCGAAAGAAATTGAAAGTTGTATTATTGTTAAAAATGTAGAAAGTAAAAAAATTATTACGTACGGGATCGAGGAAGAGATTGACGTTTGTCACTTCCAAACTATCGGAAGTATATAGCGGAGTTAAATTTTGTTTTTTCGACGGATTTGATTTTGAGGCCCTCACATTTGGTGCTCGTAGCAAGCAAAATTTAATTTTGGCTTGTTCGACAGCTGACTGAATGAGAGAGTGATTTTTATCGATACTTGGATCACAAATGTAGGTAACGACTTTTTGTCTCGCGTTATCACTCAGCGTTAATTTAATGTATTTCACTAAATTATCCTTGGCTAATCTTTGCAGAACTCTTGCCAAAGATCTTTTATCGATCCTCACGAAATAGCCTTCTTTATCCTCCTCTTCTTTGATCATCTGCAAAAATTTATATTTTAATTACAAATCTACATTAATAATTGTTGTATTCCTATAATATGTTCGCAATTTAAATTGAGTTGTTGTTTGCTTTCTGTCTATAAATTCTTTAATAATTTTCCTTTTCAATGTTTTCAATTTTAAAATTAATAAGTTGAAAATGATTGATTTTTGGCAAAGAATTTTATCAAAATATTCGTGTTTGTTAATAATTGAAATTAAATATTTGATTGTTGAATTTTATTAAAATTTTTAGAAAATAATTAAATTCATCTCAGAATTTTATTACAGTTTTTTAAAATAATTTAATTCATTCGCAAGAATTAAATAATTTTTATGATATGAATTTTAAAATTAAAAATATTTAACTAACTTCAAACTGCCAACAAATTACCGGAATACAACGATTATTAATACAGATTATTAGAAAATTAAATTCTTTTAAACTATTTTATTAAAGTTTTTGTAAATAATTAAATTTTTTGTAGAATTTCTTTAACTTACTTGAAAATAATGTAGTTTTTTTAAAATAATTTTAATTAAAACTTTTGAAAATAATTGAATTAAAGAAGGAATTTTCTCAACTTTTCAAAATAATTGTGTCTGTTAATAATTATATAATTAAAAATTTGATTATTAAATTTTATTAAAAATAATTGAATTCCTGAGAAAAATTTTATTATTTATAAAAATAATTTAATTCTTGCAAAGAATTTTACTATTTATTAAAATAATTTAATTCTTGCGAAGAATTTATAAAAAGTTTTGAGAATAATTGAATTCTTTCGTGAAATTTTAATAATATTGTTTTGAAAATAATTGAATTCCTGCAAAAAATTTTACTGTTTAAAAGAATAATGTAATTCTTTCGAAGAATATTATTATTTATGAAAATAATTGAATTTTTCAGAAGAATGTTATTACATTTTTTGAAAATAAGAAACACTAATAAGTAATTATGTACTTAATGAGTAAATTTATAAATTTTGAATCTAAAATTAATTAAAAATTGAATTAGTAGTAAGTAACATTTGTTACTTAAATTTTATATATTTAAATTATAAATTAAATTTAAAAATAAATGAAAATTTTAATTTTAGACAATTGAAATTAAAATTAGAACCCACGAACCTTGAGGAGTTTTGAAGTGTCATCAATAACTTTCTTCTCTTTCACCGCTTCGATAATGAGATTGGCACGTTTCAATAGTCGATAGGTGACATTCTTTTGATTGCTGTTTTTGAAATTCTCCAAAAAGCCAGTAACTTGATTTTTCTTTTTACCGCCACATGAAGCGACAATTTTCGTTTTAACATCCTTGAAAACACTACTATTCTGAGGTAATGTTGCACCACTTTGACTAGAAATCGGTGTCTCATTGTCATTTTGTGTGCCTTGCGATTCAAATTCCCCTTCATTTTGATTCCAGAAAGTTGTTGCGCGAAGTTGTGCCAAATTCAAATGCGTATAACGATACGCAGTTCGAGATCGTAAATTTTTATATTTTGCAAAAATTTTATTAACACTCGCAAATAATTGCTCGTCACGTTGAACTTGATAATTTTGCAGTTCATCAGTAACGTGAACATCCTCATTTGTATCCATTGGTTGAATTTCATTTTCTGGGATTTCTAGCGGTAAAATTGCTGGTTCAATCACTGGTTGATTTACTAATGGAATTTCTTGTAGATTCACTTGTAGTGGTGGTGGTGGTAATGGTGGTGGCTGATCATTATTTTTCTCCTCCTGTGAGGAGCGATTATATTCTTTCATTTTGTCCATTTCTTGTATTAATTGTTTGCTCATTTCACTTGAATATTCATACTTTTTAGCTATGTATTTTGTGACCCTTTGCTTTCCAACGTCATTCATGTAGGTTGCGACTATTCGCGTTTTTACTAAATTTCGAAGAATCGTTCTTGTATGTAATTTCGTCATGCCGAGTTTAGCTCCGAGTTCTGATTGACTTAATCCTCGATGACGAGCGTCTTCTACGAATTTATTCGCTTGCTTCAGGTACGATACGTTTAATTTTTGCCTCGACGTGTCCAAATCTAGAAGCAAAAAAATAAAATAAATAAAATTTTTTTTTGTAGGGGGAAATTAAGAAATTAGTTATTAATTAATCGTGATAATATACCGTATGATTCATCTTCATCTGGTCCATCATGTTTTCCCCAAAATTGATTGATGTCGATATTTGGATCCACGAGTTGTACAGCTCTCACTATTTTTTCAGCTAGAGTCAATCCATTTTTGGTCAATTCGGTAGACTGTGGATTTAAATTTCCATAGGGTACTTTCTGTTGGAAGAAAATAAAATTAAAATTTACGATAATGTAAAAAAAAATAAAATATAATAAAAAATCAGGATTGCCACGATTTTGCTCTTTTTAAATTTCCTGACTTTTCCAAGTTAAAAATTAGAAATTAAAAATTTCAAACAATTAAAAAAAAATTCCATTAAACTTGTTGGAAAAAATTAATTCTACAGAATTCTTAATTAAAAGTATGAAAAGTTCAAATTTTCAAAGATTTTAATTTGAAACCTTTTGAAAATTCAATTATTTCTAAAAATCCACGCTATAATGCTTTCAATATTCAATTATAATCTAAAATTTTAACTGAAATTCATTTTTAATTCAATATTTATTAGAAAATTCTACGAGAATTTAATTATTTAACTACAAAAATAAATATTTTATTAAATAATTAAAATGGTTTCTTAAAATTAAATTTTCATAAAGAATTTTATCAACAAATTTTTAAGTAATTGAATTCTCTTGACAAGTTTTAATAAAATTTTTAAGAATAATTGCATTTTTCGAAAAATTTGATGAAAATTGTAGATATTAAAAATAATTGAAATTCTGCCAAGAATTTCATTAAAAATTTTTAAAAATAATTGAATTTTAGAGAAAAATTTATATAATGCTTTCAATATTCAATTATAATCTAAAATTTTAACTGCCAGTCAGTGAGCAGTGAGCGCCTCTGGGCCACTCACTGCTACCCGACTGGTATTAGCGCGTGCCTTCGAGCGTCGGGCGAGTTATTGGATCCAAGGCCTCAATTGCATTTTTCGAGAAATTTGATGAAAATCGTAAATATTAAAAATAATTGAAATTCTGACAAGAATTTTATTAAAATTTTTGAAAATAATTGAATTTCAGAGAAAAATTTTATTATTTATAAATATAATTGAAATTTTGACAAGAATTTTTGTAAATTTTTGAACATAATTGGATTTCTGCGAAGAAAATAATTAAATTCTTGAGACGAATTTTATTAAAATTTCTTTTTAAATAATTGAATTCTTTTGTGAAATTTTATTAAAATAGCAAACATTGAAAATAATTGAATTTTAACAAATACTTAAATTGTAATAAATAAATTGTAGCAAATGTTTTTAAAATAATTGAATTTCTTTGATAAATGTTAATAAAATTTTTAAGAATAATTAAATTTTTCGAGGAATTCCATTAAAATTGAGGCCTTGGATCCAATAACTCGCCCGACGCTCGGAGGATCGCGCAACTGCCAGTCAGTGAGCAGTGAGCGCCTCTGCGCCACTCACTGCTACCCGACTGGTATTAGCGCGTGCCTTCGAGCGTCGGGCGAGTTATTGGATCCAAGGCCTCAATTGTATTAAAAATAATTGAAATTCTGCAATGAGTTTTATTATGTATTTATGAAAATAATTGAATTCCTGTAAAAAAATGTTATTATTTATGAAAATAACTGATTAATAATTTATGAAAAAAATAATATGTAGATAATTGAATTCCTTTGGAATTTTTATTATTTATGAAAATAATGAAATGTTTGTGTAGAATTTTATTAAAAATTTTTTTAACTAATTGAATTCATTTGGGAATTTTTATTAAAGTAGTGGATATTAAAAATCATTGAATTAAGGAAAGCTTTTGAAAATAATTAAAATTTTGCCAAGAATTTACTTAAAATTTTTTAAAATAATTGAATTTCTCAGAAAAGTTTTTCTACTTCTGAAAATAATTGAATTTTTGCAATCATTTGTTATTGATTCAAAATTCAATTTGTTTTAGTGTTTTTTATCTAAAATTCTTCTATAAATCCATTAATTTATTTTTAATAATAAATTAATCAGAAGGAATAAAAAGAAAAGAAAATTTTTAATAGTCAGAAGAATTTTAGTTATTAAAATTTTTTAAAAATCTAGGTTTTTTAAAATTTTTAATTATATTCATTTAAAATTGAATTAATTTTGAAATATTTAAGTAAAATTAGATTTCAAGAATAAACACAATAACTTTAGAAAACAACAATTTTCCAGGATTTCGATCAAAATTCCCTGACTTTTCCAGGTTTTTTCAAGGTTTATAAAATTCCCGAACATTTCCAGGTTTCGTGGCAACCCTGAAATAGGAACTAAAATACAAAAAAAATAAAATACGAAACAAAATACACAAATTCAATTGAATTTTAGCTTTAGCTTACAATATCGGTCTTGATGATTGTTTTGAGTATTGGTGTCTTGAAAATCTTTTTCAAAGGAACTTTCAACTCTAATTTTTCCTTTAATTCCTCGTAACTTGATATATAGTTGGGCTTGGATTTTAGATAGTTGATTATACTTTCGGAAAGGAGGATAAATTTTGGTCTTCTCTCGACGTAAAATCTCGTTAGATGAAGTAAACTGCCACTATAACTGTTGCCGGAGACACGCTCTGAATAGGCTTGTTTTGTAATTAATTTCTGTTTCAATAAAAATTTTCGATGATAGAACAGTGATTTGGGATCGTCGGAAATTGAGCCGATACCAGTTTTACCGCTGGAAACATCGCCATGATAACGAGCACGTCCAACTCTCTCAAGAAAACAAAATTGAAGAACATTCATTTCCATCACTGGACATGCTGTATCACCAACCAAAGCACGTTCCCTTAAACTTTGTGATGCGACAATAATGAATTTTTGCTCGTAATTACTTATTATATCTTCAAGTGCGTAATATCTTGCATCGAGAGTAATATCCACGCGGGTGTTGTACGATGAACATGAACCTCTAATACCATTTCGTAAATCGTCAATTGGAAAGTGAGGATAGATGTCTTTTGGAATTTTCTGTAAAAAGGAAAATTATACATTAGTTATTATTATAAATTAATTATAATTATATTATTACAGGTCTCGGATCGAGTTAAGGGGCAAAAAAATTCGCTTTAGTCGAATAAAAATACAAAACAGTCGAAAAAGTCGTTTATTGAATTCAATGTTGTCACAAAAATTTCATTTTATATTTCTCTTATTTTTCCCTTTCGCTGATTTCTAAATTCAATTATTCAAAACATGAATAATTTTGAAATAAATATTTAAATACTTCATATTTGTTTTTTTCAGGGGAAGTAAAATTTAAAAAATTTCAAATTAAAACCTTTTGAAATTTAATAATTTCTAAAAAATTTAGAACTTTTAGAACCCCTTTCAAATTATAAGAAACCTTTTTAAATTCAATTATTTTCTACAATTTTTAACTAAACTCAATCTCTAAATCAATTATTTTTAATAATTTTCCGAAAGTTCTTTGAGAATTCAATTATTTAAATACAAAAATTCAATTTTACATAATAATTTTAATTGTAACTGTATTTTTTTTTAAAGTTAAATATTTTCAAAAAATTATAATAAAGAAATTCCTAAAATTAATTTTTAAAAATATTTAAAAATAATTTTTGAAAGATAATAGTTTTTCAATTATGTACCATTGGAAAATTTCTAAATAATTTAAATTTATTAAAATAATTTAAAAATAATTAAAATTGGTAAAATCTTTAAAAAAATAATTAAATTTTTGAATAATATAAAAAATAATCAAATTTTTGACGAATTTTAATTATAAAAATGAACATGATTTCTCCGAAAATAAGTCTATAAAAAAGAAAATTTTCAAACATGTTAACCAGTTAAAATGAAACTTTGTTCGAAGATAATTGAATCTTAAAAAATTATGATAAAACAATTCTAAGAATTAGTTCTTTATAAATATTGTAATGCAATTAATATAATTAATATAATAATATAATATAATTTTATGAAGAATTTTAATTGAAAATTTTGAATAAGATTATTTCTCCTAAATGTTAAAAATATTTTTTCTAAAAAATTGTAATGTTATTAATTTTTGTACCTAGATGTATTTGAATTTTCGGAAATATGTAATCGAAAATATTGAAAATTATTGAATTTAAAAAATTAGAATGAAAAAATTCTGGAATTACTTTTTTCAAAAATATTTTAATCTAATTTTTAGAAGCTAATTTCTATTTTTATTAAATTTACACTTGAAGATTTTTCATTACAATTTTTGAGAATTAAATTATTTGAAAAATTTTTGCCAATTGAAATTCTTCAAAAATTGATTTTCAAAATTTAGAATAAAATAATTGCAAACAATCAATTATTTTCAATTAAATTTTACAAAATTTTAATTATTCAAAACCTTTTTTATTGTATATTTCGAAAATTTAATTATAAAAATTATTCAAAAAGAACTTTTCAAAGATTTGTCTATTATACTTTTCATACTAATAAAAATCGAAGTAAGTTGCAGTTTTACTAAAAATCTGGTATTTTGTCGCAAAATTTGTAAAAAAAAGTCGAAAAAGTCGCAATTTTTTAATATAAGTCGATAAAAGTCGCATTATTTGAAAATTGTCGAAAAAGTCATAATATCCAAGGCCTGTTATTTTCGCAAAATTTGCAATTAAAAATCTTTTTTATTGTATATTTCGAAAATTTAATTAGTAAAATTATTCAAAGATAATTTTTTGAAGTTTTGTCTATAGTTATACTTTTCATACTATAAAAATTGAAATAAGTTACATTTTATACTAAAAATGTGGTATTTTGTTGCAATATTTGGAAAAATAATCGAAAAAGTCGTAATTTTTTGAAATAAGTAGAAAAAAGTCGCCTTTTTTGGAAATAGTCGAAAAAAATCCAAAAAAGTCATAATATCCGAGGCCTGTTATTATTACTATTTATTAATTAATAATTGTTTTAACTTTTTGAAAGCAATTTCGATTACTTACTGCCTTCTTTTCGTCCTCATTCAATAGTTCAAAACGATCGAAAATGATAAGAGGCTCTCTTGCCTTTTTTAATTCGTAAAACATAAAACCTTTGACTTTTGAACATGTTGACCAGATTTGTTCCATTAACGATTCTGTTAGAGGTAAATCTTCCTGAAGTCGAAGAGCCATTCGTTGCCATAATGCTAAAAATTTAAATAGGTGCAATTAAATTTGTCTGTTAATTTATTACCCACTTTTTATTAGTTTTTAGAGGTATTATTTTATTATTATTCTCATTAGTTTTATGTTTCATAAATGTTTTTAATTTCAAATACTTTCGCCTGTAATTTTGTGGAATTAATAATTATTTTCTATTCTAAATGAACTAATATTTTGTTTAAAACAAATTAATTTTTTCGTGGTTGATTGATAATTTTAATTCGTGGTTTATTGGTGTGTTTGATAGACAAATAGACAGAAAACTTGGGTTCGAATCTCTTTAGCTTTTTTCATTTTTCTCAAAAAGAATTTGAAGGAAAAGGAAGTTTATTTACTTTTGTAAATTCTGCTCGTAGAATTGAAAATAAGAGGTAATTTTCCAAATTAAAGGATAATTTTAATATTTTATTCTATATTCCAGTGTTGGTGCTTGATAGGTAAATAAGAATTTTGAGGTTAGAATTAAAATTGCAAATAATTTACAAACCTTCTAAAGTTATTCCATCCAAGCCCTCCAAAGCAACTTCGTCGATCACACAGTCGACTAAATCGACTGAGGAATTTAACATATAATTTCTTAATTCCATTATTAATTAATAATTAATAATTAGAGGTTATTTTTCATCTGATACGGAGCTTTATCTTAAAAAAATATCATACACTTTATTTACATGTCGCTTTTAACTTAAACGAACACTATGCTTATTAGCTAACAAGGAAACTATTTTTAATAACCATTTTAATAACAATCATGAAATTATTATTCATGTTTAGATCATAAAAATCGCATTAAAAACACATTCTTTCCATATAAAAAGTAGAAAACTTCTAGAAAAATGTAGAAAGTGGTTAAAGGGTAAAAAAGTTTTCGATCGCAGCGCCGTACCGTAAAATTTGACAACTAAATTGACAAATGATAATATAATTTTCTACTTTACTGTTGTAAGTAAATTAGAAAATTAATTTATTTTTTTTAAACTTAAATTTTGACTTTTAAACTTTTTCTTTAGTTTTAAACTTTAAAACTTAATTTCTTTAAGAAAAGTAATTATTATTATTTTTACAAAACTCTTTTTAACTTTTTAAAATATTTTTTAATTTAATTAACAATTTAACAATGAAGCTTTCTCGTCTTATGTAAATAGTGTTACATTTTATATTGTTTAACATGTACTATTTATTGAAAATTAAAAATTTGTAGAATTTTAGAATAATTATTATTTAATAATTACATTTTGCAAAATATTTTCAAAATGGATAATAATAGTCGTTTTAAAATAATATTTATTATTTAATTTTTATATACACACCTTTTTAACATTATAATGACAATATTACATAATCAATTAAGTTTCCCGTCCAGACTCTTGTCTGGATCTTCCACTAGGTCAAAGGTTCTTCAATTAACAGTCATAACAATAATTAATTAAACTCAGAACTAATATTAAATAATTACTTAAATAAAAATCATCAGTTTTTTTTTAAATAATGGAAAATAAGTAAATTTTAGAAAACTTTCTTTTACTATAATTTACTATTATTATTTATTAACTATTTTGCTTTTCTTTATTCATTACTATTTTATTTATATATTTCGGTTTTGAATGTTGTAAAAACTTAATAATTAAATAATTAATATTTATTAACTAAAAAATTTATTAATATAATATATGTAAAAATTTAATAATTGAGTAATTAATATTTATTAACTAAAAAATTTATTAATATAGTATTTTTTTTATTATTTCCTTTCGGTTTTTGAATAAGAAGAGAACTTCATAATCTATATTAATTAATTAATACTTAACAATTATTAATTTAAAAAATTATTAATATAATATTTTATTCCTATAATACGTTTTGGTTTTAAATGAGGAGAAAACTTAATAATTAATAGTTAATAATTATTAGTTATTAACTAAAAAATTTATAAAAATAATTAATTAACTGAAATATTAATTTATTATTATTATATTTATAATTATTGTTAATTAAAATACATATTAGTCAAAAAATATTTTATTGATAAGTGTTATTTTTATAATACTTGATTATCTTAAGATTCTTAACTTTATAGGAAAGTAATTAAAAATACCAGCATTCCTCTTCATTAATAAAGGAAAAATAAAATATGTTTATAATTAGGTGAAAAATATGAGGTAGATTTTATAAATAGATAAAGAAAAATTCCTTTATCGTGATAAGAAAAACGATAGTAGTGTATATATAGGATGAATCGTACTTATCATTTTTTAAACTAATTATGAATGAAATAAAAATGGATATAAATTTTTCATTTGCAGGCTTCGCACTCATCTACTAAAATCTACTATTTACTACTTATTTTACGTTATGATACTATTTGGGAACTTTTTTTTAGATTTCAGTCACTAAAAACTACTATTTCTGTGTTTCTTTTTTTGAGAATTTCCACTACTTTAAATTCGCTAATACTAGAAATCAAAAAACTATTCTCAAAAAATATTCGAAATTCAATTATTTTCATAACTATAGTATTTTCATAAAATTTCGCAAAAGAATTCAATTATTTGAAAAAAAATTGATAAAATACATCCAAAATTCAATTATTTTCATCATTTTCATAAATAATAAAATTTTCACAAGAATTTAATTAATTTAGAACAGCATTTTCAAAAAAAAAATTTGGAAAAAAATCAATTATTTAACAAACTTTTTATACAATTCTTCACAATAATTCAATTACTTTCACTAATAACAACATTTTTCATGGAAATTTTAATTTTTTAAAAAATTTTTGATAAAATTGATGCTGCAGCCTAGCACTATTGTTGTTTTTTTAAATTTATTAATTATTATTAGTATACATTTGTACGAAAGGGCATTTATTTTTTGTAAGCCCGTTTACTACTTAAATAAAATAAAAATAAAATTCTAAGCAAGAATTCAATTATTTTCATAAATAATAAAACTCATCGAAGAATTTCTTCATGTTTTATAATAATTTATAATAATTAAAAATTTATGAAAATAATTAAATATTTGTGTCTAATTTTATTGATTTTTTTTTAAAAATAATTGAATTCTTTTCGGAAAATTTTGTTAAAATAGTCAATATTGAAAATAATTAAAATTAGAACAAGAATTTTATTGTCATTTTTAAAAATAATTGAACTTTGGGGAAAAATTTTGTTATTTACAAAGATAATTAGGATTTTGACGAGAATTTTTTTTTAAATTTTGAATATAATTGAATTTTATTACTTTTGAAAACAATTAAATTTCTGCAATTAATTGTAATTTCTCCAAAATTGAATTTTCTTGGTGTTTTCAACAAAAATCTAAAATAAAAATTTTTGAATTCTATTATTTTTAAAATTGATTATTTTATCTGAAAAATGAAAGAAAAAGTTAGTCGCATGAATTATTGATAGTTTCGATTATTTTTAATACTATTTTAAATTAATTAATCGAAAAATTCAACGATTTTCACAAATAAAGTTTTGCACAAGAATTGAATTATTTGTAATAAAATTTTCACAATATTTATTATATTATAAAAAATTATTTATGTAAAACAATGTTTATAACATTCTTATGAAGAATTCAATTATTTTAAAAAATAACATTTTTCACAGAAATTCAATTCTTTTTAAAAATTTTAATAAAATTTTTTTTTTTCGTGGCAACTATTCAATTATTTTCATAAATAATCAAATTCATAATAGAATTTAAATTATTTTTAATACAATTATTCAAAAAATGTAATTATTCTTAAAAATTTAATTTCAATTCCTCGAAAACATCAATTATTTAAAAAAGTGTTTTTTTAAACTTCTTTGGAAGAATTTAATAATTTACATAAATAATATTCTTCGAAAGAATTCAATTATATCGATGACTAACGAAATTATTCCCAAAAATTCAATTATTTTGAGGTATTTTAATAAAATTCTTTGCAAAATTCAATTATTTTCATAAATAACAATATTCATCACAAGAATTAAATTATTTTTAAAAGTAATAAATTTTTTCTTCTAAATTCAATTATTTAAAAAAATTCTAATAAAATCGTTCGCAAGAATTCAATTATTTTTAAAAATAATAAAATGCTTTTCAGGAATTCAATTATTTTCAAAAAAAAATTAATAAAATGACACACAGACATTCAATTATTCTCAAGAATTTTATTCTTTGTAAAATTTAATTATTTTTAAAAAGTTTTCGCAATTCAATGATTTTTCTACTATTTTAATAAAAATTTCCAAACAGAATTCAATTATTTAAAAAGTTTTTTGTAAAAATCTTCGTAAGAATTCAATTTTTTTCATGAATAATAAAAATTTCTCAGGAATTAAATTATTTGAATTATAATAAGCATAAAAATAAGTTGAAAGAAAACAATTATTTAAAATTTTTTATAAAATTCTTCGCAAGAGTTTGGTAAATTATTTTTATAAATATTTAAATTCTTTGATGAATAATAAAATTCGTTGCAGGAATTGATTTTATTAGCAGGATAAGAAATAAATAAATATTATTGATGAAAATTAGGAAAAAGTCAGGAAAATAAAATATGGAATGGAATTTTTTTGTCAATTTTGTGAAGTGCTGAAAGGAATTTTTTTGGTCGTCAAGTTTAATTTTTCGTTAGTTACTTTTTTACTACTTTTTTCAGTTTGAAAGCTACTTTTCTTTAAGTCTACATTTCAGTAAATTTAAACTCGTTTTTTGTTATGGTATAGGAAATAATTATATTTTTACGATGTGGTTAACAATGGTTTTTTCCCGCTCCCACTCAAAATAATATTCGAGTGTCAAACATCAATTGACGTGATTGCCCTTTATGAAAGAATACTCATGCAGAGTTCACTTTATATTTTCAAATAAGTTTCGCGCTAAATAATTTAATCAATGATGAGAAGAGAGCAGTTTGTGATTCATACCAGTTTAATATTTGAACTGTTATTTTTTTATTATTTTTTTTTTTTTGCTGTGAGGTAACCGCAACAATTACATATTTCATTTTATTAAAGTTTGAATTTTTATGGCCAATATATGCGACTGACATTGACACAATAATTGATCAAGGAAGTGTATATCGATTCTATTATTTTATTGAAGGATATTAAAATATATGCAAATGGGAAAATTTTGTTTTGATATTAATTTTTGTCTCCAAATTTGAATTTTACTTAATATGTTAGTAAAAATATTCACTTATGTAAATTTTTCTTTTTCATTTTTTCTATTCTGGTTGTATTTTATTTTTCTAAAAAAAAAAATTATTGTTAGTAGAAAATTTATTTATTAATCACAAAAAATTATTCACTAATATTTGATTTAATATTTTTAGTAAAATCGGGGCTGAATTTTTTTTGTAACAGTAAAAAAATAATTAACAGTTGAGAATTAATTATTAGTAAAAGAAACTAAAAAAAACTGAAGACTCCAACTAAAAAAAGTTTTTTTTTCATTAATATTTGATTTTTCCATTCTGGTTATTTTATTTTTCTAAACGAAATTTTGAGTAGAAAAATTATTTATTAAACATTCACAAAAAATTATTCACTGATTTTTTAAAATTATTTTTCTATTCTAATTCGATTCTATTCTTCCAAAGAAAAATTTTAGTAGAAAATTTATTCACTAAACATTCACAAATTTTTAGTAAAATTTTATTTAGTTAAATATTTAGTAATAATAATAAAATAATAATTACTAGTAGAGAATTAATTATTAGTATGTAAAAGAAACTTAAAAAAATTAAAAAACTGAAAACTTCTACTAAAAAAATGTTTTTTTGATAATTATTTGATTTTTCCATTCTGGTTATATTTTCTATTTCTAGAAAAAAATTTTTCAGTAGAAAATTTATTCTCTAAACATTCACAAAAAATTGTTCACTTTTATTTTTTTATTTTCTATTTTAATTCTTTTCTATTCTTGTAAAAAAAATTTTAGTACAAAATTTATTCCTTAAATATTCACAAATTTTCAGTAAAATTGTATTTAGTAAAATAGTGAACTTTTTTTTAATTAGGTGTAAATAAATAATAAGACAATATAAGGTGCAACATGAAGCATTTTTACTAGTAAATATCAGTACAAGATTGTATATGCACATTTTTAAAAGTGCATACAAATATTTTATCAAACGAGTCAGTTTTTCGTTTATAGTACAAATACGCGAATATTCATTATTCTTAATATCTTAAATTACAACATATTTTTCGCTTATTAATTTTTATTTATAATATTTGATAACTATAATAATATATAAATTTAAATAAATTACTAAATGCGTGCGCGATACATATTTATGCATACGTACATTTACAATATCAGAAAATTGTTTTGGATTATAGAAAAAAAAAATTGCAAATCTTATTTTTTTAATCAATTTCGCTTTAATTAAATATAAAACTAATAATTAATTAAAAAGTCAATTTTTATAATAAAATAATTATTAACTATCATAATCATGATTACAGTATTAATTATTATAATTATTATTACAGTATTAAATAATTATTATAATCATGATTACGCAGTATTAATTAATTATTATAATTATTATTACAATAATAATTATTTATTATTTTAATACAGTGAATAATTGATGATTTTAATTAAAATTTAATCGAACATAGAAAAATTAAAATTGGAGCGTTACGGTGTATAATCCAATACAATTTTCTCTTTATATGTGGCTACAAAACACTGTGTATGATAAAATTAGTTTGATGATGGTGTTGTTGAACGGGGGAGGGTAAAAAAAATTAATTGCTTATAGAGACATTCCTATGGCAGTTGCGGACGCAAAAAAGAGCACTACACGAGTGCCTTTAAGTTTGTCAAGCGATATATATATTTTAAACATGAATGGAAAAGGATATAGAAAAACCTGCCACGATGAATTGACTCGCAATTAATTTTTGTACAATGTAATATTTATATTATGGATAAGGCCGCATTGTTGTCCATTTTTATTTTTTTTTTATTTTTACTTCTACTCTTTATAAATGATATTTGCAATGAAAGTACAGTTACAACTTATATACGAGTATTAAATATTATTTTATTGTGGAAAAAAGTCATAGCGCGTTTTATTAATATATTTGTAATATCACAGTTCAAATATCGCACAAGTGAATTAATTTTAGGAATTTACTCTTCAATTTGTTGATTTTTTTTATCTTCTTATTCCTACTGTTTTTGTTGCAGTGATTTTTTATTTATTTTTTTTTTTATTAATTTTTTATTTAATTTTTATTTATTTTGTATTTATTTGTTTAGTCTTTAGAAGAAAAATAACTTCCAGAAATATTTAAGGAAAAAAGAAAAAATTTATTGCTTATTTTGTTTTTAAATTATTTTTTTGAATTTAAAAGACAAATCAGGCCTTAGCAAAAATAATAAATAAAAAAAATATTTTTAAAATGGAGAAAGAATTTATTTTTTGTCTATTTTTTCGAATTTAAAAAACGAAACATGCTTTAGAACAAAAAATAAATACGAGAAATAATGTGAAAAAAGAGTAAAAAGTTACATCACAAGGTAAATATTGTCAAAAGTAGAAAATAGCTGAGGGGTTAAAGTACTTCACCGGCGAGGAAACAAACCAATGTTCGATTCCCACCGTTTTTCAGATTAGAAAAAATTCTTTTTTGCAAAAATAGAAAAAGTTTATAATTTTCTTTATACACTGCTGAAGAAAGCCGTAAAATATTCTTAAGAAATTACAAAAAGAATCATTTTTTAAATATTATTTGATGTAGATAATTTATTTATTTTTAGATTCTATGAATTAATATTTTATTTTTGATTATTTTTTTATTTATTTATTTATTAATAAATAAAAAATTTTATTTCTTTTTTTATTTGCATTTTGTTATTTTAATAATATTTATAAATATGAATTTTATAAATATTTTTAAAAACTTGCCAAAATCGTTTTTGTTGTTTTTATTTTTAATTTTAATTTCTAATTTTTTAATTTTTTAATTAAAATTTTTTTAAAAATTATCATATTAAATTGAAAAGTTTCTGAAGCGGCGTCGACGCTTAGAGTTAGAAACTATTTTTTAGAGTTTTTAGTGATGACAATATAGAATTAATTTTATTCGGTTTCAACTAAAAATCTTAAAAATTGTTTAACATTTTTAGTTCTGTAGAGAGAAAATTTGTTTCGACGAAAATTTTTGTTTTCGACGCTAAGTTGACGCTAATTTCTGATGAAGAAAAATTTTTTTTACTCTGAGTAAGAAATGTTTATTTTTAATTTGAGAATATATTAAGAGAAAAATATTTTTAAAAATTTGTTGAGAAAAGAGTAAATTCAGATAGAAAAATTTTAAAAACGAATATTTATTACTCCTGGACAAAAATAATGCGAATTTAAAATGTATACTTTACGAATTTCTTCAAATAGTGATTTTTTTTTTTTTTGAATTGTAAATTCCTGATTTATTTCATAATGTGCGCTGTTTACATAAGAGAGCTTATAGAAATCTTAGATCGTGTGTGCTATTTATATTTTACATCGAATTTTGTCATTCTTATTATTTATCTTATCGCACCTATGTTCCTATTGTTTTTTTATTACATCGATTTTATATTCTTCTTACATTTATTTTATAGGGCCTAAACCATCTCAGCAGGATATAATATTATTTTAGCCCGGCGCGTATTTTAGAACATTCTTTTGTTTCTCTGTTCTTATTTTCATCCCTTTTTATGCAGTCGTGTTTTAAAAATTTGATATAGAAAGTCCATTATTCACAATATAAAATATTGTTCACAATATAAAATATCGTTTACAATATAAAATAAATATCGTTTATAATATAGGTAAAGAGTATCGTTCACAATATAAAATATCGTTCACAATTTAAAAAATATTGTTTACAATAAAAAATATCGTTCACAATAAAAAATCGTTTAAAATAAAAAATAAATATTTTTTACAATAATATAAAATAAGTATCGTTCACAATATAAATCGTTTAACGAGAGAGAGAGAGAGAGAGAGAGAGAGAGAGAGAGAGAGAGAGAGAGAGAGAGAGAGAGAGAGAGAGAGAGACAATAGAGTTGTCTGTGAATTGGATAACATCTTTCGTGAATCACCATTTTACTGCCTATTGTAAATTCATTTTTAAAATCACTAAATTATCTTCTCGTTATAGAATTCTTCGCGCGGACATTTTTTCCCCTCTTGCCAAAAGGGATAAATGCTTCCTATGGATTTATTTTTGTAGAAATGAAATATGTTTTGCGAATGAATTATTTCCTTTCTGGCTGTTTGTTTCTATCCCAGCTTTCTTTTTTTTTCTCTGCCCCCCTTTAATTTTATATTCTCCTAATATCCTGATTGTTATATATACGAGAATTTTAGCCTTAGGTCATTATCTTCGGTTTATTTTTAAAATTGATCAAAAAAAAAAAAAAAAATCACTCGTGACTCATCTTTTGATTTCTCAAGATAATGACATCCGTTTTAAATTTACTCTCGAAGAGGACAAAAAGTCTTTTTTTCGGAAAAAAAAGTAATTTCCTTTTAAAAAGGAAAAAATCTTTTTCTAACCAAAAAAAAGGGAAATTTTCGTATTTTTTATTTAAGTTTAACAGGAAGATATTATTTGCTTTATAACGAGTGTAATTTAATTTTTAATTTTACTATATAGATATACAATAAATATAAATACTATTAAAAATCGCAATGACAATTTTTTTTTTTCTGAGTAATGATGATTTTTCATTATACTTATTATTGTGAAAATCCGATGTCAAAAGTCCATTCATTTCGAGAATATATTCGACTCTAATAAGAAAAAAAGTGACAGCTATGAATATAAATGAACAAACTTTTGCCATGACAAGTGTATTAGTATTATGTGTTCGCAGGATGTTTCACGAAGGTATTTTTAAAAATAAAAAGTCTATAGAATTCGATTCTGGAGTTTCTCGTCAGGATACATGCATTCATGCAGCCATTGAGGTTTATCGTTATTAGCCCATCTTTGTGCCACTTTAGCCAAACGTATTTTATCAATTTCATGAGAGAGAAAGAGAGAGAGAGAGAGAGATACTCGATATGTGCACTTGAATCAAAAACTTTATTCAATTTCGATAAAATGTGACTCAATAAATTTTCTGTAATCGATTAAGTTTGTCGATTTAGTTTTTGCTCGAGGGTTTTTTTTTTAAATGAATTATTTTATTTTAGTTCGATTTTATTTGTTTCTTATATTTTTCATATATTTTGCTTCTTTTTTTATTGACGGTTTCTCTAAGGATGTTAAATTGAGACAAAAAACGAATCAAAAGTGTTGCGTTGCAACACTTTTGATTCGTTTTTTGTCTCAATTATTTTTGTTATGTATTTGCTTTTTATTTAGTTATTTAGTTATTTTATTTTTTCACATTATTTTAATCATTTTTTTACACTTAAAAATTGTCAACGTGTACGGACGAAAATTAACAATATAATATGAAACAATAAAAGAGGATTTTTAAGTTTTAAAATTAATTAAATGTAATTTTAAATTAATTAAAAAAATTTTTAAAAAAACAAAAACAAATAGCATCGCACTAAAAATGGGGAAAAATAAAATAAAAGTAAGGGAAAATGGAATAAAAAATAAAAATAAAGGAATGAAAAAATACAGGGCTCGAACTAGGTCCGTAAATCCCGTAAAAGTCCGTAAATTTGCTTGAAGTCCGTAAAAGTCCGTAATTTGATTGAAAAAGGACGAAAAGTTATTGTACAATATAATTTATTTTAAAGAATTTATATAAAATTCTTAGCAGAAATTCAATTATGTTCAAAATTTTTTTTTAATTCTCGTCAAAATTTCAATTATTTTTAGAAATAATAAAATTCTTCTCCAAAATTCAATTATTTTAAAAGATTTAAATAAAATTCTTGGAAAAATTTCAATTATTTTCAAAAATTTTCTTCAATTCAATGATTTTTAATATCTAATATTTTCATAGAATTTTCCAAAAGAATTCAATTATTTAAACAAATTTAATAATATTCTAAGCAAACCTTGAATTATTTTCATGAAATAATAAAAAATTTCACAGGAATTCAATTATTTACAAATTTTTTTATAAATTTTTTCGTAATCACTCAATTATTTTCATAAATAATACAATTTTTACAGGGATTCAATTATTTTCGTAAATAATAAATTTTTTTTAGGTATTCAATTATTTTCATAAATAATGAAACTCATTACAAAATTTCAATTAATTTTATTACAATTTTAATCGAAATTCTCGAAAAATGTAATTATTCTTAAAAAATTTTATTAAAATTCGTCAAAAGAATTCGATTATTTAAAAATTTATCGATTAAATTCTTTAGGAGAGTTCAATTTTCAGAAACATGCAATTATGCAATAAATGGTTTTTTGTATTTAAATAATTGAATTCTAGTAGAATTTACTAATAAAAATTGATTTAAAATTGGATTTAAGTTAAAAATTTTAAATTATAATTGAATATTAAAAGCATTAGAGAGTGAATTTTTAGAAATATTCAAATTTTGAAAAGGTTTGAGTTTTTGAAATTTTTGAAAATCTGAATTCTTTATTTTTTCAACTAACAATTCTGTGAAATTAATTTTTTTGAGAAAGTTTAATTACCGGTTTTTTTGAAATTGTTGATTGTAAATTGTAAACAAATGAATTTGAAAATTCTCAAAAAACTTTTTTGAAAATTGTTATAAAAAATAATCCAATCGATTTAAAGAAGAATTTTAATTAAAAACACGAAAAAAAATTTAATTTTGGAAAAGTTACAAATTATTGCAAAAATTCAATTATTTTCAAGAGTAGGTAATATTCTTCGAAAAGAATTCAATATTGTTCAAAAATAATAAAATTCTTCGTAGGGAATCAATTATTTTCACAAATAATAAAACTCATCGCAGAATTTCAATTATTTTTAATGCAATTTTAATCGAATTCCTCTAAAAATGTAGTAATTATTCTTAAAAATTTTATTAAAATTCATCGAAAAAAATTCAATTATTTAAAAATTTGTTGATAAAAATATGTATGGGAATTGAATGTTAAAAAATATTTTATTATTCAATAAATTATCTATGTTTATATTTAAATAATTGAATTCTCGTAGAATTTTCTAATAAAAAATGACTTAAAAAATGAATTTCAGTTAAAATTTTAGATAATAATTGAATATTAAAATCATTATACCATGAATTTTTAGAAATATAATTGAATTTTGAAATTAATGTTTTTTAAAAAGTTTAATTGAATGTTTTTTACATTATTTTAAGTTTTTATTTTCTAATTTCAATTTTAATTGAAGAATTTGCGAATAATTGAAATTTCTTAAAATTCAATATTGCACTCAAATGGATTTGAAAAGTGTCAAAGAACTTTTTCAAAAATTATTAAATATACACTGAGAAAAAAATGCTATTGAATCTATAGCACGCATATTCACATACGTTCAAAAGCAGATGTTATTAACCTAATGCGAAATGTAATTCATTTTATAGCATCGCTATTGAATCAAAGAAGTCACTTTTTGATTTAAAAGCAGTGCTATAAAATAGACTACATATCACATCAAGTTAATGACATCTGCTTTTGAACGTATGTGAATATGCGTGCTATAGATTCAATAGCATTTTTTTCTCAGTGTAGTCGATTTAAAGAATTTTAGTTAAGAATGCTTGAATCATCTTTAATTATTATGTTTTATAGTTTTAAGTAGAATGTTCTCTTATTTGACTCGGACTATTTATATTTTTGTGAGTAATTGGTTCGTAATTGTTTATTTTGGGTCCGTAAAGTCCGTATTTTTAAATACTTTCTCTGGTTCGAGCCCTGAAAAATATAATAAGTATAGATAATATTTATAAAATTATAATAAATAAAAGAACCAGAATGCAAGATGAAGAACCACTAAATGTTAATTATATTGTGAATTTAGAGGAATTTTTGGACACAGCTGCATAATGTTTGTATTTAATCGACAGAAGTATAAATATTTGAGATGATGAAGATGCTTATTGAATTAACTATTTTCACGAAGTAGTCATAGCCTACTTTTGGTCGAGCTATAAATAATAAAAGGAAACGCACACGGACGGGATTTGTTACATTGCAGTATATTATAATATTTATAATCTGTCATGACCGTTGGACTAATTTCTACTTGCACTTCAGTCATGTCATTATTATCAATTAAACAAAACAGTCGAATTATTTTCATCATTTTTTTTTCCAATTATATATACGCTTCTAATGTGCATATTATAGTCTGAGAAAAAGATTAATTCGAGTTGCGCGCACAATATTGTTATAATCAAAAGAGTAGAGACGACATTTTTTTTTCATGATCATAATCGCACATTAAAATTATGTTTTATTTTTTTCTATACATTTTATCTTAACAAAGTCATTTTGTTATTTTAAATACAGCAAATCAATTAAGAGGTCATCATCAACCGTGAACTTCCACTTAGAATAGACACTAATTAACAATTATATCTATTTTGCTTTTTTTGAATATTTACGTATCGTGAAAAAAATGTATATTTTTTGTATTGATTTGTCTGATTCAATTTGAATATTGTTAAAAAGTTTATTTATTTTTAGAAATTAAAAATCATTTTGTCAGTGTATTTTCTATTTAAATATGAATATTTTTATTTCGGTTAATTGTTTATCCGAATTTAAATACGAATATTTTAATACGACAACTGTAGCGATAATTTATAATTACCGAATTAAAATAATTACTGAAATTGTAAGTTTAAAAATTATATAGAGTAAAAGGGGTTTATTTTGAAAACTTCTTTTTTGTTTTTAAATAAATTGAAGCGGCATGTCGATAGAAAGAGACAGAGTGTGTCTAACGTCCCCTCTTCTTTCTCTCTCTAGAGACGCAACGCTCGACCGTCATCAAATGTCTGATAGTTTTGATTTTTTAATTAAATTTAAAAATTTAATTTATTAATTTAATTCTATTAATTAATTTAATTAATTTAATATAAGTAATTTTATTTAAAGAAAATAGTAACTCCCCCTTTTACCCTAAGTGGTAAATTTTTTTAATTTTAAATCGAGTTTGTTAAGTATAATAAATAATCTATATCGAAATAGTGGTATATTACAATATAATACAAATCACAACATCTTAGATTCATTTTGTGATATTATAATAATAATTATGCGGAAGAGCGATGCGTGCAAACACTTGTGTTGCTTTTATATTAAAATCTACTTTTCTCTACCAGTGGAAGAAAATTTTTTTTTTTATTTAAATATTAAATATGTTTATTTTAGTAATGTCACTTTACTATTTTAAATTTCAGTTTTGTGAAATTTTCACAATTTTAATAAGTCGAGCTTCGATGTGTTCTAAATGGTTAATTAACATTTTTAGCATCTCGATTAAATTTTTCGTTTATGAAATATTTTGTTTTTGATAAAATATATTAATATTCAGTAATATTAATAAATTGTTAATATTTTTAATAATATTAACAAAGTATGACAATATTAAATAATATTTAAATATTAAATAATATTATTATATGTCAATATTGAATAATATTATTATGTCAATATTAAATAATATTTACATGATTTAATATTAATAATTTTATTAAAATTAAATTTAGAACTAGAATTTTATTATGACGGAAATTTTGATACGTCTTTGTATCGTATTGGCAATTTTTGTTATCGAGGTTCGACTGCATAGTGGAAATAGTAAATATATTTTTTCTTAAACTATAAATAGTTTTTTTTTCTTAAATTCACAAAAACTGTGTATAAAAAATTGTTTTTCAAAAACAAGTGAGATTACACCCCAAAAAATATTTTTTCAATAAAAAAATTTATTTCGAATACTATAATAGAATTTATTCCATGCGTATTCGTTTTATTTTATTTATTTGTTCAGTTCATTTTGCTTTTTATTTAATATTTTATTTTTATATAATTTTTTTTTATTATTTTTATTTTTTACTTTTTTTATAATTTATAAATAAGAGAACTTGGAAAATTTTTATATTATATTTATTCTTAAATACATTCATAGTAAATATTTTTCTATGAATTTATTTATGATAAAAAATTAAATAAGAAATATATTTTAATGTAGTGACTTCATTTTAATGACTTTTAAAGAATCATTTATTGACTCAGCAAATAATAGGTTCCGCGAAATATTTTACAGAGTCTGGCAGGTTAAAACATATTATTTTAGTTTGGGATGACTTTTTTTACTAAAGGTGTGCACTGCACTTACAATTTTACTAATTATGATTATTTTTTTTTTCTTGTTTTCCAGATGTTGTGTGCTACTTTCAAAAGTTTGGTGATGTTCTACGAAATTTAGTGAGTAATTTAATTGATTTCTTAATTAATTAATTTTGATTTGTATTTTTTGATAAGTGGGAATTTGAACTTTAAAAACTTTGAATATTGGGTGTATAAGAACTGAACTGATTGTAAAACGAAAAACATTTTTTTTGTTTACAAAATTCTAAGCTTAAATTTGAAAATTGAATTCGAATTGAAATTCGAATATTTTTATATATATAGAAAGTTTTGAAAAATTTTAAAATATCTAGAAACATTCACCCAGAAAAAAGATATTTGACTCAAGAACTACTAAACTTTTTTTATTTGTTTTAAATAAATTTTATTTGGTTCAAAGAAAAATTTTATATGTGCCGAATAAAATTTTCAGTTAATTTTTTAATTTAAAACAAATAAATAATGTGGTAGGCTTTGAGATAATTATACTTTTTTTAATTCAAATAAATTATATTTGGTTCAATTAAAATTTTTCTCTGGGTGTTTTTTTCCCCAGAAAATTCAGTTTTGTAGTTTTCTACTGTTATTTCATAAGACAATTTTTTTTAAATATTGAAAGGCAAATATTTATCATTCAATGTTATTTCACGTCTATTATTTCAAAAATTGTATGCACAGTTTGACTTTATTTAAATAATAAAGTTAATAAAGTTTTAATAAAATTTTAATAAAATTTTATAAACTTTATAAAATTTATTCAAAGTTTATAGAATCTGATTTCTAATCAGATCTTTATTGTTTCTCTTTTAGATTTGTAAAAAAAGTCTATTTACAATAGTATTAAAGTTTAGCAAAAAGTTTTAGCAAGAATTTTAGGAAAATCGAGTATTAAAAATGTTTGAAATACAAATATGGTCGGGAAAAATTTGATAGAGAAAATCAAGAGTTAGATTTTCGTTTTACTTTTTGATTAGAAAATTGTGAAGATCAATGTTTGATCATTAATTCACAGAAAAATTGGGGAGTATTATTTTGACACCAAAATAGATTAAAATAACCTGCAAAGCTTTAATGCATAAAGAATTAAAATAATCTACACAGAAAAAACAATGTCTAAAAACCGTTTATTTGTTAAAACCAAAATGTTTGAAAAGTAGACTAATTTTTTGGTTTAAAACATAGATTGAGTTAATTTAAAAATTTAAAATCATAGTCTCAAGACTAAAAATCAAAAGTGGTACTAATCCGCCTCTAATCAAAAAATCATGTTCGTTTCAAAAAAATCAGGGTTGCCACGCTTTTGCTCTTTTCAAATTCCCTGACTTTTTCAGGTTAAAAAACGGAATTTTTCCAGGTTTTCAAAACGAAAATTATTCAAAAACATCAATAACATCTTTTTTAAATAAATATTTAATATTATTATTATTATTTTTCCACAGGAATTGAGATTTTCAAAAATTTCAAATTCAAAAACTTAGAAAAATATTATAAAACATGAAGATATCAATCACTCCGAGCAATCGCTCTCTTCATGTTTTTTAATAATTAAAACTTCAAAAATTATTTTTCTCATTACGATTATTTATTTCTAGAATTTTCAACTAAAATTCTTCTTTAAGTCAATTTTTTAAAAATAATTTTTGAAAAAGTTCTTTGTGAATTATCAAAATTCTTTTGTTTACTATTTAATTTTACGAAATTTCGATTATTCTGACTTTCTTCAATTAAATATAATTAGAAATAAGAAACTTTAAATAATTTTAAAAAATTCAATTAAACTTATTTAGAAAAATTAATTCTATAGAATTCTTAATTAAAAGTATGAAAAGTTCAAATTTTCAAAGATTTTAAATCAATATTTATTAGAAAATTCTACCAGAATTCAATTATTTAACTAATAAAAATAAATGTTTTATTAAACAATATTAAATGTTTCTTAAAATTGAATTTTCATAAAGAATTTTATTTTACCAACAAATTTTTTAAATAATTAAATTCTCTAGACAAATTTTAATGAAATTTTTAAGAATAATTGCATTTTTCGAAAAATTTGATGAAAATTATATTAAAAATAATTGAAATTTTGTCGAGAATTTTTGTAAATTTTTAAACATAATTGGATTTCTGGGAAGAATTTTATTAATGTTATTTTGAAAAAATTTGAATTGTTACGCAAAGAATTTCTTTACAATTTTTAAAAATAATTTTATTCGTTAAAGAAATTTAATTAAAAATGCATTGGAAATAATACTTAAATTCTAATAAATAAATTGTAGCAAAGGTTATTAAAATAATTAAATTTCTTTGATAAATTTTAATAAAATTTTTAAGTTAATAATAACTTTTTTCGAGGAATTCCATTAAAATTGTATTAAAAATAATTGAAATTCAGCATTGAGTTTCATTACTTATGAAAATAATTGAATCCCTTTAAAAAATGTTATTATTTATGAAAATAATTGAAATATATATGAAAATAATTTGCAAGTAATTGAATTTCTGTAAAATTTTTATTATTTATAAAAATAATTAAATGTTTGCGTTGAATTTTTTTAAAATAATTGAATTCTCGAGAAAAATTTTATTACTTATGAAAACAATTGATTTCTTGCGAAGAACTTTATTACAATTTTTTTAAATAATTGAATTCTTAAGAAGAATTTTATTGAAAATAATGGGAGGAAAATTTTATTAAAATTGCAATTTTATTAACTAAATCTTGTTAAGAAATTTGTTTTAGTGTTTTTAACTAAAATTCTTCTATAAATCCATTATTTTTAATAATCAATTAAATATATATATATTAAAAATTTAACTAATTTCAGAAGAATTTTAGTTTAAAATTTTTTTTTTAAATCTTAGTTTTTTATACATATTTCTAATTAAATTCATTTAAAATTGTAATTTTACAAAATTTTAAATTAAAATCTTTTGAAGTTCATCTACTTATGAAAATTGTAAATGCAATTCTTTTAAAATTGAAATAATTTTGAAATATTTAAATGAAATTAGATTTAAAGAATGAACACAATAACTTTAGAAAACAACAATTTTTCAGGATTTCGATAAAAATTCCCTGACTTTTCCAGGCTTTTTTTCAAGGTTTATAAAATTCCCTGACAATTCCAGGTTTTCAGGTTGCATAGCAACCCTGAAGATTCATTTTTTACCGTGTATACCGAAGGATTAGTTTTTCAAAATGATTTGGTTTTGATTTAGACAAATTTTTTTTTTTTTGACAAATTTTCGTAATTGAAAAAATTTATCCAAAAGTAGATTATTTTAATCTTTTTCGGTGTTAATTTAAGCTACAACTCTTTTTAATATCTGGTAATTTACTGTGTTTTCGTAAAGCACAAATTTTGATTTATTATCGTTCTCTGTGTAGGATTTTAAACTCCACTTGAAAAAAAGTTGTGGTTAGGGCATATTTAACACGAAATTCTAGTTAAAAATAGGTTTTCTGGTAAAACCGGAACTTTTTTTCAATGTTTATTTTGTGTTATATTTACTGATCGTATGCGTAATTACAATAGTACCTATATTCTGAAAACGATTCGGCAATCGTTTTCTGAATTTCCAAATAAATTAGTCAATTAAATAAATTGGGTTGTTTTTCACATCTGGAAGTATCTGTTGCTGTTTAGTATCTCAAGTAAAGTGGTTTTCTTTAATGACACATTTGTCACTTTTTTTTTGGAACAAGGTCCACTCCACGCATTTCGTACTGATGAAATTTAAAGTTGCCAAAGATTGAAAGGCACTCTTTCGTGTTTATTTCTCGAAATGCAAGATTCTCACGCGACAAAAGTTATAGATTCTTTGGTGTGCGACTTTTTTTTGATAAAGACATCATCACTTAAAAAAGATTTTTTTTTTGTTATAAAAATGAGTACATAACGTCTCCTCAAGAGCACGCGCACTCGAGAACTTTCATGTTCTTCCAATTGGAGACTTTTAATTTTGTCGGATCGTTTTCATCGAAATAGAGAATTTCAAGTTCGGCGAGTTTACTTGGTGCACAACATGGTCGTGGCGCCTTTCTTCTGTCCTCCTTCCAAATGAGACTCTGCAGCAAGGCGTGATGATGCGCCGGATTATAACGGGGCGGACACCTTCCCTTACAATAACCAGCGTCAAATGTCTTTGGCTGAATGATAAATTCAAAACCCTTAAGGTCCTTAAAAATGACTGTCATTTGATGTCGACAACATTTTTTACTATCACCACGACACTCTGTACGACGACCCTTGTGCAACGATAATAATTGATCGTGTGCTCCACGTTTATTGCGATGATGATGATAATGATAATAATGTTGATGGGTAAAAACATTGAGCACTGGCGATAGGACATTGCAATTTATCGAAATTCCCTTCTCCTGGAATTCCAATTGTAAAGTGAGATAATCACTTTTGGAATGATTATTCTCCTCCTCGTGCCAACTGGCAACGACCTCGGTTAAATCGAATTCGAGCCATCTTGGTGCCCGAGGCTCTAGTAACTTGCCTTTGGAGATTAATCGTCGAGCGGCACCATTTTGGAGTGACTCGTAAATTAGAATGTTGAGAGTTTCAATCTGATGATTGTGACTACTGAGGAGGAACCTGAGAGTCGAATGGTCCACACTGGAATGAGACCTGTCGGGGATGTTGAGGTGAAAGGTGAGGAGGCGACTGCTGCTGTCATCCGACAAGAAATTACTACAGCAGCTTCCATTTCCAGGATGCTCTGAAATTTATAATAAAAAGAAGTGTGAGATCAAGATGTGTACGATTTTTTTTTTCTGATATGATTTTATGCTCGTTAAAATATAAGCGGGAGGCATATTTATATTCCTTGGAAATATTTAAGGGCGTGCTATCTTTCTTCTCGTTATTTATTTGTTCAAGATTTCTTTTTTTTCTGAAATCGTGCTTTTCTTGAGAATTGGAATTCTCTTCGTTACACCAACACTACTTTTCGGTGATGAATTTAATTAATATACTCAATAAATTTAAATTAGTTAAATATTTTATTTTTCATTACAATTATTTTGCAAATCTATAAAACAAAAATAATTATAAAGTTTCTATTTCTGAATGTTAAATTTAAGGTTTTAATTCTACTTGCATTAGTAATTCATAAAAATATTTTTAATAAAAAATAATTCGTTTATTTGAACGTTCAAAATTTGTAGCTCGCGATTATTTATTAATATAAATATATTAATAATTAACTATAATAATTGGAATAGCAACAATTCGCGCGCTAAAGCGCGCGGCTTACTTTTTCCTATACCTTTTTTAAATAAAATTAGCAATATTAAAAATAGTATAGAATTTAAAAATTTTCTAATTTAAATTTTTGTTGAAAACACTAATTCAATTTTGGAGAATTTACAAATAATTGCAAAAATTCAATTATTTTCAACAAAAAAAAAATTCTTCTTATAAAATTCAACTATGTTCAAAATTTGAAAAAAATTCTCGTAAAAATCCCAATTATCTTTATAAATAACAAAATTCTTCTCCAAAGTTCAATTATTTTCAGAAATTTTTCTAATTTTAATGATTTTCAATATCTACGATTTTAATGAAATTCCCCAAAACGAATTCAATTATTTAAAAAAATTTAATTTGAAACTTTTGGAAAATTACAATTATGAATGAATGAATTAAATAATGAAAATTTCACAGGAATTCTATAATTTACAAATTTTTTATAAATTTCTTCCCAATAATTCAATTCTTTTCATGAAGAATAACATTTTTTCTACCAGGAATTCAATTATTTTCATAAATAATAAAACTCTATCTGTAGGCTTTCAATTATTTTCATAAATAATAAAAATCATCGCAGAATTTCAATTATTTTTAGTACAATGTTAATGAAATTTCTCGAAAAATGTAATTATTTAAAATTTTTTATTAAAATTCATTTTTAAAAATTTTAATAAAATTCTTTTTAACAATGCAATTTTTTTCAAAACAATTTGAATAAAATTCTTTATAGAACTAAATTAATTTCAATAATTTATCGAAATTCAATTATTTTTAAAATCTACTATTTCAATAAAAATTCACAAAAGAATTCAATTATTTAAAAAAAAATATATTATTAAAATTTCTCTGAAGAATTTAATTATTTTTCATAAATATTAAAATTCTTCTGAGAATTTCAATTATTTTCAATACAATTATTAACAAATTTGATTGTATTCAATAAATTAAAAAAAAATTCAATTATTTTCTAAAAATTTTTAATTAAATTCAAGAATTAAATGCTTAATTTAAATTATTAAGAAAGAGGATTATTGTAAAAACTAGAAAGGAATTGTTCATATAGAATTCAATTACTTTGAAAACTTATTAAAATTATTAAAGAAACTCCATTATTTTAAAGAAACTCAAAGAAATTCTTCAAAAGAATTTAATTAAGATTATGTAAACTTTTAATAAAATTCTTCCTAAATTCAATTATTTTCATAAACAATAAAGTTCTTCGAAGAAATTCAATTATTATCAAATTTTTAAATAAGATTCTTTGCAAAAATTCAATGATTTGAAAATTTTTTATAAATTTTTTCGCAATAATTCACTTATTTTGATAAATAATGAAGTTCTTCGAAGAAATTAACTTATTATCAAATTATTTAATAAAATTCTTTGCAAGAATTCAATTATTTGCAAATTTTTTATAAATTTCTTCGCAATAATTCAATTATTGCCTTAAATAATATAAAATTTTTACAGATATTTAATTATTTTCGTAAATAATAAAATACTTTTTATGAATTCAATTATTTTCATAAATAATATAATTTTCGCATGAATTTAATTATTTGCAAAAACAATTTTCATAAAATTTTTCAAAAAGAATCAATTATTTAAAATAATTTTTATAAAATTATTCTTCCTTGGAATTCAATTTATGTAACAAAAAAATTAATAAAAGTTCTTCGTAAGAATTCAATTCTTTTTGAAAATTTTAATAAAATTCGTTGCAAAAATTCAATTATATAAAAAAATTTTGATAAAATTCTCGGCAAAAATTTCAATTATTTTCAAAAATTTTCCTCAATTCAATTTATTTTCATAAAATCTACTAAAATTTTTCAAAAGAATTCAATTATAAAAATTTTAATGAAATTCTTGCGCAAACATTTAATTATATTCATAAAATAATGAAAATTTCACAAGGAATTCAATTATTATTTTCATAAAAAATAATTTAAAATTCTAGAAAATAATAATTGAATTCAGATGATGAAAATAATTTTGATGAAGTTACAGTAATATTAAATAATGATTTTATAACTTGGTCATCTTTAATTATTATAAAACATAAAGAAATCGATCACTCCTAGTCTTCGACTCGGAGCAATCGATATCTTCATGTTTTATAAAATTACTTTTATAAGTATTGCTTAATTTAAAAAAGGTTTGAATTTAAAATTTTTGAATGACTTAATTCCTGTGGAAAATCCTGTTCCAAAAATAAGATTAAAAATAGAAATTGTGCAAATATTTTTCTTCTTTTTCTAAAACAAAATAATAATTTTGTTAAAAAAATTGTGATTCATAAACAAAAATAATGCAAAATAAATAAATTTTCTATTTCTTAATCACAGTTGTTTAACAATTTTATAATTTTGTTTAGAAGTAGAGAACAAAAATCTGCATAATTTCAATTTGACAAAACATAATATTTAACAAAATTTTAGTCTTTGAATGAAAAGAAGTGAAAAAAATTCTGATGATTTCTATTTGTCATTACAATTTTAAATTAATTATAAAATAAAAACAATTATAACAATTTTATTTAAAGCAAAAAAATAATTTTTTCTCTGGGCATGTTATAATAATATATATTATTGCTAATATAGTGTCACTATTAAAAAAAAGATACAAAGTTTCAAAATTTTTAATGCTTGTTTTCAATTCTTATTTTAGTGATTAATATTTATGTATACATTTATATTGAAAAAAAAACTATTTCGTTCATTTGAATGTTGAAAATTTTTGAAACACATTAAAAACAGTTGATCAAGAAACTCTAAATAAAAAAGCTTTTTCCGAGGAAACTATAAAAACTTGAATCGAAAAATAGTTCTTCTTGTTCTCTAAATCGTTAGTTCTTAAAATTTGTGAACTTTTAATGCGAATATAAAAAAAATAAAAATTTCCCGAGGGCCAATATTTTATGTATACATATATAAAAATCTAATTGAAAATATTCTCTTTTAACAACATATACGGTTGACAAAAATAACTAAACAGGAATGCGAATGTTTATTTTAAAAGTGAGTGAATGAAAATATATATTTCAGAAAAAGTGATGATATGCTTGTGTTTCTCAATGAAACGTAAATTCCGTCTCTTTTTCTTTCTTCTTTTTTATATCTCGAAAAAAAATTGTGTGTAAAAATGATTTCATAATTTTTGCGGAACTTTTTTGATCTATTTTCGAAAGTTATTTTGTTTATTTTTCAAAAAAAAATACTGATAATCGAGCGTTTCTATTTTGATTTTTATGCATTTGATAATTGAAAATTACAGACAATTTTATTAGAAAAATTATTGATTTTATTCAAAGAACAATTTTTTGTTACGATATTAATCAAATAATTGAAATCTCGAATATAAGCAATATAATTAATTTTAATTAAATTTTTTTTTAATTTTTAATTAGTTACAATTTTTTATTAAACTTTCAGTGACCGACGACTAAAAATTAGTAAAAATTCTTATTATTGTGAATTAGTGGCTCAATTTTCTTTAATTCAAATTTAGAAAGTTGTTAAAAATTTTAATATTTAATTTTCTTAACAAAATTTTTAATACTTAGATGAATAAAAATAGAAAATAAATAAGAAGAAATTTTTTAAAGCCATATGTAATTTAAATAATAAATATCTAAGATTTATTTGTGCCTAATGGCCAAACGAAAAAAAAAGTTACTTATAAATTATAAAAACAAACAATAAAAAAATATTTTAATTTAATAAATTGAATAAATAAATAATAATAAAAAATAAGAGATTGTTTATAAATTAATAAAAAACAATAAGAAATAAATAAAAATAAAAGAATATAAACTTCTTTAAATTCTAGAAGTGAAGCAAAAAAATATTTCTTTAACACCAAAAAATATCAAACTCTGAGTGATTATTATTTTTAAAAAAACATGTAATTAGTAATTACGGTAATTTGATAATAAAAGTTTAGTTATTTAAAAAAGAAATTGTTAGTTTGATAATTTTATTGAAATTGATGAAAAAAAAATTGCACGAGAATAATTATTCAAAGTATGAAGTTCTCCGTTATCGAAAGAGAGAGAGAAAGAAAGAGATTGAGAACTAATTATACAACTGTTATCCAAGGATATTTTCAGGGGAACAGGTATTTCAAGCGCGGTGTTTCTAAACAAGTTTTTTGACATCTCGATTGTATATATAGTATAAAGAAAGGAGAGAGAGAGGAAAAAAATGGTAATAAATTTTCTTAGAATCTACAAAAATATTTTTAACCATAATTTGTGTGACACAAGTTTTATGTTAATTTTTCTTACATATATGACAAATGTTATATATGCGCGGGAAAAAGTAGAAAAAATGTTAAAGAAATTTGTTTTATGATTTATAATTTTTTTTTGTGCAATCGAGAATTTTCTTTCGAAAAAATTTATAATATAAATGATGATCTATTGGAATCGTTGTCAAATTTTTCAATACGGAAGTGTTGTTTAAGAAGAAGAATTTATAGTTGATAGTGTATACAATTTGCCTTTAAATAGATCACACCTACGATTTTGCGAATTTGGCCGACTAGTTGGTATCGCGGAATAACTTTTGATAAAGCACATGGGAATTCGAGGTATTTTAGATTCACTAAAATGGAATCGTCTCATTGAAATAAACGCGGATCAATCGTTTGTTATACATTCGGCACTCAATATTCTAATAATAACGGAATGAATCATTTTAAGAACGTTAATAATAGTTTTTATCACTTTTCTTTCGATAATCAGTGTAAACATTTCTTTTCTTTCTTCTTTTTCTCTTTTTTCTTAAATTAAAAATAAAATATAAAAAAAATATAAAACAAAATTTGAAAAATAGGAATAAAAAAATTGTTAAATTTTTTTATTCCTATTTTTCAAATTTTGTTTCATATTTTTGTTATGTTTCACTTTTATTTTGTACCTAGAATATTAATTTTTTTATACCTAAAAAATTTTTCATTTTTTTCATTTTTATTTTATGTATTAATGTTTTCAATTTTATTTTAATATTTTACTTTTTAAATTCGTGCAATTGAATAAATTCTAAGTAACTCTTTAAAATTATTTACGAAGTCGATTATTTTATTAACAGTTGAAATTAAATAAATTTTTTCAAATGAAATCGTTTCTTTGAATAAAATAAACCTTTTTTTACTTAAAACAAAAAAAAACGAACTTAAATTAAATAGTTGACAATCCACTTCATCTCACTTGCGAGTGAGTTCTCATGCCATCTAGGCGGAACTTTACGGAATTATAATGGCGCGAAATTCAAATTTAATAAAGTTTAAAAATTGATTTTATTCAATTATTAAATAAATATTATTTATTATTAAATTATTAAATAAATTAATTGTCTTTTGTTAAATAAATATTTACCTGAATCAAAAATTTTTTTATTAAAATCAAATAAATTGTATTTGAAGAAATAATTTTAATACTTGAAGCAAATACTATTTAATTGACAAATAAATATTTATTTAACAATAAAATAATCGTTTCTTTGAATGAAATAAATTTTTCTTCATCCTAGTAACAATGAAATTAACTTTTTCAAAATGTAAATATTTTTTAAAAACGTCGATGAATCAGAGATGCCATGAATTACTATATTGTATAATTTATATGAAAATATACAGTAGAAATTTTATTTTTATATGTAGGAATTTTTCTGAAATTTTGAGAAATTATGTAACTTTTTTTTCACTGGTAATTCAAAGCACAAGTAACTTATTAGAATAGAAATGGTTGATTTTAAAAAGGTTAAAATCTCAATAAAGTCGTCAAACGTAGATGACAAACTTTTTTTTTATCGCGATATCAATGATAATTTTCAAATCAAAATCATTAAAATGCTATAAAACTATTTTATCTTAATTGAAGCTAAATTTATCTAACGAAAATACTTTAAAATTGTTAAGAGAAAAATTTTTAATTCATAATATATATATAAAAAAATTTAATTAATTAAAATATCAAAGTGTAAAAATTCACCCGCATACGAAAATCGTTAAATTAAAAAAATTCAATTTGCCAACAGACAAAAATCGTAAATTTCGAATAGATGATGTTTATTTCTTTGAATATGTTAATTTTATTAAGTTAATAGATAGAAATTCTTCTATTTTGTGATTAATTTAATTAATTAGTTTATTTTTACTACTTTTATTCTTTCTTGTAATTTCGGTAATAATGGAAATTGTGACTAATAAGAAAACAATTACAAATATAATTTTTATATTTATTCAATAATCGTAAATAAAATATTAAATAAAATATAAAAAATACCTAAATAAATTAGTTTATTAAAATTAAAAATGTGTATGTAATTATGATTAAATATTAAATTATAAGAAACAAAATAATTTCTTTATTAATTGCCGAGTAAATATAATAAATAAATAAATTTATTTTGAATTAATAATTAATAACCAATATATTAAATTACTAAATGAACAAATTATTAAAAAATAATAAAATATCGCAAACAATAGTATATTTTTGAACGTTTTTCGTTTTCTCTTTTTTTATATAGAGCACGAGTGTTAAAAAAATTTGTAAATTGAAAACAATTAATTATTTATTATTAAAATAAATGTTTAGTCAATAATTTTTATGGAACAAATTTTTTTTGTAATTGTTTTTAAATTTTTTACAAATCTTTTTTGTTTATCTAAAAATGTATAATTGTGCAAGCGCATTTTTTCATTTTTCTCACGGCAATTATAATATTTATTATATATATTTGATTTTCCATTCGTGTTAATTGGATTCAAACGAGAATGTACATTTTCTTCTTCTATTTTTTTTTCATAAATCAATTTTCCAGTTGATTAGTTTCTTTAAAGAAATGATCAACCACTAATCGGAAGATGCACATATGTTGACATTTATTTATGTAAACAAGTTTTGTTACACATTTTTCTCTGATTATTGAGACAAGCCACGTGCGAGAGAAAAAATAGAAAAGTTGGTTTTTACTGAATGTAAAATAAATTTACATTTGTATATAGATGTGTTTAATATGAACAAATTTAGAAAAACATGTAAATCTATATATATCTTAATCGCTCATCTCTCACGCCTGTCAACAATTTTCCACTGTTAATTTTATTTCTATAATATATTTTTATGTTCGATGTTTCTCAAGACGGAAAAAATTCTTTCTGTCGTGATTTTTTCTTATGATAAGTGTTTATATATCGATGCACCTATTGGATATATTCGAGAAATTATTAATTGACATGTTTTTTGGAATTCGGTCCGGGAAATATTTTTTGATGATTGAAAAGAGAGAAAAAATTGTTTATAGATGTAGTTTTTATTTAAATGTATGATTTTTATTGTCGGGTGAATTTTTATTTTTTGATGGCTTTCATTTTTGATTTTTGATTATTAACTTTTTTAATTTTTTACTATTAGATTTTTTAATTTTTACTTTATTTTTTTTTTGCATTCGCATTTTTTTTTTTCTTTTTGATTTATTCTTATTTGTTGACGAATAATTCTTTGCTTTTTAAATTTTTGATTAACAGCGATTTTAATTTTTTGCTTTATTTCTACGTAATTTTTATTAGAAAATTCTACTAGAATTCAATTATTTAAATATAAAAATAAATAAATTATTTTTTTAATTTCATGATTATTGAAATTCAATTTTTATAAAAAATTTTATCAACAAATTTTTTAATAATTCAATTCTTTCGACGAATTTTAATAAAATTTTTAAGAATAATTACATTTTTCGAGAAATTTAATTCAAATTGTTTTAAAAATAATTGAAATTCTGAGATAAGTTTTATTATTTGTGAAAATAATTGTATCCCTAAGAAGAATTTAAAAGTTTTTGAATATAATTGAATTTCTGCGAAGAATTTTATGACTTTTGAAAATAATTAAATTTCTGTAAAATTTTGTAACTGGTTCAATTTTTTTTTTAGTGTTTTTAAGTAAAATTCTTTTATAAATCCATTATTTTTTATAATTTTTGAAAAAGTTCTTTGAGAATTTTCAAATTCATTTGTTTATAATTCAATTTTACAAAATTTCAATCATTCGGAAATTTTTCAATTACATATATATATTAGAAAATAAAACATTCGAATAGTATAAAAAATACATAATTAAACTTATCCAAAAAAATTAATTCCACAGAATTGTTAGTTAAAAATTTGTATGATTCAGATTTTCAAAGATTTTAATATAAAACCTTTTCAAAATTCAATTTTTAAAAAAAATCATGCTATAATGCTTTGGATATTCAATTATAATCTAAAATTTTAACTGAAATCCATTTTTAAATTAATTTCTAATAGAAAATTCTACGAGAATTCAGTTATTTAAATATAAAATTAAATAATTTATTGAATAATTGAATGTTTCTTAAAATTGAATTCTCGTAAAGAATTTTATCAATAGATTTTTAAATAATTGAATTCCTTTGACGAATTTTAATACAAATTTAAAGAATAATAACATTTTTCGAGGAATTCAATTAAAATTGTATTAAAAATAATTGAAATTCTGCAATGAGTTTTATTATTTATGAAAATAATTGAATTATTGCGAAGAAATTTATAAAAAATTTTGTAAATAATTGAATTCCTGTGAAATTTTTATTATTTTATAAAAATAATTAAATGTTTGCGTAGAATTTTATCAAAATTTTTTTTATATAATTGAATTCTTTTGGAAAATTTCACTTAAATAGTAGATATATTGGAAATCATTGAAGTGAGGAAAATTTTGGAAAATAATTTAAATTTTGCCAAGAATTGTATTAAAATTTTTGAAAATAATTAAATTTCGATGAAGAATTTTATTATTTATAAAAATAATTGAAATTTTGTCGAGAATTTAAAAAAATTTTTGAACATAATTGGATTTCTGCGAAGAATTTTATTACTTTTGAAAATAATAGAATTTCTGCAATTATTTGTAATTGCTCTAAAATTCTCCAAATTTTTTTTCAAAAAAAGTGACTTTTATGGACTTTAAAGCAAATTTACGAAGTTTTACGGAATTTTCGGACTTAGTTCGAGTCCTATTAACGAAATTTTCTATTTTCCAATTATTGAATTTTTATTTAAATGAAATTCGAAAATTGGTAAATAAAAAAATGAATGTATAACAAAAATAAATATACAATATAATAAATTATAATAAAAAAATATTTTTATTATAGTAAAGTCTTCAAAAGAATATAAAATAGTTATAATAGATATTAAATTTGATACATATGGCATAAAAATATCATCAGTATAAAGATGCTAAAAATAATTGTAAAAGACGGAAATAAAATTAGCAAAAAATTATAAGCAGTAGGAAAATTCAGTTCCAAAGGAAATTCTATTTTCGAAAATTCGGCTCAATAGATTAAATAGATTAAATAGATTAAATAATTGAAATAGTTGAAATAGTTGAAATAGTTCAATAAAAAACGAAAAAATTTCAAAAATTGTAAAACTTTATTCTAAATTTATTTAGGCTGTGACAGAGAGAAAAAAGAGAGAGATAGAAGTTTTAGCGAGGACGTATCAATATTGACGAACTTAATAACACTTAGCAGGCATTTAAAAAAGTGAAATTCGAAGGATACTTTGTCATTCGCACGCTTCATGTAAATTTTTTTTTATGAGTGTGCATTGTACATTTTAACATGCCTAGAATGCCGAAGTTTATCACGAGACCGCGAGAGAGGCATGCATATAGTCGTTTTTACTGCGAAATCTTTCTTTTTTTTCCTTTTCTTTTTGCTTCGGGATTCTCTCTCTCTCTGTAAGCAAATAGGTGCTTTCAGACTGGTCGAGAGTATCTTTTTTCACATAATATAAAGTGAGAGAGAGAGAGAGAGAGAGAGAGAGAGAAAAGAAAAAAAACAAGGGGTACATCATTAAACATTGAAATATTCGTGAATATGTTCATTTTAATAGCGCAAATCAACGGTTATTTATCATATAAATTATGTTGAAATTTAAAAAATTCAAGTCAGATTAGATTTTATTTATACCTATATATATTTTGGGTATTTCTAGAAAAAAGTATTTTTGGAAAAAACAAATATTTGGATTTTAAATTAGAAATAAATAAAATGTGTTTAAATTAGATTTGCAAATTGTAAAAATAAATTTTTTTTAATAACATTAGAATTGCAAATATATATTTATTATTTATAAATTTGAAATTTACCTGATGGGTGAAATGTGAAAAGTCTTTTTCGTCTTTCGTGTCCATAGTCTTGGGACGTGTGTATCCTTGTTAGGTAGTCTCTGTGTGCTCTTTCATATTCGACTTGACTTATATTCGCCTGAAAACAAAATCAATTTATCACTTCTTTAATTATGAAATCATTATAGGTTTTGCTAATGGACTTTCGCCTTTCGATTTCACTTTTTTTTATATCGAGTGTGAAATAGAGTCGATCTTTTCGAAAAATTTAGTAAGGGACGAAAGTTTTTTTTGATTAGGTTTTTTTTATAAAATTTAATACGAAAGATAATTATTGTTCTGTAAAGAATTTAAATCGGATTAGTACATTTTTTAAAATTTGGATTACTCATTAATTATTATTATTTATTAACAGGGTTGCCACAGGTCAGGGAAGTCGGGGAATTCAGAGAAAAGTCAGGGAAATTAGAATTAGTCAGGGAAAAGTCAGGGATTTTTATTAAAAGTACTGGAAGCAATTTAATTTTTAGAATTTATAAGAAAATTCTGTATTTTGGTTTCTTTTTTGTTTGCCTCATAAACTATGAAATTGACAAGAATTCTAATACAAAACCTTCAATTTTTTCTATTTCTGACAATAATTTCTTTTTAAATAAATTAATTTTTGAAGAACTATCATAAAATTATTACTTATAATATAATAAATATAATATAATATAATACAATTAATGAATAATTTTACTTAAAAATTTTCAAAATTAATTAGATTTCAAAAGAGTTGCGTTTAAAATCTGCATATAAATAGATGAACTTCAAAGGCTTCAATATGAAATTTTTAATGAATTTAAATAGAAATTTTAAGAACAACTGATTACAGAAATTTAATTATTTTCAAAAATTTATAAACAGTCTCGTCAAAATTTCAATTACTTTTATAAATAATACAATTCTTCTCCGAAATTCAATTATTTTCAAAAAATTTAATAAAATTCTTGGCAAAATTTCAATTATTTTCAAAAATTTTCCTCATTTCAATTATTTTTTAATATCTACTATTTTAATAAAAATTTCCAAAAGAATTCAATTATATAAACTGTGAAATTTTAATAAAAATTTTACAGGAATTCAATTACTTTCCAATTTTTTATAAATTTCTTCGCACCAATTCAATTATTTTTAATTTTTTAATAAAGTTTATCGAAAGAATTCAAATATATTCAAATAATAGAAAAAATAGTTCTGAGTAGTTCAATTATTTCGCAAAATTTAAATAAAATTCTTTTAAAAATTCTATTATTTAAAAAAATTTTGACAAAATTCTTTACAAGATTTAGTTAATAATATTGCAATTTTAATAAAATTTTCCTCTATACAATTCAATTATTTTCAATACAATTCTTTTTAAAAATTCAATTATTTTCACAAATAATACATTTTTTTATGGGAATTCAATTATTTGAAAAAAATTTGAATAAAATTCTTCGTAAGAAATCAATTATTTTCATAAATAATAAAATTTTTCTCGAGAATTCAATTATTTCAAAAATTATGAGATAAAATGCTTTATAAATTTGAAAAATTATAATAAAATTGACTATAGAATACAATTATTTTCGTAAAATATAACAATCTTAGAAACAATTTAATTATTTTCATAAAAAATAAAATTCTTCGAAGCAATTCAATTATTTAAGAAATTTTAATTAAATTTTTCCCAAGAATTCAATTTTTTTCAAAAATAAAACTTTTCACAAGAATTCAATTATTTAAAAAAAAATTAATAAAATTCTTCTTCAGATTTCAATTATTTTCAATTTTTTAATGAAATTTTGTCGATGGAATTTAATTATTTTCAAAAAATTATAAAAAAATTCTGAGAAATTCAATTATTTAAAAAATTTGAATAAAATTCTTCACAAGAAATTAATTAATATCATAAATAATAATATTTTTCTCCGGAATTCAATCACAAATAAAATATTCTTTACAGGAATTCAATTCTTTAAAAATTTTTTTCATAAAATTCGTTGCAAGAATTAAATTACTTTTAAAAATAACAATATTTATAGCAGAGTTTAAATTATTTTTTATGTGTCCACCAAAAAACAGAAAAAAAAATTATTTTTTATAAAAGTTATTGCAAAATTAATTTTTTTGCAACTTTTTAAACAAAATTTTATTTCTCCTAAATGAATGAACCGATTTAAATGAACCAAGCGGAAATATAAAGGGGATAAAATATACTTTCGTTTAGAATTAGAAAATTTTTAAAAGTTTATTTTTTAATAATTATTTAATAAATTTTTTATAAATAATTAATTTTTTTAATATTCTGCGCCATTTAAAAATTTGAAAAAAATATTAACATACACTTAAAACTATAAGAAATCAAAATCCGTTGAGAAAATTTTGGAGCGACAATTATTTTAAAAGTTATAATGAAAATTATATTGAACGGAGATGCGATTTTGATGATTTTCTGAATTAAAACATTATTTTTAACAACGAAATGAACAAAATACTGTTAAATTAACATTTTTATTCAATTATATAACCATAAAAATTGATAAAAATTATCAAAAAACTAAGTTCAGTGTTGATGCACTACACCGCGCCAATATAATTTTCATTATAACTTTTAAAATAATTTTCGCTCCAAAATTTTCTCAAGGGATTTTGATTTCTTATAGTTTTAAGTGTATGTTAATATTTTCTTCAAATTTTTAAAAGGCTCAGAACATTAAAAAAAATTAATTGTTTATAAAAAATTTATTAAATAATTATTAAAAAAAAACCTTTTTAAAAATTTTCTAATTCTAAACGAAAGTATATTTTATCCCCTTTATATTCCCGCTTGGTTCATTTAAATCGGTTCATTCATTTAGGAAAAATAAAATTTTGTTTAAAAAGTTGCTAAAAAATTAATTTTGCAATAACTTTTATAAAAAAGATTTTTTTTTCTGTTTTTTGGTGGACACATTCTCAAGGCCAAATAGAAATGTTTTTTCAACATTTCGATTTAAAAAAAATACTTTTTATTTTCTGTGAAAGTTTCATGTTTTATAACAATTTTTTATGTTATTTAATTTCAGAAGGTTTTGATTTGAAATCCTTAATTCTTATAGAAAAATAATAATGATTGAAAAATGTATTATTTATTATTTAAAAATGAATTTATTTAAAAAAGAAGTTGTTGTCGAATAATTTTACACTTAAAAAAATTCGTAAATATAAATGTAATAGAACATTTATTTGAGTATCTAATAATTTTTGTAGTGAATCGGTATATTCTTCAGGGTCAGGGAGAAAGTCAAAATTTTGTCTGGAAATCAGGGAAAAACAAAATTAAATTTTCGTGGCAACCCTGTTAAACAAAAAGTCAGCCATGATTATATAACAATCAGTTACTTTTAACTTAACTAATTCAGATTTAGAGTAGAGTAGAAGAAAGTTTTAAAAAAAAGTTCAAAAAGAAAGACTTTCAATAAATTAAGGATCGTTTTTTATAAATAGTGACAATAGAAAAAGAGACATATGCTTTGATGTGCGTGTAAAAGCTGACTTAAAAAAATACACACGTGATGAAGAAAAAAAAGAATAATAGAATATGGCCTTGGAGATTTTTGCCGTCTTTATATCTTTTCAGGGGGTGTCTAAAAATGAGTGAATTTTTTTTCTCACTTTTTTCATTATTATTATTATCATTATTATTATTTTTATTGTCGAACATTCATATTATCTTAATGGACGTAGGTGATTTTTTGAGAACAGTGCAATGAGCTTTGACAGAGCGCTCATGTGCATTTCCTTTCTTTGAGGCATATTACGAGACGTCTACAAACGTGTTAGGAGCGGGGAGTGAGTTATGAGACGATGACTCTTTACATTAAGTGAAGCGTGAAGTTATAGTTACACTGAAGGAGCGAAGGCACTAAAGAGAAAAGAAGAGAGACATCTAAATACAGAGGGAAAAAAAATGAGACAATACTTGCAGCAAAGGTATTATACATCATATATCAGACACGAGAAATAAGCGTTTATAATTTCCACTGTACACTTCTTCATATAATGCAAAAAAGGGGGAGAAAAAAAGAAGTGGATATTTAAGAGAAAAGAAAACAACACAAACAGCTTTAATAAAAGAAGTCAAAGAAAAAGTTTCACGCGAGACTTCTAAAGGGAATATCAAATGCGAGAGAAGTATTCGAAAGAGGTGTTAGCAGTAAGTAATAAAATAATAAGTGTTGTACTACGAGAAAGTTGTAATATTTTAAAATCACGTGGTTAGTTTTTTGAATTCTATTTTATCAAATTAGGGCTTTTATTTTATTTTTTATTATTTTTTTTATTAGGGCTTTTTTATTGAATAAGAGACTTTTTATTCAAAAAGGGCTTTTTTCCGAAACGTAGCGTTACTCAGAAACTTTTTAGAATTCATTTCTGATTCAGAAAAAATTTGTTTCCCAAAAAATGATAAGCTGTTCTTGACATTTGTTTATATGATTTATCTCGATAATCAAATTAGAGTTTTTTTGTTAATAAAGAAGGGGGTTTTTTTTATTAAAAAAGGGTTTTTTCCGAAACGTCGCGTTAGGCAGAGATTTTTCAGAATTCATCTGTGATTAATAAAAAATTTGTTTCTTGAATAATGAAGATACTTGATACTTTTTTATATGATTTTTATGGAATCGTTTTTCAAATTAAAGCTTTTTGTATTAAAGAAGAGCTTTTTTTATTAAAAAAGCGCTTTAATGTAAAGCTTAAAAGCGCGAATGTTATTCACAGTTTTTCTAAGGGTGAAACCAAATAACGTATCAAAATTGCAATATTAATTAATAGTTACTATGATAACCATTTTAATGACAATGGTTGATTCAAAATTTTTAAAAGTTCTCGCCATAATTTCAATTCTTTAGAAATTATTAAATTCTTCTTCGAAATTTAACTATTTTCAAAAATTTTAATAAAATTCTTGGCAAAATTTCAATTATTTTCGAAAATTTTCGTTAAATTTATTAAATGATCTTTAATATTTACTAATTTTAATAAAATTCTCCAAAAGAATTCAATTATTAAAAAAAAAATTTAATAGAATTCTACGCAAACCTTTAATTATTTTCATAAAATAATAAAGATTTTACAGAAATTCAATTATTTACAGAGTTTTTATAAATTTCTTCGCAATCATTCAATTATTTTCATAAATAATAAAATTTTTAGAGGGATTCAATTTTTTTCATAAATAATAAAATTCATTGCAGAATTTCAATTATTTTTAATATATTTTTAATTGAATTCCTCAAGAAATGTAATTATTCTTTAAATTTTTATTAAAATTCGTCAAAGGAATTCAATTATTTAAAAATCTATTAATAAAATTCTTTACGAGAATTCAATTTTAAGAAACATTCAATTATTCAATAAATTATTTAATTTTATATTTAAATAACTGAATTCTCGTAGAATTTTCTATTAAAATTTTATTTAAAAATGGATTTCAGTTAAAATTTTAGATTATAATTGAATATCCAAAGCATTATAGCATGATTTTTTTTAAAAATTGAATTTTGAAAAGGTTTTATATTAAAATCTTTGAAAATCTGAATCATACAAATTTTTAACTAACAATTCTGTGGAATTAATTTTTTTGGATAAGTTTAATTATGTATTTTTTATACTATTCGAATGTTTTATTTTCTAATATATATATATGTAATTGAAAAATTTCCGAATGATTGAAATTTTGTAAAATTGAATTATAAACAAATGAATTTGAAAATTCTCAAAGAACTTTTTCAAAAATTGTTAAAAATAATGCATTTATAGAAGAATTTTAGTTAAAAAAACGAAAAAAAAATTAATTTTGGAAAAGTTACAAATTATTGCAAAAATTCAATTATTTTCAAGATTGATAATATTCTACGGAAAAAATTAAATATTGTTCAAAAATAATAAAATTCTTCTTAGGGATTCAATTATTTTCACAAATAATAAAACTCATTGCAGAATTTTAATTATTTTTAATACAATTTTCATCGAATTTCTCGAAAAATTTATTATTCTTAAAATTTGTAATAAAATTCGTCGAGAGATTTAATTATTAAAAAATTTGTTGATAAAATTCTTTATGAGAATACTATTAATAGAATACTATTTGAAGTTTTTATTTTCTAATATATTTAATTAAATTAATTTCCAAATAATTGAAATTTTGTAAAATTGAATTATAAACAAATAAATTTGAAAATTTTTAAAGAACTTTTTCAAAAATTATTAAAAATAATGGATTTATAAAAGAATTTTAGTTTAAAACATTAAAAAACATTGAATTTTGGAGAAGTTACAAATTATTGCAGCAATTCAATTATTTTCAAAATAGTAATAAAATTCTTCGCAGAAATTCAATTATATTCAAAAATTTTTAAATTATGCTTAGGAATTCAGTTATTTTTACAAATAATAAAACTCGTCTCAGAATTTCAATTATTTTTAATAGATAGGTACAATAAATTTAAATCAACTTAATCGAAAAATGTACACTGAAAAAAAAAATGTATTTGATTCAAAAAACCGATTAACTGACTATTATCAATTAAATATTTAATTGAATCAAATAATATTTATTGGAATCAATTAAATGGTATTTGCTTCAAATACTGAAATTGTTCAAGTAAATATTTAATTGATAATAGTCAAGTAATCGGTTATTTGAATCAATTAAATTTTTTTCAGTGTATTAATCTTAAAAATTTTATTAAAATTCCTCGAAAGAATTCTATTATTTAAAAATTTGTTGATAAAATTTTTTATAAGAATTGAATTTTAAGAAACATTCAATTATTCAATAAATTATTTATTTTTGTATTTAAATTAATGAATTCTAGAAGAATTTTCAAATAAAAATTGATTTAAAAAAGAATTTCAATTAAAATTTTAGATAATAATTGAATATTAAAAGCAATATAGCGTGAATTTTTAGAAATAATTGAATTTTGAAATCAATTTTTTTGAAAAAGTTTAATTGAATTTTTTTATATTGCTTGAAGTTTTTATTTTTTAATATAAATATTTAATTGAAGAATTTACGAATAATTAAAATTTCGTTAAATTAAATATTTTAAACAAGTGCATTTGAAAAAAAGAACTTTTTTGAAAATTATTAAAAATAATTGATTTAAAGAAGAATTTTAGTTAAAAATTCTTGAAAATATTAATTGAATTGATAATGATTTTATCACTCAGTGATATTTAATTATTATAAAACATGAAGAAATCGATCACTCCGAGTCGAAGACTCGGAGTTATCGATATCTTCATGTTTTATAGTTATGAAAAATTTAATTTATAGTTTTAAGTAAAATGTTCTCTTATTTGACTCTTGGACTGGTTAAATTTTTGTCAGTAATTGGTCAGTAAGTTTTCATTTTTGGTCTTAATTTTTTATTTTTAGTCCGTAATTTTAAATATTTTCACTTGTTCGAGTCCTGTTGTTATGGAAACAGTTGCTGTGTTCACGGATTACCTCGCAATCTAACGGACCCATGGGGGCCGTTAGGAACTGCGGACGGACGCACGAATCTCGCTATAAAAAAAAGAAAAGAAAATGTACACATAATGGGGATAAGAAAGAATGTTCAGGGTTCTATAGATAAAAGTGGACTATTATATAATTTTAATAATTCTCGAAAGTAAGGGGGGGGGGGAGAAATATTGTCATATTTAGTCTCAATATGAAGTTGGAGGGTTAAATAATAGCAGAAAGAATAAGTATATATGGTAAAGTTGTAATTCTTAAAGAGAGAGAGACGATAATTTTTGAGTCATGCCGCCAAGCAATTATCACAATCTCTCGCTGGCTACTCTCGTGAATCAATTTAAAGGCCTAAGTTCAATTGTCTCGTAAATCAACGCTCACGGCTCTTCATCCGCCTCCGCGCTTTTTCTACTCTATCTTGCGTCAATTTATCGTTTCTGGGTGAACGTCCCATTCATAACTTGTGCGATTTCATAATTTTCATAACTCGCAACTTTTTATTCATGCGAGTGTAAAAGAGAGGGAATTCTATCAATGGTGTTGTATGATGATTGATGATCGTAATTGGAAAAATTTATTTTCTACATTCTTTCTCATTCATTTCTTGTTTTGTTACTTAAAAGAAAAAATTTGTTGTTTTTTAAGGTCTAAATCTTAAATATAGTTAATAATAGCTTATTGTTATTGTAAAATTCTTGCTTATTTTTTGCTTAAGCATTTAGGGGTTGTTCGCAAAGTTTCACGCTATTTAGGACTAATTTTTGAACCCTTCACCCTTTATCACACTTTTTTCTTGTAAAATGAAATATTTTACACAGTCCATAAATTATAACATGACCCCCCCCCTCCTCCTAGCAGTGTGACTAATTATTTAAAAAACTAATAATTAATAACTATTTAATAGTAAATAAATAATTAAGTAAATAGGTTTAGCAATATTAGTAAATATAACTAAGAATACTAAGAATACTAATTATTAGTAGAAAATACATAACTAATTTTCAATAACTGATAAACTTTTTTTTACTATTAAATTATAGTTTTCTATTAAAAATTAGTAAAATCCCTACACTGAAAATAAAACTTATTTGATTTAAATCTTTGATTACTTGTCTATTATTATCAAATAAATATTTACTTGAAGCAAATAATGTTTATTTCAATTGAATAAATTGTATTTGAATCAATGATTTTAGTATTTGAAGCAAATATTTATTTGACTTAAATAAAAATTATTTGATTCATGCAAATATTTCATTTACTTAGCTGATAAAATATATTTGATTCGAACAAATATTTATTTGACAATAGACAACAAATCGTATATTTGAATCAAATAATTTTTTTTTTCATTACACTACTGAATTTGGCAAAAACAAATCATTAACATTTAATTAGTATAAGAAAACTACTTATTCAGATTTAGAGTGTACTTTTCTGTATTACCAAAGTCTTCGCTAAAAAAATCTATTTTTACTTCAAAAAATTTGAATTGAAGCTTCAATAAAAAATTTCCTAAAAATAAAAACTGAACTGTATTTTCAAATATAGCAAAAAGAGAGTTTTTACCTATATTTTGTATAGAAAAATACCTTAACATCTGATTTAAATTTCAAATATGTAAAAAATTTTCCAAATTAGAAAAAAATAGTAAAAGAGTGACGCTAAAAACACCTGCTTTTTAGCCCATTTTTCGGACCGCGAAATTTTCAATCAAACATATTCTAAAATGTGCCGTATAAAGGGATATTAATTTCATAACCATTTTGAGTGGAGCATATTCTTTGTTTTTTGGATATAGTGTTACAATGGGGGTTTAGAGGGGTTAAAAGGGGTTAAAATACAAAAATTAAATATGCTTAGATTCGCTGGAAACTGGTTACTCGGGGGGTTTTCGGGGTCGCTGATTACGAATCCAATGTCAGTTTTTTAAAATTTAAAATGGCGGATCCAATATGGCGGACCACTTTTTCTAAAATTGATCAGATTCGCTTAAAATTAATTACTCAGGGGTTTTTGGGGTCGCTGATTACGAATCAATTATCAGTTTTTCAAAATTCAAAATGGCGGACGACTTTTTTAAAAATCACATCTTATTGCCATTTTTAATTTTGAAAAAGTGACATCGGATTCGTAATCAAAGATCCCAAAAACCCCTTAATAACAAGTTTCAAGCAATAAGATGTGATTTTTAAAAAAAGCATCCGCCATATTGGATCCGCCATTTTGAATTTTGAAAAACTGATATTGGATTCGTAATCAGCGATCCCAAAAACCCCTGAGTAATTAATTTTAAGCGAATCTAAGCAATTTTTAAAAAAGTTGTCCGCCATATTGGATCCGCTATTTTGAATATTGAAAAACTGACATTGGATTCGAAATCAGCGACCCAAAAAACCCCCGAGTAACCAGTTTCCAGCGAATCTGAGCATATTTAATTTTTGGTATTTTAACCCCTTTTAACCCCTCTAAACCCCCATTTTAACACTATATCCAAAAAACAAAAGATATTCTCCACTCAAAATGGTTATGAAATTAATATCCCTTTATATGGCGCATTTTAGAATATGTTTGATTGAAAAATTCGCGGTCCGAAAAAATGGGCTAAATTTAGCGTCACTCTTTGAACTATTTTTATAATTCTTTTTTCAGACATCTGATTAGTTTGGAAAGATCACAAAGGAACGAGGAGAAAAAGACATTTTCGGTGAGACCAGCGAGGTTGACAAAGTTTATCATCAAAAATATGGTGAGTGTCAATACTTTCCCTTACGATTTTTGCATGAGAAAAAATTCTATTATTGTCATGTGTATAGAAAACTTGTATTTTTACTTTTGACAAGTCACAGTGACAAAGTCATTGTGTCGAAAAAACTATATATATTCAGCAAAGTTTCATAAGATAAGTTTATTTTTTTGTCCGCCTTTATCATTAATGTAAGTTTATCGTTTGGGTGAAGAGTCTTGAACGATTATTGAGGAAGACTTGTAAATTATATTTATATATATATATATGTATATGTATATATGCCGAAATTTAGTGTCGAAATTTTTTTTAATTAATATTCCACACAACACACAATCAGTTTGGCATTTGGTGTCAAGTTTTTTTTTCTGTATAGTGTAATATGAAATTTACAAAAAGGAGAGAAAAAAAACTATGAATGATTATGAAACGAAGTATTTAATACTAATTTATATATATTATATGCGCGAGAGAGGTTGAAACACAACCTTTGAAAAATCAGCTCTCTTGGGGTTAAATTACTCGTAAACAGTTCATTTTTCCAATATTATAATGAAAGCTTATTTTATATTCACGGGAGAAATTTCTTTTATGTAAAAGAAATCTTGTCTTTTTTTTGTAAAAAAAAAGTTTATAATTAATTCTTTTGTTTCCAACGAGTATGCTAATTTGGGAAAAAAAAGGAAATTTAATGGCTTAAGGAGTTGTTTTTATTGTTTAATCGGGTAATTCCATTTTTTTTCTTGGTTTTTCATGTTGCATTGAGAAGGACAAAAAAAATTTATTTAAGTACCGTTTTGAATTTGAATATGAATTAGAAAAATAAATTTTACATCAGCTGTTTAATTACATTTTTTTAAAAATTAAATATCAATTGAAAATATGTGAAAAAGATAGTTTTTTATATTTTTCTGCATTTATAAGAAAGAAAATTATTTAAGTTACTTATCGATTTGAATATGTATGAATTGTATAAAAACAAATTTTACGTCATCTGTTATTTAATTACATTTTTTTCTAATATTAAGAAATTTCAAAGAAAAAATTTTTTTTTCTGCATTTTTCTCAAAGAGATATTTTTTAAAAATATATATTATTATAAATTAGAATTCTAAATTTATATAAACTTTATAAACTTGGTAGAACTTTCTTCTATGAGTAAATTAAAGTTTGTATTTTTTAAATAATTTTCTCGAATTAATTATCTTAATTTTATTAATTATTTCTCGAATTAAATATATTTATAGTTTTGATATTTAAAACGAAATTATTGCAATTTTATTCCGAAGAAAAGTCTTGTTAATAATTAATTATTTATAAACAAAAATTAATCTGACAAAATATTTTTTATGGGCAAAAAATGGGAAAAAAGCGGAAAGTAGTAAAAAGTATTTTTGTAAATAAATAAAAAAAAGGGAGTACAATATAGAAAGAAAAACAAAAAAAGAACCAGGAAAATTAAAAGAAAATACAAAAAAAAAGAAAATTAAAAGAAAATAGGAAAAAAGGAAAATTAAATAAATAATATAGGAAAATAGAGAAAAGGAAAATAAAATAGAAAGTGAAATTGAACGGTTATTACGAGGGCGGTGAGAGGATGTATTGCAATTGAGATACATCTTAATACACTGTAAGAGTAGTCCTTTTAAGATTCGTTGAGCGAGTTGAGTGAGATGAAAATATTTGTGTTACACACGCTTCTAAGTACACTTGTAAAGTGGACATAAAGTGGGTGTATAAAGAGAGTCAAAGGCACAACTGTGCTCACGTGTTGAATGGATCATTTTATGATTGCAAACCTGCTGCAAAAGAGACTGTCAAATATTGCAATTTTTATACAGTCTAATTATAAAATTTAAATCGTAAAATTCCACGAAAATATTAACTATACCTAATTGCAATAAAAGAAATTACAGCAGAATTAAAATTATCAGCATTTAATGAAAAAAAAATCAATTATTTAACAAAATTTTTATACAATTCTTTACAATAATTCAATTATTTTCACAATAATATTTTTCAATAATAACATTTTTCATGGAAATTCAATTTTTTAAAAATATTTATAATAAAATTCTAAGCAAGAATTCAATTATAATAATAAAACTCATCGAAGAATTTCAATTATTTTTAATACTATTTTAAATTAATTAATCGGTTCAATTATTCTCAAATTCAATTATTTTCACAAATAAAGTTTTCGACAAGAATTCAATTATTCAATAAAATTTTCATAATATTTATTATATTTCGAAAAAATGAATTATTCAAAACAATGTTTATAAACTTCTTATCAAGAATTCAATTATTTTCAAAAATAACAAAATTTTTCACAGAAATTCAATTCTTTTTAAACATTTTAATAAAATTTTTCGCAATTATTCAATTATTTGCATAAATAATATAATTCTTCTCGGGAATTCAATTACTTTTGAAAATTTTAATAAAATTCTTTGCAATACGGAAAAAAAAATTTTATCTGGAACAGCGAGAAGTTTCTCTAAAATAACGAAAATCTCAACTGAAACAACTAAACATTTGGCTAATCTAGCGAAATTTGTAGCTGTTCTATGAGAATTTTTTCTGTGAACTATTCAATTATTTTTATAAAAATAAAATTCATTGAAGGATTTCAATTATTTTTAATAGAATTTTACAGGAATTGCTCGAGAAATGTAATTATTCTTAAAAATTTAATTTCAATTCCTCTAAAAAATGAATGAATTATTTAAAAAAAATGTTTTTTTTAATTCTTTCGAAGAATTCAATTATTTACAAAAATATTAGAATTTTTTACAGAAATTCAATTATTTTCAAATATTTTAATAAAACTTTTTTGAAATAATTCAATTATTCTTTTAGATTTGAATAAAATTCTTCCGAAGAATTATTCAATTATTTACATAAATAATATTCTTCAAAAAAATTCAATTATTGAATATGTCGATAAATAACAAAATTATTTCCGAAAATTCAATTATTTTGAGGCATTTTAATAAAATTCTTTGCAAAATTAAATTATTTTCATAAATAACAATATTTATCAGAAGAATTCAATTATTTTTAAAAGTAATTAATTTTTGCTTGGAAATTCAATTTTTTAAAAAAATTCTAATAAAATCGTTCGTAGGAATTCAATTATTTTTATAAATAATAAAATGCTTTTTAGGAATTCAATTTTTTTCAAAAAAATTTAATAAAATCCCACACAGACATTCAATTATTGTCAAAAATTTAAATAGAATTCTTTGTAAAATTTAATTATTTTTAAATCTTCTCGCAATTCAATGATTTACTACATATCTATTTTAAAAAAATTTCCAAACAGAATTCAATTATTTAAACAATTATTTTATGTAAAAATCTTCGTAGGAATTCAATTCTTCTCATGAATAATACAAATTTCTCAAGAATTCAATTATTATTTTTATAAATATTTAAATTTGTTCTTGAATATTAAAATTAATTACAGGAATTCAATTTATTTGTAGGTTAAGAAAGAAGTAAATATTTTTGATAAAATAAAATAAAGAATAGAATTTTTGGCAGTTTTGTAAAGTTTCTAAAACGAGTTTCTTTGATCGTCAAGTTTAATTTTTTGATAGTTACTTTTTTACTACTTTTTTTGGTTTGAAAGCTACTTTTTTTTAAATTAATTATCGAGTACGAAGACTGTAATAGACAAGTAATCGTTTATTTGTAGGGGAGAGGTACGCACGTTGAGACGGGTTCTGTTTTTCAGTTATAATTTTTGAAAAACAAAATTTAGCGAAAAATTTGAAATGCTTTCTTAAAAGTATTGTCCAGGGCTACAACATTGCCAAAGAAAGTGATTTTTTTTGGACAAAATTGAAAAATTTATAGCTGATTTTTTAAACATGTTATTTTTGACCAAAAAAAAGTGGTACGCAAGTTGAGACACCCATAGTAATTTATTTTCAATTGAAATAAAATGAATAATTACGTCAGATTCTAATTGTTTGTTGTTTATTTACTTATTTTGATGGTCTTAGCTCGAAGAAAAAAAGTTAAAACATTAAAAATTAACTTAAAAAAAATAATCAAAAAATAAAATTTTATTTTGCACAAAAATAATTAATCAAAATTTTTATATTCGCAATTTTTACAGGTGAAGAACATGTAAAACGCTTAAAAATTGTGGATTCAAAATCAATTTTAATGACAGTACTATTTTCACACCGTGAGCGTTTTAACCTGCGTACCACAGTGTGTCTCAACGTGCAGACCTTGCCGTTATTTTTTTAAAGCTTTGGAATTATTTGTAGATGTTAACGTATGTCTAAATTTTCATCGAAACTTTAACCCCTTGGCTGTCAACGAGATTTCCACTGTTTGGGCCAAAAGTGTGTTGAAAAAAATTTTAATGGATTTTTATGAAACTTGGTACCCTAAGGTTTCTGGGGTCGCTGATTACGAATCTAACATTAGTTTTCCAAAATTCAAAATGGCGGATCCAATATGGCGGACAACGAAATAAAAAATTGATCAGATTAGCTTGAAACTGAATACTTGGGGATTTTCAGGGTCGCTGATTACGAATCTAAAATCAGTTTTTCAAAATTCAAAATATCTGGTTCAATATGGCGGAAAATTTTTTAAAATTTATTGAATTTGTTTGAAACTAGTTAATCTGACATCAGTTTGATAATTTTTGGTGAAATCAAATTTCGATAAATACCCTGAAAAACTAATGTCAGATTCGTAATCAGCGACCCTAAAAACCCCCGAGTATTCAGTTTCAAGCCATTATAATTAATTTTTTATTTTGTCGTCCGCCATATTGGATCCGCCATTTTAAATTTTGGAAAACTAATGTTAGATTCGTAATCAGCGACCCTCAAAACCCCCGAGTAACAAGTTTCAACAAATTCGACGAATTTTGAAAAAATTTCCGCCATCTTGGATCCGCCATTTTGAATTTCGAAAAACTGATGTCAGATTCGTAATCAGCGACCCCAAAAACCCGCGAGTACTACGTTTCAAGTCAATCTGATCAATTTTTTATTTTGTTGTCCACCATATTGGGTCCGCCATTTTGAATTTTAGAAAACGAATGTCATATTCGTAATCAGCGACCTCGAAAACCCCCGAGTAACCGGTTTCAGGAACATTTAAGAAGTTTTTAATCACCTTTTTTAAGTTGCGCATATATGCGTCATGAATCACTTTTGGCCAGTTTAGTTTTGCGCATATACATATGCGTCAACGACAGTCAACGGGTTAAAGTAGAACCAAAATTGATATGTAAATGTTATCCGCAATTTTTTCTGCCACTAAAAAATACATGGTAAATACACTAAACAGAAATTCTGAAAAACACTTTTTTTAACTAAAAAATTGGTTCGCTCTAGTTCTACCGAAAAAACAGGAGTTATTGCGCTTTTTTTGAATAAAAAGTTTGGTATTAATGATACGACAAAATGCCAATAAATAAATCCTATCAAATAAATTTTATTTCAGTCAATTTAAATGATATTTGCTTCAAATACTAAAATTATTGCTTCGAATTCGAAATAAAAATTATTTGATTCAAGTAAATATTTATTTGATAAATAGACAAGTAATCGTTTATTTGGTAATTATTTGATAATTTTTAATTAATAATTTATTATCCTCAATAAATAACATACCCAGAGAAAAATATGTTTGACTTACTACTAAACTTTTTATTTTGTGTCAAATAAATTTTATTTGGTTCAAATAAAAATTGGATTTGTGTGGATTAAAATTTTTATTTATAACAAATAAAGAATATTTGGTTGAAATAAAATTTTTTCTCCGTGTAAATTAGGTATTGAATTAAAATACCAAATTTGCATCTCTTGTTACTTAACTTTTTAAATAATAATAGGTAGGAAAATGTCACAAATAATTTATCAGTAAATTGCATTAGTTTTACAGTCGATTTTATATCTAAACATACATTAATTTTATTACTCTTACTATTTGTACTTTATATCTACTGTCAAAAGAGATATACACAATTTTATAGATCAAGAAACATTTTATGACGAATATATTTTTTATGATTTTAATTCTCCTGTAAGGGTGTCAAAATAAATCTGAACAATTTTCAGATTTGCAAGGCAGAATTTTAATTTTTTTCTATATCTATAAATAAATTACTAAATTTCTATAAATTAAATTATTTATGTGCATATTAAAAATAAATTTCTAAAACATAGTGCATATATAGTGATTAAAATAAGTAAATTCGAAAATTCATCTCCCGCAAGTTGGAATAATTTTTATGTTTCTGTAAATAATAAATTACATTTGTGGTTTATTATTACTTTGTATATAGTGATAGAAATAAGTAAATTCGAAAATTTTCTCTCTCTCTCTCTCTTTCTTTATATTATGAACAAGTGGAAATTATATAAATTAATTGTGAAATGATTTTTCAAATTGCCTCGAGGGGGTTTGAAATGCAAATATGTAAAATTGAAATTAATGAAATAATATATAGATATTGTAGAATTTATTGTGAAACACAGGAGGTAAAATGTAATAGAGAAGGTCAATCGAACGATTTATAAGAAATAAGAGAAAGAAAGGAGAAGTCATCGTCAAAGTGATGATGATGATTACGATGATAATGATGATGATGTCGGAAAGAAAACATAGGGAACGTATGTACTCTACAGTGACAGACTTGACCCACATTGTAACTAGTATATGATATGATTCATAAATGAGTGCAAAAAAAAATTTTTTTCCACGTTTTTTGCAAACATTCTTTTAAGGTGTAAGAATAGCTTTTTCCAACTGTTGAAGAATGTTCAATTTTTTTTTGACTGATTCTATCCTTTAACTTCTATTATTGTCATTTACATATTTCTCTACTTTTAATTATTTTTAAAAATTATAAAATAAATTTTTAAATAAATTTTATAAATTTTAAAAATAAATTAAAATCCTGCGATTTAAAAAAATTAACATATTTTATAGCGTAAAAATTATCAGATTATTAATTATAATAATTATTATTATTAATTAATTATTAATTATTAACTAACAGAAAAAATTAACATATTTTATAGCGTAAAAATTTAAAAATTTTTAAATAAATTTTATAAATTTTTAAAATAAATTAAAATCCTGCGATTTTAAAAAATTAACAGATTTTATAGCGTAAAAAGTAAAAACGTGGCTTTTTCACATGTTTTATTATTTATTTTGGATTTTTTGTAATGTGGACTTTTCTTCTTGGATTTTTCGGTCTGGATTTTTTGGATTGGATTTTTTGTCCTGTAATAATTATTTTTTATTAGTTATATTATAATCATAGTAATTATTTTCTATAAACTAACTGTATTTTCTTATTAAAATAATCGATTATTTGTTTATTATCGAATAAACATTTACTTGAATCAAATAATTTTTACTTAGATCAAATAAACTTTATTTAAACCTATAATTTCGGTATTAGAAGCAAATTTAATTGATTTAAATAAAAATTAATTGATTCATGTTTATATTTATTTGATGCCAAATAATCAAATAAATTGAATTTGAAATGAAATCAAATAAATTTTGTCTCGCTTATTTAAATAAAACAAATTATTTTCAATGTAAAACAAAAAAATAGTTGACAATCCACTTCATCTCGTTAGCGAGTGGAAAAAAATTTATTTTATTCAAATAACTGATTATTAAATAAATTAATTGTCTTTTGTTAAATAAATATTTACTTGAATCAAATAATTGCTATTGCAATCAAATAAATTGTCTTTGAACCAATAATATTTCAGTATTTGAAGCAAATTCCGTTTATTTTTTAGAAATAAAAATTATTTGCTTCAGGTAAATATTTATTTGATATAGCAGACAAGTAATCAACTATACTGTTGGCTTTTGTAATTTCAAATAAATAAATAAATTTTTTTCCCAAGCGTATGAGTAATTTCCACAATTTTTCTTCTTAAAGAAACGTAATTTCTATTTTTATAAACTTTACTCTATTTTTAATAATAACAATGACTTTTCTGTAATTATTAAAAGTAATGCAAAAATTGTGCAAAATAAGAAAACTTTGCAGTGAGTTATTGTGGAGAGAAAAAAGAGAATCTTACGACGTTAAAAAAAAATATGTGTGTAATTATGTTGTTAAGCTAATTACACTGTCGCAGTATAGAATATTACAGAGAGACAATTGGAAAAGATTAATCTGCGATTTTATCGCGAATAAATATTTAAAAGAAGGAGACTTGATGAATATAGGCGGTGTTCCTTATATGAATTTTTTTCAATTAAAAAAAGACTTTGCCTGTGAGGTAAAATTTTTTGTTCTTCTATATTATTTTCTCGTTGGTACTTTTTATTCTTCTGATGTGATTTTATTTCCCGCCTTTTTGCGTTGAGTGATTCTTCTTTGTATTATGTTCGAAATTTAATTAGTAATTTAATTACCTGATTTAATTAATAATTTTATTAATTCATTTAATTAGTAATTTAGTTAGCAATTTAGTTACTAAATGTAGTTAGAAATTAAATTATCAATTTTACATAATTCAATTGGTAATTATAAAAAACTTAATTTAATTCAATTAGTAATTATATTAATTATTAGTACTAAACGAAGGTGATTAGCATTTTTTAAAAATTTTTGCTTCGTATAATTCTTCTTTGTATTCTACTTTAAATTTAATTAGTAATTAAATTACTTAATTTAATTGTCAATATTATTTTTTAACTTAATTAGTAATTATATTCATTGTTAGTATTAATAGAAGGTGATTAGTATAAGTAATTAGTACTAATGAAAAGTTATTATTGTTACCAATTTTATTAGGAATTTAATTAATAATTTTATTAAGTAAATTAACAAATTAGTGCCTATACTTTTAGTAATTAATTAGCATTGACAACAGGAAATAATTAATGTTAGTAATTAATTAATAGAAAGTAATTAGTATTAAAAATGAGTCAATTAATTAAAAATTAAAAATGAGTAATTAATTATCTTATATTAATTAAAGTGTTTCAAAATTTTTTCTTATTATTTTTCCAGTAAATTGCAAATAGATTAAAACTGTAGCATTTTCTCAAAAAAATGAGAAATTTATACTTTTTGCGTCAGTTCACAAATTCTACTTTAGTTTCGTTTCCTTTTTTGTTTCTTTTAGTTTTTTATTGACGTGGGATAGAAAAAAAATTCGTTGCGTCAATATTTCAAAGGAATCCCAGAATATTTTTCCCGTTAGCGTGTTTGATTCTTTTTCTTGTTTTATTCCTTTTTTCATATGAGGATGAGGATAATGCTTGTTTTTGTGTTCGTTTTATATCGAATATTGATAGATTGATTATTATTCAGTCTGTATAGATTTAATCATAGGATAGAAAAGAAAATTGTTTTTTAAATATGATCGCTTAAAAAAAATTACAATTTCTATCAATCACTATAAAGGTGTCAATTTCGATTAAATTAATTGTCGATTTATTCCTCCTTTTTTTTAAATAAACAAACACAAATATTTGTAATTAATTAGTTGAATGACAAAACAATTATTAAATTAATTTATTTATTCATATAAAATAATAAATGATAGAATATTTTTTTCTTTTTAAAAACATTGAAATTTGAATTAGTCAATCAGTAAATTAATTAATTAGTCGATTAGTTAATTATTCAAATATTCAATTAGTCAGTTAGTTAATTAGTTAATATGCCAATCAGTTAATTACTTAATTAATCAATTAATTAACTACTTAATTAGTCAAATATTCAATGAGTCAAATATTTAATTAGTAAATTAGTTAATTAGTTAATTACTTAATTTAAAAAAATTGTAAAAACGACAATACTGAAAAAAAAATATTTTGAGAAAATATAGCGAATTTAAATATTCAATATTTCAGAAAAATGTTTAAAAAAATTGCAAATGTGGGAAATTTTGTTATCGGTTGTAATTTATTAATGAGAAGGAATAAAAATCTGCGATATTCTAGAAATAGTTGGGAAAATATATTTGAAGACTTGAAAGAAAGTGCAAAGTGGCATCGATCTGTTGCAGCTCAGCAAACATAATAATTATATTGCTTAAGAGATATCGTGTTCTCCCCCTCTATAATTATTATCATCGCATTTATCCCATAAATATCTTTTTCTCGCAAATATCGAAGACAAACGCACAAAGTGGATCAAACTCTTTCGTAATAGTTCCACACTCTCTGGGTTAGACATTTATTAATGTGATATAACAATATTCCTTTTTAGATTCATTCTAACTGGGATGATGTCTTGTCATTGAATTTATCATAATTATTTAATCTCAACTAATATAATGTAGGTGTGATTTCTTGGAAAGACGTTAATTTTTGAAGTTAACATGCTTTAAAAACAGAAAGTGCAGTAAAATTATTGTAATTAAATTCTTTTTTATAATTTAAAAAAGAAATATTTTTTTTTAATTTTCCCAGAATTTTTCACCATACAAATAAAATAAAATAAACAAACAAAATATTTTATTATTAATATTAATGTTATTTATTATTATATTGATATTTATTAATTCTTATAATAATAATTATTATTTATTCACTAATAAAAATATTTTTTTTTATTTCTGCAGAAATAAAAATGTAAATAAAAAAAACTGAAAAAAATTATTTTATTCAAATAACCGATAACTCGTCTATTATCAAATAAATATTTACTTGAATCAAATAATTTCTATTTAAATCAATTAAATTGTATTTACTTCAACTAATTAAATTATTGGTTAAAAATTTCAAATACAAATTATTTAATAAAATTTAAATAAAATTTCTTTCTTTCAAGTAAATATTTATTTGATTCAAATAAACAATTACTTGTCTATTATTAAATAAATATTTACTATAGTCAAATCATTTTTATTTATCACTTGTATTCGAACCAATAATTTCAGTATTTAAAGCAAAAATCATTTAATTGACTGAAATAAAATTTATTTGATACAAATAAACGATTACTTGTCTATTATCAACAAAATATTTATTTTATTTCAGTCAATTAAATGATATTTGCCTCAAATACTGAAATAATTGGTTTGAATACAATTAATTTGATTTAAATAAACATTATTTGATTCAAGTAAATATTTATTTGCCAAGGAGACAAGTAATCGGTTATTTAAATGTAATAAAATTTTTTCAGTGTATTAATAAAAATATTTATTTTTCAAATGCAGAATGAAAATTAGAAAATTAAGAAAGAAAAAAAGAAATGTTTCATTTGTGTCCTTTTCTTAAAAGAGGAGTTTAAATTACAAAATTTTTGAATTATATTTTTTTACTTGCAAAAAATAAAAAAAAATTGATGACAAGGAAGTTGTGAAGATATTTTCCTTTAAAAAAAATTTTTATACGCTTTTTAAATGTGATTAGAGATTAACATTCAGACTTCGGTATTGTGTGAGATAAAATGGATGCTCTTAATTACATAACGAAGAAACGAAGACAAAATATTCAATTTTCATATAATTTTTGGAGGTAAAAGAAAATTTATTTCTGGAAACAAATTGTTGATATTTTCAAATTTAAATTTGAAATATTATTGAAATACTATTTGAAATTCTTTTTTAATTATGTAGTCAGTTACTGTAAATTTAGGTAAATTATATTAGAATTATTTATGCTATATTATAATTGTGGTATATTAAAATTTTTGAAAGAAACAGTAAATTTTTGGATTAGTGTAATAAACACTTATCTCTATATTCATTTGAATCGTGTATGAAATACTTTACATTTTAATATAAATACTTTACACACTTTACGTTATCAAAATAATATTGTTCGTTTGGGAAAAAATCACATTTTTTATTATTATGTCATTTCAGTGGCTTTTAAATCTTCGAAATTGATTATTTATATCATCGTTTATTCATTCTGCTTGATGAAATTTTTATGGGTTCTCCATAAAAAATAATTTCACAACAAAATTTTTGAATCGTCTAGACATGTGCGCATCAAGTATTATTTATTCAAATACACCTTTTACTGACAGCTTTTTACGTCTGTGTGTAAAAATTCCGAATATTTGTTTTTATTATCAGATTTATATTTTTTATTAGCTATTATTATATGGATTGAAAAAAAAATTTTTGAGTCTAATAATCCATTAGTTGTATTCTATTATTAAATTATCTAATTTGACAAACTATTGAAAAAATAAGTATTTATTTTTAACAAACAAATATTTTTTTGACAACGAACAAATATTTTTTTCACCGACAAATAAATATTTATTAGGATCAAATAATTTTTATTTAAGTCAATTATCAGGGTGATCACAAGTTTCAGTTTATCAATTTTCCTGACAATGTAACTGACATTAAAATTACTTTCCCTGACAAAATTCTTTATTCATGAAAATATGAATGTTTACGGAAAATGAGTAAAATTTATGAATTTTAATAATTTCTAAAAATTACAATTATAACAGTTCCTGAATTAAATTATTATTTTCTACAATTTTCAACTAAACTTCATATCTAAATCAATTAGTTTAAATAATTTTCCAAAAGTTCTTCTAGAAATTTTTACAATTAATTTTTTTAAAATGTTGTATAATAATTTTTGAAAGATAATAGTTTTTCAATTTTGAAAAATTTTCAAACAATTAAAATTTGGTAAAATCTTTTAAAAATAATTGAATTTTTAAAAAATATAAATAAAAAATGATCAAATTTTTTAAGAATTTTAATTATAAAATGGACCATGATTTCTCAAAAATTTTAATAAATCCAAAAAGTAAATTTTCATAAATTTCTATTTACTTTGTTTGAAGATAATTGAGTCTTAAAAAATTATTATAAAAACAATTCTAATAATTAGTTTTTAAAAATATTTTTATATAATTTTTTTAAAATAATTGAATTTCTTTAAAGAATTCTTGTATAATTTAAATCAACTTATTAATTTTTTGATGAATTTTAAATAAAATTTTTTAACATGATTGTTTTCTTCAAAATGTTAAAAATAATTTTCTAAAATGTTATTATTTTTGTATGTATTTGAATTTTTGTAAATATGTAATTGAAAATACTGAAAATATTGAATTTTAAAAAATTAGAAGATAATTTTCATTAATTTTCATTTTTAAATTTACCTTTAAAGATTTTTCATTAAAATTTTCAACCAGCATTATTTTTGTCTTGAATCCAAATATCAAATAAAAATTTTTTTGTTTAAATATATTGGATGTGGCCACCCTGAATTACATAAATGGTATTTGCTTTAAATAATGAAATTATTGGATTAAAATATAATTTGTTTGATTTTGTCACGTACCCGTAACTTGTTATAAAATAATATAAAATATGAAATATATTAACGAAGAAAATAAGTGTCCAAAATTAAAAGTATCTCACACATGTCACAGGTATCGATCTGTAAAGGAATTTAAGAAACAACGAAAACTATATCTATATAGTACTTTATTGATTACCATACGAATTCAGAAGAAACTACGAAAATTATACCTATATTGTGTTTTATCGATTACAATAGGAAGACATTTCCCACCTAAAATTTTGTAAACCTACGACTATAAAAGCCTGGACTTTTTTAAGAGAGACCAGTAGTTAATTTTCCTGCGTTTCTATTGTGTCTTCAGAAGTAGTTTATTCGGTCTCATCTAGTATTTCAATCTTATCGATTGGTTATTATTCCGAAGTCAGTACTCGGTAAAACTTTGTTCTCCACTATATAAATCCTTGTAAAATTGTAAAATACTGTCAAGTATTCATTAAATTAATAAACTCTTGTGTGGCTACCGTGGCCCAACCTTGTACCAACTGTGCACCAACCTTGGAACAACATTGTTCCAACCATTCACCAATCTTGTGCCAAGGAAACACCAATTGATCACCAACCAAATACCAATCAATTGTCAACCGTTCACCAATCTCGTGCCAAGGAAGTACCAATTTAATTGCCAACCAACTGCCTACTAATTGCCAACCAATTTCTTCCAAGGGTTTAATTTAATCAAGGAATTTAACTTTGGTAAGTAAAACCATCTATACTCCTATTCAAGTTTCTCAACATTTGTACTTAAGGTATAATTCTGCTTTCAGTGGAGTTATACCGAGTTTTTGGAAAACTACTCACCTGCCAATTTCTTCAAGAACCTGTACTTTGTGTGATAATAAAGGACAAATTTTCTTTATCTAAGCATTTGTTTTCTTAGCCTGTTCCCTTAGTTCAAAGCTTTCCGCTTTGTAAATAAATCAGGCAAATAACTTTATATACCAGTACTGGTCTCCTTCTGAGACGTAACAGTACACCAATTTAATTTTTGGTGCATCGGCCGGGAAACCAAAAAGAAAACAGATGCTTATAAAGATAAAATAAACTAGAAAAAAAAAAAATCCTAAAATAAAATAAAATATACGAAGAAATTGACAGGTACTATTTAAAATTGAACCACGAATAATGATAAAGCCAAGAACAAAAGTGAATTAAAAAAAAATATATATATACCTTTTTCTTTAAAAAAAATAATTCTAAATGTCATGCGATAAAAAAATTCCTGAAAGTGATAGACTTCTCAGAAGCCATAAATTAACAAACGATTTTATTGCAAAACAAATTTTTCAATTTGGGAATAACACAAAAGTTCAGCATAGCCCTCTTCCAAATAGAAAATCATTTGATCCTTCCACAAGTAACTCAGAAACAGCAAGTTTTAGTGATACTACAATTCAAATAATAAATTCAAAAACAGATCTTACAATAGAAAATTCTGAAACTTTTAAAACCCAAGATAATGATCTTAAAAATCAAAATCTAGATGAATTTTCAGAAAAAGTTATAAGTACCTCTACTCCAAAAAAATCAAATCCTGAAATTCCACCTTTTAATGATCAGTTTGAAATATTTTCTGAACCAATAATGGCAATTCCCAATAATCAACAAGTGTCCCTTCGCGATGCTTTAGAATTAATTCCTAATTTTGACGGAAAATCAATACCATTAGCATTATTCATCGAAGGATGTGAAGAAGCTAAACAAATGCTTCCTCCCAATCCTGTCATAGAAGAAAATTTAGTAAAAATGATACGCGGAAAACTAGTAGGAGAAGCAAGGAAGGGAATTTATGGAAGTAGTTTTCGAAGTGTAGCAGAATTAATCAATCAGTTAAAAAAGATATATTTACCCAATAAAACAGTGTACCAATTACAAGGCGAACTAGGCAGCATTTTTATGTGGGAAAATGAGTCAGTGATTTCCTACGCGAACAGAGTTAAAGAACTAGTAGATCAAATTTATGATTCTCACAGATTAAATAACAAAGGTAATCTAGATGAAGTTTTTAAAAATAATGTTGAAAGAGACGCAATTTCATGTTTTCGTCGAGGATTAAACCCAGATATAGAAATTCGGGTACCTGATAGCAACCAATTTCGAAACCTAACGAATCACGCTATAGAAATTGAACGAAAATTAAGAGCCACAGCAGAATTACGAAAAATCAAATCCTATAAACAAACCTTGGAACCAACAAATTTAGGTAGGGTTACATTTGCTAGGAATCAAACTATCATTTGTCAAATTTGTAATCTAGAAGGACATAGCGCACGAACATGTCGTAAGTCAGGAACAAATAATCAATTTCCACCTCAGCAAAGATATGGGAATAATTTTCAAGGTAATGGTTTATCTAGATGGGAAGTTCCAGCTGTATTTAAACAACAGCGGTTTTTCCAACCATCTGAAAATCATTTTAGAAATAATATCCAACAATTCCGAAACCCAAATTTCCAACCTAGAGGTAATTTTCAAGAGTATCAAAATCAAAACAGAAATAATTTCCAAAATAGACAAAATTTCCAACAGAATTACTTTCCAAAACCTCAGTATCAAAATAATTTCCAAAATCCTCAAAATCGTAACCAACAAATTCAAAATCAGGATAGAAAAAATTATCCTTCTAATGAACGTAATGAAAATTTTGGAGACAGAATAAATCTTACATGCAATTATTGTAAGAAACCTGGACATGTTATAAATGACTGTAGGCGTAGAGCATATAATAATCAAATCAAAGAAAAGCAAAATTCTCGACCAGCGACTCCCACAGAACAGGGAAACGAGCGCAACCCTCCCAGGATAGGCACGGTGGGACAGGTGACAAGCGAGTAATTGTGCCAAATGAAAAGATTCTCCCAAATTTAGAAACAATTCAATTCAATTGTAGTAAAGGAAACACGATACCCTCCATCTTTATTAGAATAAAAAAATTCTTCGATCCCATTTTCATATGATGCTTGATACGGGAGCTGGATTAAATCTTTTAAAAGAAAAAATGCTCGATTCCAATATGACGTTAAACAGAAATAAAAAATTACAACTAACCGGTATAAATGAACATCCAGTTTTCACCTTAGGTCAAATAAAATTGGAAATTTTTGGATACTTAACTGTATTCAATATTATACCAAACGAAGTACCAGTTGAAGAGGATGGTGTATTAGGGTCAGAATTCTTTACAGATAATAATGTAAAAATTAATTACGCTGAAAAATGTCTAGAAGTTGAAGGAAAAGTTTTCCCTTTTGCATCTAGGAACACCATAGTTTTACCACCAAGATCAATATCTGACATATTTTTACTTGTTGAAAATAAAGAAATAAAAGAAGGATATGTGCCTCTATTATCATTAAATCCAGGTGTATTCATAGGAAACGCTTTAGTAACAAACAATGACGGTAAAGCTTACGTAAAAGTGGCCAATACTCTTTCAGATTTTGTAAAATTAGAAATTCCTAAAGTAAAGCTAGAAGAATATGAAGAAATTTCGAAAACATCTGATAAATTAACCCAAATAAAAAATGACGGATTAAATTTCGAACATCTAACAGAAGAAAGTTTATTAGATAGTTTTGCCAATTTAGAACCATCGCATAATAAGCAATTTGGATTTTACAACATAACAGGAAAAGAAAGAACAGAACAAATTTTAGATTCACTCAGATTAGATCATTTAAATCCTGAAGAACTTCAACATGTAGAAGCATTAATAGAAAAATATGCAGAAAGATTTCATTTACCTGGAGAATATCTTACAGCCACTAATGTTCTCGAACATAACATTCCTACAAAAAATGAAGAACCTGTATTTACGCGTCAATATCGATTCCCTCCAATACATAAAGAAGAACTTTTAAGACAGACAGATGAACTTTTGAAAAATAACATTATTAAACCATCTCAATCCCCTTATAATACTCCGGTTTGGATTGTACCAAAGAAGAACGACTCACAGGGAAATAAGAAATGGCGAATGGTGCTAGATTTTAGAAAATTAAATGAAAAAAACTATTACAGATTTTTTCCCTTTACCAAATATAAATGAAGTATTAGAAACCCTCGGAAACGCACAATATTTCTCGGTTTTCGATTTGGCCTCCGGATTCCATCAAATAAAAATGAGCCCAAAAGACTCTCACAAAACTGCATTTTCAACCCCTTATGGTCATTATGAATTCGATCGGATGCCATTCGGATTAAAAAATGCGCCAAGTTGTTTTCAAAGGTTGATGAATTCATGTTTATCTGGACTTATTGGAACTGAATTATTTGTTTATCTTGACGATGTAGTTATTTTTGCAAATTCTTTAGAAGAGCATCAGGAAAAATTTGACAATTTTATGAACCGACTAGAAACAGCCAATTTAAAACTACAACCGGACAAATGTGAATTTCTTAGGCCAGAGGTAGTTTACTTAGGACACATAATCGATAAAGACGGAGTCAGACCAGATCCAAAGAAAATTAATGCGGTAAAAAATTTTCCAACACCCAAAAACGTTAAAAACATCAAACAATTTATGGGTTTAGCAGGTTATTATCGCCGTTTTATAGAAAATTTTTCCAAGAAATCGGTCCCTTTGAACCAATTATTAAAAAAGGATGTGACCTTTAAATGGAATGAAAAACAACAAGAAGCCTTTGAATTATTAAAAGAAGAACTATGTCAAGAACCTTTATTACAGAGGCCGGATTTTGACAAACCTTTCATTTTAACAACAGATGCGTCAGGTTATGCTTTAGGTGGGATTTTATCTCAAGGAGAAATAGGAAAGGATAAACCCATCGCCTATGCATCAAGATCTTTGAATGAACATGAAGTAAAATACGACACTTATAATAAAGAAGCCCTTGCAATTGTCTACTGTGTCTTACATTTCAGACATTTTCTCTATGGAAGAAAATTTACAATTGTTACTGATCATAAACCATTATTATGGTTTCAAAATTCAAGTGATCCTTGCTCTCGAGTTACAAGATGGAAACTCAAACTATCAGAATATGATTTTGAAATGATGTATAAAGCAGGTAAAATGAACGTAAATGCAGATGCATTATCACGTAATCCAGTAAATCATTTCCAAAGAATAATTCCAAGATATGAAGAAGAAAAAGAAAAAGTTGAAGAAGATGAAGAAGATGAAGAAGAAGAAGAAGATGATGATGACGAAACAGAAGACAACGAAGATAACAACGATGATGACAATGATAACGATGATGATGATGATGATGATGATGGCAATACAGGTAACTATAATGGCATAAAAAGTGATAACGATTTAATTTGTGATGAAGATATTAATTATGATGAAATTGAAAAAGAACCAAACGAGACAATAAACGTTAACACCGTGTCTGCAGCTGAAGAAGTAAGCCTTATTAAAAAAATAACAAACGTGATAACTGATACAACAAAAATTAAAGGCATTAAAAATCTCTGTGAATTTTTTATACAAATTTTCCTATTTATGAAACTAGTGATTTGTGATAAGGAATTTTGTGAAAATTTCAATAAAATAAATCTCCCAATGGAAAGTAAGAAATTCAATACTGTTACTACTAGAGGAAAATTAAAGAAAATAAATCAAGAAAACACGAATTTTAATTCCAAAGAAAAAATTAAACCAGTGAACCAATCTGAAGTAAGAGCACAAAATCGGAAAAATCAATTCAAAAAAGGGTACAAACAAATCACAAAATATAATGCAAAAAGGTGTAAGAAATTCTGCAAAATCCACTCAAAATCAGGAAAAATTTCAAAATCCTACTCAAATTCAAGAAAATGGTCGAAATCTGCGTAATCGCGAAAAATTGCGAAATATAAACTACAATGAAGACGTCGAAATTCAAAAATTAAAAAAGAAAAGAGGAAGACCGCGCAAAATTGATTTAAAAAATGATCAAAACTCAGCAACTACAAAAAAAAGAGGTAGACCTAAAAAACAACTTCCTTTGCAAGAAGAATCAGAAGAAGACTCAGATCCAGTGTATAATAATAAATATCAACCTTTTATTGAAAGACAAGCTGATTTTAGTGACAATTTTCAAGAATCCTCAGATGAAGATATAATAGAAAGAACTGAAAAATTTGAAGGAAATAAAGAAAATCAAAAATTTGAAGAAATTTATGAAAGTGATTCAGATGATATAGAAGAATCCTATTTTCCAGATCTTCAAAATGAAGCTTTCGACAGCAATCAACGGCCCCCTCCAGAGCCCCCTCCTGAAATCCCTCCCAATTTCTCTCCAGATATCCAACAAGAAAATAAAACAGATGACTCAATAAATCAATTTCACAGCAATAATGTGGTAGAATGTAAAGATCAATTAAGAATGCGAAAAGACAATTATGCATATTTTTTAACAACCTCTTGTATACCGATGGATAATGGTTCTCGAAGTTTAAATAGCAAAAATGATCTTCCTCAATTTAAAAATCTTGTAATAAATGAAGCTAAAGAATTTAAAAAAGGAAATTTTTTGCATATTGCATTACCCATTGCCTCAGAACCAAATGAAAATATTTCCCAAATAACATATAACATCAAAAAGACAATTCAATCATTTAGGAATTTAGCTGAAAATCTACAATTAAAATCAGTTAGTATCGCGAAAACAGCTAACATAAATCATGTCAATTGGCAAGATATCGAATTAATTTTAAAAAAAATTTTCGAAGGGTCTAAAACAAAAATAATTATTTGTAAAGGTTATATTCAATATGCAACAAAAGAACAAAGAGAAATACTAATTGAAGAAGCACATTCCTCTGCTATAGGTGGCCATAAAGGAGTCACAAAAACGTTATAGTAGAATTAGGCAGAAATTCTTTTGGAAAAATATGAAACTTGATATTCAAAAATACATACAAGTTTGTCTACAGTGTCAATTAAAAAAATTAGTTCGTGTAAAAACTAAAAACCCTATGATCATTACTGATACCCCAGGAACAGCTTTTGAAAAAATTTCAATGGACATTGTTGGACCTTTAGCAACTACTAATGCAGGAAACGAATGTATTTTAACCATTCAAGATTGTCTTACTAAATTCTCAGTAGCAATACCATTACCAAATCAACAAGCAAGTACAATTGCAGATGCATTTGTTAAAAGATTTATATGTATTTATGGATCTCCAAAAGGTTGTACTAACAGACCAAGGAACAAATTTCTTAAGTAATCTCATGAAACGACTCGCTAAACGATTTAGAATCAGACAATTTAAAACAACTTCTTTCCATCCTCAGTCGAATGGTTCACTAGAAAGATCTCATCACGTTCTTGCAGAATATTTAAAACAATTTGTCAATAAAAATTCACAATGGGACGACTTGCTAGAACTAGCAATGTTCTCCTACAACACCAGTGTTCATGAAGGAACAAAATGCACTCCTTATGAACTTGTCTTCGGAAGATTAGCAAGGTTACCATCCAGCTTACCCCTCCTAGAGGAAGAAAAACTCGAAACCTATGACAATTACTTAATTAATTTAGTAACAAAATTACACGAAATTCAAGCATTAGCACATAAAAATTTAATTAAGTCAAAAGAAAAATCGAAAACTTACTATGATCAAAGGATTAATCCCCAAAATTTTAAAATTGGAGATAGTGTATTCTTACTACAAGGTCCCAAACCTAAAAAATTAGGAAATCAGTATACAGGACCTCATGAAGTCTTAGAAATTTTATCAAAAGGAAATATAAAAATTAGAATTAATAAAACACAAAAAATTGTCCACATTAATAGGCTTAGATTGTCTCATATTAAGTATTAATAAATCTAATAGGAGATATTCCTACAAACAAAAATTATTTTGTTTCAGGTAGCCGAAAGAAAGCAAATAGTAATAAATAAAATGGTTAGAAGATCAGGACGTGTTCATGACCTTCCTAAGTTTTGTAATTTGCCTTCAGAAATTCCAGTAACATCACCACTTCTTATTCAAGAAGAAGAATTATTTCAATTTAAATACAATATTACACATAGTTATATAAACAAAAAAATACTGATCAATTGCGATTTCGAATCAGTATCAGATGGGCATAGTATAAACAATATGTATATTGAATCAGAAGGAATAGTCTTTTTAAAATTAAATAAAATAATAACCCCTTTTTATGTTATTAGTGAACAGGATTCAGAATTAATTAATTTGCAAAACGGATTTATAGGTTACAAAGAGGCTCGTGAAGCAGGATTATACAATTAATAAAAAAGGGTTATCTACTAAAAGTATTGATATATTTTTCATTCTTTTTGTTTAAGAATTTTCAAAAAAGCATCATGGCAAGCATCCTAACCTTTATGTTATTCATAACGGGGATCTTCTTTCCTATAACAACGGTACAAGCAATTATTGGATACGATTGTGCTACAAACCGACTTAATATCACAACCATTTCATTACTTGAAGTAGGTGACTGTGATATCCCTGAGATCAAATTAAAATCTAAAGAAACATATATTCAATTAATACAATTTAGTGGAATAACTACTACTAAGGTAATACAATGCAAGGTAGAAATTAAACGTACTATATATTATTGTGGCATGCATTCACACAATTCACTCGTTTTAAATGGTCATGGAGAATATTTAAAAGAAATATCTTATGATGTATGTAAGGGAATTCATTCTACTGGAACTTATAAGGTTGATGATAAGTTAGTGATAAGTAAACTATCAGTAAACCAGACTAGTTCACATGGTATAACCTTAGCAGGTGATATAGAAGCAGATGGAACTTGTTCTGGAGTTAAATATTCGGATCCTTACGGTAGTTGGAAAAACGTAATAGTTCAAGGTATAATAAAAATTACATTAACTGAACAAACAGCAATAGTAGATTTATCATCAAATAGTGTTCGTCTAAATTCAGGAATAGTATGTCCCTTATCAAAAAGCACTTGTGTTGACGAAATGGGTGGAGGATATTCTTTCTGGGAACCTCTGCCAAAAGAAATTTGCCACTTTAACAAATATCAACTACTATATGAAGGATTCGCAAACAAACTTTACGATGCCGCAACAGACGAAACATTATTTTCATTAATAACGAACGATATTACTTTTGTATTAGGACAAACAGGACAAACTTCAATTTGTCAATATATTTTGTACAAAACGGAACATCCTAAATTATTTATTTTCGAGACGAAGCCTGAACGTAAATTTTTAACTAACAAAAACTTAACTATAGAAGCAATGGACATTATGACTTACATAAACTCTAAATTCATGTATGTAGAACGACATATTCGTACTGAAATGAATAGTTTATATAGAGATGTTAGGTTCCAACGTTGTAAACTTGAGCAAGAAGTATTTAAGAATTCCCTTATTATCGCCTCTCAGGGTCCAGATGAATTCGCATTACATTTAATGGGTAAAGAAGGATTTATGTCCGTTGTAGCAGGAGAAGTTGTTCATATAGTAAAATGTATTCCTACAGAAGTAACGTATAGAAAAATAAACAAATGCTACCAACAATTGCCTGTTTTAAAAGGAAATGAAAGTCTTTTTCTAAATCCTCGCACTCATATATTAACTAATTTAGGAACGATTATCGATTGCAATTCCTTCGTACCACCAATGTACAAAATGGGTTCAAGCTGGTATAAAGTTGCCCCATATCCAGTAGAAACTTTCTCCCCACAAGTTAGACAACCATTTAAAAATCACACCTGGACATATTCTAACCCTGCATCTCTTGCCACTAGTGGAATTTATTCTCAATCGGACTTAGATAAATTACGGGAACATATAATGTTCCCTGCAGAAAAACCAATGTTGTTAAATGCTTTAGCACGTGGTTTCATAGGACAAGATATCTCAAATCAAAAGATTTCATTAATGCACTTTTTGGATGAGGAGACATTAGATAAAATTGCAGCCTCAGCTTGGGGTAGATTTTGGACCATTTTTACTAGTTTTGGTACAGCTAGTGCCGGTTTTATTGGTATCATTATCATTATGCGTGGAATCAAATTAATCGCTGATACATTTATACATGGATACGCTTTACATAAAGTATTTGGCTGGTCTTTTCACTTGCTTGGAGCTTTTTGGGATTCTATAACAAACCTACTTTTACATTTTAACAGAAATAACAATACATCCGATCCACAAACAACACATACTGCGTCTAGTCCACAAACAACACATACTGCATCTAGTCCACCAGCAACATATACGGCACTTAGTCCACAAGCAACATTTTCATCACACTGCACTATTGGCGAAGAAGAAATTCCTTTAAAAGATACAGGTAATCTTAACGACATCTCACATAAATATCCTACTTCAGAACTAAATAAATTAATTAAAAAATCAAATTATATGGTTCACGTTTAAAAAAAAAAAAAACTAACTATCGATAAAATGAATCACTATTGTTTTGTGGCATTATTACTTGACACTGTGAATAGATATAAATTACTAACTCCAAAATTTACTTTTGAAAAATTAAAAAGAGAGGAAAATATTCCATACTTTTCGTTTTCCATGGAATTTGGAAACGAAAAATTTATTGCAACCGGTAATAATAAATTTAAATTAGAACAAGTACTTTGTAAAACTTTGCTTGATTTATTATGGGAAAAAGAAGTTTTCAGTCCACAAAAATCTAAATGCGAAATTTTCCAACCTCTTTCTGACCTACAACTTGTATGTTCCATGTATAATTTACCACAACCAACTTATACCTTTCTACAATTATATAATAAAACCTCAGGATTCTTATTTATTGTTATTGTTAAAATACTTCATATGAAACAATCAATATCAACAAATGACATAGCTCAAGGACAAATTCAAGTTACGCAAAAAATGCTTACTCAAATACTTTATAATAATCCTGAATTTTTATTTCAAACTTCGCCCTATTTAATAACATCACAATCCCCTCTCCATACAATAAATATGCCACCTCCACTTCCACCTCCAACTCCAACTCCCTTATCACTCCCTTCAACATCTCAATATTTTCAAGTTTCCACAAAATTATCACCAAGAAATTTAACACCATTACCATTAAATACTGAAGTTCCTAATAAGAAACAAAGAACTGTTGAAAAAGTAACTATTTGTACACGGTGTGACAATTGTGGTTATCACATAAAATAAAATGGAAAATTTTCCTAACCAATAAATAAATAAAAAGAAGATAAATTGATCTTCTTTTTCTTCCAAAATAAAAATTAATATAATTGTGTTTGTTTCAGGTAAACTCCAGGCATAATGGATCTTATTTACTACCTAATCTTTTTTTCCTTTGCTCTAGAATTATCGAGTTTCAAAATACCCTTTTCTCATATTCCCTTATCAAATAAACCTGCAGTATACTTTGACCACTTTAACACTGTGCGATTAACAACTGATAAATGGACAATTTCTACTTATATAAATACAGAAGAAATTTTAAAGATTGAAAATAAATCCCTAGAAATTTTTAAAAGTTTGGATTTTTCATCCGAATTTTTGGGAATTTATGCTGCACGAAGTCAAAATAACGTAAGAAATGAAATTAATTTCAAATTTTCACAAATAAGGAAAAGCTGTAATCTCATTAACATCTTCTTAGAAAGAAATAATTTACCAAACAAAACTTTATCACAGGAAACTGAATTCTTTATAGAAAACAGCGGCAGAAAAAATATTCAATGGAGAAAACCTTCTTCTCACATTTTTCCATCAAGCTATAACAATATTATAAACAAATTTCAGAAATTAAATGAATCACTTGTACAAGAAAATCATATTGAAAGTCCATTTGTTCTATTACAAAGCTTTTTAAATGAATATATTATAACTTTAAACAACATTTATCAGTCGTTAATTTTTACCCTAAATAACATTTGGCATCCAGAATTATTGCAAGAAAAATATAACTTTATCTATAAAGACATTCTATCTAGTAAACCAAATTCACTTTTGCCTCTTGACTTTCCTTCTCCAAATTCTTTTAAATTATCGAAAATATTAGTAGATCAAACCAAAAATTTTATTGTTTTTAATCTTAAACATTCCACTTTTTTCCAAACAAGAATTTCAATTATATAAAATTTATTCAATAAAAGGAATTATGCAATGGAATAAGAATTTTAGCACAATAACTAATATTAATTTGAAAGAAAGATATATCGCAACTTCAAATAATAATTCATTTTACTTCCATTTTTCCAAACATTGGCTCGAATCTTGCTCCTCTTCAATATCAGGAACAATTTGTAAATCTCCTTCTGAAATAAAATCTATAATTTCGGAACCTACATGTGAAAGCTCAATTCTTGTTAACGGAATATTTAAAAATTGCAAATTTCAAGTAACTTCAAATACAGTACCTCAATGGATTCCCCTTTTAAACCAAAATACTTGGCTCTACGTAATGCAACCAACACAACTAATCCACATATATTGTTCAAATAACACTGAATATCCTCTTTATATTTTTGAAACTGGAAAATTACATTTAGAACCAAACTGTAACAGTATTCAACCTAGATTTATCTATGAACAAGAGAATTCATACCGATCAAAACATAACCTCTCTGTGTATTCGCCAATTTTGGACTCAATTAGCCAGTATATTGAAAATTTTTTGAGAGAAGAGACATCTTTAACACAAGAAGTAGTAAATAATTGTCAAAAATATATTTCAGACCAAGAGCAAGTCTCAATTTCAAATCTAGAATTTTTTATACAAAATACAAAAGACATTTTATATAGACAAAATCAAAATTCCCAATATTTTCCCATATTAACTTCCATTTGTATAATAATTTCTATCATTATACTAACTAATATTATAATTATTATTATGATTAAAAAATTAAGATCTCAAGAACTATCTTACTGGCACAGCCATTTAACAACATTTGTTGACAAAGAATTAAACACAGTATCACAAACACAAGATACAGAACCTCACATAGTACACTATAGTGTAAGACCTAGGCGACCCCTTTCTACAATAATAGAAGAAGTATTTTAAGAATAAATAAATCTTTATTAAGAAAGTACAATATCGAAGGTAAAATTCTCTATATAAAAATTAATTTCATTCTCTACAATATTATTTTCCCATGTAGGCGTACTGGATTCATCCATCACATGATCCTCATCCATATTTAAATTAGATTCACATTCCATATCCAGTATCATATCACAAATTGTTTCCTCTTCTGGTTCACATTTTTGAGGCATTTCTCCTCTCATTATAGATGCCCTTAAAGACATAAACCCTGCTGTTAAAGCACCTTCTGCTGCATGATCAAAAAATCCTAATACTGAAACATAAGTTTTTTATTTTCGTTACTACCACTATTATTATTACTATTGTTGTTATTATTATTATTATTATTTCTATTACTACTACTATCATTATTCACTTTTATCATTATTAATACTACTGCTACAATTACTACTACTACTACTACTACTACTGAAATGCACTATTGTCCAAGATTTCTTTTCTCTTGAAAATTGTCTGAAGCTTTATTAAATTTAACTTAAATATAACTCAAAATTTGAACAAATTTTATTTTCGAAACTAGTTGAATTTATTAAAATGAAGAATTTTTCTCCAGAAAGTTAAAAACATCTTGATATTTTTTTAAAAAAATGATTGGAAAATATAAAATTAAGAAGTACTGTGTTTCTGTGTCGAATTATAATAATAAAATATAATTATAAACATTGAAACATGAAATATAATTTTTATTATAATAAAGAACATAATAAATAACTTTAATCATTATATTTAATGTTATGCACAAAGCATAGTACACCATTTCTAATTTTAAATTATTAAATACATAACATTGAATTGTTTTCAAAAATTTAATTGAAACAATGAAGTTCATTAACACAATTTTAATAATCCTCCTCGAAAAGGATTTATATATGGAAATTTGATTATTTTCAACTCCTTAAACTTAAATATTTTTACAAATCTTTTATAAATTTTTTTTTATTTTTATTTTAATACTTTTAATAGGATTAATGATAAGAAACAAAATTGCTTTCACAAATTTAATACCACTCTTTAGAAAATTTTGATTTTTTTTTTTATTTTTCTTTTTTTTTTGCAAAAATTCAATACAATTTTAATTAAAATTTCTCGACTAACTATTCTTATAAAAACTTATTATATACTTAATATTAAATATCCTTATTTATTATTATTATTATTAAAAAAAAAAAAAATTTTTTTTTTTTTTTAAAAAGGAATTTTTATTACAAGGATTTCATTGTTCTCATAAATAATAAGATTCTTTTAAGGCAATTCGATTGTTCCCAGGAGTTTTGAATATAATTCTTTATAAATCTCAATTATTTTCAAAATTTTGCAATTAAAATTATAATTTAATTACAAATTATAATTATCAATAAACACGATTATTTAAAAATAAAAAAAAAAGGGTTCAATTACTTTAAAAAAAAAAAATTATAAAAGAAATCAGTACTTCGTTTCGTCCAATTAGAGAAGTGCATATAATCCAACAAATTAACTGTCAAACACCGAAATGGAAACCGTAAATATTTAAATTATGTTTTATCAACTTTGAGTTTAATTTCCTCAAAAACAGGCTCTACATAATTTTTCTCAAAAATAAAACAAAACCCTTTCGAACTATAAAATAAACACCAGGATTAAGAGAAAGTTCTGTTTCAAATTCAAAAAAATAAAATCTGTTAAATATGTTTTATCATTTAAGAATTAATTAGCAAAACTTTGCTATTACAAAAAGACAAATTTATAAATTTTCTAAAAAGTTTCATTCTTCTATTGATGTTTTTAAAAAATTTTTAATTAAAAATTGTTAAAAACATTCAAAACTCAAACCAAAATTCAATTATTTTCCACAAATTTTAAATAAAATTTAAGAATTAAATACTTACTTGAAATAAATTATTCATATAGAATTCAATTACTTTGAAAACTTGTAATTAAAATGATTAAAGAAAGTCCATTATTTTAAAGAAACTCAAAGAAATTCTTCAAACGAATTTAATTAAGATTATGTAAAATTTTAATTCTTCCTAAACAGATTTCTTCTTTCTTCGAAGAAATTCAAAAAAAAAAATTCTTTGCAAGAATTTAATCATTTGTAAATATTTTACAAATTTTTTCGCAATAATTCAATTATAAATTTATTTTTTTTTCTCTTCGGCAAAATTTCAATTATTTTCAAAAATTTTTTCCTCAATTCAATGATTTGTATAATATCTACTAAAAATTTCAAAAGGATAAAGAGTTTTGTTGAAATTTAATTGTATTCATAAAATAATTAAGGTTTTACAGGGAATTCAACTATTTCCATAAATAATAATAATTTTTTTTTTAAATTGTTATTTTCATAAAAAATAATAATTTAAAATTCTGGAAAATAATGGTTTAATTAAAATAATGAAGGTATTTTTGATGAAGTTGCAGTAACAATATTCTTATAATATAATGATTTTATTTCTCTGTCATCTTTTATTAGAAAGCATAAAGAGGTCGATCGCTCCGAGTCTTCGACTCGAAGCAGTTGATATCTTTAGGTTTTATAAACAATACTTTTATAAGTTGTTTAATTTAAAAAAAAAGGGTTTGAATTTTGAATTTCTTTTTTTTAATGTCTTAATTCCTGATTAAAATATAAAATGTGCAAATATTTTTCTTCTTTTTCTAAAACAAAATGATAATTTTCTTTTAAAAAAAAGTTGTGATTTAAAAAGAAAATAATGGAAAATAAATAAATTTTCTATTTCTTAATCACAGTTGTTTAATAATTTTCTAATTTGTTTTTTGGAAGTAAAGAACAAGAATAATTTCAATTTGATAAAACATAATATTTAACAAAAATTTTAGCCTTTTAATGAAAAGAAGTAAATAAAAATTCCTGATGATTTCTATTTTATATCTAAAGTTAACAAAAACAAAAGTATAAACAAAAGACAACTTTAGAGTATGAGGAACAGAAAAAGTGAATGAAAGAATGAAAGAAACAATTCAAATTAATATAGTTAATAATTAAATAGAAAATTACCTTCCATAAATTCAATTGCCTCTTCCCTTACTGCTACATTTTCGAGATCAGTCACAGGAAACAATTCTGAATAATTCTTCATCATAAGGTCTGTTATCATTAAAATCACATTGTAAGTTCTTTTCGTGTTATAAATTCCATGTTTTTCCCAAACTTTATTCTCAATAACACGACGCATATATAAATTCCTTTTATTAAAAGCTTCCGAAGCACGTCTTACACAATCTGACCATTTATAAGAAGACACTCTTTTAATAACGATATTACTAATAAATACATTTCTTAAATCCTTTAAAGGAACATTTAAGAACAAAAGTCCACACTTCATTCTAATACACATGGTATCAACTTCCATAACATTATCAACAATTCCATCTCTAATCCACTCGATGGATTTATACGAAAAATTTTCAACAAACTCCATTTCAAAAAAAAAAAGAGAGAACCTTTTCCTAGCAGAACTTTTTTGAAAATAGCATGCATAGTGTAATATACCGCCCTTATATATATTTTGGGAAAAACACAGATAAGACACCTCAAATAGAAGAAATCCTAACCACCTGTAAGGCACTGCATCTAGCAAAAATCAAGTTTTTCATCTTCTCCATATTCTTCCTCAAAATGCATCATTTTTTCACTCAAAACGAACAAAATTTTGCTAAATCATATAAGTATACATTAAAATTCTTTTGTTTGAAAGGTCATCAACCTTACTTAAAAAAAAAAAAAAAAAGAAAAAAATTTTTTTTTAACTAATAAAAGGGTCATCAAGCATTTAAAAAAAAAATATACTTTTGTTTGCAAATGTTTTCTTTTTACTTTTTGTTTAAGCTCAATGGAGCCTGTGAATCCAGAAACAAGTTCTATTGTACAATTAGAAAATATTTGCAACGACTACCACCTATCGAAACCAGAATATTCTATTAGAAATGTACACAAATATAGATATTTGCGAAACCTGCCTTATTCTCCATTTGTACAAACAATTTGTAAAATTCAAGTGAATACAGATATATTGCAAGTAACAAGCAAAAAATTTCGCACAATTAAAGAATCAAAAAAAGACGCAGCAAATTTAATGTTAATAAGATTAAATAATCGTTACGAATTCTGCGAGACATTTCAACCAATTAATGTGGAAAACGAAGAAAAAATTAAATTATACAAGCAAAATTATTTTTGAAAAGTATAAGAGAAAAAGAAATAATACATTGTATCTTGCGCTAGGTAGTTATACACTTACCTCTCGGCCACACGCCAGGATCAACCGTAGGTTAGGGATATGTTTACTTACCAAACACAGATAAATATACTTCAATTAGAACTTCGCCACGCGCTAAGATTTAATCTTAGAATGCACAAATCTTGCACCTGCAGAAAGAATACTGAATTTCAATTCCGTATTCTTTCATTTTAAGGGGGAAGGATAGCTAAAGATTTATTCCTAAAATAAAATTTATTTTCTTCTTGCAAAGTACTTCCTATGCAATATATAAGTATGCAAAAATATCATGAATTATTATAATTTCTTGCAATTAAATTTAGACTATTTTATGCATAAATCTTTTGACTATTTGTGCGATTATTTATAGAAATATCATAAATTATTACCAATCATTTGGACTATTTTATGCATGACTTTTTACTATTCAAAAACACAGAAATTGTATTTTATCCTCACTACTTGCGACTATTTTAAAATATTTGACTATCTAATGAGTGACTCTTTTGATATATTAACCACTTATCAATATATGTAATTACTATTGACTATCTAATCAATATGTCAACATGTCTATGACTATTGAAATTATTCGACTATTTAGATTAATAATTATTTAAATTATTTACTTGCTTGATCAAATTATTTTCAATATGTACCTTAACTATTTGCATATGCATCTTACCTGACTATCTGTCTATGCATATTTTGAACAGTATGTGTGATTATTTCTTAAATATTTTTACTATCATATTATATGTATGACTATTTAATAATTATAACAAAATACGTATTATTCTACATCTTTAATGTATGACTATGAATATGAATGATCAAAATCGAATTTTTGTTAATGAAATCTCCTCCTTAAACTAATTTACGGAAAAATGCAACTTTAACTTGAATTCGAAAAATATCAATTTCATTTTTCTATTTTCCGAATTTTAAAGGGGGGAGGTGTCACGTACCCGTAACTTGTTATAAAATAATATAAAATATGAAATATATTAACGAAGAAAATAAGTGTCCAAAATTAAAAGTATCTCACACATGTCACAGGTATCGATCTGTAAAGGAATTTAAGAAACAACGAAAACTATATCTATATAGTACTTTATTGATTACCATACGAATTCAGAAGAAACTACGAAAATTATACCTATATTGTGTTTTATCGATTACAATAGGAAGACATTTCCCACCTAAAATTTTGTAAACCTACGACTATAAAAGCCTGGACTTTTTTAAGAGAGACCAGTAGTTAATTTTCCTGCGTTTCTATTGTGTCTTCAGAAGTAGTTTATTCGGTCTCATCTAGTATTTCAATCTTATCGATTGGTTATTATTCCGAAGTCAGTACTCGGTAAAACTTTGTTCTCCACTATATAAATCCTTGTAAAATTGTAAAATACTGTCAAGTATTCATTAAATTAATAAACTCTTGTGTGGCTACCGTGGCCCAACCTTGTACCAACTGTGCACCAACCTTGGAACAACATTGTTCCAACCATTCACCAATCTTGTGCCAAGGAAACACCAATTGATCACCAACCAAATACCAATCAATTGTCAACCGTTCACCAATCTCGTGCCAAGGAAGTACCAATTTAATTGCCAACCAACTGCCTACTAATTGCCAACCAATTTCTTCCAAGGGTTTAATTTAATCAAGGAATTTAACTTTGGTAAGTAAAACCATCTATACTCCTATTCAAGTTTCTCAACATTTGTACTTAAGGTATAATTCTGCTTTCAGTGGAGTTATACCGAGTTTTTGGAAAACTACTCACCTGCCAATTTCTTCAAGAACCTGTACTTTGTGTGATAATAAAGGACAAATTTTCTTTATCTAAGCATTTGTTTTCTTAGCCTGTTCCCTTAGTTCAAAGCTTTCCGCTTTGTAAATAAATCAGGCAAATAACTTTATATACCAGTACTGGTCTCCTTCTGAGACGTAACAATTTAAATAAATAAATATTTTTTTGATAATCACAGTTTTTCTATAAGGATATCAAATTGAGATTAAAAACGAATCAAAATTGTTGCAATAATTTGCAAATAACATCAATATTTTTGTTGTTTTTTTTAATAAGATGAGTTCAACCATCAGATTGAATCGGGCACGTATTTAAATTCGAATTCCGGTTTACTGATTAGGTAAAGGTTAAATTTTTGCATAAAATAAAAAATAAAATATTTAATAAATGCTTATTTATGTAATAAATTTAATTCAACAGCGGAGAGAATACAGAAGCCGTTGAATATCTTGTCTGCCGCCACATCTTTCTCACGTAAAGCTATAATCGTATAAATAATTTCTCTCTTCTTGCATTTACACACATTTTGTGTCGCACCAGCAGCAAAACTCATTCTTCTTTTTCTCTAGTTGTAAATTCTGACCTCGACTTTCGAGTTCATATATATACTTTGAGATATTATAACTTGTGCAATAATATAAAAATTGCACTTAAATAAGAGTAGAATTACAACATTGCAGGAGATTGTTAGATGATGTATAGACTTAATATAAGAGAGAACTGAACTCGATTAAAGATTTACCGACAAGTTTCATGATTATGAGCTACTTATGGAATTTCTCAGACAACATTCTTTACATAGCTTGTCGAGACATTTATCGCATTTAATCGATATTAAATTGTGATAGCACGATATAAACGTACCGTCACACTTCCTTGTCTTAATCAAAAATCGTACTTTCATCTGTTGTGGAATTTCATTTTTTCTCAGTTCAATAAGTACTTAGTTTACAATCGTATTACAAATAGTTATTAAAAATAGTTGTCATAATCTTTAACGTCAATTTTAGTAGAAAATTAGGTACTATAATTAATAGTAAATAAATAATTAAAAAAAATCAAATTTCACTAATGGAATTAGTTACCAAAAATTTCAGTTATTTTAACATAACCTTAATTTAAATTTAACTAATAATTAATCATTATTAAACTAATTCAAATTTAGAGAATAATTGAACTGCTCCGAAAAATTTTACTAAAATTTTTGAAAATAATTAAATTATTTCGAGAAATGTATTTAAAATTATATTGAAAACTACTCTTTTTCTTATAAAGAATAGTAATTGAATTCTTTTTCTCTAGTTGTCATATAGAACTTTTTTCGAATTTTTAAGAATAATTGAATTCTTTTGAGAAATTTTCCTAAAATTGTATTAAAAATAATTAAATTATTACAAAGAATTTTACAAAAATTTGTAGAAAATAATTTAATTGTTCTTCCAAAGAATTTAATTAAGAAATTACATTTACTGAATTTTTACGAGGCATTCATTTAAAATTATATTATGAAAGTGATTTATTTTTTTTTAAATTGTATCAAACTTTTAGAAAATAATTGAATTCTTTCGAAATTATTTAAAAAATTAATTTAATTCCACCGAAAAATTATATTATTTATGAAAATAATTGAATTATGTCGAAGAATTTTATTAAAAATGTTTGAAAATTCTAATTAAATTTTTTCACATGTAAATTATAATTTAAAATTTTATTGAAAATAATTGAATAAATTCTTCTAAATAATTGTATCAAAACTTTGGAAAATAATTGAATTCTTTCGAAATTTTTTTAAATAAAGATTTTAAAATAGTATATTTCGTAACGAGTGCGAGCAGTTGTCAATTTTTGAATGAGCACTTTTTTTGGAACAAACTGTAGGCGAAGCGAAGCTTCGCCTACAGTTTGTTCCAGAAAAAGTGCTCGTTTAAAAATTGGCAACTGCTAGCACTAGTTACGAACGATATTTTTCATAACAAGGTGCAAAAAAGTGCCCTTTTTTGCACCGCGTTATGAAAAGATTTTTTTAAAAATAGAATTTTTTCAAAAGATTTTTTCGAATTTTTAAAAATAATTGAATTCTTTTGAGAAATCATGCTAAAATTGTTTTAAAAAGAATTGAATTTTTCCGAGGAGTTTCTCTTATTTATGAAAATAATTGAATTCTTGCTAAGAATTTTACTAACATTTTTGAAAATGATTTAGTTTTTTTGAAGAATTTAATAAAAGATTTCGAATATAATTGAATTCCTTCGAGGTACATATTCTTTTAAAACTATATTGTAAAAAATTTAGTTTTTATAAAAAAATTGTAACAAAATTTTTGTAAAATAATTGAATTCATTCCAGATACTTTATTAAAATTGTATCGAAAGTATAATTTAATTCTCGCGAAGAATTGTTTTTTTTTCATAATTTTGGGTTAATAAGAGGAATTTTTTTTATACTAAAAGATTTTTTTTTAAATGTTGTAATTTTGAAACTGAAACAATTTAATTTTTGTATAGAATTTTATTAAAATTTTAAAAACTGTATTCTTACAAAGAAATTTATTAAAAAATTTTTAATCAAATATCTTTGAAATCTTTCGAAGAATTTTTTTTTTTTGAATTTATAAAAATAATTGAATTTCTTTCAAAAAAATTAGTTAATTAAAAATAATTAAATTCCTCCAAAGAATTTTATAATTTAAGAAAATACTTGAATTGCTCCAAAAAATTTTAGGTGCTATAAAATTTTCAAAAATAAGTGCATTGTTTCGAAGAATTATATAATAAAAATTTTGAAAATAATTAAATTCTTTCGGAAAATTTATTTAAAATTATATTGAAAATTATTATTTTCTTATAAAGAATTGTATTATAATTTTTAATAATAATTGAATTTTTTGAAAGATTTTTTTAATTTTGAAGAATAATTGAATTCTTTTCAGAAATTATGCTAAAATTGTATTAAAAATAATTAAATTCTTTCGAAGGATTTTATTGTTTATCAAAATAATTGAATTCTTACAAAGAATTTTACAAAAATTGTAGAAAATAATTCAATTACATATTCTAAAGAATTCAATTAAGAAATTTGAACAAAACTGAATTCTTACTAGGCATTCATTTAAAATTTTATTGAAAGTAATTGATTTTTTAAAAATTGTATCAAACTTTTAGAAAATAATTGAATTTTTTAAAAAAAAAAATTGTTCAAATTTTTAAAAATAAATGAATTTTTTTGAGAAATGTAGTTAAAATTATATTAAAAATTAATTGAATTCCTTTGAAGAATAATTATAAATTATTTATGAAAATAATTGAATTCTTAGGAAGAATTTTACTAAAATTGGTTGAAAATAATATAATTGTTTCGAAAAATTTTACTAAAAATTTTGAAAACTGCAATTAAATTCTTTCTCACGTAAATTATCATTTAAAAATTGAAATTGTAATTGAAATTTAAAATTTCAGTAAAAATATAAGAATTACTCTAAAAAATTTTATTACTTATGAAAAAAATTAATTATTGCTTATAAATTGTACTAAAACTTTTTGAAAATAATTTAATCCTTCCATAGAATTTTATTAAAAAATTGTTAAATAATCCAATTCTTTAGAGGAATTTATTTCAAATTATATTAAAAATAATTGAATTTTTATAAAAAAAAATGGTGTAAAATTTTTGAAAAACATTTTTTCGAATTATTAAATTAAATTTAATTCTTTCGAGATATTTTATTAAAAGTGTATCAAAAGTATAATTGAATTCCCGCGAGGAATTGTTATTAAAGTTTAAAAAAAATTATTATTTAGTTGATTAGATATTGAGCGAATTTTTTTAAATTTTGAATCTAAAATTGCAAAAAAACTTGAACTTGATATTTAAAAATGAAGAATTTTGTAAAACGATTTAATTAATAGAGTTGATTAATTTTTGATATTACAATATTATTTAAAATATAAACAATTTATTAATGGAAATAATTTATCCATTATTGTTAATAAATAACATCTTTTTTAATTATTATTATAATTAAAAAAAGATGTTAGGAAAAATATTCTTCAAAATTTTTTAGGGAAAAAAATAAGGAAGTAATCCTTGACATTTTCATCTGTCACAACCATGTCTGATTAATTGATTCAAAGGATTAAAAATGTTTATAAACTTTTCTTTGATTAATGAATTTTACTTCTTAACGAATTTCAATTTACACGTATCACGAGTTTATCTTTGTTTATTTATATATTTATTATTATTATTTTTTTTTTTTACTGATTTTTCAAGTATCACTTTGCTGACCCGTTTCCTCACGGATTCGATTAATTTTATTTCTCCCTTTCCTCTCAATTGAAATGCTAAATTTAATCATTCAAAACAAGACGACAGTTGTTATTTTCATTTGACAACTTGCATTTTTTTTTCAACCGAGGAATGATATCGCAATAATTATCATCTTTCCTTGAGATTAAAAATTACTGTTTTACTGCGGATTTTTTTTCTATTACTCTGCATTCGTGCATTAACCTTTAATTATTATAAGACTGGAGGGGAAAGAAATTTTGTTGATTTTTAAAATTAAAAAAACGTTTTTTTGTTATTTTTATCTTATTCAATTAAATACCTATGGAAGTTATTTATTGTATTTTCAATATCGTTATTTTGTTCTCACAGTTTTTCTAAGAATATCAAATTGAGACAAAAAACGAATAAAAATGTTGCTTTGCAACATTTTTATTCGTTTTTTGTCTCAATTTGATATTCTTAGAAAAAACTGTACTTCCATTCATAATATCGGTTTCCTGTGTGCAGTATCAATGTCAAATTACGTAAAGAAAAGAAATAAATGAAACAAAGTGACTAAACGTAAAACAAGTGTTTTTTCCTTTTAATTTTTAGAATGAGTAAATTTCATTTTTCAAAGAATATTTAAGATTTATAGTCGAATGTAATAATGGGATTCCTGTGGACTTGGGATTTAAGAAGAAACAAATACAATTCATTTCGGTTTATTATTATGTTTTGCTCATCTTGTCATAAATTTTCTTTGCCTCTGTTTGTTACACAATTTTCATTTCAATATGCAACGAACTTTTTCCTTTTTCTAGAATGTTTGGAACTTTTTTTATATATTTGTACTATTTATACCTTTTCGGATATGAAGTTAAAACTGATCAGCAGCCACTTAATTTTGGAAATTAAATTTTAAAGTTAAATATTATTTATAATAATCGTAATCTGTCCTCACGTGAAGTTAGTGTTGTTTTATTACAATTTTTTGTTTTATAGTTCGAATTGTTACGACAAAAGTTTGACACTTCATTATTTGTGAATAATAAAATAAGTGGAGTAAGAAAATTTAACCCCAATTTCAAAAACTCAATAAAGTTTCAATTTTTAAAAATAATTAATTATTCTATGAATTATTTATTTTTGTGTTTAAATAATTGAATTCTGATAAGAATTTATTTAAAAAAGAATTTTACTTAAAACTTTAGAAAATAATTAAAAGTGTTGAAGTAGAAATAATTAGATTTCAAAAAGTTTTTAAATTTCAATTTTTGAAATTCTAATTGCTGTAAAAGTATCATAATATTTAATTATAAAAAATTATCGATTTGTTAGCTTCCTTAAAAATTGAAAGTTTTGAATAATATTATTAAAAAATTCTGAAAAAATTGAATTTTGAAAGACTTGCAGTTTAAATTTTCATAAAAAATTTTTCCAATGGTTTTACATTGAAAGTATTTCGAAATTTTAAGCAAATAAAGGACAATATAAGTAGGTATTTAAATATTTATTTTACAAAAATAATTGAAATTTGAAAAATTTAATTTTGAAATTCCAAAAAAATTAGGTTTTTGAAAAATAGTAATTAAAATTTTTTGAAGATATACATACTTGAATTTTCGAAAATAATTTTAAAAAATTGAAACAATTGGAAATTTTGTAAAAATTTTATATTTTAAAGAATTTTATTTTTTTCATCTTTAAAAATTATCTAAATATAATTGGATTTTTGGAAATAAATTATTCTATGAATATACAAAAATTATTCTATTTAAATAATTCAATTTTCGTCGTTGAATCTGATCAGAATCAGAATAGGAATTGATTTAAAAAAAATTTCAGTTAAAATTTTAAAAATTAATTGAATATTTAAAGCGTTATAACAGGAATTTCAGGGCCTAATTAAATTTTAAAAGGTTTTGAAATTAAATTCCTTGGAAATTTAAGGGAAGCAAAAGTATAAAAATATTAAAAATTTTATTTAAAAAAATTTCAAAAAGCAAATTTTTGAAAGTAAATTAAGTGGATGCTAATTAAGTGGATAAAGTCTTGATTAATTTCTTTTATAGAAAAATCTTTTTTTGAAAGTTTGCAGTACTATTTACTATTTTTTTTTATAGAAAATCTTTTTTGGATAAAGATTGTCTTTTTCAATGTCTTTATATATAAAAAAAATAAATTTAATTTTCACCGCGTTGGAATTTTTGAAATTGTCTTTAGTTTGGTTAAATGTACCGTATTATAGATATTTTTTGTCCACCTCTTCTTCTTTTTCAACTTTGCGTATTATATTCTTAGAAAGTAAATGCAAATATCTCGGTGGTTTCCTCATAGGCGGATGAGACTTGTCTCTTCACACGTTGAACTCACTGAGTTCAAAACGATAAAAACTTGAGAACATCGGTTTAAACAAACTACCTGCTTTTTATTGTTTTCGAATATTTATATTTATTGTATTTTTCTGTTTAAAGAGCGTCAGGACACGCCTATTGTTATCTTAGTTTCAAGTTTGACAAAAAAAAAAAAAAAATGAAAAGAAAGAAAAATTGTGCAGATCAACCGTTTTCTTCTGTTTCATATACCGAAATATTCCTCTAATCGTTTGTCTTAGAATTAAATTTGAGATTCAGGCCTCGGATCGATTTTAAGCAGCAAAAAAAAGTCGCTTTAATCGATTAAAAATACCAAAAAAATCGAAAAAGTCGTTTATTTAATTCAGTGATGTCACAAAAATTTTATTTTGTATTTCCCTGATTTTCCCCTTTCACTGATTTCTAAATTCAACTATTCAAAACTTGATTAATTTTGATAAATAAATATTTAAATAGTTCTTATTATTCTTAAAAAATTTTTTCTTCAATTTAAAAAACTATTATCCATTTTTTAAAGAATTTTAGTTAAAAATTTTAGAAAAAAAATTTTCTTCTTAATTTAAACATTTCTAAAAAAATGAAATTTTTAAAATTAATTTCTAAAAAGAATTTAAAATTACAAATTTTAAACATGATTGTTTTTCTTCAAAATTGTTATATAAAAATAATTCTAAAAAATTTTATTGCTATTATATTTTGTATGTAATTGAATTTTCGGAAATATGTACCTAATTGAAAATACTGAAAATAATTAAATTTTAAAAAATTATAATGAAAAAATTTTAAGAATTATTTTTTTCAAAAATATTTTAATATCTAATTTTCATTAATTTTTGTTTTCAATTTACACTTGAAGATTTTTCATTAACATTTTTGAGAATTGAATAATTTTCGCCAAATTTTCAACTAAAATTCTTCAAAAGTTGATTTTCCGAAATTTTAATAAAATACAAGAAAAAATTAATTGTTTTCAATTAGATTTTCCAAAATTTCAATTATTCAAAATCATTTTTATTGTATATTTCGAAAATTTAATTAGAAAAATCATTCAAACATAATTTTTCGAAATATTTAGGTTTTCACACTATTAAAAACGAAATAAGTGCATTTTATGTTAAAAATTTAGTATTTTGTTGCAATATTTGGAAGAAAATTTGAAATTAGTAGCAAATTTTTAAAAATAAGTCGAAAAAAGTCGATGTTAATTCTCTGTATGTTTTTAATATTTTTAAAATTTAATTTACAATTTTGTTCTCTTTATTTTGTAATTTATGAAATTTTTTGTATTTTAAAAATTTTTGATTAAAAAAAGGGCAACGTCGCGTAGGGTCTAGTATTTAAAAATTATTTAACGCTATTTCATTTCAATGAGAGGGACAAACCTGAGAATGTCATTTGAGAGAGAATTTTACCCATAACCCTGGAAATATTTTTTTTTAAATTACACGGTGTGTTAAGTTGACACTGAATTCGAATTCTGTGACTAACTTTAATCGCTTGTGCCTCTGCATACCTTAACGAGCTTTTGTTTTGCAATGAACTTTTAAAACTTAAATTTCTGCTAAGAAAAACTTTCCAAAGTTTCAGAATTCTTAAAAATGAAAAAATTAAATGTTAAAATAAATTTTTTACTTATTAAGAATTACGAAATATTTTATATTTTTTAATAAATAGAACCTTTTCTAAAATTTGAAGTAGTAAAAATATTTACTAATTTGAATTAGTGACTGACTTTTTGTTTTTGAATTAGTAAATTTTACTAATAAATAGTCACTTTTACTAATTTATTAGTAAATTTTATTAATGAGTAGTAATTAATATTAATTTCTAGTAAAATTTACTGGTTCAAAAGCAAAAAGTTGAATTAGTAAATTTTACTAATTTAGTAGTAATTACCAGTTTATAGTGAAATTTACTAATTTAAAAGCAAAAGGTTCTTATTTGTGATCCGATTGTAAAAATAATTCATAAAATCCGTTTCTTTTTGTCTTCCAAATGATAAAATAACCCAAGTTTTTAATTCTTTTCTCTGCTATTGAGAAGTTTAAGAATTAGTAAGTTTCTGACTCATTGACACCTGCTGTTTTAAAATTATTGTTTCTCGCGTGTTTTATCTGCCTCATGTTATTATAGTTGAAGTTTGCATCGAATTTATAATTTATTCAAGTATAGCTTTCCCCAAAGACAATTAATGTTTAAGAAAATATTGCGAGTAGTTTATTATTGTAAAAGAGAGACAAGAGTTAAATGAAAGTATGCCGTGAGTGTAACTCGATTTTATTTCTTATTTTATCATATCAAGAATAATATAATTAAAATCAAACGCAGTATGGAAAGGTAACAAACTATAAAGGAGAAAAAAAATTCTTTCGAACTTTGCGTACGTGCGAAAAAAACACATAGACTACTTCTTTTTTGAATTTTAAATTTCAAGTCGTATAATACACATTATACGTATAATTTAGTGCTGTGATGGGTGGACACGATCAAATAATTGGAAACAATTAACGAGCGAGAATTAATGTCAAATATGAATAGATATTATTCTGATTTTGAATTTTTTTTTATTTTTAGAATAAAAACCGAAAAAGGAAAGAAGGGAAAAAATTAATTTGTGGGAAAGTCTCAAAATTTCTTTAAAAAGTTTTTAAAACTTTTTTCAAATTGAAAAACATTAAATTATTGTAAATTGACAAATTTATTTGACGTGAGTTTATTCGACATATTTATTAAGTTTAGCAATCAATGATTGAGTAATAATAGATTTAACCTAAAACATGGAAATCGCGTTATTTGTAATTTTTTTTAACTACAAGGTCGCTAAAAATATTTCAAACGCTTGTAATATGCAGAGGAATGACGTCCGTGGTTATATATACTTTTCTACCACCTGTTGCCTTATCCACACTCTGCACTATTATTACCAAAGGTCATAAAACTTTTAAAACTTTTACTAGCAAAAAAGAAAAAAATTATATCAGATTAGCCAATTGTTTCATTAAAGTCATTATAATGTTTTTATAGGTTTTTAAAAACATTTTTAAAAAAAAGTTTGAATGATTTAAAATTTTTTAGGAACAATTATAAACAACTGCTAAAAAAATTAAAAAGATGCGAAATCATTTAAAAACATTTTAAAAATTCTAAAAAAAAATTTACAAAGATTTAAAATTGTTAAAAAATTCTAAAACAAAAATTCAAGAAAGATTCAAAATCATTTAAAAGCTTATGGAAAAATATACAAAGATTGAAAATCATTTAAAAACTTCTAGAAAAAATTATAAAGAGTCAAAATTATTTAAATGAATTTAAAAACTACTAAATAAGATTTAGTACATAGATTTAAAATAATTAAACAGTAGCTTTTTAAAAATTAAAAATGGTTCAAAATCATTGAAAAGCATCTCAAACATTATAAAAATTTTAAATGATATGAAATGATTTAAAATCTTTTTGAAAAAATTACAAAGATTCAAAATTATTCAAAAACTTCTAGAAAAGTTAATAAAGATTCAAAAATCATTTAAAAACTTCTAGAAAAAATTACAAGGATTCAAAATTATTTAAAAGAATTTAAAAACTACTAAAAAATATTAACAAAGACTCAAAATTATTTAACAGCATCTAAAAATTTAAAAAAATTTTTAAATTATTCAAAATCATTTAAAAACGTTTGAAAAATTCTAAAAAAATTGAAAATAATTTAACAGCTTTTAGAAAAATTACTAAGATTTAAAATTATTTATTATTTAAAAGAATTTAAAAACTACTGAAAAAAATTACAAAAATTCAAAATTTTTTAACAACATCTAAAAGCTTTTTAAAAATTTAAAAAGATTCAAAATCATTGAAAAGCATTTAAATTTTTTCTAAAAAGATTCAAAATCATTTAAAAGCATCTAAAAACATTTTAAAAATTTAAAATAATTTGAAATCATTTAAAATCTTATAAAAAAATTACAAAAATTTAAAATTATTCAAAAACTTCTAGAAAAGTTGACAAAGATTGAAAATCATTTAAAAACTTTTAAGAAAAATTTCAAAAGTTTTATAATCATTTTAAAAAAATTCAAAAACATTTAAAAAAATTTTTTAAATTAAATAAAAGCTTCTAGAAAAATTTCCAAAGATTCAAAATCATTTAAATATCATTTCAAAATTTTTAGTAACATTTAGAAAATAAAAAAAAAATAAAAATGATTCAAAATCATTTAAAAACTTCTAAAAATATTTACAAAGATTCAAACCCATTTAAAAGCATTTAAAAACTTTTAGAAACATTTAAAAGCTATTAAAAAAATGTTAAATGATTTGAAATCATTTAAAAACATTTAAAAATAAAAGATTTTGCAAATGTTTTGTAAATAAAAACAGAATTTTTTTTCTTATAGACAAGACTCTGAAATCTTTTATAGGAAATTAATTTTTTTCTTCTCGAAGACAAATTATAAAAAAAGAATAGTACCTATATTTATCTATAAGTGATGGTTTCTTTTATGTCTTTTATATAACACATCTATAAAGTATAAAAAGAGAAGCATCTTCAGAAAAGGTGATAATTATATCTTAATTTCATGAGAGGTTGAGAGATGAAAAAAAATTTTAATAAGAATGAGTCGATTGTTTAGATTCTTTTAACCTCTTTTCACTTCTTGATCCTCAGCAGCAGCAGGAGCAGTACATATAATGTGTATTGTAAGTAGAAATCAAGAGATACTTTCGCGCCTGTAAACATTAATGTCATGAAAATGAATATGACGGGGCAATTTAAACGCTTGATCTCAATGAAAATATATTACAACCTGTCCGGTATTATATTCATTAGACAATTTTTCAAAACGGATTTACATATTATTTCTTCATAATAAACATAAAACGGGATTATTGTTTTATGACTTGACTCTATTTTCCATGCATCATAAATCTTTAAATTCACGATTATATGTATGTATTTACCGCTTGTCTTTAAAAAATCCAAGGGATTTATATTAATTAGAAAAAATAAAGTGTTAAATCATTTTAACGCGTGGTACAAAAATTCATTATAGTTATCAATTTCTTTTTTAAATAAACCAAATGTTTAATTTAACCAGATAAAATTTATTTGAAACGAACAAAAAGTTTAGTACTCTCTAAATTTGAATTAGTAGAAATGTTTACTATTTTGAATTAAAGGCTGATTTTTTTGCTTTTAAATTAGTAAATTTTACTAATAAATAGTAATTTCTACGAATTTATTAGTAAAACTCACGAATAAATAGTAAAATTTACTAATTCGAAAGCAAAAAGTAAGGCACTAATTTATGTTAGTAAATATTTTTACTAATTCAAATTTAGATAGTAGGCTCTGGGTTTAGCAGTAACTGATGCATTTACAGGCTTCGCATTCATCTACTAAAACCTACTATTTACTATTTTTTTACGTAATGCTACTATTTGGGTACTTTTTTTTTAAATTTTAGCCACTAAAAGCTACTATTTTTGTTTTTTTGTGAATTTTCACTACTCAAAAATTATAATCAAATTCTTTAAAACGATTCAATTATTTTCCAAAAATATTCAAAATTCAATTATTTTCATTATCTAGTATTTTCATAAAATTTCGCAAAACAATTCAATTATTTAACAAAATTTTTATACAATTCTTCACAATAATTCAATTACTTTCACTAAGTAATAATAACATTTTTTATGGAAATTCAATTATTTAAAAAATTTGTTAATAAAATTCTAAACAAGAATTCAATTATTTTCATAAATACAATAAAACTCATCAAAGAATTTTAATTATTTTCACAAATAAAATTTTCCACAAAAATTCAATTATTTAATTCATCAATTAGAAAATAAAATTCAATTAATTTTGAAAATTTTAATAAAATTCTTAGCAACTATTCAATTATTTTCAAAAATCATAAAATTCATCGCAGGATTTCAATTATTTTTATTAGAATTTTACAGGAATTGATCAAGAAATGTAATTATTGTAAAAATTTAATTTCAATTTCTTGAAAAAATCAATTATTTAAAAAAATGTTTTCTTTTACCTAAATTCTTTGGAAGAATTCAATTATTTACAAAAATATTAGAATTTTTCCCAAAAATTCAATTAGGTATCTATGTATTTTCAAATATTTTAATAAAATTGTTCGAAAGCAATCAACTATTTTAAATACAATTATAATTAAATTTTTCTTTCAAATAATTAAATTATTCTTTTAGATTTTAATAAAATTCTTTCCAAAGAATTCAATTATTTACATAAATAATTCTTCGCAATAATTATTATTTTGAGGCATTTTAATAAAATTCTTGCAAAATTCAATTATTTTCATAAATGTCAATTATATTCATCACAAGCATTAAATTAATTTTAAAAGTAAAAAGTTTCTTCTTAAAAATTAAATTATTTTAAAAAATTCTAATAAAATCGTTCGAGAGAATTCAATTATTTTCATTAATATAATAAAATGCTTTTTTGGAATTATTTTTATAAGTAATACAATTCTTCACATCAATTCAATTATTTAAAAATATGTAATAAAATTCGTTGTAAGAATTCAATTATTATCATATATAATAATATTTTTCCTAGGATTTCAATTATTTTTAAGGGCATTTGAACCATTATGACGTCACAATGTGTGCAAAGCATGAGTTTTAAAATTGTGACGTCATAATGGTTCAAATGCCCTTAATACAATTTAAAGTAAATTCTTTGGAAACCATAATTAATTTAAAAAATTTCATTAAAATTCTTCGAAGGAAATAATTGAACAATTATCAATTATTTTTAAAAATTTTTTGCAAAAGTTTCTAAAGAATTTTTAAATCTATTTATAATTCAATTTTGCGAATTTTGATTATTCAGAAATTCTGCAATAAAATCTTTAGAAAATAAAAACTTGAAATAATTTTAAAAAAAATCCAATTTAACTTTTTTAAATTACAATTATTTTTAAAAATCCATGCTACAATACTTTTAATAATCAATTATTATCTAAAATTTTTAAATGTAATTCATTTTTAAAACAATTTTTATTAGAAATTTCTACGAAAATTCAATTATTTAAATACAAAAATGAAAAAAAATTATTGAATAAATGAATGTTTCTCAAAATTGAATTCTCATAAAGAATTTTATAGACAAATTTTTAAATAATTTAATTTTTTCGACGAATTTTGATAAAAATTTCAAGAATAATTACATTTTTCGAGGAATTCGGTTAAAATTGTATTAAATAAAATTTAAATTCTATAATGGGTTTTATTATTCATGAAAATAATTTAATCTTTGGTAAAAAAATGTATTGTTTATGAAAATAATTTAATTTTGGAGAAGAATTTTATTATTTTTAAAGATAATTGAAATTATATGACGAGAATTTTAAAAATTTTTGAACATAATTGAATTTCTGCAAACATTTGTAACTTCTCGAAAATTCAATTTTTTTTATAGTGTTCTTAACTAAAATTCTTCTATAAATCCATGATTTTTAATAATTAATTAAATATATATTAAGAAATTAAAGAAAACTAATTATGAATCTGAAAATTTAATTTTTTCCAGAATTTTAATAAAAATCCCTGACTTTTCCCTGAATTCCCTAATTTCTCTGACCTGTGGCTACCCTGTATTTTCATGAAATTTCCAAACAGAATTCAATTATTTAAATTAGAATTCGCATAAAATTAGTCGAAAGAAATTAATTATTTAAAAATTTAATTTTATAAAATTCTTCGCATGAAATAAATTATTTTTTATAAATATTTAAATTCTTTCATGAATAATAAAATTCGTTGCAGGAATTCAATTTAGCAGGATAAGAAAGAAGTCAATATTTTTGATAAAAATTAAGAAAAAGTGAGAAAAATAAAAAATATGGAATGGAATTGAAATTTTTGTTAGTTTTGTGAAGTGTATAAAACGAGTTTTTTCTGGTCGTCAAGTTTAATTTTTTGATTGCTACTTTTTTACTAATTTTTTTAGTTTGAAAGCTACTTTTTTAAATTAATTATCGAGTGCAAAGCTTGCAGTTACCCTATTTTATTTTTTGTTGCGTTAAAAAAATGTCGTTCATTTTTTGAACATGTTCGAAACTTTGAAAACAAATCTCGAAAACTAGGAAGAAAAATAAATAAATGTCGAATGTTGTTTATCATAAATTTTTACACCTCGTTTAATAAAGTTGTGCCCATAATGTTCACCATAGGTTTTGATACGATTATCTTCGAGTTTCATCTCAAAGTATATGAAGAAACATCCTCTTAAATGAGATACAATGTTTATCTGATAAGAGGTATGTTAAGTGCTATATAATTCACATAAGATGCTGTGTGAATAATGAGGTAATGAATCTCTTTGCCATGAATGTTTATATATTTTATATACATGTATATAGACGCACAAAGTACGTCAATCTTTGGCGGGATATTTATACAGAAAAATATCCTTTTTTCTTATGACTTATGTGTATATATACGTTTTTCTTGTGTAAGAAAATTTTTTCTTGTTTCTTATTCTTATTTTTTTAAATATTTCTTTACGTTTTAATTGCACTTTTTTCATAAAAGTTTTTTATTATTTATAAAATTATTTTCGTATTTTTTTTTAATGGCGTAGAATTATTGAAGGTTTTCGAAATGTGGTAATTATCATTAATTTCGATTGACTTATTTCTCGTTTGAATATTATAATACTTATCTTGATGCATTAATTCGTCCTCTGCATGTTGCTTTTATACATTCAGTAATTGTGAATTACATATGCAAAATTACATTGATTTGCCTCTTATTTTGTATCATGATAATAGTTGTAAATGTTGATGTTGTATTTATAGAATAACTATTTTCGTGCGGAAAAAGAATTTAAGCATTAGAGAAATTTTCCTTTTTGCGTAGATGTAAATTTGTTTTAAATTTTAGAAGTATTTACTGTGTTTAGGTCTTATAATTAAATATTTATTTTCTGATAACATTTAAAAAAAATTGAAAATTAATAATTAAAAATTAAAAAAACATAATAAAATATGGTAATAAAATATTATTATAAAATATTATAATAAAATATTTATTTGATAAAAAAATACGTATTTTATAATAAAATAATATTTATTTATCATATAAAAAATATTCACAGGCCTCGGATCGAGTTTTAGGCACAAAAAATTTTTAAAAAAGTCGTTTATTTAATTCAGTGTTGTCACAAAAATTTTATTTTGTATTTCCCTGACCTTTAACTGATTTCTAAATTCAATTATTCATAACTTGAATAATTTTGTTAAATAAATATTTAAATACTTCTTGTTTTTCCACGGGAAGTAAAATTTAAAAAATTTCAATTTAAAACCTCTTGTAATAATTTCTAAAAATTTCAACTATAACCCTACCAAAATTCAATTATATTCTACAATTTTTTAATAAACTTTATCTCTAAATCAATTATTTTTAACAATTTTCTGAAATTTTTTCCAAAATGCAATTATATTTAAATACAAAAATTCAATTTTCTTATATTAATTATAACTGTAACTGTCAATTTCAAAAAATTATAATAAAGAAAATCTTAATATTTACTGTTTTAAAATATTTTCAAATAATTCTTGAAAAGTTTTTTAATTATACGTAAACAATATAAACAATTGAAATTTGGTAAAATCTCTTAAAAATAATTGAAATTTGATAAAATCTTTTAAAATAATTGAATTTTTGAATAATATAGGTAAAAAAAATAAACTAATTTTCAAAGAATTTTAATTCTAAATATATATGAACATAAGAATTTTTGCATAATTTAAAAAAAAAATTAATTAATTTCTTAAAGAATTTTAATTAAAAATTTTGAACATGATTGTTTTCTACAAAATGTTAAAAATAATTGTAAAGAATTTTAATGATATTATTTTTTGTTTGTATTTGAATTTTCGGAAATATGTTATTAAAAATATTGAAAATAATTGAATTGTAAAAAATTGGATTAAAAAGTTCAAAGAATTAAATTTTTTTAAAATTTTCAATAATTTTTGCTTTCAATTTACATTAGGTATTGAAAATTTTTCATTTAATTTTTTGAGAATTCAATTATTTTCAAAATTTGCATTTAAAATTCTTCAAAAATTGATTTTCAAAAATTGTAATAAAATACTTTAAATATAGCATTTTAATTGTATATTTCGAAAATTCAATTAGAAAAATTATTCAAAAATAATTTTTGAAAGATTTGTTTATATTTTAATATAGTTATTTTTCACACTATAAAAATCGAAATAAGTAGCATTTTATTAGTAAAAATGTGGTATTTTGTTGCATAATATTTGGAAGAAAATTCGAAACTGGTAGCAAATTTTGAAAATAAATCGAAAGAAGTCTCAATTTTTCAAAATAATAAAAAAAAAATTGCATATTTTGGAAATAGTCGAAAAAATCGTAAAATCCGAGACCCAGTCAAAAAAAATTCTATACAATTTCCATAAAATAATTCCGGAGATAACACACTGAGAAAAAAATTTTTTTAATTTAAATAATCGATTACTCGATTATTATCAGTGAAATATTTACTTGAATCAAATAATTTTTATTTGAGTCAATTATAAAATTTATAAATGGTTCAATTTATATTATTTGCTTCAAATACCGAAATTATTGGTTCAAATACCATTTAACTGACTCAAATAAAAATTATTTGATTCAAGTAAATATTTAATTAATCAATGTTAGAATTTTTCGCTGATTAAGAATTATAATTATGAAAGAATCTTCTTTCATAATTAAATATTTAATTGATAATAGTCAAGTAATCGGTTATTTGAATCAAACAAAATTGTTTTTCATTGCAGTTATAGCAAACTGAATATAATTAACTCGGACAAGTTTGATTAAATATTTGCTTATTTATTATGTTTCTTAGGAGGGGGGGCGGTGGAAATTTTCATATTTTGTTAATTATACTATACAATTAAATTTTTTTTTAAAATGATTATCGAGCCAAATAGCAAATTTAAAATGATTTATCGATTAAAATAGAGAATTTTCTTTCTCCCGTTATTCTATTTATGGAAAAGCATCTTGATGAGGAGTTATTTTTAGATTAAAAATAATTATCAATGAAATGCAATAATCGGATGCCTTCGGCCTTAGGAGAATTCAGTAGGTAATTTTCAGTTATCGATCGTCTAGCTAGACAAACTCTACATCTCTCTTTGCGTGTTTTAGTCCACATTGTTTTTGTATCGATGCGCGACGACATACTCGTACATGTAAACTGCGGTGCCAATGAACCTTGTATTTATTGTATATAATAATATATACATAACAAAGAGTTGTCATATAAATGTTTCGTGTGTATTCAAGATAAATGCTGAAAAGAATAGTTATTTGTATCTCAATATTGTCCATTATTCTTTTTTTCGCTATTTTCAGTCTCTTTTGTATTCGAGAAATTAGGATAAGGTTATTACGACTGCAGGGTTGCCACGCTTTTGCTCTTTTCAAATTCCTTGACTTTCACAGGTCTTTCAGGTTAAAAACGTAATTTTCCTGGTTTTTGAAACGAAAATTATTCGAAAACATCAATAACTTCATTTTTAAATAAATATTTAATCATTATTCTTTTTTCATATAGAAATTAAAATTTTTTAAAATTTCAAATTCAATAACATGGAAGAATTATATTATTATAAAACATGAAGAAAGCTTTTTTCATGTTTTACAATAATTAAAACTTGTTACTTTGTTACTGTAACTTCTTTAAAAAATTATTTTCTTCATTACGATTATTCATTTCCAGAATTTTCAACTAAAATTTTATTCTTCTTTAAGTCAATTTTTTTAAATAATTTTTGAAAAAGTTCTTTGAGAATTTTCAAATTCGTTTGTTTTATTTTTTATTTTATTTTAGAGAATTTGTTTACAATTTAATTTTACGAAATTTTGATTATTCTAACATTTTTCAATTAAATATTATATTAGAAATTAAAAACTTCAAATAAATAAAAAAAAATTTCATTAAACTTTTTGAAAAACATTAATTCTACAGAATTCTTAATTAAAAGTATGAAAAGTTCAAATTTTCAAAGATTTTAATTTGAAACCTTTTGAAAATTCAATTGTTTTTTTAAAAATCCACGCTATAATACTTTCAATATTCAATTATAATCTAAAATTTTAAAAAATCTAAAATTTTTAATGAAATTCATTTTTAAATCAATATTTATTAGAAAATTCTACGAGAATTCAATTATTTAACTATAAAAATAAATATTTTATTAAATAATTAAAAATGCTTCTTAAAATTGAATTTTCATAAAGAATTTTATCAACAAATTTTTAAATAATTGAATTCTCTTGACAAATTTTAATAAAATTTTTAAGAATAATTTCATTTTTGGAGAAATTTGATGAAAATTGTAGGTATTAAAAATAATTGAAATTCTGACAAGAATTTTATTAAAATTTTTGAAAATTATTGAATTTCAGAGAAAAATTTTATTATTTATAAATATAATTGAAATTTTGACGAGAATTTTTGTAAATTTTTGAACAAAATTGGATTTTTGCGAAGAAAATAATTGAATTCTTGAGGCGAATTTTATTAAATTTTTTTTTTAAATAATTGAATTCTTTTATGAAATTTTATTGAAATAGCAAATATTGAAAATAATTGAATTTTGACAAATTTTTGAAATAAATTAAATTTCTACGGGGAATTTTATTAAAATTATTTAGAAAAAAATTGAATTGTTACAAAGAATTGCACTAAAATTTTGGAAGATAATTTAATTCTTTGAAGAAATTTAATTAAAAATGTATTGAAAATAATACTTAAATTCTAATAAAAAAATTGTAGCAAATGTTTTTAAAAAATTTGAATTTCTTTGATAAATGTTAATAAAATTTTTAAGAATAATTGTATTTTTCGAGGAATTCCATTAAAATTGTATTAAAAATAATTGAAAGTCTGCGATGAGTTTGTATTATGTATTTATGGAAATAATTGAATCCCTGTAAAAAATGTTACTATTTATGAAAATAATTGAATAATAATTTATGAAAAAAATAATTTGTAGATAATTGAATTCCTGTGAAATTTTTATTATTTATGAAAATAATTAAAGGTTTGCGTAGAATTTTATTAAATTTTTTTTAAATAATTGAATTGTTTTGGAGAATTTTATTAAAGTAGTGGATATTAAAAATCATGGAATTGAGAAAATTTTTTGAAAATAATTAAAATTTTGCCAAGAGTTTTATTAAAATTTTTTAAAAATAATTGAATTTCTGTGAAGAATTTTACTATACTTTTGAAAATAATTGAATTTCTGCAATCATATGTATTTGCAATTTTACCGCAGATAAATTTTAAAAATATTTCGGATCAAATTTTTTTAACTTACAAAAAATGGCAATTTTTATATGTTTTTCTTAAAAATAAGGGGAAAAGGGGAGAAAATATATGATTTTAGGTGTTATAGGGAATTTTAATAATTTAAGGGGATAAAATAGAGGAAAAGGGGCAAAAAAGGGATTAGTTAAAAAGGGGAATTAACTGTAATTCCTGAAATTTTTTCCAAAAATTTAAAATTGTTGTGACTTAAAAAAAAATTTTCTTTAAATCTTAAAGTGCAGTTATTTTGAATGAAATTTTTTTGAAATTTTAATGTTGTGATTTGAAAAAAAAAATTTAGTTCTCTAGAGATTTAGTAATTAATTAAGTCTCAAAAAGTATAATTCGTAATCATTTTTTCTCTTGGAAATTGAATCGAGGACAATTTTTCTAATTAGGTCGATTGTTAATTTAATTAAAAATGTATATGTATCAAGTGTAATTTTTTTTATCTTTTGTTTACTACAGAGAATTGGTATATAAATTTTTTTCTTATTCCTGTTTTTCTTATATTTTTGTCGCTTGTGTATGTGAATTATTATATATATATATAGTGTTAATCTCTCGATCATTAAAATTTAGTAGCTTCTTGAACTGATAAAATATACATATCAGAAATATTCTAAATTGTATTTTTATGTTTTGTTCGAAATTCAAGTTGGAATTATTTTTACATAAAAGAGAATTTATAAAATTTTGTTTTAATATTTAAATCACTCGGTCTTTTTTTGATTTCTCGGGTTCTTTAGTATTAAATTTTTTGTCTTTATTGTTTCGCACTTTTTTGTAAAACTTATTGAATACAAATGGCACTAGTTACGATCACTCGACCTATAAAGACAAGAATTTGATTCTTGAAAAATTTCTTATTCAATTTACACTGAATTTGATGATATTTTATGGAGAAATTAATAAATTTTGCATCAAAATTGGAGCGATATTTAAATTTTTTCGTTAATTATAAAAATAATTATAAAAGTAATAAACTTTTGCAAAATTTATTATTTCTATTTTTTATTTCTCTATACTGTTTTATTATCTACTTTACTATTTTTCTACTTACTTTTCTATTTTACTACAGTCAACTCTTGATAATTAAACTTTCGAAAAAATTGAATTGGTTTTCTTATCTCTTGAAAAAATGTTGATACTTAAAATATTTGATTAATAAAACTCTCGATAATTTGGCCCTTGAGTCTCAATTTATCGAGAGTTGACTGTATTTACTTTACTATTTTTCTACAGTCAACTCTCGATAATTAAAGTTTCGAAAAAATTGAATTTCTTTTTTGGTCCCTTGGAAAAATGTCGATACTTAAAATATTCGATCAATAAAACTCGATAATTTGGATTTTCCACGACCTTCGAGATTCAATTTATCGAGAGTCAACTGTATTTACTCATCTATTTTACCACTTACTATACTAATTTACTACTTTGTTATTTTCAAAATTTATTTAAAAATTTATTAGAAACTATTTCAAAATTTATAATCGAAAATTTTCCGTAAATTTTGAAAATTAGTTCCATTTTTGGTAAAATGAAATTAAAGAATCACTTTAATCGAAAGTAAATCAAATTAATCATCCGTGAAATGCAATAATTGGGAAATTGTTTTTATTAGGGGAAAAGGAATTGTTATTTTTAATTAATCTTTCCTTTTCTATTTATTTTTCCTCCTTGTACGTGTTATATAATTTTAAGACACACATAGTTAGAGATCAATTTTGTTGGATGAATGAGTGTGTAATTAAATTAACAATTGCTTGATGATACATTTTTATCAATAGTTAAAGTAAACAGAAATTCTGACACTATTATGCTTGAGCATACTTCATTTTTATTAAAGAAGCATTGATATCTAAATATTATGTAAGATATTTGTATTTAAAGAAGAAGTTGCAACTCAAAGATATAGTGTTGTTCATCTTTTAGGCTGTCTGATTAGTGAAACTTTGACTCAACTCACTTTGATGAAAATAAATTTCTATCGTTTGAAATAAGCACCGAGAAAATTTCGTATTTATTTTATTACATAGTAATAACATTTGTAGTAGAATAAATAAATTGAGATGGAATAGCATTTTTGTTATATGTAATCAAATAGTTGTTCTTTGCTGTGCTTTCTCTTGTTATTTTCTTTTGATTAATTAATTTATTCTTCTACTTCTTTTTTTTCATTTTTGTAGTAAATTTTATTCACTGATATTAAATTAATCGCATCAAAAAAATGTATTAAAAAGTTGCAACGCAAAGATTTTGATGTTTTTTTTTGTCATTTGATATCCGTATAGAAAAACTGTGCTACTGAATTTTAACTGCTATTTTACTGGTAATTTTTGTTTTCACTGAATTTAATTTTCTACTTTTGGGGATTTTCTGTCTTGATTATATACCGAAAATTTTCTGCTATCAAATATTTTCTACTACTTTTATTTTACTGCTACGAATTAGAATTTAATATAGAAATAGTCTCCACTTTTTACTAATACGATATGATTTGAATATTCCGATTGAATTTGAAATTTCTACCAGAATTTAAAAGAAGTAGTCTTCACTTATTCGACTAATCAGTATGATATTGTTTCTATTTTTCAAATCAAAGAATATTAGTGTGTTTAGTAGCATAACCGATATCGGACTTGTTCGACTAATCAAACACTGAAATTCTGTATAAAAATTTGAACGAAATAAATTATTGAGTCAAAACTGGGAAGCAGAGTTTGTAATCGACAAACTCTGCTTCTGAGTTTTGACGCAATAATTTAACAATTGACTTATACTGTTAAAAATCGGATTTTTTCTTGGTACGATTTTTAACATAGTGTATGGATCGAAAGACGAATTTATAAAATGATTTATCTCGCAATAAGTGAGAAGACTAAACTAGTAGCCATACAGATGCAGTATTCTGCATCCGATAATGTTGGTTAAATATATTACAAACGAAGGAAAGGTACCTTGGACGGATCAGGTATCCTCTGGAGACCAAGACCCTCCACGATGCTGGACCTAATCGTCTCCAGGTCTCGTTCCTCGAGACGTGGTTTAACATCATACTCGAGGACATCGTTATCCTCAAATGCAAAACGATTCACATTGATCATCTCGAAAGTCTGATCGTAATTGTTTATTTTTTCGTTGTTCGGCATCGGTACACAATTCACAGTACACGTTAGAAATAATATAATAATGATGAGAAAACTAGTAGAGAAATTGATGATTGTTCTTTTATTGAAAAGTGATGATGATGATGATGATGATGATAATGATGATAATGCTGATAACGATAGAGATTGTTTTGACGACAGGGTGGTCCTCTTTTCACTGAGAAACTTTTCACCGTACTGTTTAATCGCGCTATCACCGTCGTCAATGGACTCCACGCGGAATTTCTTATCGATATCTCGAGATTCCAAGTGAGTTATTAAGTGCTTGCCCATAGCCAGCTATAGAAGCTCGTGGCCTGGGCCAGGTACTCGTGCATGTAGGTACTTGTTGTTGGGGTCAATCGCTCGCTGGTGAACCCAAGAGCCGCAACAACCGACCACCCATGTGCACCATCTAATGAATCAAAGTAATTTTTTCCACCCCCGAAAATTAAAACACAATATTCTTCATCAAGAGTATGGGAAAATCATTCTCTTATTTAAAAAAAACACTTCCGGTGTCACTAGGTCACAATATTGCTCAACTGCCAGTTGACATTGCACTTAATATTAACATCACTAGATGATCCATTTTTAATTCATTTAATTCATTTAATTCGTTTAATTCAACTTGTTAGATTTTTTAATAATCTGATCTGTATGATCTATTCTCTTATAGATCATTTCTCCTAATGTACTGTTACCGGCACATAACTCTACACTTTTTTTCTTCTTTTTCGGCTTTGATAATAGAAGATCCGACGATCCTGCACGATCGAGTGCCGCGTGTCGACTGTTCACTGCTGAGCATTGCCGCGGAATGTATATACATATATATGTGAGTGTTGGGGCTTCGGCGCAGCTTACTACTAGCCACGAGGTGAGCCTTCATTTTCGCCTCCAGGAATGATGAGGGTCCCCTTGTCTTCAATAATGTCGTTAATGAGACTCTAATCATTGGCTCATAACAATTTTCTTGCAATTCTTACACAGTTCTCGTTTAAACCGGATTCAAATCATGTTTCATTCTCGCGTTCAATGGTTGTATAAACGCGATGTTAAAAAAGAGATGATGTTTCGCGGAGAGTTGTGTGTTCCAATTAGGGAATTCTTTATATACGCAAGAAGCGCGATATCAATGTACATATGCATGTGAGAAATATATACACATGGGAAATGAGATGTTCATTTTTAGATTTCTTTACTCTTCGCGGTTTTTATGTGCGGTTATACTGTGGAGAAAATTTATATGTTTATGTAAATTTCGGAAATGCATTTTTATTGGATGTAAGACTTGAATTTTTTCTGTGTGTTTTGAGTTAAAGTTTTAAAGAGGTGATTTTTTTAATTACTGATTATTTACATTCTTGTGGGTTTTTGAAAGGTTAGGAGAAGAATTTTTTTGTGGCACTAATTTTGATAGGTATTTTGCGTTAAAAGTTTATTTATTTCCGTAATTGCGATAACAGTTATTGCATAGTTTTTTATGATCTGAAATTGAGATCAAAAAGTGTATCAAACTATTGTAATGCTTCGTTTTGTTGGTGTCGATGTTCTTTCAATTTAAGATCTTTGGGAAAACTGTCTGAAAAAACAATAATGGGTTTTGGTGATAATCATTTTTGATATATGCATTTAATGTTCAAGTTTGTAGAAGTGGGCAAAATTTTTAGAGAATATATCTGGAACAGGAGAGAACAATTTTTAGAATTAGTACTGATTTAGTATCATGTTTCTCTGGAGGAATAGAATAACAGATATCTGTTACAGAACAAATATTTATTACAGATTCTGTTCAGATTTTATAACAGGTATTTGTTACAGATTCTGTACAAATTCTATAAGATATTTGTTATAGATTCTGTACAGATTCTGTACAGATTTTATAACAGGTATTTGTTACAGATTCTGTACAAATTCTATAACAGATATTTGTTACAGATTCATAATTACAATTATCTATTGTAGAATATCTGTTTATAGAACCTGTTGTAGAACATGTATTTGTTACAGATACTATAACAGATATTTGTTACAGAATCTGCAACTTACAACATATATTTGTTACAGATTCTATAACAAATGTTGGTTACAGATTCTGTATAGATTCTGTAATATAGCACAGATATTTGTTAGAGATTATGTGCAGGTTCTATAACAGATATTTGCTACAGATTTTGTAACAGATCCAAAACAAATTCTACGACAAGTTTCTGAAATATTGTTTTGGAACAAATTCATAACAATTCTAACCATATGCAGAATTCATACTATTGTACAAATGGTTGTAACTGTAAGTTGTATAAATATTAACTATTCCAAATAATTGTGTTTGTTTATGGCTATTGTAGTAACTATCTTGTACAATTATAATAATTGTAAAGACAGTAACTTGTGTACTAATAAATTTGCAACTACAATATTGGTGACTGCAATTGGTAGTTGAGAATTTTAAAACCATAAATTTAGAATCTTACAGATGGTTGTGGTAATAATCAAATACAAATGATTACAAAAAACAATATGAGTTGTAAAAATATTAGTTACAGAAATTGGCATTGGTTGCAGCTAAAAAAAAATAAGAATCGTAATTATTATTATTAATATTATTACAATAATCATATAATTTATGGTAAAACTTACTAAACTTTGAAGCAAATAAAGTTACCGTTTTTTTTAAATTTCTCAACTGTAAAAATACAAATCTGTACTGTTGTAACATTTGTTATTATTCCTGAAACTTGACGGAGAAAATAATTTATTTTTCTATTTTAGTATGATATTTATTGTGGGTTGGAAATTTTTAAACAAGAGTAAATCGTGTGGTTTACCTAACAATTATAAATATATGGTACCTGATAGAAATTTATAGAGCCGAGAATAATTTAGAAAAAACGTTAAGAAGCACGAAAGAAAAACTTAAATTTCCCCCTCGCCATGATCAATTACAAAACATCTATTTTTAATTTGCATCAGGAGAAGGTATATACATATATACATATTTTATACACGTTTAGTGAATCAGCATACTTAAAAGTAAAATTAGTTTAATGCTTTTCCATATAATTAATTATTTTTGAATGTATAACTTATTTTATCAATGATCATTTCGAAGAATTTACAAATTTGATTTATCATTTCTATCATTTTCGTGTAGTTTCTTATGGATTAGAATACTTTTTTTTAAACAATGGTAGTATAATTATATTATAGTAGTGATGGTTAATAAAATTATTCTGTCTAGAAATTATAGGAATTCGGGCAAAAGTCATGAATTTTTATTAAAAGTACTGAAAAAAATTAAATTTTTGAAATTCATAACAAAATTTTTCAAAATTAATTTCAAACATATGGGTATAGCCAATTCGTGTAAAGTAGTTAATAATTACAAATAATTATTATATAGAGATTAATGTTTTCAGGGGCCGTTCAAAAAATACGTAACGCTATTTTTCGGAAATTTGGACCCCCCCCTCCCCCCATGTAACGCAATGTTGTATACATTAGCGCCATTTTTTCTGCTGACCGTAACAAATAGCTTGACCCCCCTCCCCCCAAAAAGCGTTACGTATTTTTTGAACGGCCCCGTCATTATATATTTTTATTAGTTCACGTTTTTAGAGATGAAAGAAAATGTTATTAATTTCTCTTCTTTTATTCACCTAGGGAATTAAAAACTTTTCCAGACTACTTTTTAACCTAAAGACATCAAAAAAATTGTTTTTTATCCCACATGCACAAAAGTGGCGATTTTAGATAGCAGACGACAGGGAGTAAAAGTCATTCATTTCTTCGACCGTATGAAAACGGCCGCCATTTTCATACAAGTCGAACAAGTGAATGACTTTTACTCCCTGTCGTCTGCTATCTAAAATCGCCACTTTTGTGCATTAGGAATAAAAAATATCGTAAGTAACACGAGAATAAAGGCAGCCAATTTCTTTACGATGATTTTTGTGACACTTGTTCCGGTCTCGGGGCGCCCTCGACTTCCGCACTCGTGTCACAAAAATCACCGTAAAGAAATGGCTGCCTTTATCCTCTTGTTGCTTAATATACTATTATTCTTTTTGGTTTTGTAAAAAAAATTTTTCGACGCTAAAATACTTTTTAGAACTAGTAGTAAAAAACAACTAGTAGGTAAATTCATTTCTTTCAACAAAAATATATCTTCTATTGAAGATTATTCTCTATTAAAAAGTTGTTTTTTCTGGACTCGCGCAGTAATTGGTGCATTTACCCAATAATAATAGGGTAAATATACCAATTGCTGCGCGACTATTGTTATTTACAATTTGAAACGAATGTTTTTTTATTCTTGTAAAAATTACAAAGGAAGAAATAGAAATTACTTCTTTAACGCACTTTACGTGCTTTTTTACAAAACATTTTCTTATGCACATCAGTTTAAAAGGAGTGTAATTATACAAGTGGCCATTCACATACATATATATATAGTGTAATGTAATCATGTGGTGTAATCAGTGAGGCGGAAGGGTGTAAGGGTGGGGGGAAGGCAGGAGCAAAACGAAGTTTTGTGAGTCGGGTTCTTTGTTCTTTCTGGGCCGAAAACCATTGAGAATGCGCGATTTCTTCTTTTCTTCAAAAGTTAACCACTCTGACACATATATGTTGTAGGTGTTATATATCAACATTTTTGTGTACTCAATATATTCTGAGTTTACGATATATGTGTATAAATACGTATATATAGACGTACAAATGAAGACTATGGGTAAGAAATTGTTTTCAATGTAGCTTCCGGTCGCGGCTCCACAAAAGTGCGAGAAATTTCCGAGTTGATTATATATTTTGCCGTACATCGAATATGAATCCTTTTTTTATAAAATTTTCTTTTATTCTTAAATTATTATCCCCAATAGCACGGAATATTTTATTCACATTCCTTGGAATATTTCATTGAAACATTGGGGACCGTAAACTAGGTCCGTAAATCCCTGAAAAGTCCGTAAATTCGCTTGAAGTCCGTAAAAGTCAGTTTTTTTTAAAAAAACATCCGTAAAGTCCGTAATTTGTTTAAAAAAGTACGAATAGTTCGTAAATTCTACGATATAATTTGGAAAATTTTTTAAAAGTTAGAAATGATTGTAAAAATTCAATTATTTTAAAAAGTAATAAAATTCTTCGCAAAAATTCAATTAGGTTCAAAAATTTTTAAAAATGCTATTCAAAATTTCAATTATCTTCAGAAATAATTAAAATCTTCTCTGAAAATCAATTATTTTCAAAAATTTTAACTGAAATTCTTGGCAAAATTTTAATTATTTTTAAACAATTTCCTGAATTCAATGATTTTGAATATCTACTATTTTAATAAAATTTTCCAAAAGAATTTCAATTATTTCCGTAAATAATAAAATTCTTTACAAAAATTCAATTATTTTCAAAAATTTTAATAACATTTATAGCAAGAATTCAATTATCTTCATGAATAACAAATTTTTTTGGAGAAATTCAATTATTTTTAAATATTCTAATAAAGTTTCTTTCAAGAATCCAATTATTTTCATAAACAACTTCTGAGGAATTAAATTATTTTCAATATCTAATATTTCATTAAAATTTCTCTGAAAAATTTAATTTTCAAAAAGCTTTTAGAAAAGTTTTTATAAAAATTATATTATTTTCAATGCAATTTTTCCTAATTCAACAGAGGAATTTAATTATTTTCACAAATAATAAAATTATTCCCAGAAATTCAATTATTTGAAAAAATATTGATAATATTCGTTGGAAGAATTCAGTAATTTTCATTGAATTCCTTGAAAAATGTAATTTTTCTTAAAAATTTTATTTTAATTCGACAAAAGAATTCAATTATTTAAAAATTTGTTGACGAAATTCTTTATGGGAATTGAATTTTAAGAAACATTCTATCATTTAATAAATTGTCTATGTTTATATTTAAATAATTGAATTCTCGTAGAATTTTTTAATAAAAATTGATTTAAAAATGAATTTAATTTAAAATTTTAGATAATAATTGAATATTAAAAGCAATGTAGCGTGAATTTCAAGAAAGAACGCAGAATTTTGAATTTTCATTATTAAAAATAATGGATTTATATAGAATAATTTTAGTTAAAAACACTAAAACAAATTTAATTTTGAATCAAATACATATGATTGCAGAAATTTAATTATTTAAGAAAATTTTAATCAAATTCTTGGCAAAATTTTAATTATTTTCAAAAACTTTCCTCAATTCCATGATTTTGAATGTCTACTACTTTAATAAAAATCTCTAAAATAATTCAATTATTTTCAAAAAATTTAATAAAATTCTACGCAAACCTAATTATTTTCATAAATAATAAAAATTTCACAGGAATTCAATTATTTACAAATTATTTTCATAAATTATTATTCAATTATTTTCATAAATAATAACATTTTTTACAGGGATTCAATTATTTTCATAAATACATAAAAAAAACTCATTGCAGAAATTCAATTATTTTTAATACAATTTTAATGTAATTCCTTGAAAAATAATTTATGCTTAAAAATGTTATAAAAATTTATCAAAGAAATTCAATTATTTTAAAAACTTTTGCTACAATTTATTTATTAGAATTTAAGTATTATTTTCAATACATTTTTAATTCAATTTTTTTAAAGAATTAAATTACCTTCAAAAATTTTAATGAAATTCTTTGTAACAATTCAATTTTTTCAAAATAATCTTAATAAAATTCTCCGTAGAAATTTAATTAATTATTTTTTTCGCAGAAATCCAATTATGTTCAAGATTTTAAAAATAGTCTTGTCAAAATTTCAATTATATTTATAAATAATGAAATTTTTCTCTGAAATTCAATTATTTTCAAAAATATTAATAAAATTCTTGATAGAATTTCAATTATTTTTAATACCTGCAATTTTTATCAAATTTCTCGAAAAATGCAATTTTTCTTAAAAATTTTATTAAAATTTGTCAAGAGAATCCAATTATTTAAAAATTTGTTGATAAAATTCTTTATGAAAATTTAATTTTAAGAAACATTTTTAATTATTGAATAAAATATTTATTTTTGTAGTTAAATAATTGAACAGCAAAAATTTGCAAAAAGTTTTTATAAGACATATTTTTTGCAAATATGTTAATTTAGGAAATGTAGAAAAAAATTGAAAGTGAGAAATATTTATGGAAAGTTTCTGAAAGGGGAAAATTTTTTATTGCAATAGAGAAATTTGTTTCTAGAATGTCCAGATTGTCTTTATTATGATTACTATATTATGTTAATATTTTTTTTATTATTAATATTTTTGGGAAAAAAATTTCAAATTCATTTCTTTGAATGAAACAATTTTCGTTCTTCTTTTCTTTCAATCTCGGCATTAAAATATATACGAAAGTGACCTCTGAATAAAATTGAATAGAAATAGCGTTTATTTGAATAAAATTGGAAGATTTGAAAGAAAAATAATTTCAAATATAGTTCGAAAAACGGTTTTTTATTTTCTATAATGACTATTAGAATATTTTCCATTTAGTTAAATATTCTTGCTCGTAAAAATATCGTCACAGATGTCGAACACAGATGTAATCACAGATATGTAATCGTCGATTCGAAAAAAAATGGGATTTAATTTAATTAAATCTTGCATAATATATTTTTTACTCTCTGGAAGGAAAATTATTTTATTCAAATAAATGAACTAATTAATTGGGAATAAATATTTATTTGTATCAAATGGATTTTATTTGTTATGAAATAATTTTTATTTCTAACTAATAATTTTTATTTTTCTCTAATAATTATTATTATTTTAGGCGAAGAATTTTTATTTACATCGAATAATTACTGTTGTAGCTTAGTAATTACAATTTTTCTTAAATAATTATTATTTTAGTCAAAGAATTTTTACTATTTTTAATTTTTATTTTTTTCGAATAATTATTATTTTAGTCGAAGAATTTTTCTTTGGATCGAATAATTATTATTTTAGTCTAATAATTATAATTTTTCTGAAATAATTAATGTTTTAGTCAAAAAGTTTTTATTTTCTTTAAACTTAAATTATCTTAGTCGAATAATTGACACTTTTAGCGAATAATTATTATTTTAGTTTAGTAATTATAATTTTTCTTCAATAATTAATATTTTAGTCAAAGAATTTTTACTTTTTTTAATTAATATTTTAGTTGAATAATTATTAGGTACTTTAGTTAAATAATTTTTATTTGTAACAAATAAGTATTATTTTAGTACAATAATTTTTATTTTTCTCGAATAATTATTATTTTAGTTTGGCAATTATAATTTTTCTTAAATAATTAATATTTTAGTCAAATAATTTTTATTTTTTTCGAATAATTATTATTTTAGTTGAAGAATTTTGATTCAGGTCAAATAATATTATTATTTTTGTCTAATAATTATAATTTTTCTAACAAAATTAATATTTCAGTCAAATAATTTTTATTTTTTTTTTTTATTATTTTAGTGGAATAATTATTGTTTCAAATAAAATTATTATTATTAGGGTCGTCGTATAATTTTTATTCGAAAGAATTAAATATTTTCTACTTCAAAGGGAAAAAAAAATTTTTTTTTCACTTGTCTTTTTTGATTTATAATTATATTTTTTTAATTTAAAATTTATTTTTTGTATTTAAATGAATTTTGGTAATTGATTAATTTTCTCGGATTTAAATATAAAAATTATTTGGGTTAAGTATATAAATATTCATTCGCTAATAGTCGAGTACCTATAAACGACTATTTGAATAAAATTCCTTTTGTATAATGTAATGATCCTCCTATTTGATGTTAGAACAAATGAGATTTCATTTTGAAATATCCTTTCATATTTAATCGTCTAGTTTCATTTCGTGCTATATAAAACTGAAGAGAAACAATCGTATATTCCATGTATTCATGAAATAAAAAAAAATCACCGGAGAATTTACTTTCGATAAAAAGTATAAAGACTGTCATAGAAAGATAGAAATGATGATTATTAGTTTGAGATTTGAAACTTGTCATCTTTGGAAACATAAAAAAAAGAAGTTGATACACCCTTTTTGTTTCTGTTTCTTTTCTTTTTTTGGGTCACGGACTAAGATTGTTGTACACAGGCAGAGTTGTGGATACATTTGGTTTGGCGTCATGTGAAATATTATTTGTAAGAGCACGTGTCAGGGTATATTCAGGTCGTTTATATGCAGTCCCTTCATTCTGCCAGTTCGCATTGTTCCGTGTCTTCGCGTATTATTGTGGCATGTCGTATCGCCCTACAAGAAAAATAAACTAAACGGAAAGAATAAGAAAAATTACCGATAAAAGATGTGTTGAAAAACGAACAGGAAGTTCTTGGCACATAAAATATTCTGTATGTATGTACATATAGATGTTAGATTCTTTGCCAATTTCGATACATGACAAAGAATTTAGAATCGATTTTGTGCTATGAAGATTTTATTTTTGTACTTTTCTTGTTTAGTTTTTGTACTTCAGGGCTCGAACTAGGTCCGTAAATTCCGTAAAGGTTCCTAAATTTTCTTGAAGTCCGTAAAAGTCAGTTTTTTTAAAAAAGGATTGAGAAAAAACGAAAAGTTCGTAAATTGAACGATATAATAAATTACAAATGATTGCAGAAATTCAATTACTTTTAAAAGTAATAAAATTCTTCGCAGAAATTCAATTATGTTCAAATTTTTTTTTTTAATTCTCGTCAAAATTTCAGTTAATAACTTTAAAAATAATTTAATTCTTCTCCGAAAATCAATTATTTTCCAAAATTTTAACTGAAATTCTTGGCAAAATTTCAATTATTTTTAAACATTTTCCTGAATTCAATGATTTTTAATATATACTATTTTAATAAAATTTTCCTAAAGAATTTAATTATTTAAAAATTTTTTGTAAATTTCTTCGCAATCAATCAATTCTTTTTATAAATAATAAAATTTTTACAGAGATTAAATTATTTTCGTAAAAAATAAAATTCTTTTTAGAGATTCAATTATTTTCATAAATAATAAAATTCATGGCAGAATTTCAATTATTTTTAATACAATTTTAATCGACTTCCTCGAAAAATGTAATTACTCTTAAAAATTTTATTAAAATTCGTAAAAAGAATTCAAATATTTAAAAATTTATTTAAAAAAATTCTTTATGATAGAATACAATTTTAAAAAACATGTAATTATTTAATAAATTGATTTGTTTCTATTTAAATAATTGAATTCTAGTAGAATTTTCTAATAAAAATTTATTTAAAAATGGATTTCAGTTAAAATTTTAGATTATAATTATTGAATATTAAAAGCATCAGAGCGTGAATTTTTAGAAATAATAGAATTTTGAAAAGGTTTCAAATTAAAATCTTCTAAAATTTGAATTTTTCATATTTTTAACTACCCGTGTGGAAAAAGCCACGTTCGAGCCCCACAGCTCCGGGGCCCCCGTCGGGGGCCCTCGTGGAAGATCCATGAGGAGAAATCCACGAGGGCACCAGCAGGGGCCCCGTTCTTTGCCCTTACGGTTGCCCTGCTCAAAAATTTATCTAAGTTTTAAAAAAAAAATTTTTTGTTGAAAAACTTCAGTTCAGAATGCATTAAATTACGTTTCAAAGCACCTGAAATAAACATTAAGTGACATTTTTCCAGAAATCCTATCACAAAGTTATGGAAATTTACGAGGGCACCAGCAGGGCCCCTGCTATTAGCCATTATGAATGCCCTGCTCAACAATTTTTCTAAGTCCAAACGAAAAATTTTTTTTACAACAAAAAATTATTGTTTACTATCATTTTAAACAATGAAAAACACGTTTTTTAACAAATATTTAATATTACTTTTTTTGAAAATATTGAACTTACCTAAGGGCAAATCCACGAGGGCCCACGCGAGGGCCCTCATGGATTGCCCACATCATTAACTAGAAAAAATTTCTAAGTCCAAAAAAAAATTTTTTTTTACATAAAAAAATTAGGTAATGTTTATAATGATTTTAAACTATGAAAAACGCGTTTTTAACACAAATGTTTTGACATTTTTTTTCTTTTTGAAATTATAAAAATATTAATTTATGAATATTTATGGTCTATTATTATATTATTGATATTGTTATTATTATTATTAAACTATTTAATTATTTGTCATGGTGTATTAGTGTTAATAAATAATTTATTGAATCATCAAAAGCAAGTCAGCAAGTCACCTACATTACAGCAATAATTTTCAAGTAGGTCTCGTAGCATAGTGGTAAGAGTGTTGTCTGATAGTCAGTAGGTCGTAGGCTCAATTCCCGCGTGCGTCAGATTTTTTTTTTGTCACGATTTAATTAAAAAAAGTAAAAATTGTTAAATAAGAATGTTATTTATGAATAATTGGACTAATTTGTTATTAATAAATAATTAATTTATTAATTTAATTGAAAATAAAGTTGAGGGCATTTTATGAAATCCACGAGGGCACCGCGTGGAAAATCCATATGGAATCCATGAGGATTTTCCTCGAGGGCACCCATGAGGGAAAGCATGTCACGCCTTCGAGGGCTCCGCGTGGATTGCCCCTGCGGGTTCCACATGGCAAGAGGGCAATCCACGAGGGCCCCGCCGGGGGCCCTCACCATTTTTCTGCACGGGTAACAATTCTGTGGAATTAATTTTTTTGAGAAAGTTTAATTATTGATTTTTTTTTGAATTATTGGAAGTTTTTAATTTCTTATAATATATATTTAATATTAAAAAATTAACCAAGAATTGAAATTTTGTAAAATTGAATTGTAGACAAATGAATTTGAAAATTGTCAAGGAACTTTTTCGAAAATTATTAAAATTAATCGATTTAAAGAAGAATTTTAGTTAAAAACACGAAAAAAAATTTAATTTTGGAAAAGTTACAAATTATTCCGGAAATTCAAATATTTCCAAGAGAAATAATATTCTACGCAAAAAATTAAATATTGTTTACAAGTAATAAAATTCTTCTTAGGGATTCAATTATTTTTACAAATAATAAAATTCATCGCAGATTTTCAATTATTTTTAATACAATTTTCATCGAATTTCTCGAAAAATGTAATTATTATTCTTAAAAATTTTAATAATATTCGTCGAAAGAATTCAATTATTTAAAAATTTGTTGATAAAATTCTTTATGGGAATTGAATTTTAGAAAACATTCAATTATTCAATAAATGTTTTATTTTTATATTTAAATAATTAAATTCTAGTAGAATTTTCTAATTAAAATTAAAATAACGATCTATGGCACATTTTAAAATGCTTGCAATTTTCAACTTTGAATTGCCATAAATCGTTATTCCAACTATAATATCTAAAGAAAACCAATACCTTTCATTCTCTATTTATTTAATTACACTATTTCATTCATTTAGGCTCAAAATTTAATAATACGTGATCATATTTTCATTACAATTGCATTTATGTAAAAATGTGCCATAGATCGTTATTCCGTGGAGGTCTTCAATATTATTGAATATTAAAAGCAATGTAGCGTTAATTTTTAGAAATAATTGATATTTGAAATTACTTTTTTTGGAAAAGTTTAATTAAATTTTTTTTTATATTATTTGAAGGTTTTATTTTCTAATATATATTTAATTAAAGAATTTATGAATAATTGAAAGTACGTAAAATTAAATATTGTAAAAAATGGATTTGGAAATTGTCAAAGAACTTTTTCGAAAATTATTAAAAATAATCGATTTAAAGGAGAATTTTAGTTAAAAATTCTTGAAAATATGTATTTTGTTGTATAATACTTGAAAGAAAATCGAAAATAGTAGCAAATTTTGAAAATAAGTCGAAAAAGTCGCAATTTTTAAAAATAAGTAAAAAAAGTTGTATTTTTTTTTAAATATTCGAAAAAAATGTTTACGTCCCTAAAATTTTTAACTTTCAAATGAACGAAGATATTTTTTTTTACTGCTTTTAATTTGTATTTTATTAAATACAATTTTCGTTCATTTGAAAAAATATAAATCTCTCTAAAACTTTGAATATTCAAATAAACGAAAATTATTTTTCACCATTATCTATTTAAATATATTTTCTCTTTCTTTTTTGTATATTCAGAAATTTTCAGCCTGTTCAAGAAATAAATAAATAAAAAATCAGTAAAGCAGAGGCTTTCTAAATCAGCACTTAGATCAAAAAGTCATTATCCATCAAGTACCTAAAGATTAATTATTGACATTCTAGAATTATTTGCAGTTTTCAGATGACTCAGAAGTTGTCTTATAAAATGATATTACTCACTTCAAAAAGTAATTCCAGGAATAGAAATCTTTATATGCCATTAAATTCGTATTTAGTCGCAGCGTTTTCGATCATTTTTTTTTTTTTTTTTTTTTTTTTTTTGATGATTTCATAACAAGGTGGACAATTTAAGACACGGGGAATTTTTATTCCGTGTAAGAAAAAAGAATAAGAAGAAGAAAAAAAAGATAAATGATGAAATGAAAAGGAATTGATAGAAAAAAGATAAGAAATTATAATTGGTGTGTATATGCTCATAAGTTTTTGATAGTAAGTGGTAATCAAAAACAACACGTTGAAAGATAATGATAGAGAGGAAGAGAGAAGATTATTAGTTTGCCGATGGCGAGAGAAAAAAAGAAATGGGTCCATATAAGAAACTTGAATATCATTGATGTTGAGATCTCAATATAAGAGAGAATAAAATGTCTCCGGATAATAATTTTAAAACATCAATCGGCGCTCTCACTCTTATATATATATATAGTTGGGCGTAAGAAAAGTTTATTAATTTACTTTCGAAAGAATTTTATTCCTTTAGGCGGTCAAGTAAAGATTTCTTCTTCTTCTTCTTCTTTTTTTTCGGGTAAAGGAATTTCAGGTGGTGGGTGGCCCCTGCAAGTAGTCGGATGTTGTTGAGAGTGCGACGCGCTCAACCGTGAAGGTGCTTCTCTTTGCAGTGTTGATGACAGCGTTATGACACGGCGGTGTCGCTTTGATCTATTTTCTTTTCTTCTTTTTCTTTTTCTTTCGACTTTTAACTTTTCACTTGAATTTTCCTTTTTCGCTTTATTTCGAAAAAATTACGTTTTCTAAAAATCCGTAAGATATTTTTCAAAACATGGATTTTTCTTTTAAGCAAGAAAAAAAAAACAAAAAATAAACAAGAAAAGATAAAAAGAGAACAAATAGGAACAAAAAATTAACAAGAAAAGATCAAGAGAAGTAGCAGGGCTCGAACCAGTGAAAGTATTTAAAAATACAAACTTTACGGACCAAAAATGAAAAATGACGGACCTTTTACGGACAAAAATATAACCAGTTCGAATTAAATAAGAGAACATTTTACTTAAAAATTACAAATTAAATTTTTCATAACTATAAAACATTGAAGATATCGATAACTCCGAGTCTTCTTCTTCTTTTTATTAAATTAATTTTAATTAATTTTTTTTTTTTTTAACAAAAATTCTTTAAAGAAATTCAATTATTTTCGAAAAATTAAATTACAATATTTTTAGAAAACTAATTCTTAGAATTTATATAATATTTTTTTAATATTCAATTATTATCTTCGATCAAAATAAATTAAAATTTAAAAAGTTTATTTTTTATAAATTTATTAAAATTTTGGAGAAATTATGTTCATGTTTATAATTGAAAATTATTATTTAAAAACATTTTTATAATAAAATGTGTTTTTCAAAAATTCAATTACTTTTTAAAAATTTTACCAAATTTCAATTAGTTTTAAAAGTTTTTAGCAAAATTCATTTTGTTTTAAAAAGATTTTACCAAATTTCAATTGTTTGGAAATTCTTTAATTGTATTATTGGTTTATTATTGATGGAAAATTAGATGGAAATTTTTATTAAATTTATATTATTTCAGCTAGTATCGTGATCCATTTCTTTTGTAATTTTCTTTAGATTATAAGGTTTCTTTTGTTAAGAACATTTTTGCCCGTCCAAATTTAAATAAATAAATAAATAATTATTTGAGAAAAAAGTACAGTTAAGTTACAATTATAATAAAAAAAAATAAAATTTTTGTATTTAAATAATTAAATTCTCGAGGAACTTTCGAAATATTCTGCAATTCTTTATATTCTTAAAGTAGGTATTATTTGTATAAAGGGCTTTTTATACCCGTTTATACATTTAAATAAATAAATAAATAAAATTATTAAAAATAATTGATTGAGTGATGAAGTTTAGTAAAGAATTATAGAAAATAATTGAAGTTTGGAAGGTGGTTGTCATTTTTAGAAACTCAGTACGAAATATTATGAAAAACAGAACAAAAAGATTAGTTCAAAATTGAAGTTAAATAAATAAATATAAATATACAACTTTTTGTAGAAATTAGAAAGAAGAGTAATAAACGCAATCACATATAATTTGGCTCATATTTGAATTAAAAGAGAACGAAAATAGAAACTGGTTCTTTTTCAAAACACACAATGATTCGTAAAATCAGAAAGATTTTTTATTGCGAAATTCTGGTTGTTCTTTCGCATTTATTTTGTATATACAACATACATATGATAATAAAAATAAGAGAGCGACGACTTTCAATTATGCATCAATAAGGGAAGAAATAAAAGGGAACCGACGAAGGAAGGAAGCCCTATAGGTATATGTTACTGAAAAGTGTAGCACGAAAAGATATTTATGGTCATTTTTGTGTATAGTGAAAGGGAGTGGATCCGTACGGGCGGATAAATCGCTAAAAATAAAGAAGCCCCTCGTTTGCCTCATCTCATCGTCGCAACTCTTTGCTAACGAACTTGTATAGTGGCGCACGTTGAAATCTCGTCGTGACAATCGCCGTGAGAAAACTGTTTTCTGAAAATACAAGACCAATAATAACCGTGGTGGATAATGTGCGATAAGTTACTTTTTAACATAATCATCATCATTATGTGTACAATGTCTCATTGTATATTATATTTTATATCTAGCTGTTATATGTTGTTGAGAGTGAGAATATCCAAGAGGATCATCTCTAATATCTTCAGCTCTCGAATGTCAATTATCTTCGAAACACGGAGGAACGTTTACATCAGTAAAGCCATCAGGCTTGAAATTTATATTGATGATCCAGCATTCATTGGATTTTTCTTTAATCTTTCTTATGTCTTCTCTTTCTCTCTCACTCTCTCTGTTAAATTTTTCTAGCTAATTTAAATTTCGTAATTTTTATTTATATTACCTTTCTTTCCTTTCTGTATTTCTTTCTTTCCTCTACTTTTTCTTTATTTTTTTCATTTCTTTATTATTTCCATTTCTTTATTTTTTCCTTTTCTTCATTTTTTCTTTTCTTTATTTTTTTTACTCTATTTTTTCCCTTTCTTTATTTTTTTCCTTTCCTTTATTTTTTTCCTTTCCTTTATTTTTTCCTTTTCTTTATTATTCTTTATTATTTCCTTTCCTTTATTTTTTTTCTTCTTATTATTATTTTCATTCCTTTATTTTTTCCTTCTCTTTATTCCGTTCTCTTCCTTTTCCCCTTTTTTAATTCCTTCCTTTACTATTATACTTACTAACTAAATTATTATTATTCTATTATAATAAATGAAAATATCTTAAGTAGGAATTTTTTTAATTTATTTAGGAAAAATGGTTAGCGCAGGGCTCGAATCAGTGAAAGTATTTAAAAATATAGACTTTACGGACCAAAAATGAAAAATGACGGACCATTTACGGACAAAAATATAATTAGTCCGAGTCAAATAAGAGAACATTTTTCTTAAAACTATAAATTACATTTTTCCTAACTATATAAGACATGAAGATATCATGAAGATATTTCTTCAATGTTTTATAATAATTAAAGATGACTCAGTGATAAAATAATTATCAATTCAATTATTATTTTCAAAAATTTTTAACTAAAATTCTTCTTTAAATCGATTATTTTTAATAATTTTCGAAAAAGTTCTTTGACAATTTTTAAATTTATTTGTTTTCAATTCAATTTTACGAAATTTTTATTATTCGTAAATTCTTCAATTATTATCTAAAGTTTTAACTGAAATTCATTTTTAAAACATTTTTTATTAGAAAATTCTACTAGAATTTAATTATATAAATACAAAAATAAATAATTAATGGAATAATTGAATGTTTTTTAAAATTCAATTCCCATACAGATTTTTATCAACAAATTTTTAAATAATTGAATTCTTTTGACGAATTTTTAGAAAATTTTTAAGAATAATTACATTTTTCGAGAAATTTGATGAAAATTGTAGTAAAAATAATTGAAATTCTGTGATGAGTTTTATTATTTATGAAAATTATTGAATTCCTAAGATGAATTTTATTATTTTTGAACAATATTTAATTTTTTGCGTAGAATATTATTGCTCTTGAAAATAATTGAATTTTCTACAATAATTTGTAACTTTTCTAAAATTAAATTTTTCTCGTGTTTTTAACTAAAATTTTTCTATGAATGCATTATTTTTAATAATTTTTGAAAACGTTCTTTGACAATTTTCAAAACCCATTTGTCTACAATATTCAATTTTACGAAATTTCAATTATTCGTAAATTCTTCTATTTAATATTTATTAGAAAATAAAAATTTCAAATAACTTCAAAAAAGTTCGCAATTAAACTTTCTCAAAAAAATTAATTTCACAAAATTGTTAGTTAAAAATATGAAAAATTCAGATTTTCAAAGATTTTAATTTGAAACCTTTTCAAAATTCAATTATTTCTAAAAATTTATGCTCTAATGCTTTTAATATTCAATTATAATCTAAAATTTTAACTGAAATCCATTTATAAATAAATTTTTATTAGAAAATTCTATTAGAATTCAGTTATTTAAATAGAAACAAAACAATTTATTGAATAATTGCATGTTTCTTAAAATTGAATTTTCATAAAGAATTTTATTAATTGATTTTTGAAGAGTGATTACATTTTTCGAGGAAGTCAATTAAAATTGTATTAAAAATAATTGAAATTATGCCATGAATTTTATTATTTATGACAATAATTGAATTTCTTAAAAGAATTTTATTATTTACGAAAATAATTGAATCCCTGTAAAAATTTTATTATTTATAAAAATAATTGAAAGATTGCGAAGAAATTTACAAAAAATTTGTAAATAATTGAATTCCTGTGAAACTTTTGTTATTTATTAATATAATTAAGTATTTGCGTAAGATTTTATTACATTTTTCGTTAAATAATTGAATTCTTTTTGAAAATATTATGAAAATAGTAGATATTGAAAAGCATTGAATTCAGGAAAATTTTTGAAAATAATTGAAATTTTGACAATAATTTTATTAAAATTTTTAAACAAAATTGAATTTTGGAGAAGAATTTAATTATTTCTAAAGATAATTGAAACTTTTAAAAATTTTTGAACATAATTGAATTTTTGCGAAGAATTTTATTACTTTTGAAAATAATTGAATTTCTGCAATCATTTGTAATTTCTCGAAAATTTTCTAAATTATACCCAGCTGGAAGGGTTTCCGGAAGTTTTCCGGAAAACTTCCGGAAACTTTCCGGAAGAGGCTTCCGGAAGTTTTCCGGAAAACTTCCGGAAATTTTCCGGAAATTTTTTTTTTTTCAGAAATTATTCGGAAATTTTCCGGAAATTTATTTTTTTTGTACGGAAATCTTCCGGAAAATTTCCGGAAATTTATTTTTTTTTTTACGGAAATCTTCCGGAAATCTTCTGGAAAATTTCCGGAAATTTATTTTTTTTTGTACGGAAATCTTCCGGAAAACTTCCGGAAATTTATTTTTTTTTTACGGAAATCATCCGGAAATCTTCCGGAAAATTTCCGGAAATTAATTTTTTTTGTACGGAAATCTTCCGGAAAATTTCCGGAAATTTATTTTTTTGTACGGAAATCTTCCGGAAAACTTCCGGAAATTTATTTTTTTTACGGAAATCTTCCGGAAAATTTCCGGAAATTTATTTTTTTTTTACGGAAATCTTCCGGAAATCTTCCGGAAAATTTCCGGAAATTTATTTTTTTTGTACGGAAATCTTCCGGAAAACTTCCGGAAATTTATTTTTTTTACGGAAATCATCCGGAAATCTTCCGGAAAATTTCCGGAAATTTATTTTTTTTTTACGGAAATCTTCCGGAAAATTTCCGGAAATTTATTTTTTTTGTACGGAAATCTTCCGGAAAAACTTCCGGAAATTTATTTTTTTTTACGGAAATCATCCGGAAATCTTCCGGAAAATTTCCGGAAATTTATTTATTTTGTACGGAAATCTTCCGGAAAACTTCTGGAAAATTTCCGGAAATTTATTTTTTTTGTACGGAAATCTTGCGGAAAATTTCCGGAAATTTATTTTTTTTGTACGGAAATCTTCCGGAAAATTTCCGGAAATTTATTTTTTTTGTACGGAAATCTTCCGGAAAACTTCCGGAAATTTATTTTTTTTTTACGGAAATCTTCCGGAAAACTTCCGGAAATTTATTTTTTTTTACGGAAATCTTCCGGAAAACTTCCGGAAATTTATTTTTTTTTTTACGGAAATCTTCCGGAAAACTTCCGGAAAACTTCCGGAAATTTATTTTTTTTACGGAAATCATCCGGAAATCTTTCGGAAATTTATTTTTTTTGTACGGAAATCTTCCGGAAAACTTCCGGAAATTTATTTTTTTTTACGGAAATCTTCCGGAAAATTTCCGGAAATTTATTTTTTTGTACGGAAATCTTCCGTAAATTTATTTTTTTTGTACGGAAATCTTCCGGAAAACTTCCGGAAATTTATTTTTTTTTTACGGAAATCTTCCGGAAAATTTCCGGAAATTTATTTTTTTTTTACGGAAATCTTCCGGAAATCTTCCGGAAAATTTCGGGAAATTTATTTTTTTTTTACGGAAATCTTCCGGAAAATTTCCGGAAATTTATTTTTTTTGTACGGAAATCTTCCGGAAAGTTTCCGGAAAGTTATTGTTTTTTACGGAAATCTTCCGGAAATTTATTTTTTTTTACGGAAATCTTTAAGAAAATTTTCGGAAATTTATTTTTTTTGTACGGAAATGTTCCTGAAATTTATTTTTTTTTGTACGGAAATCTTCCGGAAATCTATTTTTTTTACGGAAATCTTCCGGAAACTTATTTTTTTTACGGAAATCTTCCGGAAATTTATTTTTCTTTACGGAAATTTTCCGGAAATTAATTTTTTTTACGGAAATCTTTTGGAAAATTTCCGGAAATTTATTTTTTTGTACGGAAATCTTCCGGAAATTTATGTTTTTTGCACTGATATCTTCCGGAAAATTTCCGGAAATTTTTTTTTTTTCGTAAATCATCCGGAAATCTTCCGGAAAATTTCTGGAAATTTATTCTTTTTTACGGAAATCTTCCGGAAATTTATTTTTTTTGTTCGGAAATCTTCCGGAAAGGACCCCCCACAAAATGTACGTAAAAAATCTTCCAGTGAAATTGTTTAGAAACTTCATGGATATAAAGTTATTCGAATGCTAAACAAAATACTGAAGTCAAAAGTGCAGCATGCTGCACTTTTGACTTCAGTATAAAATATTTCTGACCTTAAGTGCACTTAAGGTCAGAAATAGGCCTAGGACAGAAAAAGGTTTAAAATGACCAAAATAAAAAATAGTTGCTATCAGCCAGGGTTATGCCATTGTAAACCAGGGTGATGCAGAACACTAGCTAAAGCTCTAGCGTGGGAGAACCTTGGCTTAAGACTCTACTTTGTCTACTATGGGAGAACCATGGAAAAGACACTATCTTGTCTATCATGGGAGAACCTTGGCTAAAGACTCTACCTTGTCTAGCGTGGGAAAAGATTGGCTTAGACTCTACCTTGTCTTCCATGGAAGGACCATGGCTAAAGACACTATCTTGTCTACCATGGGAGAACCATGGCTAAAGGACTCTTCAAGGCACTTCTGCATTTTCTGCTTGGAATAGTCGTAAAATATTTTAAGTAGAAAAATCTTCATGGAAAAGTGCTTAGTCTATAAAAATGCACTAAAATTAAAAAAACTTTGAAAAAAAATTGTTCTACTAATTGTTTTTTATTTTTTTATAAGAAAAGTCGAAATGAACGACAAGGCATTTCTACATTTTCTGCTCGGAATAGTCATAAAATATTTTCAGTAAAAAAATCTTCATGGAAAACTACTTAGCCTAGAAAAATCCACTAAAATTAAAAGAACTACGAAAAGAATTATTTTAATAATTGTTTTTATTTTTTTAAGAGAAAAGTCGATTTGAACGACAAGGAACTTCAGCATTTTCTGTTCAGAATAGTCGTAAAATATTTTCAGTAGAAAAATCTTCATGGAAAACTACTTAGACTATAAAAATCCACTAAAATTAAAGAACTTTGCAAAGAATTATTTTACTAATTGTTTTTATTTTTTTAAGAGAAAAGTCGACTTGAACGACAAGGAACTTCAGCATTTTCTGTTCAGAATAGTCGTAAAATATTTTCAGTAGAAAAATCTTCATGGAAAACTACTTAGCCTATAAAAATCCACTAAAATTAAAATAACTTTGCAGGACACTAAAGTTCTGAACGTTCAAATGAACGAAATTTTTTTTTTTTAATTTCCCGATTTTTTTTCAATAATCTTATTCAAAATAGTAAATAAAACAAATATCCATTACAAAATTACAGAAATTTTATTATTAGGGGTGGAAAACATCCCCTATGCAAATAACACATATAAGTAATAATTCAAATCGCTATTTACTGTTCGCCTTTTTGGATAAAAATATTTTTAAAAATTCCCAAAAAATATACCAAGTCATTTCCACTTTGTTAGATGCGGCGCGCGAACCCCCAAAAACCACCCTTAATTAATTAATATTCTCAATGGCCATAAACAGCTATTTACTGTTCGCCTTTTTGGCCAGAAATATTTTTAAAAATTCCCTAAAAATATACCAAGTCATTTCCACTTTGTTAGATGCGGCGCGCGAACCCCCAAAAACCACCCTTAATTAATTAATATTCTCAATGGCCATAAACAGCTATTTACTGTTCGCCTTTTTGGCCAGAAATATTTTTAAAAATTCCCTAAAAATATACCAAGTCATTTCCACTTTGTTAGATGCGGCGCGCGAACCCCCAAAAACCACCCTTAATTAATTAATATTCTCAATGGCCATAAACAGCTATTTACTGTTCGCCTTTTTTTATGAAAATATTTTTAAAAATTCCCTAAAAATATACCAAGTCATTTCCACTCTGTTAGATGCGGCGCGCGAACCCCCAAAAACCACCCTTAATTAATTAATTTTCATTATGGTCATAAACAGCTATTTACTGTTCGCCTTTTTGGCCAGAAATATTTTTAAAAATTCCCTAAAAATATACCAAGTCATTTCCACTTTGTTAGATGCGGCGCGCGAACCCCCAAAAACCACCCTTAATTAATTAATATTCTCAATGGCCATAAACAGCTGTTTACTGTTCGCCTTTTTTTATGAAAATATTTTTAAAAATTCCCTAAAAATATACCAAGTCATTTCCACTCTGTTAGATGCGGCGCGCGAACCCCCAAAAACCACCCTTAATTAATTAATATTCTCAATGGCCATAAACAGCTGTTTACTGTTCGCCTTTTTTTATGAAAATATTTTTAAAAATTCCCTAAAAATATACCAAGTCATTTCCACTTTGTTAGATGCGGCGCGAGAACCCCCAAAAACCACCCTTAATTAATTATTATTTATAATGGCCATAAGTAGCTATTTACTGTTCGCCTTTTTGGCCAGAAATATTTTTAAAAATTCCCTAAAAATATACCAAGTCATTTCCACTTTGTTAGATGCGGCGCGCGAACCCCCAAAAACCACCCTTAATTAATTAATATTCTCAATGGCCATAAACAGCTGTTTACTGTTCGCCTTTTTTTATGAAAATATTTTTAAAAATTCCCTAAAAATATACCAAGTCATTTCCACTCTGTTAGATGCGGCGCGCGAAACCCCAAAAAACCACCCTTAATTAATTATTATTTATAATGGCCATAAGTAGCTATTTACTGTTCGCCTTTTTGGCCAGAAATATTTTTAAAAATTCCCTAAAAATATACCAAGTCATTTCCACTTTGTTAGATGCGGCGCGAGAACCCCCAAAAACCACCCTTAATTAATTAATATTCTCAATGGCCATAAACAGCTATTTACTGTTCGCCTTTTTTTATGAAAATATTTTTAAAAATTCCCTAAAAATATACCAAGTCATTTCCACTCTGTTAGATGCGGCGCGCGAACCCCCAAAAACCACCCTTAATTAATTATTATTTATAATGGCCATAAGTAGCTATTTACTGTTCGCCTTTTTGGCCAGAAATATTTTTAAAAATTCCCTAAAAATATACCAAGTCATTTCCACTTTGTTAGATGCGGCGCGAGAACCCCCAAAAACCACCCTTAATTAATTAATATTCTCAATGGCCATAAACAGCTATTTACTGTTCGCCTTTTTTTATGAAAATATTTTTAAAAATTCCCTAAAAATATACCAAGTCATTTCCACTTTGTTAGATGCGGCGCGCGAACCCCCAAAAACCACCCTTAATTAATTAATATTCTCAATGGCCATAAACAGCTGTTTACTGTTCGCCTTTTTTTATGAAAATATTTTTAAAAATTCCCTAAAAATATACCAAGTCATTTCCACTTTGTTAGATGCGGCGCGCGAACTCTCAAAAACCACCCTTAATTAATTATTATTTATAATGGCCATAAGTAGCTATTTACTGTTCGCCTTTTTGGCCAGAAATATTTTTAAAAATTCCCTAAAAATATACCAAGTCATTTCCACTTTGTTAGATGCGGCGCGAGAACCCCCAAAAACCACCCTTAATTAATTAATATTCTCAATGGCCATAAACAGCTATTTACTGTTCGCCTTTTTTTATGAAAATATTTTTAAAAATTCCCTAAAAATATACCAAGTCATTTCCACTTTGTTAGATGCGGCGCGCGAACCCCCAAAAACCACCCTTAATTAATTAATATTCTCAATGGCCATAAACAGCTGTTTACTGTTCGCCTTTTTTTATGAAAATATTTTTAAAAATTCCCTAAAAATATACCAAGTCATTTCCACTTTGTTAGATGCGGCGCGCGAACCCCCAAAAACCACCCTTAATTAATTAATATTCTCAATGGCCATAAACAGCTGTTTACTGTTCGCCTTTTTTTATGAAAATATTTTTAAAAATTCCCTAAAAATATACCAAGTCATTTCCACTTTGTTAGATGCGGCGCGCGAACTCTCAAAAACCACCCTTAATTAATTATTATTTATAATGGCCATAAGTAGCTATTTACTGTTCGCCTTTTTGGCCAGAAATATTTTTAAAAATTCCCTAAAAATATACCAAGTCATTTCCACTTTGTTAGATGCGGCGCGAGAACCCCCAAAAACCACCCTTAATTAATTAATATTCTCAATGGCCATAAACAGCTATTTACTGTTCGCCTTTTTTTATGAAAATATTTTTAAAAATTCCCTAAAAATATACCAAGTCATTTCCACTTTGTTAGATGCGGCGCGCGAACCCCCAAAAACCACCCTTAATTAATTAATATTCTCAATGGCCATAAACAGCTGTTTACTGTTCGCCTTTTTTTATGAAAATATTTTTAAAAATTCCCTAAAAATATACCAAGTCATTTCCACTTTGTCAGATGCGGCGCGCGAACCCCCAAAAACCACCCTTAATTAATTAATATTCTCAATGGCCATAAACAGCTGTTTACTGTTCGCCTTTTTTTATGAAAATATTTTTAAAAATTCCCTAAAAATATACCAAGTCATTTCCACTTTGTTAGATGCGGCGCGCGAACTCTCAAAAACCACCCTTAATTAATTATTATTTATAATGGCCATAAGTAGCTATTTACTGTTCGCCTTTTTGGCCAGAAATATTTTTAAAAATTCCCTAAAAAATATACCAAGTCATTTCCACTTTGTAAGATGCGGCGCGAGAACCCCCAAAAACCACCCTTAATTAATTAATATTCTCAATGGCCATAAATAGCTATTTACTGTTCGCCTTTTTTTATGAAAATATTTTTAAAAATTCCCTAAAAATATACCAAGTCATTTCCACTTTGTTAGATGCGGCGCGCGAACCCCCAAAAACCACCCTTAATTAATTAATATTCTCAATGGCCATAAACAGCTGTTTACTGTTCGCCTTTTTTTATGAAAATATTTTTAAAAATTCCCTAAAAATATACCAAGTCATTTCCACTTTGTTAGATGCGGCGCGCGAACCCCCAAAAACCACCCTTAATTAATTAATATTCTCAATGGCCATAAACAGCTGTTTACTGTTCGCCTTTTTTTATGAAAATATTTTTAAAAATTCCCTAAAAATATACCAAGTCATTTCCACTTTGTTAGATGCGGCGCGCGAACTCTCAAAAACCACCCTTAATTAATTATTATTTATAATGGCCATAAGTAGCTATTTACTGTTCGCCTTTTTGGCCAGAAATATTTTTAAAAATTCCCTAAAAATATACCAAGTCATTTCCACTTTGTTAGATGCGGCGCGAGAACCCCCAAAAACCACCCTTAATTAATTAATATTCTCAATGGCCATAAACAGCTATTTACTGTTCGCCTTTTTTTATGAAAATATTTTTAAAAATTCCCTAAAAATATACCAAGTCATTTCCACTTTGTTAGATGCGGCGCGCGAACCCCCAAAAACCACCCTTAATTAATTAATATTCTCAATGGCCATAAACAGCTGTTTACTGTTCGCCTTTTTTTATGAAAATATTTTTAAAAATTCCCTAAAAATATACCAAGTCATTTCCACTTTGTCAGATGCGGCGCGCGAACCCCCAAAAACCACCCTTAATTAATTAATATTCTCAATGGCCATAAACAGCTGTTTACTGTTCGCCTTTTTTTTATGAAAATATTTTTAAAAATTCCCTAAAAATATACCAAGTCATTTCCACTTTGTTAGATGCGGCGCGCGAACTCTCAAAAACCACCCTTAATTAATTATTATTTATAATGGCCATAAGTAGCTATTTACTGTTCGCCTTTTTGGCCAGAAATATTTTTAAAAATTCCCTAACAATATACCAAGTCATTTCCACTTTGTTAGATGCGGCGCGAGAACCCATAAAAACCACCCTTAATTAATTAATATTCTCAATGGCCATAAACAGCTATTTACTGTTCGCCTTTTTTTATGAAAATATTTTTAAAAATTCCCTAAAAATATACCAAGTCATTTCCACTTTGTTAGATGCGGCGCGCGAACCCCCAAAAACCACCCTTAATTAATTAATATTCTCAATGGCCATAAACAGCTGTTTACTGTTCGCCTTTTTTTATGAAAATATTTTTAAAAATTCCCTAAAAATATACCAAGTCATTTCCACTTTGTTAGATGCGGCGCGCGAACCCCCAAAAACCACCCTTAATTAATTAATATTCTCAATGGCCATAAACAGCTATTTACTGTTCGCCTTTTTTTATGAAAATATTTTTAAAAATTCCCTAAAAATATACCAAGTCATTTCCACTCTGTTAGATGCGGCGCGCGAACCCCCAAAAACCACCCTTAATTAATTAATTTTCATTATGGTCATAAACAGCTATTTACTGTTCGCCTTTTTGGCCAGAAATATTTTTAAAAATTCCCTAAAAAATATACCAAGTCATTTCCACTTTGTTAGATGCGGCGCGCGAACCCCCAAAAACCACCCTTAATTAATTAATATTCTCAATGGCCATAAACAGCTGTTTACTGTTCGCCTTTTTTTATGAAAATATTTTTAAAAATTCCCTAAAAATATACCAAGTCATTTCCACTCTGTTAGATGCGGCGCGCGAACCCCCAAAAACCACCCTTAATTAATTAATATTCTCAATGGCCATAAACAGCTGTTTACTGTTCGCCTTTTTTTATGAAAATATTTTTAAAAATTCCCTAAAAATATACCAAGTCATTTCCACTTTGTTAGATGCGGCGCGCGAACCCCCAAAAACCACCCTTAATTAATTAATATTCTCAATGGCCATAAACAGCTATTTACTGTTCGCCTTTTTTTATGAAAATATTTTTAAAAATTCCCTAAAAATATACCAAGTCATTTCCACTCTGTTAGATGCGGCGCGCGAACCCCCAAAAACCACCCTTAATTAATTAATTTTCATTATGGTCATAAACAGCTATTTACTGTTCGCCTTTTTGGCCAGAAATATTTTTAAAAATTCCCTAAAAATATACCAAGTCATTTCCACTTTGTTAGATGCGGCGCGCGAACCCCCAAAAACCACCCTTAATTAATTAATATTTTCAATGGCCATAAACAGCTGTTTACTGTTCGCCTTTTTTTATGAAAATATTTTTAAAAATTCCCTAAAAATATACCAAGTCATTTCCACTCTGTTAGATGCGGCGCGCGAACCCCCAAAAAACCACCCTTAATTAATTAATTTTCATTATGGTCATAAACAGCTATTTACTGTTCGCCTTTTTGGCCAGAAATATTTTTAAAAATTCCCTAAAAATATACCAAGTCATTTCCACTTTGTTAGATGCGGCGCGCGAACCCCCAAAAACCACCCTTAATTAATTAATATTCTCAATGGCCATAAACAGCTGTTTACTGTTCGCCTTTTTTTATGAAAATATTTTTAAAAATTCCCTAAAAATATACCAAGTCATTTCCACTTTGTTAGATGCGGCGCGCGAACCCCCAAAAACCACCCTTAATTAATTAATATTCTCAATGGCCATAAACAGCTATTTACTGTTCGCCTTTTTGGATAAAAATATTTTTAAAAATTCCCTAAAATATACCAAGTCATTTCCACTTTGTTAGATGCGGCGCGCGCACCCCCAAAAACCACCCTTAATTAATATATTTTCCTAATGGTCATAAATTTTAGTACAAAAATTTTAATTTATGACTAGAAAATACACAAGATTAAAATATTTTTCGTCTTCCTGAACTTTATTTTTTAATGCATAATTTTAATAAAAATATAGAAAAATCTTCATAATTTCAAATTTCTGATAAAATACATACTTTTTAACAAATTTTAGTTTTTTATTCAAAGAAATGAATTAAACTAGCATGATTTATATTAGGCAATTACAATGTTTATTACAGAGTATTAGTTTTTTTAAAAAGGAAAAAATTTGGAATAATATCTTTTTTCTCAATAATTACATTGTTAACAATTTGTACAATTTTTTTAAATTCAATAAATTTATACTTTACTAATGAACACGATTTATATCTCAATCAAAGGCTTTATACCCGTAAATGCAAGAAAGTAATAATATATTTGACATAGTAATTCTCTGCAAAGTCTGACTTAAATGTAAAAATGCGTCAGAGTGGGGAGGCATTTCCTCCGCCGAACGGCATCTCTGCTAGCGCAGAAAAGCAAAAGAGGCTCAGGAACAAGAGCGAAAGTATGGCTAATGGTTGTATCCCTAATCATGCATGGAAGAAGCAGGGCTCGGATTGTGCGACTTTTTCTACTTTTTTCGACTTTTTTGTGAAAAAAATGCGACTAATCGACTTTTTTTTAGTAAAATGCGAATTAAATTTAAATTTTTTTTGAAATTTAAAGGAAAAAGTTTGCGTCAAAAAAATGTTCTGTTACATTTATTTACAAATTTTTTGAAAACATCAATAACTTTTTTTTAAAATAAATATTTAATTATTATTTTTCCATACACGGAGAGAAGAGAATAGTAAAGGCAACTATCGGTTCAGTTCCGATAACTAAACAGTCTTGTTAATTTTCGACGGACAAATTTAACAGTCGCATCTACTATACTATAGTAGGAACGACTGTCAGTTTAGTCAGGGAAACTAAACAGGAACTAAACCGCTAGGGGCGCTACAATCGCTCTCCATGTGTTTCTGCTACTAAACGCGTTTTGTTGTCACGACAATAACTCTTCTCTCAGTGTAGGAATTAAAATTCTTCAAAAGATTCAAATTCAAACCTTTTTCAAAATAATCAACTTTAAAAAAATTTTTATTAAACAAGAAGAAATCGATCACTCTGAGTCTTCGACTCGGAGCAATCGATGTCTTCATGTTTTATAATAATTAAAGATGACCGAGTGATAAAATCATTAATTTATATTAAAAGACTTCATAAAAAAAATTTTTTTAAATTATTTTTTATGCAAATAATTGAATTATTGGGAAGAAATTTATAAAACATTAGTAAGTAATTGAATTTTGCAGAAAAGTGTTGATATTTACAAAGATAATTGAAATTTTGAAGAGAATTAAAAAAATTTTTTGAAAATAATTGAATTTCTGTGAAGAATTTTTTTTACTATTGAAGATAATTGAATTTTGCAAAAAAATTTGATCACAACTTTTGAAAATAATTAAATTTCCAGTATGAATTTTATTATTTATGAAGATAATAAAAATTTTAACGAGAAATTAAAAAAAAAATTGAAAATAATTTAATTTCTGCGAAGAATTTTATTACTTTTGAAAATAATTGAATTTATAGGATAAATTATATTATTTAAAAAGATAATTGAAAATTTGACAAGAATTTTATTAAAATTCTTTGCAAATAATTGAATTTCAGAAAAGAATTTTATTACTTTTGAAAATAATTGAATTCATGTGATTAATTTTATTAATTTTGGCAAATAATTGAATTTCTGTGGAGAATTTTATTAAAAGTTATGAGAATAATTGAATTCTTGCAAAGATTTTTATTAATATTTGAAAAAAAATTAATTTTCCGTAAAAAATTCAATTTAATTTTGAAAATAATTAAATTTTTGCGAAGAATTTTACTAAAATTCCTTAAAATAATTAAACTTTCGCGAAAAAAAATTTTGTATTAAAAACAATTCAATTCTTATCATTAATTTAATTAAAATTTTTAAAAATAATTGAATATTCTTGTCAAGAATTTTATTTTAATTTAAAAAAATAATTGAATTCCTGTGAATAATTTTATTAATTTTGGCAGATAATTGAATTTCTGCGTAAAATTTTTTTAAACGTTTTGAAAATAATTGAATTATTACAAATATTTTTATTAATATTTGAAAATAATTGAATTCATAAGAAGTATTTTATTTCAAATTTGTGAAATTAATTGAATTTTTGCGAAGAATTTTATTACTTTTGAAAATAATTGAATTTCAGAGAAGAATTTTATTATTTATAAAGATAATTGAAAACTTTGACAAGAAATTCATTAAAATTTTTGTCAAATAATTGAATTTCGGAGATGAATTTTATTATTTATAAAAATAATTGACATTTTAAAGAGAATTTTTTAAAAAAATGTTAAAAATACCTAATTAAAATTTTGCTATGAATTTTATTTAATTTTTAAAAATTTTATTGATCATTATTTGATATTAATGTATCTGTTGTCGAGAAATGTGGTTTTTTTTTTTACAATTTTGACAATTTCGTATTTCCTTTTTGTCGTTTTTTCTAAAATTTCAAGCGACTTTTTTCCGACTTTTTTTGGAAATTTTATGCGACTTTTTGTGACTTTTGTTGTAAATTTATACGACTAAAGCGACTTTTTTTGAGTTTTAAAGACGATCCGAGCCCTGAAGAAGCAATTTGACCGCGAGAGTGGGAGCCGTTTGCCGCCGCTGTCTGACACAACAGCTGGGAACAGAGCGGAGTGGGGAGACTTGATTTTGTCGAGACTTCGAGAGGCACGATGCTCAAGAAAGTCCCGTGAAGGAATCGAGAGAATGTAGCCTTCCCCCACCATGCGGCACACGTTGATTGTTGAAAGCGCTGACGATTCTCCTTTCACTTCGCGGTATATGTGAATGAGTCGAGGTGTTGAAGCCGACAGAAGACGAGATTTGCCGAATATACTCGAAACACGACACAATATAACTTGAGTGCGTTCGGCAAAGCTTGGCTCAGCTTCAGGTTTTTAAAGTCGCTGCATTCTCTCAGTACCAACTCGGTTCAATAAAATGCTTTTCTAATAAAAATCTTCATAAACTTTTCTTTTATTTAAAAATATATTAAAAATTATTGTTGAAAATTTTTGAAATATATATTATTTGATTAAAAATATTAAAATAATTGACTTAAAATTTATTTAAAAATTTTAGAGTAATAATTAAAAAAAATTTAGGAATTTAAAAACCTAATTAATTTTTTTTAAATTTAAATTGAAAATTATGAAAATAATTATTACAAATGTTAATAACAGGTTTTATAAAAAATTTGAAATTAAAACAATTTTAAAGTAATTATTTAGTGCAGATATTCAAAATTTAGGAAATTTGTTATTTTATTTCATCTCATTTACTTTTAGTAGAGAAATATGTATTAAAGTCCGTTTTCTTTAACATTTAACATATAGGATTGTTTGTTTTCTAACTTAATGCATCTCCATGAAGTTGGCTTCGACGCTCGGCGTCGAAAATTTCGTTCTCCTCAAATAACATTGCACGTTATTAAAATAAGGCGAAAAAAGCCACAAAATTATAGAAAACTAAGAATATTCAAAATAGTTAGAAAAAATTACTTCTCAAACTTTTCAACCCCAAAAAAATAGTAAAAAAAATATTCCAAAGACTAGAAATTTTATCGATACCCAAAATTTTATTACAGTTTTTTAAAGATTATAATACATAAATGCTAGAAAAAAATATAAGCCCTATCGAGATAGGGGAATATAAATTTTTGAGCCCTTAAAATGCCAAAAATCAAAAAAATATTATTAAAAAATTCCAAAGATACAAAATTTTCTCGATACCCAAAATTTTATAACTGTTTTACCAAGATTTTGATCTAGAAAGACAAGAGAAAAATACCAGCCCCATAGCGATAGGGGAACAAGAGTTTTTCATCCCTCAAAATATTAAACTAAAGAAGAAAAAATAAAAAAAAATTCTAAATTCTCTACTTTTGCTCGATACCCAAAATTTTATTGTATATTTTGGATCATTATGATCCAGAAAGACGGAAAAAAAATATTAACCCCATCGAAATAGGGGAACACGATTTTTTCAACCCTTAAAATGCCAAAAAACATGAAAAAATCGAAAAAAATTCTAAATTCTCAAATTAATCACACAAGCAAATCTGTTTAATAAAAAATAAAATTCAAACTTTTCTAAACACATTTTCTTCGAATCTAATCTTATCTTAATTTTGGAATAATCAAACAGGTTTATAATTTTTAAATACAATTTATTGATTCAATTATTCAAGTTTAACTGGTTTTTCAGTTATGTTTTACTGAATTCGAAGTCTGTATTTCGAGAGGAGCATTAAATTTTTTGACTTTCTTTCCGCGCTCAGGCATTGCAGCGAGTCTTTAAATTCATTAATAAGCCGAGCTATGCCGAACACACCCGAAGTAAATCTTCTATACAATACACTCAACGTCGCGTCGCCCGTTCTCTCTGCGAACTTGAGTGGCTTTCCTATAGGGTCCTAGCTCGGGTGCGTTCGGCAAAGCTCGGTTCACCTTGAGATTTAAAACCTCGCTGCATGCATTGCCCAGCACAACGAACGAAAATCGGAAGGAGACAGCGAAATTATATTTTGGACAATCAGCCCTCACATCAATAGCGCGACAAACTGCAACTCTTTGAAAAAAATTCTGTTGTAATTATTGGTTCTAAAATTTATATTTTCGTAAATTTTCAATTTTAAAGTATTAATAATAATTTATTTTTATTTAATTATAATAATAAATTTAGAGATATTGATATAGCATTATTCAAAAAAATGTCAATATAATTTTTATTGATATTCATTTGATAGTTTCATTTTTGAACATTTTTTATTTGATAAGGGTGATTCTCTAGAAACGATTCACTTTTGTTAGATGAAAATCAAGAAAGGAAATAAATTATTTTTTATTATCGTTGAATCATATTTAAGGTCTGAAATATTAAAAATTTCTCTATCGTTTTCATGCAGTATTAAAAATATTAAAAATTAAGTTTTTTTATTTTAAAGATTAGAAGAAACAAGGGAATCGTTTAGGAATATTACTCTTATTTAGTGAAAAATCATTCTTCAAAAAATAATAATTTCAAAAAAAAAAATAATTTAAATAATTTTGAAAAGTTCTTTGAGAAATGAATTAATTATATACTAACGAAAATTCAATGCTTTATAATAATTTGTAAGTGTTCATGTTTTTTTTGTTGTTTATTAAGGTATAATATTTTCAAAAAACAAAAATAGTCAAATGTTTAAAGAATTCGAATCATAAAAATAACTATAATTTTTCCGAAATTTTAATAAGTCTAAAAATTTTAAATTTTTATTTGCCTTATTCAAAGATAATTAAATTTTAAAAAAATATGTTAAAGAAATTCTAAGAATGAAGTAGTTTTTAAAAATATTTTAATGTAATTTTTCGAAAACAATTGAATTTCTTAAAAGATTTTTTGTATTTTAAAAAAAAAACTAATTAGGGAACGTTCATAAACTACGTAGACCAATTTTTGGAAAATTTTACCCCCCCCCCCCCCCTCCGGCCCTGTAGACGAAATTACATGTATTAGCGCCATTTTTTCCTCTTATGGTAGACAATTGCTTGACCCTCCTAACCCTAGACGTGCTACGTATTTTATGAACGTTCCCTTAATTGTTTCATGAATTTTAATGAAATATTTTGAACATGTTCTCCAAAATGATTAAAAATAATTCTAAAATGTTATTCCTTTTTTGTAATTTATTTGGATTTACGGAAATATGCGTAATTAATCACTAAAGATACTGAATTTTAAACAGTTAGAAGCTACACGGAAAGAAAATTATATTAAATTTTGTAAAAGTGCTTCTCAATTTAGGGAAAAAGTGCACCAAACCGAAATTTTGGTATAAAAAATACTAAACAGTAAAAGGAATAATATGAAATTTAGTATAATAATATCAAAAATCAAGAATTTTAATCTAACTTTACTAAATTTCAAATTATTTCTTTCACTGTTTATTATTTTTGATACCAATATTTCGGTTTGGTGCACTTTTTCCCTAAACTGAAAAAACTTTTACAAAATATATATGATATGGGTATATGATATGGTATATTTATGTGTCATAAATTTTCACTCCGTTTAATTTTTATTTTTAAATTTACGTTTAAAGATTTTTCATTAAAATTTTTAATAATTCAATTATTTTGAAAATTTGCAGTTAAAATTCTTCAAAAGTTGACTTTCAAAAATTGTTCTAACAAAATATCTTGAAACAAATTAATTAGTTTCGATTAAATTTTATAATATTCCAATTATTCAAAATCTTATTAATTGAAGATATATTTCGAAAATTTAAATATGAAAAAAATTTGTTTATAATATGTTTTTCGCAACGTAAAAATAGAAATGAGTTACATTTAATACTAAAATTAGTATATTTCGTAACGAGTGCGAGCAGTTGTGAATTTTTGAACGAGCGAAGCTTTGCTTCGCCTACAGTTTGTTCCAAAAAAGTGCTCGTTCAAAAATTGGCAACTGCTAGCACTAGTTACGAACGATATTTTTCATAACAAGGTGCAAAAAAGTGCCCTTTTTTGCACCGCGTTATGAAAAATGATATTTTATATTTTTTGTTTTAGATTAAAAATAGAAAAAGTCGCAATTTTTAAGAATAAGACGGAAAAGTCTTAATTTTATAAATTTTCCCCACAAAACTTTTTTTCCTGACATTTTCCTGACTTAACTGACATGTGACCACCCTGAATAAAAAATTTAGATAAATCGCATTATTAAAAAATATTTTAATATAATTCTACTGCTCAAAGTAAAAACCCAGTAAGTCGCATTTGCCGTTGCGGCGAAAGTCGCTTGAACGGTAAGCGTTTTTGAACCTTATGGCAAATGCGACTTACTAAAGGTTTTTACTTTGGGCAGCAGAATTTCTGGATGATAATTTTTATTGACAATTTTTTTGATATTATCATTTTTTGAAAAATGATTTTTCACTAGATAATAGTGATATTCCAGAACGATTCTCTTGTTTTTTCTACATTTTAAAATAAAAAATCTATTTTAATATTTATTATAATATTTATTATACTGCACTGAGAAAACATTGTACTTCATTTAAGTAGAAAAATAATTTTAACTGATTTTGTTTAATTGAAATTAGTTTGTATGCTTAACCCTTTAACGCCCAAATGGACAAAATTTTGGCATAAAGTTTGAGGACTTATTTCGGTACTTAAAAATCAATAGAAAAATTCACGAATCATCATTTCTTATGTTTTTATATGCGCTCCATTGAATGTCCTTAAAAAAAGTCAAAAATTTATAAACAAAAATGTTATTAATGTTTTTTTATAAAAAAAGTCAGATTTTTTCCAATTTTTGTTTAATTTTCAATTTTTTTTACTATAAAATAGCGGAAAAATATTTCTAAATGTTACAAATAACGTGACATAGATATATAACCTAGAAGATAGAACTATAAAGAAAATTAAAAATTAAAATGGCTGCTCAAAAATGGAGTTTAAAGTTCAAATTTTTTTTCAAAATTAGATTCGAAAGTACGAAATTGTTGACAGTGTTTAGATCAGCTTGAAATTTCATACTCGGAGGTTTTAGAGGTCGCTGATCACGAATCTGAAGTCCAATTTTAAAAATTCAAAATGGCGGATATATAAAATATAGGGGAGACTGGGGCGAAAAGTTAAACTGCCAAAACCGTTAGAATTCATTATCTTTCGAACGGGAATAGTTAGAGCATTGCAATTTTAATTATAGAAGGGTGTTATCACCCTAAATACTTGTCCGGAGTTGTGTGCAATTCTGTTAATTTTTGTGGTGTCTATATTGAATGTTTTTTTTTCAACCTACTTTTGAAAATTTTTTCGAAAAAGAAAATATCAACTTTTAAGTATATTTTTTGCATTTATCCTCACCGCGATTTTTTTACTTCATTATTTAGGTCCCCTGAAGAGATACCTGAAGGTATTTGCTAAATATCTCTAGTCAGATTTTTTATATTTGTTTTTAATGCCAAAAACGCACCCTGGGGCGAAAAGTTAAATGTATTTTTACATGTTATTAAAAAATTTTTCTTAATTTTTTTTTATTTTTTGGGTTTATTTGTTTAAAAATTATTTATTTAACATTGGGCAAGTACTCTGTCAAAAAACAAGACCGTTCACATGAAATAAACCAAAAATTTTTTTTTTTTTTGAAATTTCAATTTTTTAACTTTACAACTATTCTAAAGCTTTTGTTAAATAAACAAAGATCTTTTATTTACTAAATTACTTGTTTACGTTTACTTTAACTTATCTACTACTTAACACCTATCAGAAAATAGTTTTAGTAGGCTAAAAATAGAATTTAACTTTTCGCCCCAGCATGGGGCGAAAAGTTAAAAAAAACAAAATTTTCAAAAAAGGACAAAACATGTATTTTTTGCGAAAATATCAGGAACTTTTTTATTGAAAGTTGTAGGGGACAAGTTGCCCTACAATATTAATATACAAATATTTGCATCTAAGCGGATTATATTGCCAAAAAAAAATCATTTATGCAAAATTTAACTTTTCGCCACAGTCTCCCCTATATATTTGGGGCCTTCATGTATATTAATTAATTAAGAGTGGTTTAAGGAGGTGCGAGCGATGCATTTAACTAATTGGTAATGACATGGTATGTTTTTAGGCAATTTTTAAAAACAGTATTATAAAAAAAGGCAAACATAAAATAGCGATTTGGGGGACTTATGTACATTAATTAATTAAGGGTGGTTATTAGGGGTTCGCGCGCCGCATCTAACAGAGTGGAAATGACTTGGTATATTTTTAGGGAATTTTTAAAAATATTTTTATCCAAAAAGGCGAACATTAAATAGCTGTTTATGGCCATTGAGAATATTAATTAATTAAGGGTGGTTTTTGGGGGTTCGCGCGCCGCATCTAACAAAGTGGAAATGACTTGGTATATTTTTAGGGAATTTTTAAAAATATTTTTATCCAAAAAGGCGAACAGTAAATAGATGTTTATGACCATAATGAAAATTAATTAATTAAGGGTGGTTTTTGGGGGTTCGCGCGCCGCATCTAACAAAGTGGAAATGACTTGGTATATTTTAAGGGAATTTTTAAAAATATTTCTGGCCAAAAAGGCGAACAGTAAATAGCTGTTTATGGCCATTGAGAATATTAATTAATTAAGGGTGGTTTTTGGGGGTTCGCGCGCCGCATCTAACAAAGTGGAAATGACTTGGTATATTTTTAGGGAATTTTTAAAAATATTTTTATCCAAAAAGGTGAACAGTAAATAGCTGTTTATGGCCATTGAGAATATTAATTAATTAAGGGTGGTTTTTGGGGGTTCGCGCGCCGCATCTAACAAAGTGGAAATGACTTGGTATATTTTTTGGGAATTTTTAAAAATATTTTTATCCAAAAAGGCGAACAGTAAATAGCGATTTGAATTATTACTTATATGTGTTATTTGCATAGGGGATGTTTTCCACCCCTAATAATAAAATTTCTGTAATTTTGTAATGGATATTTGTTTTATTTACTATTTTGAATAAGATTATTGAAAAAAAATGGGGAAATTAAAAAAAAAAAATTTCGTTCATTTGAACGTTCAGAACTTTAGTGTCCTAACTTTGCAAAGAATTATTTTTGGTTGGTTGGTCATGGGTCTTTCAATTTTTGTGAAATTTGGTATAAAGGTAGTGTTTTGTGACAGAAGATTTTAGGAAAAAAAGATTTTTAAAAATTTTCAAAATTGTGGATTTTACCGGGCATTAAATATTAAAGCACATTTTTTTAAAACGAATAACTTTTATCCATTTAGTTAGAGTTTGTTTATATTTTAGGTAATAATAGTTGATTATCTAACAATTTAAAGTGCAATATTAAAGAAAAAAAATCCAAAATTTGCCCGGAAAAGAATTAAAAAAAAATTTTTGATTTCATTTTTTCGGGCATAAGCACCTATTCGATTTTTTTGTAACTATAATATTTGGATTCGTTATCTTCTCCAGAATTTTTTGCAAAAAAAAATCCCTGGAGACTTTAAAACTAACCGAAATATCGAATTTTTTGTCTCGAGGTGCACAGATAAAGATCTCGCGTAAACAAGCCTGAGATGTGCACCAAACGTTTTTAAGCGTGAATTTTCGCATTCTAATATTTTTTTAAAATTTTTAGTAAAAAAGAAAGGTTTAAAAATCAAGATTTGAAATTATAAATTTGCTTTTAAACAATTTTGAATCTCAAAATCTGTATGTAATATATAAGGGGCAAATTTTCTCAATAGTTCCAATGTAAAAATTGCAAGTTGTTAGATCGGGCTAATATTTTCACAGTATTTAGAACTATGAATGAGTACATAAAACCACCAAGTAATTATGAAATTTTATAAAAAATTGTAGGGGGAGGATGTTGAAGATTTTGAATAAGTATAAACAGTGAGTTTTATAAAAAATTGTAGTTTTTATATAATAAAAAAAAAAATTGTGACCTATATTTTTTTGGTAGGTTTTTTCTGCTATTTCAAATGGTGACTATTTATTTTTCAAAAAATTCAAAATTTAACCCTTTTAATGAAAATTAGAAGTTTTTTTGAAATTTTTTTTTTTTAACTAAACTTCCGGGCTTAATATTTTTTGACATTTTCTAAAGTACATTTTTTCAATTTTTACGTTTTGATGTAAGAAGAGATGATTTTTTTTATCTGCATAATTTTTTATTATTTCAATATCAATATCAAGCGTGATACACGCATAAGGTGTTGAATATTTTATTTAAACAATCGTTGCAAATAACTGCAATATACTTTTTTAAAGTAAAATTATATAAACATTTGTTTTAAAAAAAACTAACACTTTATCTTTATTTTTATAAATATTTATTTGTAAAACGTTAATTTAATCAAAATACTTCATATTGTAAAATATTTCAATTTTAATTAATTAATTAATTAATAATTCAAAAACAAAAAAGTCATTTTTTTCGTTTCACATATTTAAAGTACACATCTTAAGCTTTCTGTTGGTACAAGAAGAAAAAGGGGGCTTTTTTTTGACAAAAATAGAAAAAAATTTAATTTTCAAAAAAGGGGTAAAATTTTGAATTTCTTAAAAAAAAATAGTCACCATTTGAAATAGCAGAAAAAGCCTACCAAAAGCATATAGGTCACAATTATTTTTTCTTTATTATATAAAACTACGATTTTTTATAAAACTCACTGTTTATACTTATCCAAAATCTTCAACATCCTCCCCCTACAATTTTTTATAAAATTTCATAATTACTTGGTGGTTTTAAGTACTCATTCATAGTTTTAAATACTGTGAAAATATTAGCCCGATCTAACAACTTGCAATTTTTACATTGGAACTCTTGAGAAAATTTGCCCCTTATATATTACATACAAATTTTGAGATTTCCGTACAAAAAAATAAATTTCCGGCAATTTTCCGGAACATTTCCGTACAAAAAAAAATGAATTTTTGCGGAAGATTTCCGTACAAAAAAATATGTTCGGTAGACCTTGTCGTGGTGGCGGGGCTTTCAACTAAAGGACAACCAAACAGCAAGAAAAAATGAATTCAAAAAATTCTGAGAAGGTACCCCATGTGAGCAGGCCGGAAACGGGAAATCTCACCATCGGTCCCAGGACCGATGCTCAAGTGCGCGCGGATTGTGGGGGCGCACAATTTCTTGCAGTGCCACGAGTGATCGTGGAAAGGGTAGATCCACAGAACATCGTGGAAAATAAAAAAACGAGGAAAGGAAGCACGTCGAGCCTTCTGAGTGTGTCAAGCTGCAGTAGCGGAAAAAACCGTTCATAGCGCTATCCACTCAGAAGTAGACGACGAGGCGATAGAAGAGACTCGCGAGATATGCTTGCGGCTCAGAAAGGAGGAGGCGACTTGTCTCGAAAAAATGGAGTTGGAGGTCGCAAAGATGATGAAGTCTTGCGACGTTCAGAGGACCGTCAATAGGACGGTAAAGGATGGACTCAGGGTCATCGACGTCCTGCTAAAGGAGGCAAGGGCAAAGCATGCCGCGGCCGATGAGTCGGACTTCGATTTGGCATGCGTTCTGAGCGGTGCGGAATGCAACCGCAAGGACCGTAAGAAAGAGAGAGAGCGTTTCTATAGGCGTAATCTCAAAAGCGTCTTAAGAGATGCTCAGAAACGGAAGAGAGAGGGTGACAGTCCAGAAGAGACTCGAACCAAAACCGATAAGAGGAAGAAGGAGGAAGCTCCTCCAATGGAAACGGAAGTACGAGATCCAAAGATTCCTCAATTGGAAAGAATTGGGTCAAAAAGATCCACAGTCCTAATCCGAGTCGGTGAAGGATTGACGTATGCTGACGTTCTGGGTAAGCTTCGCAAAGAGGTCAACCCAGAGGACAGTCATACGAGAATAGTAGCAGCAAAAGCTACAAACAAGGGGGACCTTCTGATTAAGTTCAGAGGAGACTCCGATAAGGACGCTTTCACCGCTGAGGTCACCAAGGCGGTTGGAAGCATGGGTAAGGTGCAGTCATTGGATCGAAGAGTTACACTCGAGATCCGTGATTTGGATTGCCTTACCCAAGAAGCTGAGGTGCAACAAGTGTTGTCTAAGCAATGGGTAAGCCAGTAAACAGGAGAGTGACGGTCTTAGGACCCAACCGCCGAGGGATGAAGCTCGCGGTTGTAGTCACCAACCTGGAAGAGGCGAACAGGCTGGAGAAATTGGGACACGTAAAAATTGGTTTTATGTGTTGCCCAATCAAAAGAAGAGTAATGGTCGTCCGGTGTCATCGATGCCTGGGATACGGCCATATTGGAGCCAAATGCCAGAAGGAGGACAGATCGGCTGCGTGCTTTAAGTGCGGTGAGGCCGGTCACAGGTTCTCCAACTGTAAAAACAACTCAAGTTGCTTTTTGTGCAAGGAAAAGATTGGCAATAAGGTGTCAACCACCCATATTGCAGGCAGCGGAGGATGCGGAGTCTTCAGGACGGCCCTTGAGGAGGCGAAGAAGACTCTCGCAAGAACTAAAAGCAAATAAGAAGTATTAAAAGGAGCCAAAAAGCGTGATTTAAACAGCTTTTAATTTGTTTGTTTGTTTTTTATTAATTTATTTTGTGATTTATTTGTCCTTATACATTTTTTTTTGTTTAATTTGTTTTGTGTTTTTTATTCGTCTTTAAACAGTTTTATCTTTTCAACATTATATACGTGTTTACTTTTTTTTCTTTTCTTTTTTATATCCGTTTACAATTTTATCTTTTGACTTTTTACACTTCTTAAAATATTTGTTTTTTTTTTATTATTTTTGTGCTGTGAATTCCGCTTGGACTTTGTAATAGTTTTAATCATATTTTTAACTACGGACGCAGGAGGACCGCAGAGAGGGGGAGAAGGTCGCATTAGCGACAGAGTTGGAGCGCCACCCTCGAAGGCTAAAGTCTTGCGACAGTTCCGAGGGAGGGTAAAGGGCTCCAGAAGAAGGGTTACGGGTTTTAGTGGGTCGGGCTGGTAGTAGGTCGCCAGTTTATTAAATTTATTATAACATTTATGTATTTATCTTTTTTTTAATATTTCCTTTTGTTTCATTGTACCAACCCCACATAACCTTGGAGTGCGGAATCCAAGGTATCTGTAGGCAGATTTCCCAAAATTCCCTAAGCAAAAAAAAAAAAAAAGGTAAAATATTACACAAGAAAACTTGCAACCTTTAAAGTTTGGTAGTGGATCCCCTCCTTCCTACTTATTGTTCAAGTAGTGAGGTGAGAATCTCTACTGTTTGGAAATAGTGGATTTTAAGGTTTTGGAATTGTTGTGTAGATGTTAATAAAGTTAAACAAATTTACAAAATAATGAGAATATATTATAACTTCTAAATCCTAATACAATTATCTAAATTTCCCTTATTTACTTTATTTTAAAGATTACAATCTTTATCTTCTTTCAAGTATGTGATTCTACACAATATCTATTTTCTGATGCGTAATGTGTTTATGTGCATATATTGTATCTTAGTGTGTAAAACAACTTAGCTCACCTTTGTCATTTATATATTTCTTTTTAGTTTTATTTCCTTTAATTAATATCCTTTGTTTTTTAACGCGCTTGCACTTTATTTAATATTTCACTTTTCATTTCTTACTTTTGTCACTTTATTTCATAACCATTTATTTATTCACTTATTTTATTACTTCATTTTTATCTTGTGGTCTATTATTCAGACCTTCAATTTAATTAAACAAACAAGGGCTTCGTACAATAACTTTATCTGGCAGTATAGCCCTAACTCTCCGTCGTGGTCATGCCGAGACACACGGGCAAATGCCCAGATTTTCCTGTGTCAATCGATTTTATTAATCGACATTACAGTGGTGAAATCATACTTTAGTTTATTGCACCTGCTCGTTGCCAGGCGCTTTTCTGCAAGCTTGCAGTTTTAGGCAGTGGTGTGATCATGGTTCATTAACCTGAACACACCACTCCTTAAGTTTCACAATACATTGGTATCTGAAGCCTCATTCTCTTAATTAAAGTTAAATTCCTAATCTTTTTCAATGTAAAGGCCGTAGCAGTATAAGCATGTAAAAAGTGCCCCCTCTTGGATTGGGTCCATATTTAGGGAATAATTTTGACCTATTATGAGACTTATTTTCACCAAGTTTCAACTCGAAAAAAAATTTTGCTTTTGAGTTATACAATTTTTTTGAAAAATTCAAAAAAATTCAAAAATTTTTTTTCCCTCTAAAATGGCTGAACCGATTTTCATGAAACAATTTTTTTTGTACAATACAATATAAACAGTTGATAAAAAAAATTGTCGACCAAATTCAAACAAAGAAAGTCAGTAAAAAGTCAGTAAAAAAAAATTTTTTTTTAAATTTTTTAAAAAAAAACATTTTTTTTTATTGAAATTTTTTTTGCACCACCGCCATTTTTTTTACATAAGATAATAGTCATTTCAAAAGTAACATATATTTTTTGTAACATGATTGAAAGGGTACTTCATACTTTAAAAAATAAAAAACCAATTTTTGGCCCCTAAATAGTACATATAAACGAGGGGCCAAAATTTTTTAAAATAATATTAAAAATTAATTAATACTTAAATTAAATTTCTAAAGAGTTAATAATATATGCCTGTTTATTGTAAATATTGATTTTTTAGTATGTACAAGATTTTTATTAAAAAAGTAAATGGACGTACACTATGTACCGTTGGGAATTACCGGTACGGCTGCACGCGCACGGCCCAAAAACATGTCAATCTTTAAAACACAATTTTTTTGTAAATACACTGAGAAAACGATTTATTTGATTCAAAAGAATGTTGTTTAAATCAAACTTAAAATATCTTTGCTGTACAGTCAAACAAATTTAAGTTTAATTCAAACATATTTTTTGGTTTAGTTATAGAAATAATATATTCAATTCAAACATAATTTATGGTTGATTTTAAATTATTTCTAATCAACATTTAAGTTTAGATTAAACATAACATTTTTAAATATATTTTTTTTTTACCAAAACAAAAAATATATTTGAATTAAACACAATTATTCAAACAAATATTATTTTTGAATCAAAGCAGTAGATATTTTCTATATAATTATGTATATTGGGATCTCACGAACCAAATAAGATTTTTAAACTCTTTTGGTCTTAAGTTAAAGATAAAACTTAAATCTAAGTGAATTTCAAATTTTTTCTACAATTTTTAAAAAATATGCCAAAGTTGAAAAAACTTCCAAAAAAAATTTATTTTTTTGTAAATTTTTTTGAAAAGTTGACTAAAAAATCAATATTTACAATAAACAGGCATATATTATTAACTCTTTAGAAATTTAATTTAAGTATTAATTAATTTTTAATATTATTTTAAAAAATTTTGGCCCCTCGTTTATATGTACTATTTAGGGGCCAAAAATTGGTTTTTTATTTTTTAAAGTATGAAGTACCCTTTCAATCATGTTACAAAAAATATATGTTACTTTTGAAATGACTATTATCTTATGTAAAAAAAATGGCGGTGGTGCAAAAAAAATTTCAATAAAAAAAAATGTTTTTTTTAAAAAAATTAAAAAAAAATTTTTTTTTACTGACTTTTTACTGACTTTCTTTGTTTGAATTTGGTCGACAATTTTTTTTTATCAACTGTTTATATTGTATTGTACAAAAAAAATTGTTTCATGAAAATCGGTTCAGACATTTTAGAGGGAAAAAAAATTTTTGAATTTTTTTGAATTTTTCAAAAAAATTGTATAACTCAAAAGCAAAATTTTTTTTCGAGTTGAAACTTGGTGAAAATAAGTCTCATAATAGGTCAAAATTATTCCCTAAATATGGACCCAATCCAAGAGGGGGCACTTTTTACATGCTTATACTGCTACGGCCTTTTCCGGAAGATTTCCGTAAAAAAAAAATTTCCGATAATTTTTCTTAAAGATTTCCGTACAAAACAATAAATTTCCGAAAATTTTCTTGAAGATTTCCGTACAAAACAATAAATTTCCGAAAATTTTCTTGAAGATTTCCGTACAAAAAAAAAAAAATTTCCGAATATTTTCTTGAAGATTTCCATACAAAAAAAGTAAATTTTCGGAAATTTTGCCGAAGATTTCCGTAAAAAAAAATAAATTTCCGGAAGATTTCCGTAAAAAAAAATAAATTTCCGGAAGATTTCCGAATGATTTCCGTAAAAAAAATAAATTTCCGAAAATTTTCTTGAAGATTTCCGTACAAAACAATAAATTTCAGAAAATTTTCTTGAAGATTTCCGTACAAAACAATAAATTTCCGAAAAATTTTCTTGAAGATTTCCGTACAAAAAAAATAAATTTCCGGAAGATTTCTGTACAAAAAAAAATAAATTCCCGGAAGATTTCCGAACAAAAAAATAAATTTCCGGAAATTTTCCGGAAGATTTCCGTAAAAAAAAAATTTCCGATAATTTTCTTAAAGATTTCCGTACAAAACAATAAATTTCCGAAAATTTTCTTGAAGATTTCCGTACAAAACAATAAATTTCCGAAAATTTTCCGGAAGATTTCCGGAAGATTTCCGTACAAAAAAATAAATTTCCGGAAATTTTCCGGAAGATTTCCGTAAAAAAAAAATAAATTTCCGGAAGTTTTCCGGAAGATTTCCGTACAAAAAAAATAAATTTCCGGAAGATTTCCGGATGATTTCCGTAAAAAAAAAATAAATTTCCGGAAGTTTTCCGGAAGTTTTCCGGAAGATTTCCGTAAAAAAAAATAAATTTCCGGAAGTTTTCCGGAAGATTTCCGTAAAAAAAAAATAAATTTCCGGAAGATTTCCGGAAAAAAAAATAAATTTCCGGAAATTTTCCGGAAGATTTCCGTACAAAAAAAAATAAATTTCCGGAAATTTTCCGGAAGATTTCCGGAAGATTTCCGTACAAAAAAAATAAATTTCCGGAAATTTTCCGGAAGATTTACGGAAGATTTCCGTACAAAAAAAATAAATTTCCGGAAAATTTCCGAATAATTTCTGAAAAAAAAAAAATTTCCGGAAAATTTCCGGAAGTTTTCCGGAAAACTTCCGGAAACCCTTCCAGCTGGGTAGCAAAAGTTTTAAGTTAAAACAACTAAAAATTTCGCTAATAAAGTGAAATTTGTAGCTTTTTTTGCTTTTATTTGATTGTATATATAATTGTATTTACTTACAAAATAAACTCGATAGGAAACGTAATTTAACTCACCTGAAACAAAAAGAAAATATTTTATTATGAAAAAAATAAAAAATGTAAACAAATATTAATTTCTAGTAAATAATTAACAATTAACAAATTTACTGCGTTCGAATAAGAAATTTTAAAAAATTTCCGAAATATTTCCGAAAAAAAAAAATTTCCGATAATTTTCTTAAAGATTTCCGTACAAAACAATAAATTTCCGGAAAATTTCCGAATAATTTCTGAACAAAAAAAAATTTCCGGAAAACTTCCGGAAGATTTCCGAACAAAAAAAATTAATTTCCGGAAATTTTCCGGAACATTTCCGTAAAAAAAAATAAATTTCCGGAAAATTTTCCGGAAGATTTCCGTACAAAAAAAATAAATTTCCGGAAATTTTCCGGAAGATTTCCGGATGATTTCCGTAAAAAAAAATAAATTTCCGGAAGATTTCCGGATGATTTCCGTAAAAAAAAAATAAATTTCCGGAAGTTTTCCGGAAGATTTCCGTACAAAAAAAATAAAATTCCGGAAATTTTCCGGAAGATTTCCGGATGATTTCCGTAAAAAAAATAAATTTCCGGAAGTTTTCCGGAAGATTTCCGTAAAAAAAAAAAAATTTCCGGAAGTTTTCCGGAAGATTTCCGTAAAAAAAAAAATAAATTTCCGGAAGATTTCCGGATGATTTCCGTAAAAAAAAAATAAATTTCCGGAAGTTTTCCGGAAGATTTCCGTACAAAAAAAAATTAATTTCCGGAAATTTTCCGGAAGATTTCCGTAAAAAAAAAATAAATTTCCGGAAATTTTCCGGAAGATTTCCGTACAAAAAAAATAAATTTCCGGAAATTTTCCGGAAGATTTCCGGAAGATTTCCGTACAAAAAAATAAATTTCCGGAAATTTTCCGGAAGATTTCCGGAAGATTTCCGTAAAAAAAAAATAAATTTCCGGAAGTTTTCCGGAAGATTTCCGTACAAAAAAAATAAATTTCCGGAAGATTTCCGGATGATTTCCGTAAAAAAAAAATAAATTTCCGGAAGTTTTCCGGAAGTTTTCCGGAAGATTTCCGTAAAAAAAAAATAAATTTCCGGAAGTTTTCCGGAAGATTTCCGTAAAAAAAAAATAAATTTCCGGAAGATTTCCGGAAAAAAAATAAATTTCCGGAAATTTTCCGGAAGATTTCCGTACAAAAAAAATAAATTTCCGGAAATTTTCCGGAAGATTTCCGGAAGATTTCCGTACAAAAAAAATAAATTTCTGGAAATTTTCCGGAAGATTTACGGAAGATTTCCGTACAAAAAAAATAAATTTCCGAATAATTTCTGAAAAAAAAAAAATTTCCGGAAAATTTCCGGAAGTTTTCCGGAAAACTTCCGGAAACCCTTCCAGCTAAGTAGCAAAAGTTTTAAGTTAAAACAACTAAAAATTTCGCTAATAAAGTGAAATTTGTAGCTTTTTTTGCTTTTATTTGATTGTATATATAATTGTATTTACTTACAAAATAAACTCGATAGGAAACGTAATTTAACTCACCTGAAACAAAAAGAAAATATTTTATTATGAAAAAAATAAAAAATGTAAACAAATATTAATTTCTAGTAAATAATTAACAATTAACAAATTTACTGCGTTCGAATAAGAAATTTTAAAAAATTTCCGAAATATTTCCGAAAAAAAAAAAATTTCCGATAATTTTCTTAAAGATTTCCGTACAAAACAATAAATTTCCGGAAAATTTCCGAATAATTTCTGAACAAAAAAAAATTTCCGGAAAACTTCCGGAAGATTTCCGAACAAAAAAAATTAATTTCCGGAAATTTTCCGGAAGATTTCCGTAAAAAAAAATAAATTTCCGGAAGTTTTCCGGAAGATTTCCGTACAAAAAAAATAAATTTCCGGAAGATTTCCGTAAAAAAAAAATAAATTTCCGGAAGTTTTCCGGAAGTTTTCCGGAAGATTTCCGTAAAAAAAAAATAAATTTCCGGAAGTTTTCCGGAAGATTTCCGTAAAAAAAAAATAAATTTCCGGAAGATTTCCGGAAAAAAAAATAAATTTCCGGAAATTTTCCGGAAGATTTCCGTACAAAAAAAAATTAATTTCCGGAAATTTTCCGGAAGATTTCCGTAAAAAAAAAATAAATTTCCGGAAATTTTCCGGAAGATTTCCGTACAAAAAAAATAAATTTCCGGAAATTTTCCGGAAGATTTCCGGAAGATTTCCGTACAAAAAAATAAATTTCCGGAAATTTTCCGGAAGATTTCCGGAAGATTTCCGTAAAAAAAAAATAAATTTCCGGAAGTTTTCCGGAAGATTTCCGTACAAAAAAAATAAATTTCCGGAAGATTTCCGGATGATTTCCGTAAAAAAAAAATAAATTTCCGGAAGTTTTCCGGAAGTTTTCCGGAAGATTTCCGTAAAAAAAAAATAAATTTCCGGAAGTTTTCCGGAAGATTTCCGTAAAAAAAAATAAATTTCCGGAAGATTTCCGGAAAAAAAATAAATTTCCGGAAATTTTCCGGAAGATTTCCGTACAAAAAAAATAAATTTCCGGAAATTTTCCGGAAGATTTCCGGAAGATTTCCGTACAAAAAAAATAAATTTCCGGAAATTTTCCGGAAGATTTACGGAAGATTTCCGTACAAAAAAAATAAATTTCCGGAAAATTTCCGAATAATTTCTGAAAAAAAAAAAAATTTCCGGAAAATTTCCGGAAGTTTTCCGGAAAACTTCCGGAAGCCTCTTCCGGAAAGTTTCCGGAAGTTTTCCGGAAAACTTCCGGAAACCCTTCCAGCTGGGTATCTTACATTTTACGGACTTTTCTTTCTTTCTCAATCAAATTACGTACTTTACGAACCTTTTCTTTTAAAAAAACTGACTTTTACGGACTTCAAACAAATTTACTGACCTTTACGGGATTTACGGACCTAGTTCGAGCCCTGTTAGCATTTAAATTGGAAATAGAAATTTTTTTTACAAAATTATGAATGTTAGGAAATTTTTTAGATTCAATTTGGGAAAATGGTTAATAATTAAATCTAAATTACAGATTTGTTTACCTAATTTTTAATTAGTATTTGAAGCAAATATCATTTAATTGAATTAAATACCTATTATTTGATTCAAGTAAATATTTAATTAATAATAGTCAGGTAATCGATTATTTCGTTATTTGAATTAAATATTTCTTTTTCAATATAATTTTTCTAATTTAATTTGTTTATAAATTTTTTTTATTTGCAGATGAAGGAAAAATGTTGCTGCGCTGACGAAAATCTAGTACAACAGAGAGCAGTTCACTGTAAGTTTGATTAATTTTTTTCACCTGCAAATTTTTCTTTAGATAAAATTTTAAATTGAAATTGTATCTGAAAATTATATCAGATGTAATTTTTTATACTCTTAATTACTTCATAGACAGAATATTGATTGAAATTAGTAAAAATAAGAAATAGAAAAAAAGAAAAAAAAATACTTGCAACAAGATTGTAAGTAAATATATATTGCTAGATGTATGAAGAAAACGAAATTATAAATTATCTGTAAAAATAGAAATCAAGGAAAAAAAATTATTACAATTTTACGTTAAAAGACCCTAAGGGCGTGTTTTCCTTGGAAAGTAATTTTCCGTTTGTTCTTCTCATAAAATAAAAAAAAAATCATGATCATCAAAAAACCCCTTCTCACGGGGTCGAGTTTGATCCCAAATACCGTAACTGCAAGGTTTCTCGGTACCGGGTGAAGGTTAAACAACTCTCGATGCCGAAAGATATGATTTTTATTGCGTGTTTAGAGAAGCGTAACAGAGTGTACACACCCTTTCGCCCTCGCAACAATTGCATTATTATTATTTCAATTTTCCGGAGTTGTTACACATATTGCATTTCATCGAAAAGGCGCAGTATTAATTGCTTTGTTTTTTTTCTAATGTAATTAAAAGCGAACTTTGTCGAGAAGAGGAATTAATTTTTATTTTTGCTCCTTTTTTGTAGATTTATTGTACTATTATTTTTTATTTATTTTTTCGTGTGCAATTAATTAACAATAAATCAATTAATATTGATTTATAAATATCAGTCCTATTTCATTCCTAGTCAAAAGTGACTATCTCTCTGAATTTAAATTAGTGAAAAAGTTTACTATTTTGAAACATTTACTTTTGAATTAGTAAATTTTACTAATAAATAGTAATTTCTACTAATCTATTAGTAAAATTTACTATTTCAAAAGCAGAAAGTCACTAATTCAGGGTTGCCACATGTCAGGGAAATCAGGGAAAAGTCAGGAATTTTTATTAAAGTACTGGAAAAAATTAAATTTGCAGAATTCATAATTAGTTTTATTTAACTTTTTAACATATATTTAATAAATTATTTTAAATCACGGATTTATAGAAGAATTTTAGTTAAAAACACTAAAAAAAATTGAATGTTAGAGAAGTCACAAATGTTTGAAAAAAATTCAAATATGTTAAAATTTTTTTTAAATTTTCGTCAAAATTTCAATTATCTTTAAAAATAATAAAATTGAGGCCTTGGATCCAATAACTCGCCCGACGCTCGAAGGCACGCGCTAATACCAGTCGGGTAGCAGTGAGTGGCCCAGAGGCGCTCACTGCTCACTGACTGGCAGTTGCGCGTTCCTCCGAGCGTCGGGCGAGTTATTCGATCCAAGGCCTCAATTCTTCTCCAAAATTCAATTATTTTCATAAATACCTAATTAAATTTTTTGCAGGGATTTAATTATTTTCATGAATAATAAAACTCATCATAGAATTTCAATTATTTTTAATATACAATTTTAACTAAATTCCTCGAAAAATGTAATTATTCTGAAAAATTTTTATTAAAATTCGTCGAAAGAATTGAATTATATTTAATAAATTCTTTTGTTTCTTTTTAAATAATTGAATTCTCGTATAATTTTCTAATAAAAATTGTTTTAAAAATTAATTTTAATTAAAATTTTAGATAATAATTGAATATTAAATGCATTATAGCATATGAATTTTAAGAAATAATTATAATTTGAAATAGTTTAATTGAATGTGTTTTGAAATTATGTCAAGTTTTTATTTTCTAAATATTTAATTGAAGAAGTTCCGAATAATCAAAATTTCGTAAAATTGAATTGTAAATAAATGAATTTGAAAATTCTCTAGAAACTTTTGCAAAACTTATCAAAAATAATTGAATCGTGAATTTTAAAAAGGGCTAAACTCTAAAAACCATAAGTGTCATTTTTACATAACAATTGACAGTGAAATTGACTCTTATACGATATTTAAAGTTAAGCCCTTTTCGAAATTCACGACTCAATTGATAATTGTTCATTTATTTTTTTTCGAAGATTTTTAATAAAATTTTTGAAATTAATTACATTTTTCGAAGAATTTACTTCAAATTTTATTAAAAATAATTGAAATCCTGTGAAGAATTTCATTATTTATGATAATAATTAAATTCTTACATCGAATTTTATTACATTTTTTAAAATATAACTGAATTGATGTGAAAAATTGTATTATTTATCAAAATAATTGAATTTATGAGAAGAATTTTATTAAAACTTTTGTAAATAATTTAATTTTGTTTGAAAAATTTTATAAAAATTGTACTAAAATAATAATTGAATTCCTTTGAATAATTTATTACAATTTTTAATTGAAATATAATGAATTTCTAAAATGTTTTTGAAAATAATTGAGTTTTATTAAAATTATAGGTCGAAAATATTTGAATTTCTGAGAAGATTTTCATGATTTATGAAAATAATTAAATTTCGTTAAAATTGTATTAAAAATAATTGAATTTTTACCTAGAATTTTATTATTTATAAAGAAAATTGAATCCTTTTGAAACATTTCATAAAAAGTTTTGAAATAACTGAATTTTATTAATATTGAAATTAATAATTGAATTCTGGCGAAAAGTTTTATTAAATTTTTTTAAAAATAATTGAATTTTAGTAAAAATTATGTTGTAAATAGTTGAAATACAGCGAAGAATTTTATTAAAATTTTCAAAAAAAAAATTTAAAACATTGAAAAAAGCGAAAATAATTTAATTCTTGCAAAGGATTTTATCAAAATTTTTGTAAATTATTTAATTTTTTTGAAAAATTTTATGGAAGTTTAAATTATTATTATAAAACATGAAGATAGCGATCACTCCAAGTTGAAGACTCGGAGTGCTCGCTATCCTCATGTTTTATAATAATATTCTTAAAAGTTATTGAATTTCAAAAGATTTGATTTTGAATCTTTTGAAGAATTTTAATTTCTATGGAAAAATAAATAATGATTAAATATTTATTTAAAAAAGAATTTATTAATGTTTTCGAATAATTTTACTTTTAAATTTTGTAAATAAATGTAATGGAACATTGTTTTGAGTATCTAATCATTTTTAGAGTGAATCGATGAATATTCTTTAGATTCAGGGAAAAAGTTCAAATTTTGTCTGTAAATTAGGGAAAAGCAAAATTAATTTTTTGTGGCAACTCTGCTAATTCAAATTAGCAAGCATTTTTACTAATTTAAATTAGCAAGAATTTTTACTAATTCAAATTAGTAAGCATTTTTACTAATTCAAATCTAGAGAGATAGTTCAAATTAAGGGAGTAAGCATATTAGAAAAAAACTTTCATTCATTCGAAAGGTCAAAATATGGGTGAAATTCCGTATGAATCATATTCAATTCCTGTGTCAAAAGGGAAAAATGCATATATATGCACAAAAATTGTTTCGGAGAAAAAAGGGTATGAGTGTATTTTATCGATTGGAAATTTACGACTTCCGGAACCTTGAAAAGTTTATCCAACCTATTTCAGGAAAACTTAATATTTTCCCGCTACTAGTATCAGCACACGCTGATGAATATATAGAACAAGAAAGTTGACCCTGACTTTTAGCGTGTCATGGGTTTTGCCATTTGTTCATGGAATTGGACTTGAGTCCTTATCAGCCAAGTGGAACACAACGTGTAAAGTATAAATTACACCTTATTATAACTATACATATCCTCCCTTCCTCGTGACAAGCAGGCTTGGCCTGGAGAGAGAATGTTCTAACGGAACAGGTGAGTTACCTGGAATCCCCCGATTAATCGATTCCCAGACTTTCGAGAGAGCTTTAGGAAGAGAGCTTGGCAGAATGGTTTAGTCATCCTCGCATTACATGATATTACGGGACATTATAGCTCGCGCACGTGATGAGTTGCGAGAATGGGACAACGACGACGACGACGCTAGGTCGGTCGTCGATGTGTTGTATGAATCATATCTTATATGATACCGAGTACGCATTCGCGGCTTCCAGGAACACGGCCGTGTAAATACACCCACCACCCGCGGCAGCAAATATGTTCCACGCATTAGAATCCCCCTTTTTCATTGAATAGACACCTACGCCTTTGACCTTCATTACATGTATATCCATACATATATACATTGCACCTTGGTCAACAATTTACAGTCTAATGCTCTTGGAAAAATTATATACGTATATACTCGAACGAAAAATTCCAATGTGGACCCGAAAACAATATAAGTTTCGCGCGAATCGTGGGTATTCCAAGCAAAAATATACTCGCACTTTCTATCATTGATTTCGATTATATATATTTAACGGTGAGATGGAAATTCGTCATTTTATCAATGCTCTGAATCATTTTCAGTGCGTGATTTTTGCGAATTTAGTTGATACATAAATGTTCATTCAAAATTCGGTAAGAAAGCTTACGGAGAACAAGGATTGTTACGTTGACAAAAAGATTGTTAATATAGAACTAACAAATTTATTTTCTTGTCCTAACAATTCAAATTTTTTCTAATAGCAATAAATCTGTTGAGGTAACAAAAAAATTTTGTAACAACAACAAACAAAATTTGTTAGTTCTACAGTAACAATTCTTTTTTATCTGTGCTGATGATGATCTTGACATCCATAGAAAGCTAGCCATGTAAGCTTACTGCAATATTGGGGTAACATTGCCGCAAGCTTACGTAATGTTTACAACAAGCAACATGCCAGCAATTTTTAGCGGCTAAAAATTATTAGAACTAAAAAAATTTGAATTAAAACGTCTTTTTCCCAATTTTGATTGTCTGATAGCGTATGGGTGCGGCTGCTACTGCCTAAGAGATAGAACAAATTATTCTATCCTTCAGGATCTTGTTGAGAAACATTTCAACAACAATTTATGTAAATTTCAATCCATAAAAATTGCTGGAATTAAAAAAATTTGAATTGAAACGTCTTTTCCCCCAAATTTTGATCTTCTGCTAACGTACGGTTGTGGCTGCTATACTACTTAAAAGCGCTTAAAAGTTACAATTAAAGTTTCTATTCTTCAGGATGTTGTTCAGCATCATCCTAGCAACAATCTAGGTTGTTAACAATCCATAAAAAATAATAAAATTGAAAAGAATTTAATTTAAACGTCTTTATATGACAATTATGATCTTCTGCTAGTGTTCGGCTGTGGCTGCTACTATGTAAAAGCGCTTGAAAGTTGTAATACAATTTTCTATCCTTCGAGATGTTGTTCAGCAACAACCCAGAAACAATCTAGGTTGTTAACAATCCATAAAAAATAATAAAATTGAAAAGAATTTAATTTAAACGTCTTTTTATAACAATTATGATCTTCTTCTAGTGTTTGGCTGTGTCTGATACTACTTAAAAATTACAATGAAATTATCCATCCTGCAGGATGTTGTTCAGTAACATTCCAGCAACAATTTAAGTTGTTAAAAATCCATAAAAAATAATAGAATTGAAAAGAATTTAATTTAAACGTTTTTATATGACAATTATGATCTTCTGTTAGTGTTCGGCTGTGGCTTCTACTACTTAAAAATTAAAAAAAAAATTTTATCCTTCAAAATGTTGTTTACCAACATTTCAGCAACAATCTAAGTTATTCAATTAGAATTTAATTTAAACGTCTTTTTATAACAATTATGATCTTCTGCTAGTATTTGGCTGTGTCTGCTGCTACTTAAAAATTACAATAAAATTTTCTATCCTGCAGGATGTTGTTCAGCAACATTTCATCAACAATTTAGGTAAATTTCAGTCTATAAAAGTTACTAGAATTGAAAATATTGGTATTTAAACTTTTTTTTCGAATTCCGATCTTCTGCTAATGGACGGCTGTGGCTGCTACTACTTAAAATTACAATAAAATTTTCTATCCTTTAGAATTTTGTTCAGCAACAATCCTAGCAACAATTTAGGTGATTATCAACCCATAACAAATTATTACAGTTAAAAAAATAAATTTAAACGTCCTTTTTCCCAAATTTTGATCTTTTGCAAACGTTCGGCTGTGGCTACTACTACTTAAAAGTTACAATAAATTATTCTATTCTTCAGGATCTTGTTCATCAATATTTCAAAAACAATTTATGTAAATTTCAGTCCATAAAAATTTCTGGAATTAAAAAATTTGAATTTAAACGTCTTTTTTTCCAAATTTTGATCTTCTGCTAACGTTCGGCTGTGGATACTACTACTACTTAAAACTAGTTTTTTCTTTACTTTATGCCATATTTTCCCTTTTTTAGAATAATTTTGGTCTTGTAATAATATTAATAATAATAATTGACAAATCCAGATCATGCAAATTTTTTTCTATGAGAAAATAAAAGTTTCGTTAATTTTTAATTCATTAAGATTAAAAGTACTTTGCTAAATAATAAATGTTTTGGTACAATTAACTAATTGTTTTTAATTACTTTTATGAAATTAAATAATGCAAATAAAATGAGAACATTTAATTAATATATGTTAATTTAAAATGTTTGACTTTTATAGAATCTTGAATTAAATTTTAACTCCCTGGTAATATTTTTGCAGTGCGTAATCCTATAAAGAGTTAATTTGCAATTACGTACAGGGTGTTAATTCCTCTTAGTGTTAACACACAGGGAATAAAATTTTAAACCCAAAATTTTTGCGACTTCTATTTTAGAATTCTGTTTGTAGTTAAAATAGCTTCATAACTTTTTCAACTTCTCGTCTCGTCGATACATTTTTATCTCCTTAAAAATAATATTTGTCTTGACAATACCAGCTTTTTCTGCCTCAAACGTCATTTATTATCTCATCAGAAGAACGTTATCGTTCTCAATTTTATAAATATTTAAAAAAAAATGCACTTAAAATTTATTGATAGTAGAAAAAAAGACGTTGTCTACTTGAACTATGTATGTTGTCTATTTGTACAATTTTACTTGTACAACTTGGATTTTTTTTCTATACGATATAATTAGAAAATAAGGCATAAGTGCAATTGAAATTTTTAATTTGAAAAGAAAATATGAAAGGGATAATATGCAGACAATAATGGGGATCCTACCTCTTCTTTTTCCTGTTTAAAGGTTATTAAGTACCTGCCGCCAAAGAAGGTCCTTAAATTTTTTCTTCATTTTTATAACCTTGTCCGAGTAAAGCAAGAAGTTTAAAGCAAGAAAAGTAACTTGTACTTTTTAATTGCAAACCGAAAGATTATTCTGGTGGCTTTTTCTTATTTTTTCATTTCGGAAATAGGATATTAAAAAAATGTTTTTCGACATATTAACTGGAAATTTATTTTTTTTATTGTTCAATTTAGATATGTTGACAAATAGTTATTTTGTGTCAATTTTTTTGTACTGTAGTTATTTACAACTATTTTTGTATAATTATTTACTACTATTGTATAATTAATTACTACTATTATTGTATAATTGTTTAATACTGTTATTTATTATTTATTGATTCTTATTTTATTATTAACTTTCATTTGTTAAACTATTCAGCTGGAGGCTCACTTTCATCTTCATTCTCATTTTCATCTTCATTGTCTACTTCATTTTCTTCTTCATTTGCTTCCTCATTTTCGTCTTTAATTTCAGCTTCATTTTCCGTCTCATTTTCAGCTTCATTATCAGCATCATTTTCGTCCTGATTTTCATCCTCATTTTCAGGTTCATTTTCCACCAACTCATTTTCAATGGCTTCAAGTTTTTCCTGAAATTGTTTTCCCAACATCTCGAGACCCTCACCATTCGCCTTTCTATAACCTGGGGCTGAAGTTTTCATTTTCTCTAACCACCTTGAAACATTTTCATATTTGCTGACGTCAAAACCAAACACCTAAATTGTTTAAAAAAAAGAGGAGAAAAAAAATTATGAGTGTTGCAAGAATATTAAAAAGTTGAAAATTTATGACTGAATCATGTTGCACAATCATGAGGGTAACATTTACTCATAACATTGCAATTGAATTTCAATTATTTATTTTCATTTTTCACACTTGTCAATTTAGTGTCAAATCGTTTTATTAGTTCTGAGTGTGATTTTTTTGGAAGAGAAGAAAAATTTTAAATGAAAATGTTTAGAGGAATATTTTTTTCTATAACAATTAATATACCTCACTTGTTGTCACTGTCGCTGTTATTGACAAATCTGCAATTGTCAAATTTTTCCCAGCTACGTAATCTTGGCCTTCTAGATATTTATCTAACATTTCATAAACTTCCTCAACTCTTGGATATTTTGTTGAATCAAATTCTTTTCGTCCATAGAATGCGACAGGATACTAAAGAGAAAAGTTTTTTTTTTATAAATATAATTTTATTTTACACTGAAAAAAATGTATTTGATTCAAATAACCGATAACTAGTCTATTTTCAAATTAATATTTACTTCAATCAAATAATTTTCACTTTTATGTAAATTGAGTAAATTGTAGTTAAAACAATTAATTTTTAATTTAAGTCAAATAAATTATATTTCAATCAATAATTTCAGTATTTGATGCAAATGCATTTTATTTTTTTTATTTTAATAGAAATTATTTCATACAAATAAATTATTTGATAATAGACACGTAAAATTGACTAATTACTAATTACTCATCACTAGATGCTAATTACTATTAACTAATATTTTTTTAATATAAAAAATATACACATGAATTTTTATTTAAATTAGAATATAATAAAAAAAATAAAATAGAAATTTTCAAACTTTTCTTACATAATAAGCAGCGATTGCTTTATAAAGTGTTCCAATATCGAAATATAAACGATGATCGACCAATGCTCGACTGCCCGGATTTTTTGGATATAATCTTTCATTTTGATCGTACTGATCAGCCAGATAAGCTAAAATTGCTCGGCTATAATTATTTACATAATTTTTATTAATATTTTAAATTCGAAATTTTTTTATTTTATGTCTCGACTTATTCTTTATTTATTTGAACTTTTTTTTATGGATATAGAAAATTGCACATCAACCGAAAGATTATAATATAAAATATAAACTCGCATAGGCCGGATCTGACAGATGCCAGTGAGATAAGTAGAAAATTTAGTTGATTACCGGATCTTCACTGTATTAAGTGAACTCATCATCGTCCCTTATTAATTCGATTAAGGGCTTTCAAACCATAAAACATTTATGTTGTCTAAGTAAATAATAATTATAGACATACTCTTCTCGATTTGTTTATGAAAACATTTATTTTTCGTTATTATTAAGTGCAAGAAATACATTCTATTTATTTTTTGTTCACTTTTTTAATAGAAAATTCATTTTTTATTCAATATTTTTTATTAATTTTTTTAATATTAAATTGTTTTAAATTTTTTATTTTGTAATTATATATTGTTGAAATAATTATTTAATTTCATTTTTTAATTGTTTATTTATTCAATATAGTTCAATATTAATTCAAAATAGTCTTTTGCCCATATTCGTACAAAATTCTTTAAAGATACAACAATTTTATTTTTATTTTATTTATTATTTTTTTTATACTAAATAAAAATTATAAAAAATACCAAAATTTTAATTCAATAGTTTATTTTGTTTATTCACTATAATAAAAATAATAATAATATCTGCGGGAACAGATTTTGTAAATAAATAAATAAATATCGTTTAGCATTTGTCTCATTTATGTTTATAATTTTTTTTTTTATTTTTGAAGTTAACGTTTTTTTTATACCTGATTAATGATAAAAATTCAGGGTGTCTATTAACCGGGAAATAGCCGGGAATTTAATTTGACCGGGAAAAACCGGGAATAAGCCAGAAATTTTTTTACTAAATTAAAAAAAGTTTTATTATTTTAATTTGTATTTAAAAAATCGCTTTTTATTTCAATTTTTATAGATATTTATACTGTTCTCTAAATTTGAATTGGTTAAAAATAATTAATTTGATAGTAAAAAATCAGTCACTGATTCAAATATAGTATGTAAATCAATTGAAAAAAAACAATGGAATTAATAGAAATTTTTGTATTCATGTATTCATGTAAAAATTTATGTAAATTATTTTAAAGAATTTTATTTAAATTTTTCGAAAATAATCAAAGGAAGTTAGTCACCGTAATTATAATTTTTTTTTTAAATTTCTTCGCAATATATTCAATAATTATTGTCATAAATAGTAAAACTCAGTGCAGAGTTTCCATTATTTTTAATAAGTACAATTTTAATCGAATTCCTCAAAAAATGTAATTATTTTTAAAAATTGTATTGAACTTCGTCGAAAGAATTCAATTATTTCTAGAAACTGTAAAAAAAATCTTCTTAAGAATCCAATTATTTCCATAAATAGCAAAATTCTTCAGATTTACTAAATTCTTTTGAATATTATTTAAAAAAAAAATTGTTCACAAGAATTCAATTATTTTTCATAAATTTTCATAAAATTCTAAAAAACAATTCGATTATTTTCAAAAGTAATAAAATTCTTCGCAAAAATTCAATTATGTTTAAAGTTTTTTTTAAATTCTCCTCAAAATTTCAATTATTTTTATAAATAATTAAATTGTTCTCCACAAATTCAATTATTTTCATAAATACCTAATTAAATTTTTTGCAGGGATTTAATTATTTTCATGAATAATAAAACTCATCATAGAATTTCAATTATTTTTAATATACAATTTTAACTAAATTCCTCGAAAAATGTAATTATTCTGAAAAATTTTTATTAAAATTCGTCGAAAGAATTGAATTATATTTAATAAATTCTTTTGTTTCTTTTTAAATAATTGAATTCTCGTATAATTTTCTAATAAAAATTGTTTTAAAAATTAATTTTAATTAAAATTTTAGATAATAATTGAATATTAAATGCATTATAGCATATGAATTTTAAGAAATAATTATAATTTGAAATAGTTTAATTGAATGTGTTTTGAAATTATGTCAAGTTTTTATTTTCTAAATATTTAATTGAAGAAGTTCCGAATAATCAAAATTTCGTAAAATTGAATTGTAAATAAATGAATTTGAAAATTCTCTAGAAACTTTTGCAAAACTTATCAAAAATAATTGAATCGTGAATTTTAAAAAGGGCTAAACTCTAAAAACCATAAGTGTCATTTTTACATAACAATTGACAGTGAAATTGACTCTTATACGATATTTAAAGTTAAGCCCTTTTCGAAATTCACGACTCAATTGATAATTGTTCATTTATTTTTTTTCGAAGATTTTTAATAAAATTTTTGAAATTAATTACATTTTTCGAAGAATTTACTTCAAATTTTATTAAAAAATAATTGAAATCCTGTGAAGAATTTCATTATTTATGATAATAATTAAATTCTTACATCGAATTTTATTACATTTTTTAAAATATAACTGAATTGATGTGAAAAATTGTATTATTTATCAAAATAATTGAATTTATGAGAAGAAATTTTATTAAAACTTTTGTAAATAATTTAATTTTGTTTGAAAAATTTTATAAAAATTGTACTAAAATAATAATTGAATTCCTTTGAATAATTTATTACAATTTTTAATTGAAATATAATGAATTTCTAAAATGTTTTTGAAAATAATTGAGTTTTATTAAAATTATAGGTCGAAAATATTTGAATTTCTGAGAAGATTTTCATGATTTATGAAAATAATTAAATTTCGTTAAAATTGTATTAAAAATAATTGAATTTTTACCTAGAATTTTATTATTTATAAAGAAAATTGAATCCTTTTGAAACATTTCATAAAAAGTTTTTGAAATAACTGAATTTTATTAATATTGAAATTAATAATTGAATTCTGGCGAAAAGTTTTATTAAATTTTTTTAAAAATAATTGAATTTTAGTAAAAATTATGTTGTAAATAGTTGAAATACAGCGAAGAATTTTATTAAAATTTTCAAAAAAAAAATTTAAAACATTGAAAAAAGCGAAAATAATTTAATTCTTGCAAAGGATTTTATCAAAATTTTTGTAAATTATTTAATTTTTTTGAAAAATTTTATGGAAGTTTAAATTATTATTATAAAACATGAAGATAGCGATCACTCCAAGTTGAAGACTCGGAGTGCTCGCTATCCTCATGTTTTATAATAATATTCTTAAAAGTTATTGAATTTCAAAAGATTTGATTTTGAATCTTTTGAAGAATTTTAATTTCTATGGAAAAATAAATAATGATTAAATATTTATTTAAAAAAGAATTTATTAATGTTTTCGAATAATTTTACTTTTAAATTTTGTAAATAAATGTAATGGAACATTGTTTTGAGTATCTAATCATTTTTAGAGTGAATCGATGAATATTCTTTAGATTCAGGGAAAAAGTTCAAATTTTGTCTGTAAATTAGGGAAAAGCAAAATTAATTTTTTGTGGCAACTCTGCTAATTCAAATTAGCAAGCATTTTTACTAATTTAAATTAGCAAGAATTTTTACTAATTCAAATTAGTAAGCATTTTTACTAATTCAAATCTAGAGAGATAGTTCAAATTAAGGGAGTAAGCATATTAGAAAAAAACTTTCATTCATTCGAAAGGTCAAAATATGGGTGAAATTCCGTATGAATCATATTCAATTCCTGTGTCAAAAGGGAAAAATGCATATATATGCACAAAAATTGTTTCGGAGAAAAAAGGGTATGAGTGTATTTTATCGATTGGAAATTTACGACTTCCGGAACCTTGAAAAGTTTATCCAACCTATTTCAGGAAAACTTAATATTTTCCCGCTACTAGTATCAGCACACGCTGATGAATATATAGAACAAGAAAGTTGACCCTGACTTTTAGCGTGTCATGGGTTTTGCCATTTGTTCATGGAATTGGACTTGAGTCCTTATCAGCCAAGTGGAACACAAACGTGTAAAGTATAAATTACACCTTATTATAACTATACATATCCTCCCTTCCTCGTGACAAGCAGGCTTGGCCTGGAGAGAGAATGTTTCTAACGGAACAGGTGAGTTACCTGGAATCCCCCGATTAATCGATTCCCAGACTTTCGAGAGAGCTTTAGGAAGAGAGCTTGGCAGAATGGTTTAGTCATCCTCGCATTACATGATATTACGGGACATTATAGCTCGCGCACGTGATGAGTTGCGAGAATGGGACAACGACGACGACGACGCTAGGTCGGTCGTCGATGTGTTGTATGAATCATATCTTATATGATACCGAGTACGCATTCGCGGCTTCCAGGAACACGGCCGTGTAAATACACCCACCACCCGCGGCAGCAAATATGTTCCACGCATTAGAATCCCCCTTTTTCATTGAATAGACACCTACGCCTTTGACCTTCATTACATGTATATCCATACATATATACATTGCACCTTGGTCAACAATTTACAGTCTAATGCTCTTGGAAAAATTATATACGTATATACTCGAACGAAAAATTCCAATGTGGACCCGAAAACAATATAAGTTTCGCGCGAATCGTGGGTATTCCAAGCAAAAATATACTCGCACTTTCTATCATTGATTTCGATTATATATATTTAACGGTGAGATGGAAATTCGTCATTTTATCAATGCTCTGAATCATTTTCAGTGCGTGATTTTTGCGAATTTAGTTGATACATAAATGTTCATTCAAAATTCGGTAAGAAAGCTTACGGAGAACAAGGATTGTTACGTTGACAAAAAGATTGTTAATATAGAACTAACAAATTTATTTTTCTTGTCCTAACAATTCAAATTTTTTCTAATAGCAATAAATCTGTTGAGGTAACAAAAAAATTTTGTAACAACAACAAACAAAATTTGTTAGTTCTACAGTAACAATTCTTTTTTATCTGTGCTGATGATGATCTTGACATCCATAGAAAGCTAGCCATGTAAGCTTACTGCAATATTGGGGTAACATTGCCGCAAGCTTACGTAATGTTTACAACAAGCAACATGCCAGCAATTTTTAGCGGCTAAAAATTATTAGAACTAAAAAAATTTGAATTAAAACGTCTTTTTCCCAATTTTGATTGTCTGATAGCGTATGGGTGCGGCTGCTACTGCCTAAGAGATAGAACAAATTATTCTATCCTTCAGGATCTTGTTGAGAAACATTTCAACAACAATTTATGTAAATTTCAATCCATAAAAATTGCTGGAATTAAAAAAATTTGAATTGAAACGTCTTTTCCCCCAAATTTTGATCTTCTGCTAACGTACGGTTGTGGCTGCTATACTACTTAAAAGCGCTTAAAAGTTACAATTAAAGTTTCTATTCTTCAGGATGTTGTTCAGCATCATCCTAGCAACAATCTAGGTTGTTAACAATCCATAAAAAATAATAAAATTGAAAAGAATTTAATTTAAACGTCTTTATATGACAATTATGATCTTCTGCTAGTGTTCGGCTGTGGCTGCTACTATGTAAAAGCGCTTGAAAGTTGTAATACAATTTTCTATCCTTCGAGATGTTGTTCAGCAACAACCCAGAAACAATCTAGGTTGTTAACAATCCATAAAAAATAATAAAATTGAAAAGAATTTAATTTAAACGTCTTTTTATAACAATTATGATCTTCTTCTAGTGTTTGGCTGTGTCTGATACTACTTAAAAATTACAATGAAATTATCCATCCTGCAGGATGTTGTTCAGTAACATTCCAGCAACAATTTAAGTTGTTAAAAATCCATAAAAAATAATAGAATTGAAAAGAATTTAATTTAAACGTTTTTATATGACAATTATGATCTTCTGTTAGTGTTCGGCTGTGGCTTCTACTACTTAAAAATTAAAAAAAAAATTTTATCCTTCAAAATGTTGTTTACCAACATTTCAGCAACAATCTAAGTTATTCAATTAGAATTTAATTTAAACGTCTTTTTATAACAATTATGATCTTCTGCTAGTATTTGGCTGTGTCTGCTGCTACTTAAAAATTACAATAAAATTTTCTATCCTGCAGGATGTTGTTCAGCAACATTTCATCAACAATTTAGGTAAATTTCAGTCTATAAAAGTTACTAGAATTGAAAATATTGGTATTTAAACTTTTTTTTCGAATTCCGATCTTCTGCTAATGGACGGCTGTGGCTGCTACTACTTAAAATTACAATAAAATTTTCTATCCTTTAGAATTTTGTTCAGCAACAATCCTAGCAACAATTTAGGTGATTATCAACCCATAACAAATTATTACAGTTAAAAAAATAAATTTAAACGTCCTTTTTCCCAAATTTTGATCTTTTGCAAACGTTCGGCTGTGGCTACTACTACTTAAAAGTTACAATAAATTATTCTATTCTTCAGGATCTTGTTCATCAATATTTCAAAAACAATTTATGTAAATTTCAGTCCATAAAAATTTCTGGAATTAAAAAATTTGAATTTAAACGTCTTTTTTTTTCCAAATTTTGATCTTCTGCTAACGTTCGGCTGTGGATACTACTACTACTTAAAACTAGTTTTTTCTTTACTTTATGCCATATTTTCCCTTTTTTAGAATAATTTTGGTCTTGTAATAATATTAATAATAATAATTGACAAATCCAGATCATGCAAATTTTTTTCTATGAGAAAATAAAAGTTTCGTTAATTTTTAATTCATTAAGATTAAAAGTACTTTGCTAAATAATAAATGTTTTGGTACAATTAACTAATTGTTTTTAATTACTTTTATGAAATTAAATAATGCAAATAAAATGAGAACATTTAATTAATATATGTTAATTTAAAATGTTTGACTTTTATAGAATCTTGAATTAAATTTTAACTCCCTGGTAATATTTTTGCAGTGCGTAATCCTATAAAGAGTTAATTTGCAATTACGTACAGGGTGTTAATTCCTCTTAGTGTTAACACACAGGGAATAAAATTTTAAACCCAAAATTTTTGCGACTTCTATTTTAGAATTCTGTTTGTAGTTAAAATAGCTTCATAACTTTTTCAACTTCTCGTCTCGTCGATACATTTTTATCTCCTTAAAAATAATATTTGTCTTGACAATACCAGCTTTTTCTGCCTCAAACGTCATTTATTATCTCATCAGAAGAACGTTATCGTTCTCAATTTTATAAATATTTAAAAAAAAATGCACTTAAAATTTATTGATAGTAGAAAAAAAGACGTTGTCTACTTGAACTATGTATGTTGTCTATTTGTACAATTTTACTTGTACAACTTGGATTTTTTTTCTATACGATATAATTAGAAAATAAGGCATAAGTGCAATTGAAATTTTTAATTTGAAAAGAAAATATGAAAGGGATAATATGCAGACAATAATGGGGATCCTACCTCTTCTTTTTCCTGTTTAAAGGTTATTAAGTACCTGCCGCCAAAGAAGGTCCTTAAATTTTTTCTTCATTTTTATAACCTTGTCCGAGTAAAGCAAGAAGTTTAAAGCAAGAAAAGTAACTTGTACTTTTTAATTGCAAACCGAAAGATTATTCTGGTGGCTTTTTCTTATTTTTTCATTTCGGAAATAGGATATTAAAAAAATGTTTTTCGACATATTAACTGGAAATTTATTTTTTTTATTGTTCAATTTAGATATGTTGACAAATAGTTATTTTGTGTCAATTTTTTTGTACTGTAGTTATTTACAACTATTTTTGTATAATTATTTACTACTATTGTATAATTAATTACTACTATTATTGTATAATTGTTTAATACTGTTATTTATTATTTATTGATTCTTATTTTATTATTAACTTTCATTTGTTAAACTATTCAGCTGGAGGCTCACTTTCATCTTCATTCTCATTTTCATCTTCATTGTCTACTTCATTTTCTTCTTCATTTGCTTCCTCATTTTCGTCTTTAATTTCAGCTTCATTTTCCGTCTCATTTTCAGCTTCATTATCAGCATCATTTTCGTCCTGATTTTCATCCTCATTTTCAGGTTCATTTTCCACCAACTCATTTTCAATGGCTTCAAGTTTTTCCTGAAATTGTTTTCCCCAACATCTCGAGACCCTCACCATTCGCCTTTCTATAACCTGGGGCTGAAGTTTTCATTTTCTCTAACCACCTTGAAACATTTTCATATTTGCTGACGTCAAAACCAAACACCTAAATTGTTTAAAAAAAAGAGGAGAAAAAAAATTATGAGTGTTGCAAGAATATTAAAAAGTTGAAAATTTATGACTGAATCATGTTGCACAATCATGAGGGTAACATTTACTCATAACATTGCAATTGAATTTCAATTATTTATTTTCATTTTTCACACTTGTCAATTTAGTGTCAAATCGTTTTATTAGTTCTGAGTGTGATTTTTTTGGAAGAGAAGAAAAATTTTAAATGAAAATGTTTAGAGGAATATTTTTTTCTATAACAATTAATATACCTCACTTGTTGTCACTGTCGCTGTTATTGACAAATCTGCAATTGTCAAATTTTTCCCAGCTACGTAATCTTGGCCTTCTAGATATTTATCTAACATTTCATAAACTTCCTCAACTCTTGGATATTTTGTTGAATCAAATTCTTTTCGTCCATAGAATGCGACAGGATACTAAAGAGAAAAGTTTTTTTTTTATAAATATAATTTTATTTTACACTGAAAAAAATGTATTTGATTCAAATAACCGATAACTAGTCTATTTTCAAATTAATATTTACTTCAATCAAATAATTTTCACTTTTATGTAAATTGAGTAAATTGTAGTTAAAACAATTAATTTTTAATTTAAGTCAAATAAATTATATTTCAATCAATAATTTCAGTATTTGATGCAAATGCATTTTATTTTTTTTATTTTAATAGAAATTATTTCATACAAATAAATTATTTGATAATAGACACGTAAAATTGACTAATTACTAATTACTCATCACTAGATGCTAATTACTATTAACTAATATTTTTTTAATATAAAAAATATACACATGAATTTTTATTTAAATTAGAATATAATAAAAAAAATAAAATAGAAATTTTCAAACTTTTCTTACATAATAAGCAGCGATTGCTTTATAAAGTGTTCCAATATCGAAATATAAACGATGATCGACCAATGCTCGACTGCCCGGATTTTTTGGATATAATCTTTCATTTTGATCGTACTGATCAGCCAGATAAGCTAAAATTGCTCGGCTATAATTATTTACATAATTTTTATTAATATTTTAAATTCGAAATTTTTTTATTTTATGTCTCGACTTATTCTTTATTTATTTGAACTTTTTTTTATGGATATAGAAAATTGCACATCAACCGAAAGATTATAATATAAAATATAAACTCGCATAGGCCGGATCTGACAGATGCCAGTGAGATAAGTAGAAAATTTAGTTGATTACCGGATCTTCACTGTATTAAGTGAACTCATCATCGTCCCTTATTAATTCGATTAAGGGCTTTCAAACCATAAAACATTTATGTTGTCTAAGTAAATAATAATTATAGACATACTCTTCTCGATTTGTTTATGAAAACATTTATTTTTCGTTATTATTAAGTGCAAGAAATACATTCTATTTATTTTTTGTTCACTTTTTTAATAGAAAATTCATTTTTTATTCAATATTTTTTATTAATTTTTTTAATATTAAATTGTTTTAAATTTTTTATTTTGTAATTATATATTGTTGAAATAATTATTTAATTTCATTTTTTAATTGTTTATTTATTCAATATAGTTCAATATTAATTCAAAATAGTCTTTTGCCCATATTCGTACAAAATTCTTTAAAGATACAACAATTTTATTTTTATTTTATTTATTATTTTTTTTATACTAAATAAAAATTATAAAAAATACCAAAATTTTAATTCAATAGTTTATTTTGTTTATTCACTATAATAAAAATAATAATAATATCTGCGGGAACAGATTTTGTAAATAAATAAATAAATATCGTTTAGCATTTGTCTCATTTATGTTTATAATTTTTTTTTTATTTTTGAAGTTAACGTTTTTTTTATACCTGATTAATGATAAAAATTCAGGGTGTCTATTAACCGGGAAATAGCCGGAATTTAATTTGACCGGGAAAAACCGGGAATAAGCCAGAAATTTTTTTACTAAATTAAAAAAGTTTTATTATTTTAATTTGTATTTAAAAAATCGCTTTTTATTTCAATTTTTATAGATATTTATACTGTTCTCTAAATTTGAATTGGTTAAAAATAATTAATTTGATAGTAAAAAATCAGTCACTGATTCAAATATAGTATGTAAATCAATTGAAAAAAAACAATGGAATTAATAGAAATTTTTGTATTCATGTATTCATGTAAAAATTTATGTAAATTATTTTAAAGAATTTTATTTAAATTTTTCGAAAATAATCAAAGGAAGTTAGTCACCGTAATTATAATTTTTTTTTTAAATTTCTTCGCAATATATTCAATAATTATTGTCATAAATAGTAAAACTCAGTGCAGAGTTTCCATTATTTTTAATAAGTACAATTTTAATCGAATTCCTCAAAAAATGTAATTATTTTTAAAAATTGTATTGAACTTCGTCGAAAGAATTCAATTATTTCTAGAAACTGTAAAAAAAATCTTCTTAAGAATCCAATTATTTCCATAAATAGCAAAATTCTTCAGATTTACTAAATTCTTTTGAATATTATTTAAAAAAAAAATTGTTCACAAGAATTCAATTATTTTTCATAAATTTTCATAAAATTCTAAAAAACAATTCGATTATTTTCAAAAGTAATAAAATTCTTCGCAAAAATTCAATTATGTTTAAAGTTTTTTTTAAATTCTCCTCAAAATTTCAATTATTTTTATAAATAATTAAATTGTTCTCCACAAATTCAATTATTTTCAAAAATTTTAATAAAATTCTACGCAAACTAATAACATTCTTTTGAAGGATTCAATTACTTTTATAAATAGTAAAATTCTTTGAAGAAGAATTTTCCAAATTTGTATTAATTAAAATTAATAAAAAAAAACATTATTTTCGAAAAATTTAAAGAAACTCGTCCAAAGAATTTAATTATAAAAACTCTAATAATAATTTTTGAAGCCATTTTGTAGATTTATTTATGTTCAGAATCAAATAAATTTATATTGATGAGAAAGAAAACCGGGAAAAATTAGAACAAAGCTGGGCGAAACCGGGAATTTTGTTGAACGACAATAGTAGACACCTTGAAAAATAATTTAAACAAAATTATTATTAGTTATTATTTTTAATTTATTATTATTATTATTTAAATATTTATGTAACAAGAAGAAAGAAGATTACTTGAAATTTTGCCTTTTCTATTTTTATAAAAGAAAATATTTACTTATTTTTAAATTGTTTTCATGAAAATATTAAAATAATTTCTTGTCATAATGAATACAGTTTAGAAATAGTTTGTTTATGCAAAAAGAGAATAATATTGAATAATATTAAATAATATTAATAATGAACAGAGTTGCCATCTAGGTTTTGCTTTAACACGTGAAAGGAAAGTTCAACTGCTGATAAAATAGAATTTTTTCTCTTCAATCAATTTTGTTTATTAAAAATTTATCGTTTTCATGCGAAACCGGTTTTACCTTTCACCGAGTTTATAATCGCCATCCACCAAAGTTGGAATCAATTTTTGAGGATTCATCTGAATTTAAAAATAAATAATAAATTTTTGAAAAATGAGTGTAAATTAAATATTAAAATTATAAATTAAAATTTTTTAAATTATTAATTATTCTTTTAATATTAATTATTTATTTACTAATAAAGAAAAATTTTCAATTATTCATTAGTAATAAAAAATTGAGAAAAAAATTTGTGACTAATTTTTCCATTTTAATAAAATAGTTAAAATTCTTCTCTAGAAAAATTAGTGAAAATTCAGTCGACGAATTTTTTACTGTAATTTAGATTTGAACATAAACAAATAAAAAAAATTAGACTAACATAATAGGTAAACAATGTAATTGATTTATTGTAAATTATAAATAATCTACGATAATAATTTATTTAAAATATAATCTATAATTAATTATAAATTATAAATAATTTACCTCTTCGTATTCAGGTGTTTGATGTTCACCATTTTCTAAGTCGACTGTAATGAAATTCACTTCAATACCAATAGCCTCAGCTGTTAATAAAATTGCTCGACATGATGAGCATGTATACAATCCATACAAGTCAACTGACATTTTTTTACTTTCTTCTTTCTTTTTGTTTCGCAACAATAAAAAATAATTCACTGAATTAAGGAATTTAGAAAAAAAATAATTTCCCTGTAATTAATAATTTTTTTTACCATTAATTAGAAAGAAATTTTACCGATTTTTTTTCAAATAATTGTAATATATTTTTTAACAAAATTTACATATTTGAAAAAATAATCATTTTTAGGGAAAAGTGTCGCGTGTTTGATATCAATCCATAAACTGAGCATAGATTTTCTTTTAAGCTCGTAACTTCTTGTTATATGTCGCTGTCTATAGAGTAAAATTACAATATACGTCATTTTTGCATTAATAATCAAAAGAGAAGGAAATTATTTGAGCGGATCTATAATATAGTTTATCAAAATTTTCAAATTAAAATTTTTAAAATTTTTTATTATTTATTACAATTATTAATATTTTTTTATTATTATGGTTTTTTTATTATGTTAGTTCTTTTTTACGATCCGAAAGTTTCGAATTTTTAAATAAATGATTATTGTATTGTACTTTTTATATTATTATTATTATTATTATTATTATTATTATTATTATTATTATTATTATTATTATTATTATTATTATTATTATTATTATTATTATTATTATTATTATTATTATTATTATTGTATTTTACTTCCAATAAAATTTGAATTTTATTAAAAAATTTGACGTGCTACGAAAAACAGTATAAAAGAAGCAAATTTAGCTACTATTTTAAAAAAAAATTACTAAAGACATTTATTTCTTTAAAAAAAAGTCACTAATGGTAGGTATCAACTTTTTTCTAATTATAATTATTATAAATTTGAAATTTATATTATAATCATTATAAACAAATTATAATTATTATAATTAATTAGAATTTCAGAATTTATTTTGAAAATATTTAAACAGAAAAACAAATTTCCTTTTCTTCAACATTTAAAAAAGTTTGAGGGAAAATGATTTTTTTGCTTATTTAGAAAATAAAAGTACCGAATGAAAATTATTTGAAACAAATTTTATTTGTCTTTTTAAATCACAATTCAACAACAGTCTTTATATATAATATAATTTAATGTACAGATGGATAAACTAATTGTAATGGACAGTAAAAAAGAAAACATTTAAACTTATAGTATTGAATATATTAATTTTTGTATAATAAATGTTTTTGTGCGAATTATTATTTTTTTTATGAAATACTGGTAAAATAGATTTTATGAGTCAAGAAATAATGGGCGAATGAATTTATTTCTTCATAGCATCGACAAGACCTTTGAAAGCTTTTGCACCTTCTCCATTTGTTCCCTCGTAATCGGTAGCTTCTTTCTTTATTTTTGAGTACCATTTCGAGACATTTTTGAAACTGCTAAGGTCGTAGTCCATAACCTGTTGAAATTAATGCAATAATTATTATTAGTCGCATTATTATAAATTTTAATTGGAGCATTCGTTATTTAAAATTATAATAATTAATATAATTATTTAATTTGAATATTTATTACCAATTAATTAATAATTTAGATGTAGAAATAATTTAGGGAATGTAATTGATAAATTATAAGTTCATTTTTCATTATGATAATCATTATTTAATTTGTATATTCGTTACGAATTAATTAATTATATAGATTATCATAATTATTTAATTTCTATGTTAATTACAAATTAATTAATTATATAATAGATAAAGAAATAGTTTTATGAGTGCTAGTTAAATAATTGGTTCATTAAGATAATCATTATTTATAATTTCTAAATAATAATTATTACAATTATTATAATAATAAATGTGTTTTGATGGTATAATTATAATAATAATTGTAATATAATAATTATAAATATTATTTTTTGAATAATTCATTACTAATTAATTAATTATGTAGATATGGAAATAATTTTGGGAATAATTGATAAATTACTGGTTCATTGACAGCAGGATTTTCTAATTAAATTAAATTAGTAAATTAGTAAACAAATAACTGAATTAATTAATTTTTTTATAAATAAATAAAATTAGTAAATTAGTTAAATTTTTGTTTTAGAAAATTTTTTTCATTAATCTATTCGGTATATGAAACTAATTTCCCATGGCTGATTAATTGTAATAATAAATTTATTAATAAATAATTATAATTATAAATTATTAATCTTGTCAATTACCTCAAAGTTTGAAACTGTAGCAACAAGGGCAAGATCGGCAATTGTCAAATTTTTTCCAGCTACATAATTTTCACCTTCGAGGAATTTGTCCAAAAATCCTAAAGCTGTTGCGATTTTCTTGTAATTTTCCTCATCTTTGGGAGCATTGGCGAAAATAATTGGATACTAAAAGAAACAAATTATATTATTCATTCAAAATATATTTCATCATTATTAGTGAAATTTTTGTTTTTCAAACTTGAGAAAATTTTTTTCTACAAATAACTTACGTAATATGCTGAAAATGCTTGATAAAGTGTTCCCAAATCGAAGTATAATCTTTGATTAACGACAGCACGTTTCTTGGCGTCTTTGGGATAAAGTGAATCATTTTTTCCATATTGATCAGCCAAATATGTGATAATGGCGCGACTAAAAATTTATAGAAAGAAAAAAAATATCTTATAATTTTTCTTTTATTTTCCTCTTTCTGGTTATTTAAATACTTATTAAATTTTAATTGTTAATTTCAATTGTTAATTTCAATTGTTCGCAAAAATAGTTGCATTCTAAATTTTGAAAGTTTTTTTTTTATAATTTTATGACTTTTTTGGGGTTAATGTTTAATTACTAATTAAATTTTGATTGTTCGATACAATAATCGATGTATTGAAATTTATTTTTAAATAATGTAATTAAATCATATTATTGTAAAACAGTTAATTTTTTTATTCTGAATTTTTTTTTTTATTCGAAAATTAAAATGTAGACAAATATGAGAGGAATTATGTTTTTATGGAGAAAAAAATGTAATTATTGTTTCTTACCTTTCCCACAGGTAGAAACCGTTATCATCCATTGTTGGAATAGTGTGTTGAGGGTTCATCTGTTACATTAAGAAAATTATCATTATTAAGCTATTGTGACAATTACGATTTCTATGAAAATTGCGAGAATTGTGTCAATGACGCAGAAAAAGTAAGATTTTCTAAGTGAAAATAATGATAATAATAATAATAATAATAATAATAAAAAAAATTATACATATACAAAAATAATAAAAGAACAATAATAATAACAATAAGAATAATAATTTCTTTATTTTACTTAGAAGATTGATAACTTTTTTAAATACTATTAATATGAATAATAAAATAAAATAATAATAATAATAATAATAATAATAATAATAATAATAATAATAATAATTATTATTATTATAATTAATACCTAATAATAATTAATAATAATTTTTATTTATTAAATATTATTAAATTATTTAATTTCTAATTATTAATTAGTAAATTATATTTATAATTATATCTTATTTAATTTTGTTATTATTAATCTTTATTTTAATTATTTTTAACTCTATTATTTTTCATAGTAGGTAGAAAATTGCAATGAAAGTTGAAAGCTTTTTTTTTTAATAAATTTTTTTTTACCTTAAGATATTCAGGTTTTAAATGTTCCCCCTTCATTAAATCGCAAGCTTTTAAATTTAGCTTAACTCCTAGAGCTGCAGCAACCAATCGAACTGCACGGCATGGCGAACTGCCGGGTAATTGATATAAGTCAACTGCCATTTTGATATTCTGAAATTTAAAAAAATTAAAACAATTTAATTAATTAATTATTGCAGAAAAAATTTAATTACTATAAATATAAAAAAAAATTTCATTAATTATTATTTTTTAATTTGTAAAATGAGTATTTCGAGGAGAATATTTATATGAATTCAATGAAAATTTATCGAAAAAACATTTCAAAATCAAATAAATTTTTTTCTATATTTATTTTTTCTATTTCATTTATAAAACAATAAATTATCAAATTTTTTTTTTTTGCTTTATTGCAATCAATAATGTATTTATTTACGTATTTTTTTTTATTTATTCATTTATATTTTTTATTTACTTACTTTTTCTGTTAATGATTTTCTATTTACTTATTTTTTATTTTTTATCTATTATTTATTTAGTTTATTTTTTTTCATTTATTTGTATATTCTTTTTTCCAATTTGCATTGAAGGTTTTATGTTTTTGTTACTCTAACCTTGACTATTGTTCGTATTTGAAGAATAATCTATTTTATTGATTGAAACTTTTCCCATTTTTTACCATGTTCAAGGAAATAATTTGTTTTTTTACATTGTGCATTGTCGTCAAAAAAAGAAAAAAAAAAAAAAAAAACAAGAATATATTTGTGTAATCAAATGAATTTTCTTGTTACTTAGAAAATTATAAAGAATAAGATATTTTTTTCCTTGATTTTTTTAATAACATTTCCGATTAGTGTTTTTCTTTAATTAGCAATCATTTTTTGTAATGAATTACATTTATAAATTTTTTAGTTTCAAAAATAAATTTAGGTACCTGTAATTTAATTGAATTTAAAGTGAAATTAAATTTAAAATTAAATTCGAGATTAAATTGATTTCGAAATTAAACTGAATTTGAAATTAAATGCAATTCAAAATTAAGTGAAATTCGAAATTTAATTAAATTTATAGCAAAATTTAATTGAATTCGAAATTAAATTAAATTGAAAGCAAAATTAAATGTAATTGTAAATTAAAAATTGCAAATAGAAATTATTGTAAAATATTTAAAATATTATTTAAAATAATTATATTTTACGCTAAATTGCAAACTTTGTTTTCTCAATGATATTATTTATCTTTGAGCATAAAATTACAGTTATTTTAAAAACATTTTATCAATGTTTGTAAATTATAAAGAATTCCGTAGGCTGTGAATAATGATAAAATCTCGTTATCTTTTTTATAAAAACTCGACTCGACTGTAATGTATAATTAATTATTACACAAGTACAACTAGTTTCTATTCAATTACATTTGAAGGCTGAATCGGCATAGTTTGCAGGAATACCAAGAATGCTAATACTTTTCAATGACCTATAACAATACTATATTTAGAAATATTGTAAAATCATAAGAATAACCAAGTAAATTTTTATTTAAATTTTATTTACAAATAATTAGAATAACACAAGTTGTCAACGTGGGAAATATTTTTAATTAGAAATTAGAATATTCTCTATTTAAAAACATGTTCAAAATTTTAATAGTCAAATAATTTTTTTCCCTTTTAATATTTATTTCATTTAGGAAATATTTATTTAATTTTCGAATTAGATTTTAATTTTAATAAATTTATTTATTTAATTATTTATCTAAATTATTTATTTTATTTTTGAATTAAATTTTAATTTCAATAATTTAAAATTAATAATTCTTCTTTTTAATACTTATTTCATTTAATATTTATTTAATTTTCGAATTTAATTTCAATTTTAATAATTTAAAATTAATAAATCCAAATAAATAAAGAAATATTGTATTTTTTATTCTTTTTATTTCGAGTATTTTGTTATTATAAAAGTTCAACGACAGTGCGCTTTCTTAAACAATCGATATCTTCAAAGTAGTTTCACCCTTTTCTGCATATAAATATAAACTCTGGTATAGAACTCGAAAATAATCGATAGTAAATTTTCGAAAAAAGCAAATGAATGAAAAAAGAAATTAAATAATTTTTTAATAAACTAAATTTCCTTGAAAACAATTTTTTTTGTATTCAATTTATATTTTGTTTCGTACTATTTTTTCCCTTAATTTCCAAACTAAAATTATGGACAAAAAAAAATTAAAATTTATTAAAATTTTTTTCCACCGTTTTTATAAATATTTTTTTTAATTATCATTTTAATTGGTCTGTTTATAATCTTGTAGATATTTAATATTCTCCTTGTAATAATAATCTATATTTTTATTCGATTGACAAAAATACAGTAAAGCATTCAAGTTTTCTTTTCAAAATATTGTTTTTATTTATAACATTTGTAGTTGAATTGATTATTTATAACTTGTTATACTTTAATTTATTTCTTATATACTTTATTTTAGGAAAAATAAATAAAAAATAATTCCAAAAAAATTAAAATGCTTAAATGTAATAATTTTTTAATAAACAAATTCTTTTTATGAATAAATGTAATTTAAATGTAATCAAATGTAATTGAATGTTTTTCACTGCTTCTGTTTCGGTAAAAAAAATTAAAGTGAGTTACTCGTTTTATTGTAAAATGAAAATTATTTTTATTGTATGAATTTTTGTTTAGAAAAATGTTTTATTGAAGTGCTTAAATATTTCTTTAAACAATTTTTTTTTTATTAAACTAGTGAAAATTATTTTACTAACCTTAGAAGGTATAACAGGTGTCACTTGAGGAAGTTGAGCGGTAGAAATTCAAAATGAAACTGAATGGGTTTGACTCAACTGCTTCTCTATAAAGGCCGGTTACGGTTTCGTCATCACTCAATGACGATTACTCATAAGGGCGTTAAAGTATCATTAGCTAATCATTAGAAAATCGGTAACTTTTCAAATAATTTTATTTTATTTTTTTAAAATGTAAATGTAAATTTTTAATCTGTTCAAAAATTTCCACTTTAGGAACTAAAGAAAAATTTATTTAATTATTTCCAGGATACCTACGATGACAAAGCAGAAAAAATGTAAAATAAAATTTTAAATTTAAGTTAAATAAAAAAATAAACAATTTTTGCTTATTTTTACATTTTCTGATAAAAGAAAATCCATTAATAAATAGTAACAATGTTAAATATATAAATGATGAAACTGATAGTAATTATACATGATATAAATTATACCATGAGAAATATTTCACATTTCAGTGTTTTTCTTTTTCTGTCAAGTCAACATGACGAAGCATTTTTTCGTCTCCAAATAATATAAGGAAACATTTTTTTTTAATAACACTGTTATAAATTATTTTTTTCAAGAAAGAGACAATTTTTTCCTTACAGTTGCGTTAAAAAGTTTATTTCTTATTTAATTTTTCACAAAATTGAAGAATTTGCAAAATTTCCAAAAAGTATATTTTCAATAAATAAATAAATCTAAAAATATAATTAATTATTAATTTAATATCTTGAGCATAATATTTAAAATATTAGAGAAATTGTATAATTTTTTTAACCCAACTATCATTCTCAAAACTTTATCTCAATCTTGATGGACAATCGATCATTATTTTTAAATGTAGAAATATCGATTATTTTAAAAACTTTGTATTTCAACAAAAAAATAAAATTTATTTCAATTCAGTTCGTAAACCAACTGCATTGACTTGAATTCTTATAAAATAACTGTTTTGAATAAAATTGTAAAAAAAATTAAGAAATAAATAAATAGAAAAAAATTAAGAAATCAACTTTTTAGTGTAACTAAAAGTTTCTAAAAAATGATCTGATTATATATAGAGAATGTTCTAATTTTCACAGTGATAATACTTTCTCAATAATTTTTGAACTCCATGTTTGATTAGTAATTTATTTTTACTGCGTAATAATAATTTTTCACTAATATTTTTAATGAAAATTAATTTACTAATATAATTAATAATTATTAATTCAGTGTAATTAATTGAAGGTGGTTGATGAAAAATTGGTGGATCATCTTTAGCACAACTGAAATATTGCAGAAGTTCCATAATAAATTTTTTAAGTTAACTAACATAAGTATAATCTTGATGAACTCTCGTAATTATTTTGAAAAATAAAGAAATATTGATTTTTTAGAAACTCTACATGTTTCAGTAAAAAATAAACTTTAGTTCAATTTAGTTAGCAAACCGACTATTTTTACAAAAAAAATTTTTAGAACAAAAGTGAAAAAAGTCTACTAAGAAATAAAGTTTTTAGTGGAAATTAAAATTATTATACTTGATTAGTGAATGTACTAATTTATTTTGACTATTACACTGAAAAAAATGTATTTGATTCAAATAACCGATTTCTTGTCTATTATCAAATAAATATTCACTTGAATCAAATAATTTTTATTCAAATCGATTAAATTGTATTTGCTTCAAATACTGAATTTATTGGTTCAAATACAATTTATTTTATTAAAATTAAAATTATTTGACTCAAATAAATATACACATAAATCAGATTAGTATATTGTGCAACAAGTACAGAAAGAAGCTGTTTTCCGACGAGTGCAAAGTTTGCTGCTCCGAGCGAAGCGAGGGCAGTAATTTGCACGAAGTTGGAAAATCTTCTTTCGTACGTGTTGCACACAGTACTTTGTGCAACACCTGTTTACCGAAAAAAGTTCTTTTTATACATTTCTAATCAATAAATATAGTTTTATGTTGATTATAGCGTATATTATACTGTTTACAAAAAAGTGTGCAGGAAAGTATACTTTCCTGCACACTTTTTTGTAAACAGTATAATATACGCTATAATCAACATAAAACTATATTTATTGATTAGAAATGTACAAAAAGAACTTTTTTCGGTAAAACAGGTGTTGCACAAAAGTACTGTGTGCAACACGTACGAAAGAAGATTTTCCAACTTCGTGCAAATTACTGCCCTCGCTTCGCTCGGAGCAGCAAACTTTGCACTCGTCGGAAAACAGCTTCTTTCTGTACTTGTTGCACAATATACTATTCTTGTATCAAATAATTTTTCAATTATATATTTATTGGATAATAAATAAGTATGATTACTTGATATTTGAATCAAATATATTTTTTTCAGTGTCTGTTAATTATTTTGCACTACTTTTGACTCTGTGAAAATTAATTTATTAATATAATTAACAATTCCTAATTTAATATAATTAATCAGGGAGAAAAATATCTTTGGCACATAATATGAAATATTTACCGAAATTTCAAAATACATTTTTTCAAATATTACAAGTATTTAATATAACTAACTTTTTAACCTTTAGCTTAATCTTGATCGACAATTATCCACGAGTAGTATTTTTTAAAATAAAGGAATATTGATTTTTTAAAAACTCAATGTTTCAGCAAAAAATAAAATTTATTTCAATTTAGTACGCAAACCAACTAAGTTCACTTGAATTTTTACAAATTAACTATTTTCAAGAAAGTTACAAAAAAATTTACTAAGAAATAAATTTTTAGTTTAATTAAAAGAAAAAAATTTATAATTTTAAAATTTTAAAACCTTTGTGAACTAAAAACAACAAATTTGTTTAGAAACTGTTCAAATTTATATTCATTATGATAATTTTTCACTAATTTTAATTCTGAAAATTAATTTATTCATTTAATTAATAATTATTAAATAAATATAATTAATTCAATGTGATAAATTCATAACTTACTGGATTTCCAATAGTTTGAAACTTTAATTTAATTTATTGTATTGAATTATATTGAAAAAATTTAAAAAGATTAAAAATTAAACAAAAAATAGTGAGACAAATGACAAAAAATGCGACTCAGCGGAATATTTTTATGTCTTCGGATTATAACTAATGTGGAAATAATAGCAACGCATACAGAATGGTTTCAAAGTTTGATCAATTATATTCAAGTTGATTCAAGAAATTACCAGGTATTTATAATAACCGACAATGATAAGCAAGATTTGAGAAGAGAATTTGTTTTCAAAATTCCAACAATTTTGCCAACTCGAATGGTGAATTTTGATTGCGTACAAAATACGGAATCAAATTGTTTGAAAAATCACCAATTTCTGGAAGATTTTCGACAAACAAATTTGTTTATCATCGTTCCATCGTCAAATGCGTCGGAAACGGTAAACAAGACAATGATTGCAATTGATTTTTTGATCCGTTTATCGAAAGGTCGAACACGACCAAAATGTCTGCTTATTCTACCAATGAAGGAAAACAAGTTTTCGTACAAGAAATTGTTACGCAATCTCTGGACTCAACGAGTATTGGATGCCACGATTCTTGAATTTGAACAAACATCATCTGCAGGCAACAATTTTAGCAAAAGAATGAATCAGAGATTCTTGAGGATCATTCAGTATAATCCGTTTCTAGAGAGAAAGAATTTTTACAATCGAAAACTATCGCCAAAAATCGAATGGTTTCCAAACAAACTTGAAAATTTGCATCAATGGTATTTGAAGACAAGTTTGTTAAATATGATTCCCTTGGCGAATGTGACGCGCAATAGTTCTGGTCACATCATCCAAATGACGGGCACTGATGCAAATTTGTTGAATTTCATGGCAAAAGAAATGAATTTTTCTTTAAAAATGGTTCCACACAATTATACGGAGTTGGGAAGCTTTCGTCGTTACGGCAATCAAACTGACGGATTAACAAGAATGCTGGAGAATAATACACTGAATCTTCTGGCGAATACACTGTTTGGAACAGAAAGTGTGCATCATACTTGGGCTGAAATTAGTCGAGGAATTGAATACACAACGATTCAAGCTGTTGTGCCGATTCAATATGAACAAATTTCACACACGATTATCACTGGAAAAATGTTGACAACAACTGGAATTTGTGCAGTTATGATTATTTCCTTGCTCATCTTGGCTGGAATACTAAAATTGGAGAAAACTGTCTGGAAGCCTCTTGCATTGTTCCAAATACTTTTTGGATTCGCCGTTGTGAACGAGCCAAAACAAAATGCTGATAGAATCATTTTTGCCACGATTTTATTTACGTCGATGATTTTGGCAATGAACATCTATGAGGTATTTACCGATCTTGGCGTGAATAATGAAATTGAAATCGAAGTTAACACTCTCGATGATTTGCTTAAATCGGGATTAAAATCAAAAATCTCCGCTGATCTGAAGAAGGTTATTATAAATAACAGTATCAATCAATCTGCACTTAATGCAATATTAAGAAAATCTGAAGGAATTCCATTCAATAGACTTGACGATTGTCTTGACGAATTGGTGAATCAGAGAAATGTTTGTTGCATTCTGGAAGCACCGATGATTGAGTATGCTTTTGAAAAATACAGACACAAATCGGGTGAGGAAATTATGAAAATTGTACCAGAAATTCTTCGGCATTCGTGGTACTATTGGTATTTTGAAAAAGGATCTCCATTTATGCCGGAATTCAATCGTCTATTTCTTCGATTACGAGAAAATGGAATTCAAAGCAAATTGAAGGAGAAGCCGAAGCATTTGTTAGTGGGCACTAACGATCAAATGGAGAATGGAGATACTCAAAAAATTTGCGATGCAGTCAGATTTTTTTTCAAAATCTTTCTTATTGTTGATGGTTTGATAATTGTCGTCTTTTTTCTCGAGCGCTTCATTCCACGATGTAATTTCTTCAATTGAAAAAAGAAAGACTTCTTAATCTTTTCACTGATTTTCTTAATCCGGGTTGCTACAAAAATTTAAATTTTGTTTTTCCCTAATTTCCAAACATAATTTTGACTTTTTTCCTAACCCTAAAGAATATTCTGTTTCACTCTCAAAATGATTATGTACATACTCAAAAAATTGTTCTATTACTTTTAATTGCGAACTTCTTTAATTGTACAATTATTCGAAAACATCAATAACTTCATTTTTCATCAAGTTGAAGTCCACAACGTTGATCAACGAAAGAAACTGTTCACTTAGTAAATTAATTAAAAATGACGCAGCAATATTGACACAAAAATATTTAGAAAAAAAAAGATTGACATTTATATTTTGATAATAATTATTTTACAATTAAATATTAATTTAAAAATAATACTTGAATGCATTAAATAAATTTTTTTCGTTTATAAACGTTGTGGACTTCAACTTCGTCATTTTTCGATAAATATTTAATCATTATTATTTTTCCATAGGAATTAAGATTTTCAAAAATTCCAAATTCAAGCCTTTTGAAATTCAATAAGCTGTAAGAATATTGTTATAAAACATGAAGATATCGATTTCTTCATGTTTTATAATAATTAAAGATGATCGAGTGATAAATACATTATTTTATATTATAACAATATTGGTACTGTAATTACTTCAAAATTATTTTCATAATTTCAATTCAATTATTATTTTCTAGAATTTCTAACTAAAATTCTTTTTTGACTAAATTATTTTTAATAATTTTTGAAAAAGTTCTTTGAGAATTTTTAAATCCATTTGTTCACAATTCAATTTTACGAAATTTCGCGATTATTTGAAAATTCTTCAATTAAATATATATTAGAAAGTAAAACTTCAAATAATGTTAAAAAAAAATTCAATTAAACTTATCAAAAAAAAATTAATTCTACAGAATTGTTAAATAATTATGAAAAATTCAAATTTTCATAGATTTTAATTTGAAACCTTTTCAAAATTCAATTACTTCCAAGAATCCACGTTATGATACTTTTAATATTCAATTATTATCTGAAATTTTAACTTAAATTAATTTTTAAATCAATTTCTTTTCTATTAGAAAATTCTACGAGAATTCAATTATTTAACTACCAAAACAAAGAATTTATTGAATAATTGAATTCTCATAAAAAATTTTATCAACTTAAATAATTGAATTCTTTCGACGAATTTTAATAACATTTTTAAGAATAATTGCTTTTTTCTAGGAATTCGATTAAAATTGTATTAAAAATAATTGAAATTCTGCGATGTGTTTTATTATTTATGAAAATAATTGAATCCCAGTAAAAAATATTATTTATGAAAAACCATTGAATTATTGCGAAGAAATTTATAAAAAATTTGCTAATAATTGAATTCCTGTAAAATTTGTATTGTTTTGTGAAAATAATTAAATATTTTCCTAAAATTGTATTAAAATTTTTTTAAATCCGTAAATCTTCAATGAAATCTGTAATAATCTCTAAAAATTACTGAATTTACATTTTTTCTTGTTAATAAATTTTTTGGTTAAAAAAAAATGTTTTAAATACGATGCAAATGTTTGTTGTTCAAATGCATTTATCGATTTCTTTTAATTACAACAAGAAAAGCTTTCATATTTTTGAAATATGCGAAGTCGGAAAATTTACGTAAATATCATGAACTTTACTGTTCTGAATAATCAATATTTAAAATACTTTCTTTGAAATTATAAAGTCACTATGATAATAAATTTTTACTAATATTTTAAAACTCTTAGAAAATTAATTTACTTATGTAAATGATAATTATAAATTTAATACAGTTGATTGCAGAAAAAAAGAAATTTAAAACATTACAGACCTTTCAAAATAATTTGCTTTTTCATTTAATTAAAAATTTTTTAACTTTACTTACTTTCTTTACTTTTACTTAGTCTCGATGAACATTAATCTCTGATCAGCATTTTGTAAATGAAAAAATATTATTAATTTTTTAATAACTTTATATTTCAAGAAAAAAAATTTATTTCAATTCAGTTCTTAAACCAACTGCGTTGACTTCAGTTCTTATAAAATATCTGTTTTTAAGAAAGTTGCAAAAAATGTACTAAAAAATAAAGATTTTAAGTAGGAACTCTTGAAATTTATTTTCACAGTGATAATAATTTCTCAATAATTTAAAATCCATGTAAATTAATTTACTAATAGAATTTTAAGTATAACTACTACTAATAATTAATTTAATATAATAAATATTAATTAATTAAAGGCTAAAGGGGGTTGAATTTTTAGAATCTTTTGATTTAATCTATATATGTAGTTCAACTTCAATAGTAATTTAAAAAAGTAAAAGTGAGAAGAAAAATGCGACTCTGTAAAATATTTATATTCATTCGAATTATAATTCATGTGGGAATACTAGCAACGCATGCAGAATGGTTTAAAAGTTTGACAAATTATATTCAGGTTGATTCACGAATTTACCAGATATTTTTAATTAGTGACCACGATTTGCAAGACTTGAGAACAAATTTGGTTTTTAAAATTCCAACAATTTTTCCAACTCAAATAGTGAATTTTAATTGCGTACAAAACACAGAATTAAATTGCTTGCAAAATCACCAATTTCTGGAAGATTATCGACGAACGAATTTGTTTATCATCGTTCCATCGGCAAATGCATCAGAAACGGTGAACAAGACAACCATTGCTATTGATTTTTTGATCCGTTTATCAAAAGGACGAACACGACCAAAATGTCTGCTTATTCTACCCCAGGAGGAAAAATTAATGATTTCCTACAAGAAATTGTTGTGTAATCTCTGGAATCAACAAATATTAGACGCCACTATTCTTGAATGTGACCTAAAATCATCTACAGGCAACAATTTTACCAAAGGAATGGATGGAAAATTTTTAAGGATCAGCCAGTACAATCCGTTCCCAGAGGAGAAAAACTTTTACAATCAAAAACTATCTACAAAAATCAAATGGTTTCCAAACAAACTTAAAAATTTGCATAAATGGCAATTGGGAGCAACTTTGATAACTATGATTCCCATGGCGAATGTGACGCGCAATAGTTCTGGCCACATCATCCAAATGACGGGCACTGATGCAAATTTGTTGAATTTCATGGCAAAAGAAATGAATTTTTCTTTAAAAATGGTTCCACACAATTATACTGGCTACGGAAACTTTAATGATTATGGCAATCAATCTGACGGATTAACAAGAATGCTGGAGAATAATACACTGAATCTTCTGGCGAATACACTGTTTGGAACAGAAAGTGTGCATCGTACTTGGGCTGAAATTAGTCGAGGAATTGAATACACAACGATTCAAGCTGTTGTGCCGATTCAATATAAACAAATTCCACACATCACTGGAAAAATGTTGACAACAATTGGAATTTGTGCAATTATGATTATTTCTCTACATTTCGTCGCTCGAATTCTAAAATTAGAAAAACCAATATGGCAGCCCCTTGCATTACTTCAAATAATTTTTGGACTTTGCGTTTCAAACCAGCCGAAACGAAATGCTGACAGAATCATTTATGCTACAGTATTATTTACGTCGATGATATTATCAATGAACATCTATGAGGTTTTTACTGATCTCGGCGTAAATAATAAACTTGAAATTGAAATCAATACCCTGAATGATTTACTTAAATCGGGGTTAAAATCAAAAATCTCCGCTGATCTGAAGAAGGTTATTATAAATAACAGTATCAATCAATCTACACTTAATGCAATATTAAACACATCTCAAGGTGTTCCGTTCAATAAACTTGTCAAATGTCTTGACGACTTGGCGAATTATAGAAATGTTTGTTGCATACTAGAAGCACCGATGATTGAGTATGCTTTTGAAAAATACAGACACAAATCGGGTGAGGAAATTATAAAAATTGTACCAGAAATTCTTCGGCATTCGTGGTACTATTGGTATTTTGAAAAAGGATCTCCATTTATGCCGGAATTCAATCGTCTGATTCTTCGATTACAAGAAAGTGGAATTCACAGCAAGTTGAAGGAGAAACCGAAACATCTTTTGGTGGACGATAAAAATCAAGTACAGAAAGGTGAATCTCAAAACTTTTCTCATGTAATCAGATATTTTTTTTATGTCTATCTTGTTGCTGATGGTTTGACAATTGTTGTCTTTTTTCTGGAGCTTTGTATAACACGCTGTAGTTTATTTTTAAATAAATAAGGAAGTACTTTTCAGTAATTATTCATGTAGTATTAAATAGCGATTGCAGATCACAAAAAAGATTTAAATTTTCCATATTAGGATCAATCTTTTATGTGAAAAAATTTGTCTCTAAATCTTTCAATAATTTTATTAATTGTTAGTACTTAATTAGAATCGGAGTTAAAAATAAATTCTCTTCTAACCATTGTAATGTATACCCGAGTCGAAATTTAAGCCCTACTTTCACCCTGAATTTTCAGGGGCTATTGATAAGCTATTAATAAAATCTGTTTGCAAACTCTTAAAATTACTTAACTTTTATAATCAATTTCCTGTTCACCATGTTTTTTTGGTTGTCAACGATATTTTTCAATACAATTCATAGGTTTTTATTTTATTATCAAGTATCGATTATTTTTATTTATCAGAAAATATATTTTAATTTTATTATTATTTTCTTATGTTTTGAATATGTTGAATTCAGCAACTTAGAAAAGCAGTTTTTTACTCTCAAAAAAAAAAATTAAAAATATTTCCATTACTATCAGAATTTCACTCTGGTTCAAGAGATAATAATTATTTGCAAATATTTTAATTCCACAAAAACAAATATATTCATATAGTTAATAATAATCATTAATTTAACATTATTATTTAAGGAGACAATTGACTTCGTCTCACCTTTAGCATGAGTAAATTATTACAAAAATATTAAAGTAGATATTTTATAAATTTTACAATATTTCAATTTAATCAAATGTTTTACTTGAAGTGCGATTCCATGGGAGATTTTAGTTTTTTCGGAGTAAGTAAACCAATTGCAATGAAATTTAGGAATTTTAATCTACACATAAAAAGAAATATTTCCACCAAATATTACGTCAAAATATTCAGTAGTTTTTGAGATGTCAAAATTTTGGAAAAATTTTGAAATCGTTATATCTTCTTTCCATCTCAACCAAATAACTTAATTTTTTTTGGAGAAAATTCAGCATAAAAAAGATATAACGATTTCAAAATTTTTCCAAAATTTTGACATCTCAAAAACTACTGAATATTTTGACGTAATATTTGGTGGAAATATTTCTTTTTATGTGTAGATTAAAATTCCTAAATTTCATTGCAATTGGTTTTCTTACTCCGAAAAAACTAAAATCTCCCATGGAATCGCACTGAACTAAATCTTATTGAAAAATAATCTTTGATCAGCACTTTATAAAATAAAATAATATTGATTTTAAAAAGAATTTTATATTTCAAAAAAATGTATTTCAAATCAGTACGTAACCAACACAGTTGACTTGAATTCTTATAAAATAACTGTTTATAAAAAAGTTGTAAAAAAATTGCTAAGAAAGAAACTTTTCATAAAAATTTTAATACCTGATTAGAAACTTTCAAATTTATTTTCACAGTGATAATAATTTCAAAATAATTTTAACTTCATGTAAATTAATTTGCTAATATAATTATTAATTTAATATAAATAATATATATTAATTAATGGATTTCGAATTTTTTTTTATTTCATTTAAAAAATTAAAAACCAACAATTGAAAAAGCTAACAGTTAGAAAAAAATGCGGCCCTGCAAAATACTTTTATATATTCAGATTATTCTCAGTGTGCAAATAATAACAACGCACACAGAATGGTTTCAAAGTTTGATCAATTATATTCAAGTTGATTCAAGAAACTACCAGGTGTTTTTGATAACCGACAGTACAAAAATAGATTGGAGAACAAATTTGATTTATAAAATTCCAACAGTTTTTCCAACTCAGATGGTAAATTTTAGTTGCATACAAAATTCGGACTCAAATTGCTTGAAAAATCATCAGTTTTTGGAAGATTATCGACGAACGAATTTGTTTATCATCGTTATATCTGAGAATGCAGCAAAAACAGTCAACAAGACAACCCTTGCAATTGATTTTTTGATCCTTCTATCGAAAGGTCGAACACGACCAAAATGTTTGCTTATTCTACCAATGGAGGAAAATAAATCTTCGTACAAGAAATTGTTACGTAATCTCTGGGTTCAACAAGTATTGGATGCCACGATTCTCGAATTTGACCAAAAATTAACTTTAGGTAACTATTTTACCAAGATAATGAATGAAAGAATTTTAAAGATCATTCAGTATAATCCATTTCTTGAGAAGAAAAATTTTTACAATCGAAAACTGTTGACAAAAATTGAATGGTTTCCAAATAAACTTAAAAATTTACATCAATGGCAATTTAAAGCAGGTTTAGTAAATAAGTATCCTGTGGCGAAAATACATCGCAATGATACTGGTCACATCATCCAAATGACAGGCACTAATGCAAATTTGTTAAAATTCATGGCAGAAGCAATGAATTTTTCTATTAAAATTGTTCAACACAATTATACATTCTACGGAAGCTTTAATGATTATGGCAATCAATCTGACGGATTAACAAGAATGCTAGAGAACAATACACTAAATCTTTTGGCGAATACACTTTTTGGAACAGAAAGTGTTTATCGTATTTGGGTAGAAATTAGTCGAGAAATTGATTACGGCATACTACAAGCTGTTGTGCCCATTCAATATGAACAAATTTCACACACTATTATCACTGGAAAAATGTTGGGTACAATTGGAATTTGTGCAATTATGATTATTACTCTTCTATTCTTGGCTGGAATTCTAAAATTGGAGAAAACTGTCTGGAAGCCTCTTGCATTGTTCCAAATACTTTTTGGATTCGCCGTTGTGAACGAGCCAAAACAAAATGCTGATAGAATCATTTTTGCCACGATTTTATTTACGTCGATGATTTTGGCAATGAACATCTATGAGGTATTTACCGATCTTGGCGTGAATAATAAAATTGAAATTGAAATTAATACCCTTGATGATTTGGTTAAATCGGAATTAAAACCAAAAATCTCAGTTGCACTGAAAGAAGTTATAATAGATAACAGTATCGGTGAGTTCACACTTAATGAAATATTAAAAAAATCTGAAGGAATTCCATTCAATAAAAATGTGGAATGTCTGAACGAATTGACGAATTATAGAAATATTTGTTGTATTTTGGATGCACAAATGATTCAGCATGCTTTTGAAGAATATAGACAGAAATCGGGTGAACCAATTATGAAAATTGTACCAGAAATTCTTCGTTCTGCATGGTTCTATTTATATTTTGAGAAAGGATCACCATTTTTGCCAGAATTCAATCGACTATTTCTTTTGTCACAAGAAAATGGAATTCTAAGTAAGTTGAAGGAGAAACCGAAACATCTATTGGTAGAGCATCAAGAAGATGAAGGGAAAACTCAGAAAATTTCTGATGCGATCAGTTTTTTTTTTCTTGTCTTTCTTGTTGCTGATGGTTTGATAATTGTCGTCTTTTTTCTTGAGCTTTGTATTTCACACTGTAGTTTTCTCAAATAAATAAGCAACTATTTCACAGTAAATTGTCCTGTTTTTGATCAATCGTTTCTACTACAAGAATGGTTCTTTAAATATTTCAGTAATTTTATTAGTTCTTCTTGCTTTAATCGTAGTAAAAATAATAATTTTTCTCAAATATCTTAATTCTATTAAATTTATTTATATAATTAATAATTATTATTGAAAGAGACAAATATCTTTAGCATAATTTAAATATTACAGAAATATCAAAGTACATTTTTGATCAAATTTACAATTTTTCAACTTTTTTTACTCTAACTTTATTTTTTATTTACTTTAACTTATTCATAATGGACAATAATCTCTGATCAGCAGTTTGTAGAATAAAGTAATATTGATTTTCAACAGAAGTTTTTATTTCAAAAAAATGTATTACAATTCAGTTCGTAACCAACTGAGTTAACTTGAATTCATATAAAATAACTATTTATAAGAAAGTTGAAAACAATTGCTAAGAAAGAAACTTTTTATCATAACTAAAAATTTTAATACGTGATTAGAAACTTTTTAAATTCATTTTCACAGTGATAATAATTTCTTAATAATTTTAATAGTAAAATAATTTAGTAATATTATTATTAATTTAATATAAATAATATATATTAATTAATGGATTTTGAATTTTTTTGTGATTTCATTTAAAAAATTATAAACCAACAATTGAAAAAGCTAATAGTTAGAAAAAAAATGCGGCCCTGCAAAATACTTTTATACATTCAGATTATTCTCAGTGTGCAAATAATAACAACGCACACAGAATGGTTTCAAAGTTTGATCAATTATATTCAAGTTGATTCAAGAAACTACCAGGTGTTTTTGATAACCGACAGTACAAAGATAGATTGGAGAACAAATTTGATTTATAAAATTCCAACAGTTTTTCCAACTCAGATGGTAAATTTTAGTTGCATACAAAATTCGGACTCAAATTGCTTGAAAAATCACCAATTTCTGGAAGATTATCGACGAACGAATCTGTTTATCATCGTTCCATCGGCAAATGCATCAGAAACGGTAAACAAGACAACCGTTGCAATTGATTTTTTGATCCGATTATCTAAAGGTCGAACGCGACCAAAATGTTTGCTTATTCTACCAATGGAGGAAAATAGGTTTTTGTACAAAAAATTGTTACGTAGTCTCTGGACCCAACGAGTATTGGATGCCACTATTCTCAAAATTGACCAAAAATCAACTGTAGGTAAATTTTTTATCAAAAGAAAAGATCAAAGGTTTTTAACAATCATCCAGTATAATCCATTTTTAGAGAGGAAGAACTTTTTCAATCGAAAATTATCGACGAAAATCGAATGGTTTCCAAACAAACTTAAAAATTTACATCAATGGCGTTTGAAGACTACTTTGTTAACAGCGTTTCCCTTGGCTAATGTGACGCGTAATAAATCTGGTCACACCATTCAAATGACGGGCACTGATGCAAATTTGTTAAATTTCATGGCAAAAGAAATGAATTTTTCTCTAAAAATGTTTCCGCACAATTATACAGACTTGGGAAGCTTTCGTCTTTACGGTAATCAAACTGACGGATTAACAAAAATGCTGGAGAACAATTCGTTAAATTTTTTAGCGAATAAACTCTTTGGAGCAAAACCAGATTATCGCACTTGGGTCGAATTTTCTCGAGAAATAGAATGGACTTTCATAAATGCTATTATACCGATCCAAAAGAAACAAATCCCATATTCGATTATCACTGGAAAAATGTTGGGTACAATTGGAATTTGTGCAATTATGATTATATCCCTGCTCTTCTTGGCTGGAATTCTCAAATTGGAAAAGTCTGTTTGGCAGCCTCTTGCCCTGTTCCAAATACTTTTTGGATTCGCCGTTGTGAACGAGCCGAAAAATAATGTTGATAGAATCATTTTTGCCACGATGTTATTTACGTCGATGATTTTGGCAATGAACATCTATGAGGTTTGCACAGATATTGGCGTTAATAAAGAAGTTGAAATTAAAGTCAATACTCTTAATGATTTGATAAATTTGGGTTTAAAAACGAAAATTACAGCATCACTTAAAGATGCTATGTTAGCCAACAGCATGATTGGATCAGCACTGAAAACAATACTAAGAAATTCCGAAGGTATGTTGCTCAATAAGAATATCGAATGTCTTGACGAGTTGTCAAATTATAGAAATGTTTGTTGTTTGGTGGCAAAACCTATGCTAGAGTATGCTGTTGATAAATACAGACATATATCGGGTGAGCCAATTATGAAAATTGTACCAGAAATTCTTCGTTCTGCATGGTACTATTGGTATTTTGAAAAAGGATCACCGTTTCTGCCAGAATTCAATCGTCTATTTCTTCGGTTACAAGAAAGTGGAATTCAAAGCAAATTGAAGGAGAAACCGAAACGTTTGTTGTTGGACGATAATGATAAAAGTAAGAAAGGGGTAACTCAAAAAATTTGCGATGCAGTCAGATTTTTTTTCATTGTCTTTCTTGTTGCTGATGGTTTGATAATTGGCATCTTTTTTCTGGAGCTTTGTATTACACGCTGTAGTTTAATAAATAAGAGAATTAATAAATAAATAAGAAAATACTTCACAGTAAAAAATGCAGTATTAAGTAGCGATTGCAGATTGAATTTACATCACAAAAAAGGTTAAGAATTTTCCATTTAAGGATCAATGTTGTATGTAAAAAGAATTTTTTTCTACATCTTTTATTAATTTTGTTAATTGGAGTTCCTTAACCCCTTCACTGTCAGTGGGCTCTATAGAGCCATAAAAATGTCGTGCCCTGTATATGTCCATGGGCTCTATAGGGCCATCGAAAAAAAAAGACATTTAAAAGTTAATGAATCTGGCTAAAAATCCTTACTTGGAGGTTTTCGGGGTCGCTGAATCCAAATCCGTTGTGAAAAATTCAAAATTCAAAATGGCGGCTTCAAAATGGCGCCTAAAAAATTTTTTAAGTTAACGAATCTGTCTAAAAATGCTTTAAAATGCCTACTCGGGGGTTTTCGAGGTCGCTGATTCCAAATTTGTGGTCAAAAATTTAAAATTTAAAATAGCAGCTTTAAAAAGGCGACAAAAAAAAATTTTTAAGTTAACGAATTCGTTAACTTTTCAATTTTTTTGGTCAATATTTTGAAGCCGCCATTTTGAATTTTGACTTTTCGACCACGGATTTTGAATCAGTGACCTCTAGAACATATAATATGACAATATCATGATTTAAAAAAAAAATTTCTTTTGAACACTTATGGCACAAAAACTTTATTTTCACTCGACTGTGAAGGGGTTAATCGGTAGTGTAGTAAAAAATCTCTTCTATCCATTTTAATCTGTAAACTATAAATAAAATCTGTAAGGAATTCATAAAATTACTTAACTTTTATAATCAATTTCCTGTTAACCATGTTTTTTTTTGTTGTCAATGACATTTTCCAATACAATTCCTAGGTTCTTATTTCATTATGAGGTTACTGATTATTTTATTTTATTTATATTTTCAAAAAATGATAAAATAGTTTGTAAAACAAAGTAATATTGATTTTTCAAAAACTTTTACATTTCAAAAAAATGTATTTCAATTCAGTTCGTAACCAACTGAGTTGACTTGAATACTTATAAAATAACTATTTGTAAAAAATTTGTAGAAAATTACTTAGAAACAAACTTTTCATTATAACTAAGAATTTTAATACCTGATTAGAAACTATTCAAATTTATTTTCACAGTTCACAGTTCTTGAAAGATTCAAGGATGAAAATGGTGTACCAATTATAAGAGTTTTGCCAGAAATTGTACGCGATGCATGGCTTTATCATTACATATTTTGAATTTGGATCGCCATATGTGCCAAGATTCGATCGTATTTATCAGAAAATGACGGAGAGTGGAATTCTAAGCACATTTAATAAGACGGAACGCTGGCTTACTGACAATGAATTAGAGAAGGAGGAAATTATAGAAATTAAGAAAATTATAGAATTGTTAAGAATTATATTCCTTATCTTTCTTGTTTTTTACGGATTGAACATTATCGTTTTTGTTTTCGAGCGTTGCTTGCCTAGAAGCAGTTTTTTCTGTTAATTAAGGAATCATAATTTTTTTAATTGCGTCTTTAACAAGTCCTTTGCTAAATTTGGATAAATATTGAAATTTAAAACAAATGATAGTTGAAAGAATCCAATTATTTCAAAAAAAAATTTAATACAATTCAATATTTAAATTTTAAATTACAATTATTAACAGACTCGATTTATTTTAAAAAGGTGAAAAAAATTCTTTGTAATATTCAATGATTTAAGAAGTTTTTCAATGATAATTATTAAAAAACTTAAAAATATCCTTCAAAGAATTTAATTTTCTATCAATTATTTTTTTTAAATTTTAATCAATTCCAAAAATAAAAAGGTTTAATTACAATTTCATTAACAAACACGATTATTTTAAATACTTGAAAGAAATTCTTTATAACATTTTCAATTAAAATTATTTTAATAATTCCATTTTTCCAAAAAATTTAAAGAAATTTTTCAAAACATTCAATTATATTCATAAACAAAAAATTATTTGAAGTAACTTAATTAATTATTATTTTCATAAATAAATAATAAAATTCTTGGATACAATTTATTTATTTAAAAATTTTGAATGAAATTCTTTGCAAAAATTCAATTATTTTTATAAATAGGTAATAAAATTCTTGTCAGGAATTTAATTATTTTAAATATAATTTAAATAAAATTTTGTCTACAGAATTTAATATTTTTAATTTCAATTTATAAAATTTTAATAATATTATTCAGTGCAAGAATTCAATTATTTTCATAAATAATGAAATTATTTGCTGGAAATTAATTATTAATTTTAAAAAATAAGTTTTTTTTAAAAATATTAAATATTTTTTTTTAATAAAGTTGCTATTGATAAAGGTCAAAAACGTGTAATAGAATTCTGCACATTTATCGATTTTTTGTAAGTATCATATATTTATATTTTTGTTAGAACACAAGCAACAATTTAGAGTAGAATTTCCATCTACAATTAGGTATTATTTTTTCTTCAGAAAATCAATAATGTTTTTAACTACAAATTGTAAATATTGTTCTTGAAGTTTATATAACATGAATGTTTTTCAAAAATATTGCATACATTTTTGCATTTCTTTCTTGTGCTCCGCAGTTTTTGGGAAAAAAATTACTTTAATAATTAAAGCTAAAGTATTTTTTACTGTAATTACAGTTTTTTTGTTTCACATTCCGATATGCGATTATAAAAGAGTAAACAAAATGACAAATATTTAAAAATCAAAATGGAATAGAAAAAAGATTTTTGCACTGTTAACTAGAAAGTATCAACTTGCAACGAAAAGATACCAAAACTACTTATGGGTCAAATTCCAATTTGATTCAAATTTTTGTTAACAATTTGGCCCAATTTGGTATCAATTTAATACCTTCAAAAAAACTGTGCGTTGAATACGTAAGAGATTAGGAATTAATATTAAAAATTTTTAATCATGCAACTCTGGAAAATATTGAGCATTTTCATCATCCTTTACATTCAAGCAATTTCGACCAATTCAGAATGGTTTCAGTATTTGATAAATTATATTCAAAGTGATTCCAAAAAGTACCAAGTGTTTCTGATAGCAAACAATGATCATCAAGATTTTGCAACTAAAATTTCAAAAATCCCCAGAAGTTTTCCGACACAAATTGTTAATTTTAACTGTATGCGAGAAATGGATTTGAAATGCTTAAAACATTACCAATTACTCACTGATCCCAGAGGAACGAATATATTTATTATCGTTCCATTCGCAAATCAAATAAATTTTACAATTGATTCTCTAATTCGCTTGTCAGGAGGTCGAATACGTCCAAAATGCCTCCTTATTCTTTCCACTGAGAAAAAAATGTTTTACAAAAAATTCTTCCACCGAATGTGGACTCTACAAATTTTGGATGTCACAATTCTTGAACTGGATCAAAAATCATCAAAATTTGACTATTTTGGAAAGGAAAAGAAAAAGGAATTCTCGAGGATAATTCAGTATAATCCCTTTGAAGATATTTTGAAAAAGTTGAAACTAACTGGCGAATGGTTTCCGGATAAATTGAAAAATTTACAAAAGTGGAAATTGAGAGCAAGTCTTATAAGTATGTTTCCATTGGCTAATGTAACGAGAAATGATTCTGGACATGTGATCGAAATGACTGGCATCGATGCAAATATTATACGTTTTTTGGCTGAGGAAATGAATTTTTCTCTTGAAATGGTCGCGCAAAATTACACATCATTTGGAAGTTTTAATCTGCAGGGAAATCAGAGTGACGGATTAACGAGAATGTTAGAGAACAATACGTTAAATCTAATAGCGAATAGCCTTTTTGGAACAAAGCCGGATTATCGTAATTGGGCTGAATTTAGTCGCGAAGTTGATTGGGTGGGAATATTGGCGATTGTTCCAATTCAAAAGATCACGTTATCAACTCGTGGTATCACAAAAAGTATGTCGACAACATTTGTTGTTTGTATCGGTCTAATTTTCTCCCTGATGATAATAGCAAAAGTGTTAAAATTAGATCGAGAGGTATGGCAACCTTTGATTTTGTTTCAAATTCTCTTTGGTTTTGGTGTGCATAAGGAGCCGAAAAAAATTGTCGATCGTATCATATTTGCAGCGATGTTAATGACGTCGATGATTCTGTCAATGAATATCTATGAGGTTTGCACTGATATTAATATTAATAGTGAGGTTGAAAAGGAAATGAATACACTCGACGATTTGATTGAATCGGGTTTGAAGTCAAAACTTTCGGCAACATTGCGACTTGTTTTGTTGGACAATAGTGTGGGAACGCCGCTTTATACAATTTTAAAGGATGCTGAGGGAATGATGCTGAATAAGGATTTGGAGTGTTTGGAAGAATTGGCGAATTTTAGAAATGTTTGTTGTCTTGTTAGAACACCGGCACCGGAGCATGCACTGGAAAAGTATAAGGACAATGAAGGTGAGCCAATTATGAAAGCTATACCGGAAGTTGCACGTACTTCGTGGTACTATATTTACTTTGAGAAAGGATCACCGTATGTGCCGGGATTTGATCGACTCTTTCAGCGAATACAGGAAAGTGGAATTCGTATTAAATTGAAGGAGAAGCCGAAACGTTGGCATTCGGAAGTCGGTGTTCAATTTGAAAATAAGGAAATTAAAAAGGTTTTTGTATTACTGAGACTTTTTTTCGTGATTATTCTTATTGCTTATTGTTTTACGGCTGCTGTCTTTTTACTCGAACTTTTCTTACCGAGAAGATATTTTTGTAATTAGAAAAAATAAAAATGTCGATAGTGACATGTTAATTTTACTCAAATAGCGCAACATTTGAGCTCGAAATTGTGACAATATTGCATGTTGAGAATATGAAAATAATGTAATATTATAATCATTATAAAATAATTATGGTTTTTTGCATTTTTCTCGAACACTAACAATTTGAGGAAAAAGTAGAGAAGACAAAAAATGTATATTTTTGTAAAATCTGTATCTTTTGTATAAAACATTTTTTGAAATTTTGCGTTTTTTACGAGCTAAACGCAAAAAATTACAATATTTTCTTTAAATTCAATGATAAATACTACCACTAGGTTATGGTACTCTCATGGGATTATCAATTTCTACTCTTTTTGCAGATATTGCCATGGAAGACTTTGAAACTTGTTGCAAAGCTAAAATCTCTTTTTCTAGTTCAAAGTGCTTTAAAAGTAAAATTTATTTTTTACAGTGTATTAACTTTCTTGCATAATATATTTTTTCTTTCTCTAACATTACCCCATGAATATAGAGAAAACTTCTCTTATTCCTCTTGATGTAAAGAAATAGAGATATCAGAAGTTGAGAGGGTTAAAAATATATACCACCTGTTGGAAACTATGTGAGATGCTTGTTACCTCTGGAGAACAAATTTATATACTACACTAACAGAAGGTAAAATGTTTTACCTTTTAAGTTAGACCGTTCGTTACCATGCGAGAGAGGTGAATGTAAGTAAGGAAGTAGAATGTTTTACTTGCTGACTTAGAGTCGCGTGGTAACTTGTATTCGTTTCACGCTCCACAAGAAAAGGGACCTTATTTACTCTAGTCATAAGGTTCCATTTCTCGTGGAGCGTCACATATTTTCTGAATTTTAAAGTACAAGTTTGAAATATTTTATTACGAAGTCCTTAAATATCAATGCGGACGAATAATCAAGCTACTGTTCATCCATTTGTAGCATATTACATGAATAGTGAAAAAGAATTGCAGCATATTAGTTTTCCCATAATTTCTGAAATTTTAGAACACAATACTATTACTGTCCATTTATTTAAAAATAATTTAAGGAATCAAAAGAATTCTGGTTGTATCTTAAGCAAAAAACAATTTGAATTGAACAAATTTTCAACTTTAAATATAAAAAGAATTTTTAATAATTTTTTCTCGAAATATAGAAGATATTTTAAATAATAAGTAAAAGGAAAATAGTATTACGTGTATTTATTTTTAATGGATAAAATGACCTTTAGCGAATTCAAGTCTTTTTTATAGAATTTTACAGCTAGAGATCTTTGATCCTTCTCCTCTCCCACACTCCTTGTTTCCTTGTATTTTTCTGTAAATCTCAGCAGCATCTTTCTCCATGGACCATTCAAAGTTGGTCAAGTGTTCTCCGCTGTTCATCTTTAATGCATACCTTTCGTTGTGGGCAAGTCTATGTCAACTGTGGTATTTGGTGTGGAGAACGAGAGAGAGAGAGAGAGAGAGAGAGAAAATATAGATAAGGCATAGAACTCGATGAGCACAACGACCTTCTCGAGGTCGACATCTTTTGCTTTTACTCGTATGGAAATTTTATGGATTCTATTCAGTCTTCCTATTACTACTTGAAACTCCAAAATACATATACGTCCTTCACTTGAAAATCTGGTTTCCTTCTCCATAAGGATTGAATTTATCAAGATTCAAATGTCCAATTGATGCAAAAGTCCCTTTATTTATGCTAAAATATTTTTTTATTCCTCAAGTTATACTTCACTTTCGATAATTTCAATAAGTATAGGATTTATACATATTTCTGACAATATAACTTCATTGTCCAGATGCAAACGATATTTAAAAATATTAACCTTATTTTTTATTTTCATCTGTATATGTGACCTGATCTGTAAAAAGGGACCTTAAAGTTTAAACTTAAGATTTTTTAATCAAGATTGGCTTATTTTCTTCAGTGTGGATCGCAGAACCAAATAAAAAACATAAAAGTAATGAAAAAAAATTTTAAATAATTTTTCATATAAATTAATAACAAAATTCCCAAACATTGAAAAAATAATCTAAGTTTTCCAAATAGCAACAATAAGTATAAATAAGTGATACATGTTTGTAAGGGTTTTCGAGACCGCTGATAACGAATATGATGTTAAATTGACAATTTGACAGTTGACAGCTTAACTGTCAATTGTCAATTCAACTATCAACTTCTCTAAAAAGTGATCATTTTTAACAAATAAGACAGTAATAAGGTTTTCGAAGTCCCTTTTCATAGACTAGGTCACATATGATTATACACGTATACTTGAATAGTGAATTTTTTCTTCACAAAATTTTGGAGTGTTTTTGATCGTTTGTATCGTGAAAATGAAATTTATTCCAATTTTCACTGATTGTTTTTGTAATATTGCATTGATTTTCAGTCACTCAGCCTTGGGCCAATGTTATTCGTTTGAAATTAAATGTGAATGATTCGTTAATTAATTAATTAATTTTAACTGACTTTAAAAAATTGTTCCAATGCACCTCATGAAAGACTATTTTATCGAATAAACAATTGCATCATATATGTTCTCTCTCTCCACATATATCTCTATATAAATTTCTTCACACAGTTTACATTATTACAACATTATTTTGCTTTCCGCATATTTTTCTTGGAAAGCAAAACTGTAAACCAGTTAAGTCTCGGGGGCATATAGAAAGAAAGAGAAAAAAAATAAAATTGCTTTTTTTCGGCTGAAAAAAATATTATTTTGACGTAATAATGGGCACGTGTCTTTGTAGAAAGCAGGTTTTACAAGGTGTTGGATCATTCGCTCTTCTGCGGTTCTAAAGCAGAATTATGTGCGTTCTCCTTGCATTTCTATAGGGTGCGGCATATGATTCAAACCACAGTGGTTGTGTATACATGTTGGAATAAAAATTGAAAAAAAAGGAAAAAAATTCATAAATTGAATATACATATATACTTATTTACATGAGTTATTCATAGTAATCATAAAAACAAAACAAAATATGACAAAGAACGTATTAATCACGTAAAACTTCTGGATGTCCTCTTGATTAAACAAACGAATACACTGTTTTCTCATTTTCTGCTTGGTACACGTACCGCAAACAAACCTTTTCTGGGAGATTTTTAAATTTTATGTCAAAACATTCTTTCTCACAAAAAATTGCAATAATAATCTATAATCTAGTTGACCGTGCAATAAAACTATCAGATCAACATTTTCGTGCAAAAAACATCAATACTATTTGTAGTGTATAGAGGGTGGAGCCGTATGAGATAAATTAATTACAAAACTTTAAATTTATTTTGAATTCTTAAACGAACAATTATATTGATTATAACTCACTTTACAACACATGGCTGCTCATAATTTACAGTTCTGAAAAGAGTGGCGGTGCCGTCGAAACTTTAACAAAAATAATGTGTTATTGACTTAATTACACTTCCTGACTCGGAAAGATTAATACATATTCCTCATTCTCTTGTTATATTAAATTAGTTGTAAATTAAGAATTAAAATTACATGTTTTATACCAAAATACGTAAGTCTAAGATGAATAATTGTTCCATACGTATTTACAAAGTGGGCTGTATGAGGTGTTTTCAGATATACCATTCTAGTGATGCATATTGCATCACACCTGCATCATAGAAATCGAGATTATATTCTATCTTCCAATGCGGTGCATTCAAACTATCCTACACAAGACTTGCAAGCAATACCTCCAGTTTAAATTTACGTAAGGTGATCGGTTTGTCTTTTTTACCAGACATCTCGGTTTGCACAGAAAAGCATTACTCATTAGATGTGTACTTCAGTGAAAACCACAAGCTTTATAGAGAATAAATTTCCAAATAAACGTCCAGTGATTGCTTCTTTATAAATTCAATATTTTAGCAATATTAACTTTAACAATATTAATCTAGCTACATGAATTTAAACCAATATTTAGAATAACCCAAAAAGTTTAGTACTTGAAGCAAATAACATTTAATTAATTGAAATACAAATTACTTCAATACAAATAAATATATATGATAATAGGACAAGTAATTGTTAGTCAGTTAGTGATAGGGTATTCTGTACAGGTTCTTGCAAGGGTAAAATATGCAAATACTACCCACTTTCACTACAACGGGATCGTATAGAAATATAAAATGATGTCTCATTATTTCCTATAATGTCTTTGTGTCTTCCAGAAAATAAAAATTCTTCGAATTTGATGTTCGAATCACATGATGACAATCAAACGATTGTTAACCCGATTGACAATAGAGTCATGGAAGGTTTTCAAATAATTCCTTAACGATGATAAAGGGAAACCTTTTAAATTATGACACCACAAAATCAAATATAAGTGACATTATGTTTAACATACGTCATTGACAACTCCAGGACTTTTATGAAAAAATAGAAAATATTGAAATCAGGAACAAACAAAATTGTCATTCATCAAGAAATAGAGCGATTAACTAAACAAAAATTTTTTTGTCTTTTCTTTCTGGTCCATATCTCTAGTAATATTTATAGTTTAGATACACACTTGGACGCGCGGATATTGGGTGCAATAAATTTTCAAAGAAAGACGCGCGCTCCAGAAAGTATCAAATATAAATCTAGAATTCGATTGGCGCGAATGTATTTTCTAAGTGACTGCCGTTTCCATTATTTTCTCCTTATCCCGTTTGTTTCGTGGCACGTGTTGCAATACACTTTTCCCATGTATGTATATATACTATGTGCGCAAAAAAGGAAGTCTGTTGTAGCTGAAAAGTAAATAAGGTGTGAAATATTACACTGGTGCCAGTAGGTATGAAAGGGTGGTTGCGATTCCATTGCAGCGGAATGGGGATAAGAAGGGAAGGTAGTATTCATCTCACGAGCTGTCAGATCCACGTGGTTATCAAGTTGGCAGCCCACCCAAGAAATAGATGTGAATGTTCAATACACCAGAAACGAAATATATATAGATATTGTGACGAAGTGGTTTTGTCACTATATGTTCATTATTTACTTTCTTTTCATTATTATAATTTCAATTAATAATTATTTGATTTTGGGTAAACTTCCCTTTATGTGACAAGTGTGTAGCAACGTTTCTTGAAAAATGCAGCAGACGACGAAAGCACATATTTGTAAATAGTTGGATTTTCGATGTTGATGCGATAAGACGTGTTGATTAGACTTTTGAGAAGTAAAAAAGTGTGTTGCATAAAGAAGTATTGATGATCTATGTAGTTGACTTGTATTATGTGGAGAATTTAATAGTTTGTTAATAAAGACTTGTTAGAAAGGAAATTGTGTTTTTGTTGTCTAAGGAATAACAAGGAATTATAGTTTGGTAATTATTTAAACCTGGGACCCCCACCTAATTGGTACATCTCCTTTTGCAGATTTAAAAAATTCACTTTTACGATTGTTGCAAAAGGAAAGTAAAAATTACAAATAATTCCTTTCCCTCTAAAGAGTAAAGAAAATCGTAAGAGATAGATTTAATTTGATGTCTGAATAATTTGGAAAATAGTTTCAAGTTAATAGGTATGAAAATAATATCCTATACATGAAAAAGTTCTTGGGAATGAGACCGACAAATTCCCGAGAGTGAAAAAAATAAAAAATTAATTGCAATATTTTTTGTCTAAATGAATATCGTGATAGTTGATAATATAAAAAATTGTTTCCTACCTGTGAAACGATTCATATGACACCATTAATCAAGCTGTCTGAAAACTCCATAAAGAAGCATGAAAAAATGCAATCATGTGTAGTCTACTAGAAAATTGAACTCGTTTTTCTGCTACTACGAAAATTATAATCTGTAAGTAAGGTTGACTATTTTTAAAAGAAATTTTTAAAACTTTTAGTTTAATAAATATAATCATAACAATACATATTATATATTAACATAATAATATTATTATAAAAATATTATATCACTATAAGTTTGTTATATTTTATTGGACTTAGAAGATTTATGAAACTTAGGCCACTTAGGAGACTTAGAAAAGACAAATTTTTTCCTTTCTTTCCCCTTTTCTTTAAATTCATATTTGTGATATTTGATATTCAGATTTTTTCAAATACTGCAATATTTTTTTATATGTACAGATACGAATGTAAGAATTAATGAAATGAAAATTTTGTAAAATAAGAAGTATTTTATTGTACATCAAGTCTCGGATTGTGTAATTTTATCGACTTTTTTCGACTTTTTTGAAATTTTTTTTAGTAAAATGCGACTGAAATTAAAATTTTTTTTTTTTTAATTTAAAGGAAAAAATTTGCGTAAAACAAATGTTCTGTTATACTTATTTACAAATTTCTTTCAAATTTTTCAAAAACATCAATGACTTCTTTTTTAAATAAATATTTAATTATTATTTTTCCATAGGAATTAAAATTTTTCAAAAGATTCAAATTCAAACCTTTTTGAAATTAAACAACTTATAATAATAAAAAAAAATTTTTATTATTTTTTATGAAAATAATTGAATTATTGGAAAGAAATTTATAAAACATTAGTAAGTAATTGAATTTTGCAGAAGAATTTTGATATTTACAAAAATAATTGAAATTTTGAGGAGAATTTAAAAAAAAATTTTGAAAATAATTTAATTTCTGTCAAGAATTTTTTTGCAAAGAATTTTATCAGAACTTTTAAAAATAATTTAATTTCCAGGATGAATTTTATTATTTATGAAGATAATTAAAATTTTGACGAGAAATTAAAAAAAAAATTAAAAATAATTGAATTTCTAGGATGAATTTTATTATTTATAAAGATAATTTAAATTTTGACAAGAATTTTATTAAAATTTTTGCAAATAATTTAATTTCAGAGAAGAATTTTATTACTCTCAAAGATAATCTCTTTTAAACTCTTACAAAGATACAAAGATAATCTCTCTTTTAAACAGATTTTTTTAAAAATGTTTAAAAGTAATTGAATTGTAGCAGAAGAATTTTGATATTTACAAACATAATTGAAATTTTGAGAACAATTTAAAAAAAATTTTGAAATTAATTTAATTTCTGCCAAGAATTTTCTTACTTCTGAAGATAATTGAATTTTGCAAAGAATTTTGACAGAACTTTTGAAAATAATTAAATTTACAGGGTGAATTTTATTATTTGTGAAGATAATGATAATTTTGACGAGAAATTTAAAGAAAATTTTGAAAATAATTGAATTTCTGCGAAGAATTTTATTACTTTTGAAAATAATTTAATTTTTAGAATGAATTTTATTGTTTATAAAGATAATTGAAATGTTGACAAGAATTTGATTAAAATTGTTTGCAAATAATTGAATTTTAGAGAAGAATTTTATTATTCACAAAGAAACTTGAAATTTTTAACAGATTTTTTTTTAAAGTAATTGAATTTTGCAGAAGAATTTTGATATTTATAAACGTAGTTGAATTTCTTTAAAGAATTTTCGTACTTTTGAAGATAATTGAATTTTGCAAAGAACTTTATTAGAACTTTTGAAAATAATTAAACTTTTATGATGAATTTTATTATTTATAAAATTTTGACGAAAAATTAAAAAAAATTTTGAATATAATTGGATTTCTACGAAGAATTTTATTAAAATTTTTTTTTAAATAATTGAATTTCGGAGTAGAATTTTATTATCTATAAAAATAATTGACATTTTAAAGAGAGTTTTTTAAAAATTTGTTAAAAATACCTAATTAAAATTTTGCTATGAATTTTATTATATTTTTTAAATTTTATTCCGGATTGTTTGATATTAATGTATCTGTTGTCGAGAAATGTGATTTTTTTACAATTTTGTGTTTTCTTTTTGTCGTTTTTTTCTAAGATTTCATGCGACTTTTTTCGACATTTTCGGAAATTTTATGCGACTTTTCGTGACTTTTGTTGTAAATTTATGCGACTAAAGCGACTTTTTTTGAGTCTTAAAGACGATCCAAGCCCTTTGTACTTTGAAACATTTTTTTCGGAGTCTATCGTAGATCTTGTTAAGGAATAATTACCAGGAAATGTGTAGGTATTTTGTACAGAAAGGCTTATAATCTTTGGACTTGTTTGATGGAAGTCTTAAAGTTCTGTAGCCTTTCTAAGCATAGCATAAGTGCTTATTCGCATTGCAGTTCGCATTAAAGTTGGCAGTCCACAATGTATCTCTATGTATACACGAACACATCTAAAATGTAGTGCTGCTGGAAGAATACGACTACTACTTCGTATTTACCGATGTTCACATATAGTGCAACTACAAAACATGCGCTGCTCTTGCTAGAGGTAATTTTGCGTAATGTGTACCTGGCAATTTCGAGGATAACGCGAACTGACGCTTATTCCTGTACGCAGGGAGAGAGAGAGAGAGAGAGAGAGAGAGCACAGCAAGCGAGAGGAGCGTTATAACGCCCGTCGAACGACAGAGTAAATTGTAATTCGACGCGACGTGTATGGCCATGTAGCGTGCATGAACATTAGGCGAACGATGCTACGTGTTCAAAATGCGTTTAGGTACATGTGCATTGTGCACACGCGTCGTCACCAATGAATTTACAACGATGAGTGCTCTTGATTAGAAAATTGTTAAAAGATTTTATTTTTTTTTTTACTAGGCTGTAAGAAATTTTATTCTGTAGGTATGTATTCTAGAAAAAAGACTTTTCAAATTTCTTCACTCTTTAATTTGAAATTTTAGTTTTCTTTATTACAGATAATTTCGAAAAAATGAGGTAAACTTATAGATTTCAGAAAAATAATAGACGATAATCATTGGTACACGTTTACAATATTCATGATTAGAGTTCAACAATATTTTCATGCTAAAGGTATAACAAATTTTGCATTAATACCTCAAGCAAAAAAAGTCTAACAGTGGACTTGAGGATTTGCATTCATATTTAATAAATGTAGAATTTAAACTAAAAAAATAAAGAGTACAACAATCAAATACAAGTTAGCGGAATTAAAAAAATTAGGAAGTCGATTCAAATCATATGTTCTATCTAATGAAGGAAAATCAATTGATAGACATATTTATATCGTATAGCAAGTATTAGATGTCAGACACAAGAATAATTGAAGGAGGCAGATCAATAAAGACAGACGAATTGATATAAAAAATATTATAAAGATTATGTGACTGAACATGTGGAAATGGAAGATTATTCAAAAACAAATCCAGAAGATTATCGACAAATCATTAATTACTCACTAAATTTATTTGAAAGATATCAAGTATTTCACGAAAGTAAATCCATAATTAGATTAAAAATGAAAAAAATATATGTCACATCAACGCGAATGTGAGAAAATAACAAATTTTGTTATAGGGGATGAGTCTACAGCAAAATAATGTATAGCAAAATTATAACCAAATAACTAGGCTTTCCAAAGATACTATTCGTTTGCTGATACATATATTCAGGTTTGGCTGCTAGATCCGAAAAGGTCTTACCTAACAATCCTTGCCCCATCCTACCCAACTATATCAGGGTTGCCACAGGTCAGGGAAGTCAGGGAATTCAGGGAAAAGTCAGGGAAAGTAAAATTGGTCAGGGAAAAGTCAGGGATTTTTATTAAAAGTACTGATGGAAAAAACTGAATTTTTAAAGTTCATAAGAAAACTCTGAATTTTGATGTTTTTTTTGTTTGCCTCGTAAACTATGAAATTACCATGAAATTTAATACAAAACCTTCAATTTTTTCTGTTTCTGACAATAATTTCTTTCTAAATAACTTAATTTTTAAATATAAAATAACCATTTTTACAATTTTCATAAATACTAGACTAATAGAAAAATTTTAGTTAAAAATACTAAAAAAAATTGAATTTTGGAAAAGTTACAAATGATTCCAAAAATTCAATTATTTTCAAAAGTTATAAATTATTCTTTGCAGAATTTCAATTATGTTAAAAAATTAAAAACAAAATTCTCGTCAAAATATCAATTATCGTTATAAATTATGAAATTTTTCATCGAAATTTAATTATTTTTTAAAATTTTATCAAAATTTTTGGCAAAATTTCACTAGAATTCAATTATTTACTAAATTTAAAAAAAATTTCTTCGAAATAATTCAATCATTTTCATAAGTAATAAAATTTTCACAGGAATTTAATTATTTAAAATACAAAATATCATAAAATTTTTCTAAAAATATCAATTATTATTTAAAAAGATTTTTTATAAAATTCGTCGCAAGAATTCAATTATTTAAAAAAAAATTAACAAAGTTCTTTTCAAGAACTCAATTATTTTTTTAATAATAAAATTCTTCACCGAAATTCAATTATTTTTATAAACTTGAATAAAATTCGTTGCAAGGATTCAATTATTTTTATAAATAATAAAATTCTTCACTGAAATTCAATTATTTTTATAAACTTGAATGAAATTCGTTGGAAGAATTAAATTATTTTCAAAAGTAATAAAATTCTTCGCAGAAATTCAATTATGTTCAAATATTAAACAAAAATCTTGTCACAATTTTAAGTATCTTTATAAATAATGAAATTCTTCACAGAAGTTCAATTATTTTAAAAAAATTTTAATCAAATTCTTGAGAAAATTTTAATTATTTTCATAAATAATAAAACTCATCGCAGGATTTTATTTATTTTTGATACAATATTTTAATCGAATTCCTCGAAAAATGTAATTATTCTTAAAATTTTTAATAAAATTCGACAAAAAGAATTCAATTATTTAAAAATTTGTTACTAAAATTCTTTATGAGAATTGAATTTTGAGAAACATTCAATTATTCAATAAATTATTTATTTTTCAACTCAAATAATTAAATTCTTCTAGAATTTTCTATTAAAAATTGATTTAAAAATGAATTACCGAATAATCGATTTGATAGTTATGAAAATAATTGAATTATTGCAACGAATTCGTTTACATTTTTTTAAAATAATTGAATTTTTTTGAGAAATTTTACTACTTGTAAAAATAATTGAATTCTTGCGAAGGATTTTATTAGGATTTTTGTAAATAATTAACTTTTTTTTTGAAAAATTTTTATGCTAATTTAAATTATTGAAAAACATGAAGAAGGCGATTCTGATAAGTTGTTGAATTTCAAACAGGTTTGAATTTGAATGTTTTAAAAAATTTTAATTCCTACAGAAAAATAATAATGAATAAATATTTATTTAAATATAAGTTATTGATGTTTTTGAATAATTTTATAAAATTATAACATCAATAACTATCGAATAAATTTTAGAGTAAATCAGAATAATCTTTAGGGTCAATGAAAAAGTGAAAATTTTGTCTGGAAATCAGGCAAAAGTCAGGGAAAAATAAAATTAAATATTTGTGGCAACCCTGTATTTTTATTTGATGACTTTATTTACTAAAATTTTGAAATTTCTGTCGCAAAAACTTTTTCTACTTGAAAGTGTAAACATATGCTCCATTTGGCACAAATTTCAAAATAAATGGAAACATTTCTTTTTCATAAAAGTTGTAAATTCTTGCTTGAATTTCAATCCATAAAATATTTTATTTTTTTATTTTATATGCTGTCAATCACTTATAAAAAATTTTTTTACAACAAAATCTTTAGTTCCTCGAGTAAATGTATATTGATAAATAGAATAACATCGGATTTTCTCGCGTTCAATTCGCTTTTTTTCTATCTCTGATACGGAAAATAAGCCATATTTGATTGTGAACGTAAAAGCAAGGGTTGAAAAATGAACGAATGGTCGGTTCGTAAATCCGGATGTTGTGTATGAAGGCGATAAAAAAAATATATATATAAGCTAAGCAAAAGGTATATAAACAGACTGTACGAGGAGTTAGGTACTTTTGAGAGTGTACCAGATGAGAACTTGGATTTAAAAGTGATCGATGAGCTATCACGTGAGTAAACGGAAGAAAGAATATAAAAATTGTTTTTCATTCTAAACAAGTATCCTTGAGTTGTAAAATCTTATTCTATATTTTATTTTCTATTTCTTGTTATCAAATTATAATTTTTTCAAAACTGTATATTATGTTTAATTTTATTTGTTAAATTAATCATTCGGTTATAGAATAGAAATTGTTTTGAGGTTCCGTATTTTGACCAGAGTAATTCAGTTATTTTCTCCTTTTCAAAGAAAATGTTTTATTTCCTTCATATATTTTTTTCTTACTTGTTATTTATTCAATTTTGTTGAGAAAACGATTAATATTTTTTCCAACGGGAAATATATTGCAATATCATATTGAAAATAAATGATTTTTGGTCCATTGCCCCGGTGTAATAAATGGACTGAAAGTCAACAACTTTTGAAGGGGAAGGAGAAAAGAAATGAGCTCGATTAACGTCTTCGCACAGCTTTCATCTTATGACATGTTCTTGAGTGGTCGATGATATGTTCTTTCATTGCCTTCTAACTCCCGCGCCAACACAAAAATATCCTCTCTCTCCCCCCTTCTCTTCTTTCTCCTACAAATATATTTATATAAAAGAAGAAGTTTCCTTGCGTTATTTTCGCAAATCCATTAAATACATATCGACAATACACAAATGTTGAATATTATTTGGTTTTCGTAACCGGTCGAGAGCCCTCTTCCTCGACCTTGATTCCGGCCTTTACCACATTCCACAGAGACTCGATTATATTCCTCTTTGAGATAAACCTCTCCTTTAGGAGGCGATTGTGAAACACTTTGAGACTACTGAACTAATCGTATTATGACCGTGAAAATCTTCAATTTTCCCCCACCAATTTACAATATTATTATTAAATTTAAATTTCCTTATCTATTAGAATAAAGTAAAAAAACAATTAATCAAAATATTTTGATCGCAATACATTTTTTCTAGGTCAGTGTATATAAAATATGAAAATTACACCTTTCCGTTATGTAGTAAAAATTTTTAAACAAGTCATTCTGAAATAAAGAAAAAATAAATTTTATACTCTCGAGATAATTCGTGCATTAATTTTCAATTGACAGCATTTTTTCTATAGTCTTAAAAAAGATATAATTTTGTTTTCGGAATATTTGATCAATCAATGTGACATACTTTTTGGAATTTTTTTTTTTAAATTCGAAACTCTGGAAACTCGTTTGTACAAGGTAAATAAATGACAAGATTGCTTGGTTTTATAATTACTTGCTAAAATTTTATTTCCAAATGATAAGAAATGTGATTAAGGTATTATAATCAATCATCACTTTGGTGACTCTTAATATAAGCTAAACTGAGAGAAGAAATTTTTTAATTTTGGATGTGTCTAATTAGTTTTGTTTATAGTATGCGTATTCGTAATGATAATTTTTTCTTTTTATATATTTTTGTAGTGTAAAATTTACTTTTACTTTTCATTTAAGAATTTTATAAATTCAATGGCAAGTGAAAAATAATTGACCCTATAATTTTAAAGAAATCACTTACTATGATTTACATGTGAAAATTTATAAAATAGAAAATAAATCGATCTCGTCAAACGTTCAATTGGAAAAGTGACGGTTTAGGATGTTCGTTTAATAAGCTTTCTCTTGAAAGAAGATTGTACATCGATTGTGAAATGTCAATTGAAAAGAATGATGTTTAGAGACTCTTGGTAAACGAATAAGCTCCTTTCTCTTTGAATGGAAAATTATTGAAACTGTAAAAATAAAAATATATATATATATATATGTAGAGACTACTTGAAAACTCGGTAATAATGTTTCGAATTTTCTTTACAGGTGATTTATTTCAGTAAATTATTCTTACGTAATATACGACTTCCTTTATCATTATACATTATCTTTCTGGATCTGACCAGTATAATAACATTGTGCATTATAAAATAATAGGTTAGCAATGAGTTGAGAGTTATAAGCATACACCTAACTTTGTATATAAATAACATATGGGCAATTCCACGGGAAATTTTTCTACGACATTTTAGAATCGGTTAAACATATTTTTTTCTCGTTCTTGATAGAAAAATATTAAATACGTATTTTTTTATTTTTCCATATTTGCCAAAATTTTCGAGTTATGAATTTTCGAAATTTTGGATTTTTAAAAGTAGACCTATTTTCAATAGCTTATAACTTTGAAAGTATTGAGTTTGGAAAAAAGTTGTCAAAGGAAGAAAGTTTTGATTTTTCTTCAACTTTTAAAAGATTTAAAAAAAAATTTTTTTTAAATTTTTAATAAAAAAAAAAATTTTTTTTTTATAAACAAATTATTTTTTTTTAAATTTGGGCGCGATTTTTTTTTATTTTTTTTTAATTTATTTATACCTACTAATATACAGAAAAATTTCCAAAAAGATTCGAGATGGGCCGACTCATAGTTTTCGTTCTATAAATTTTTTAATTAATTTGTTTATAAAAAAAAAATTTTTTTTTCTTAAAAATTAATAAAAAAATTTTTTTTTAAAGTACATAAAAGTTAAAGAAAAACCAAGATTTTCTTTTTCTGACAAGTTTTTTCTAAACTCAAAACTTTCAAAGTTACAAGCTATTAGACTTATAATTCACAGTTTTCATTCTATAAAAAATTTATGGAACGAAAACTACGAGTCGGCCCATCTAGAATCTTTTTGGAAATTTTTCTGTATATTAGTAGGTATAAATAAATTTAAAAAAAATAAAAAAAAATCGCGCCCAAATTTAAAAAAAATTAATTTGTTTATAAAAAAAAATTTTTTTTTTATTAAAAATTTAAAAAAAATTTTTTTTTTTTAAATCTTTTAAAAGTTGAAGAAAAACCAAAACTTTCTTCCTTCGACAACTTTTTTTCAAACTCAATACTTTCAAAGTTATAAGCTATTGAAAATAGGTCTACTTTTAAAAATCCAAAATTTCGAAAATTCATAACTCGAAAATTTTGGCAAATATGGAAAAATAAAAAAATACGTATTTAATATTTTTCTATCAAGAACGAGAAAAAAATATGTTTAACCGATTCTAAAATGTCGTAGAAAAATTTCCCGTGGAATTGCCCATATGTATATTACATGTTATATGTTAAGCACGCAGTTTTCTAAATGAAGTAACTAAATTACTATTTTATAAACTATTTGCAACACCTATCGTAAAAAGTAATTTAGTTTTGAAAAACATTATTTTCCAAAATTTTGTGTTTTCTTTAAAGACTTACTTTTAAAGTCTATTTTAATTTGGAGTAAATCAAGTTTTAAGATTATACAATATAATATTTAAGACAATATATCCGTATTGTCAGATTTATTATTTATTGCTTTTAATTTTATTTTAAGTTTATTACTAATTATTTTCTAGAAATAATTTTCTAGAGAAAAAATATTCTCTCTCACATCTATTTATTTGGAGAAAAAATTCTCTTGATAAAATATAGAAAAAACAATGTTGCATATATGTAAAAATCAGATGATTCAGATAAAATGTAAAAAATGTTTAGACTATATTTTTCAGAAAAAAAGCATATATTTACTTTTTAATTTTAATTTCAAATAGAATATCCAGAAAAAAACTCTTGCGCTTTCAGCCTGAGTCCATTTAGAAACGTCAGCTTTTACATCCAGAGACTTTTAACGGGATTCGGATTTTTTTCAAATTGTCTGGAAGCAAAAAAAAAAAAAAAAAAAAAAATACAAACACCTTTAAATGAGAAAAATTTGCCGTATCAGGTTATAGAAGAAATCGTGAAATACTTAAAATAAACAACGATATTTAATTGCAGTAGAAGAATATCAGAGATGAATATTTTGCAAAGACTGAAAATTGTTGCTTTCAGCGAAAAAATCATTACTGCTATTTGTGCAAAAAAAAAACCGTTCTTTAATATATTTTCTATAACAAAATCTTGTGTTCCATAAAATAATTGAAAACAAAATTTTTGTTGACTGCAAATTTACCATAAAAAATTTATTTCTACGATTTTTCGTTAAAGTCAAGTATAAAAATAACTTTTTGTTTTGCAAACATCAATCAATCAAATATATTTTGTTTGTCAAAGTGAAACATGTGTTTTTCTCGTAGAGTAGCGTATATAAATGACAGTCAAGTAATTGTACGAATAGAAAAGTTACATTTAAAAATAATAAGACAGTAAATAAATAAGCAATAGTAAATTTAAGTAAAGTAAGAGAATTATAAACGAAAATGTTACGAAATTGCATAAATGGTAATTTAGTTTTACAAACATTCCTTTGAAATATAAATTTGCGAATGATTTATGAACATTGAATTAATATGAAAATGGAAATCATGCGAAAATTCTTTACAATAAAAATATATTAATTATAAAGGAGACTTTTATGTGGAAACAATTTTATTGCAGATAAATTTTTTAAACAGTTGTTTATTGTTTGTTTCGTAATTTTATATTTTTCTATCATTTTGGTTACCTATGTAGCTTTAGCTTATAAATCTCTTAATATCTAGGCACACTCGAACTTTTACTTTGATAATATAACAATAATAGAATAACAATTCGGCCAATTAAGGATCGAATTTCTATACGGCAGAATTTTCATTTAATAGAATTTTTATTTAATCACATTTTTATTTAGAAACATTCTGGATTTAGCGATCCCTAAAACCCCCAAGTAAACATATTTTTAGTCGACACATATTAGATCCACCATTTTGAATTTTAAAAAACCAACATCAAATTCGAATTCAGCGACCCTAAAACCCACCGATAAATAAATTTCTATCAAATCGTATACGATTCAAAATGGCAGATCCAATATGGCGGATAATTTTAAGATTGATATATCAATCTTAAAATTATCCGCCATATTGGATCCGCCATTTTGAATTTTGAAAATTTGGCATCATTTTCGTCATCAGCGACAAAAAAAAAAATGTTTTTTAAACCGAATTTTTTCATGATTTTTAATAAAATAATATTACAAATTAGAAAATTTAAAAAAAATTATGATTAACAAATAAAAAAATACCCTTTTTGTTAGTTATATGCTTTTTTCTATAGCAAATTTCATTTGACTGATCTAAATTATTCAGCAAAATTATTCTCCTTTTTATTTATAAAAAATTCTAGAAAATTGTTAATTGTTAAAAAATTTTGATTAAGAATTAGGAAATATACCAATTTTTTGCATAATTTTTATTTTTCAATAACAATATTGTTTAAAAACTCATTTTTTTCTTTTGTAAAAGAAAAATATGAGATATTCCCGTTTCTTAATATTTTTGTAGAAAATTCTTAATTTTCATAAGGAAATAATATGCATCAATTCTATTTCTTAATTTCAATTGTTTTAATAAAATTCAAAGTTTTCTTTTAAATAATTAAGGGAAAATAATGTTTATAAATTATATTTGTCAATTACAAAATTTAATTGAAAATGAAAATTTTCAGAAAATTAAGGAAAAAATTTTCTGTTAAATTTATTTACGAATATGAGATTTATAATAATTAAAGAGGATCGAGTGTTAAAATCTTTATTTTATATTATAAGAATATTGTTAATGTAACTTTTTAAAAATTATTTTCATATTGTATTATTATCCAAAATTTAAACTAAAATTCATTTTTAAATCAATATTTTTATTAGAAAATTCTACTAGAATTCAATTATTTAAATAAAAAAGTAAATTATTTATTGAATAATTTAATGATTCTTAAAATTTAATTTTTATAAAGAATTTTAGTTACAAATTTTTAAATAATTGAATTCTTTTGACAAATTTTAATAAATTTTTTAGAACAGTTACATTATTCAAGGAATTTGATTAAAATTGCATTAAAAATAATTGAAATTCTACGATGAGTTTTATTATTTCTGAAAATAATTGAGTTATTGAAACTTATAAAACTTATAAAAAGAATAACTTATAAAAAGGTTGTAAATATATTTTAATTCCTGTAAAATTTGTATTATTTATGAAAATAATTAAATGTTCACGTACAATTTTATTAAAACTGTTTTTAAATAATTGAATTCTTTTGGGTAATTTTATTAAAATAGGTAGTAGATATTAAAAATCATTGAAATGAGGAAAATTTTTGGAAATTTCTGAAATTTTGACAAGAGTTTTATTAAAATTTTTGAAAATAACTCAATTTTGAAGAAGAATTTTTTTTTTTACAAAAATAATAATTGGGATTTTGTCGAGATTTTTTTTGTAAATTTTGAACATAATTGAATTTTGTGATAAGAATTTTATATCATTTGTAACTTCTCCTAAATTCGTTTTTTTTTGGTGTTTTTAACTAAAATTCTTCTATAAAACCATTATTTTTTAAAATTAATTAAATATATTATGGGTCAGTTCATTTAAATTGTCATAATCGTGTCCTTTGCCAGTAGAAACTATTTGTTATAGTTTTTGGTAAAATTTATTTTCCAATGTCGTGAAATGCAATCTCTTTTAACATTTTTTCAACTTGCAAGCATGTAAAGATGCTATGTATAATAATGGCAGAACGAAATGCAGGCAAAATGTCATGAGTGTCCCATGTCCAGGAGTGAATTATTAGTTTTCAAGTGCACGTATTTTTGTTATATTAATTTATCACAAATAAACAAAAATTTTACTGTGAACTATAACTTACATATGTAAGGAAAATTGACTGCTGATAACTTTATTTAATTGTTTAACCCTTCTAAAAAAAAGAATGACGTGTCCCTCACTTTTACATTATTTTACTTGGAATGCAAAATTTTGTATTTATGCGTGTTTAAAGATTTATCCAGGGAGCTAAAAAGCTGTTTTACTGAGGAATCGGCAGCAGAAGATAACGACGAATCAACTTCAAAAAAAATTGAATGCCGTGTTTCCAAATGTGAAAGTTTTACGTTGTGGCAGAAACGAAAAGATTTTAATGTAATTAGAAAACTGTCATGAGTGTCCCGTCTTAAAAATTGGTAAATTAATATTTAATATTCAATATCAGAATGAAATTCATAATAGTTTTGAATTCTCTTTCTAATGAGACCAGAATTGTCGATATAAATATAACCTGTTCATAGATATAAGCAAAAACGAGCAAAATGTCATGAGTGTCCATGTCATGAGTGTCCCACAACGGAGGAGGTCCCCTAAGGCTTATATTTTGGCTATTTAGGATTTTGATTTAAATAATTAAAATGGATATTTTCATAAATAAGAAGTATATTTTTGTCGATTTTAGTCGAAACGGGGGTGTTTTGGCCAGACTAGCCTTTTGATACTATTTTTTTTTCAAAAAAAGGATGTGGAAAAGGCACAAAAAAATTTCTAAATTATAATGCAATTGACTTAAAACTTTGTACTCGAGGGTTTTTGGACTCGCTGATTTCGAATTTGAAGTCGGATATTAAAAATTCAATTGAAACTCGTTAGTCGGATTCCGACATTATAAAATTCGTTCGCCATTTTGAATTTTTGAAATCCGATTTCAGTTTCGTAAGCATAAAAATAAAAATACACAAACATGTATAAAAAATTTACACCACATAAACTTTGTTGGAGAATCAATGTAACAATTTAATTGAAATGGGTTGAATATTTTTTTCCCAACGAATGTATAATGAGTGTTGTATTATGTCATGAGTGTCCCAAACCTTTAGCCCAAGTTTTACCTTCGAACAATTCTAAAATATTAAATAAATAGGCATAAAACTATGTTTCTCAACTTTACCAATGCATTAACTATTATAAAACAGAGTCATAAAATAATATATTAATAGCAAATTCTTATTTTCTTGGCGAAATGAAAATGTCATTTTTCATTTTAACTCACTTTTCTCTGTATTTTGCTTAATTTAAAATTTTTTTCTTTATCAAACGTGACCTTATAGTGAAATTTATGGTTCGTTTGAGTTTCATAATTGTAAGAGTAACGAAACAGTACTTGTCCCTAACAAATTAATCATCATTAAATGGAAAATTTGCAGAAAATTTTTTTTTGAAAAATTTTACTATTTTTGACAAAAAACGTCTCTTATGTGAAATATATTACTTTAATTGCGCGACCACTTTGAATTTCGTTAATGTAATATATATAACTGTTTAAAAAATTTGGTTTAAATTACAGAATCGAAACTTGCTACTTCAACTTTTGTTGAGGCTGAAAATGACAATTTAAATGAAATGACCCATATATATATATATATATATATATATATATATATATATATATATATATATATATATATATATATATATATATATATTTATATATTGACAACTAATTTTAGAAGATTTTAAATTATTAAAATTTTTCAAAAATCTAAGTCGATTAAAATTTTTAATTAAATTCATTCAATATTAAAATTTTATAAAATTTCAAATTGAAACCGTTTGGAGTTCATTTATTTATGAAAATTGTAAACGCAACTCTTTTAAAAACAGAAATTCAGAATTTTCTTATGAATTCTAGAAATTTAATTTTTTTCAGTACTTTATTAATAAAAATTCCTGAATTTTCCCTGAGTTCCCTATGCCAGAATATATGATTAATATACCTAATTATAATAATATTAAAAATATATTTTAATTCATATTTTATTTTTATAAAAAAAATTCGATTTAAAAATTTTTATGTTTCTATTATTATTTTTGAAATTGCTAATTTTATTTAAAAAAGGGAGTGAGAAGTCAGCCGCGCGCGAATTGTTGCTTGTCAAGTTATAAAGAGAATATTACTCTTTTCCAAATTTACTATTTAACTATATTTTTATGTAATAATTTATATAAAAATATAATTAAATATAGGGTCATTTGGGGTAAATGTAAACGATTTGATTTTGAAATTTTCCTAAAATTCGGGGTAAATGTAAACAACACTGTAGTTAAGCGAGGTTTAAGAAACAAGTTATTTCAAGTATACTACTGTTTTAAGGGATGGAAAAACTGAAAAAAAGTTCTTCGTAGATGTATAGTAAATCAACCAGTTGATAATGTATTATATAAAATAAACAATTAACTATTACAAAATTAGTAATGTAAAAACTTGAATAATTTGAACAAATTTTAATAGATTTTTATTTAACTTGGTAAAAAGAAGTTTTTAAGGTTGCTGAATAAGAATCTAAAATCGAATTTTTAAATTTTAAAATGGTGGATCCAATATGGCGGATGAACCTAAAAATAATATTTTTAAAAATTGATCAAATTTGCTTGAATCTGGCTACTCGGGGGTTTTTGAGGTCGCTGAATACGAATTTGAAGTCAAATTTTAAATTTTCAAAATGGCGGATGAACCTAAAAATATTTTTACAAATTGATCAAATAAAAAAAATTTTTTTTTTTTTATCAAATTTTTTTTTCAAAGAAGACCTAATTTCCTTTTCTATGTAATTTTACATTGCCAAAGTGATGAAATTGTGAAATAAAAGCAAATTTATTCAATTATTTTCTTTTAAAATGTAGTTCAAGTTCTGTTTACATTTACCCCGAGTTTTCGAATTCTCGGGGTAAATGTAAACACTTAATTATTTATTAACTAAATTGGCGAAAATCAAAAATCAAAGTCAATTTTTGTTGGGGCATTAATAAGGAAGAATTACATATTTTTGTTTGATTTTTTAATTTATTTTTATGCAAATGCGAGACAAAATACTGAAACAGTAAAATTTTGATTTTCAATCTTTTTTGCATTAAAAAATAACTTACACTATGGCATTGCCAATTGTCAAAATAAAATATTGGCAATACTCAAAACATCTTGTAGGTGAGCTGAGGTAAAAATATTGACGTCGTACTTATTTTTTAATTGGTAAATTTAGCTGAAACATCTACTGTTTACATTTATTCCTTGTTTTCATTTACCCCAAATTACCCTAGTAAAGCTGTATTATTTTCTTTAAGAAGAAAAATGGTTCAAAATACATAAAAACTTTTTTAATGTTGTTATAGTTCTGATGAATTAAAAGTATAGAAAATAAAAAAGAAATATTTTTTTTGCCTTGAAACTTTACTAGTTTTGTGTCATTCATAAAGTTGATTATTAACACTTGGCGTGTATCTGGGAAACTGGAAGTGGTGCAGGACGGTGTGAGTCGGACCGTTTACCAGCTGGTAGGAAACTCGGAAGCTTCAGTTGCTTCGCGCGCTTCCTAACGGACGGTACAGTGATACCGTTTCTCCTCTCTCATTTGAATCCTTTACCGGCACGCGTGTCATTTGAAAATTTCAAATTTTTATTTCCACTTGTTTCTCATTTTTCCAAATTAAATTCAATTATTGAATAATTGTTGATTTTTGGAAAAATTTATTTTCATTCAGTGTTTTTTTTAATTTTTCAAAAAAAAAAAATTTCAACCGAAAGGGATATTTTGAAAAAAAAATTCTGTGAACATTTGAATCTGTGTGTGATTGAACTGTATTATTAATTAAACAGGGAGTTTATACACTATTTGCTAAGGTGAGAGAAATTAATTAAATATTTGAAGAATTATTTTTGCCGCTTTTTAATTAAGTTGATGATCAAATATTAAATATTAATTCACCATTTCAGTTTTAATTGGAAATTTGTTATTAAATTATTTTTCAATATTTGAAAAATTAAATTCTTTTTTAATCTCTAGATAGTTTTACTACTAGAATTATGTAATTATCAATTAAGGATTAATTAGAATTCAATCATTAAATTCTTAGTCTTAAAATTTGAATATTATGGTTAAAGTTTAAGAAATTTGTATAAAAATTCAATTAATATTTTCAATTATTTTCGATATTAAAGTTAATATTGTTTGTAATAAATTTTTTTTTAATTAATTTTTTAAATTAACTCATTTATTTTTTAATGTTAATTTATTAAATTAATTTATAAAACACATTACTAATTATTATCGATTTATTTAAGTTTAATCTATACTTCTGAGAATACTGAGATTGTATATTATGTTTACGCACGTCAGGCATTAAATTTCGCCGAGTCAATTCCAATATAGCAACATTCTTTTCTAAGACACATTTTTTTAATTACAGTTCTTAATACTAATTTTTTTATTTTTTAAAACAAAATATAATTATTTTTACTTTTAAGAAATTATTTAATATTCATTTATCTAGTTGACTTTTAACCCTAGAAAAAAATTAATTTGAAAGTTAAATCAGAGATGAAAGTTTTAATAATTTTTAATTTTTGATAATTATTATTAATAAAATTAACATTTATTTATCAAAAAAATATTTAAAACTTAATTAAACTTTCTATGATTCATTCATGAAATTTGTTTGAAACATAAATAGACAAAATTATAAATATACTACTACTTAATAATAATAATAATAATAATAATAATAATAATAATAATAATAATAATAATATTAATAATAATATTATTATTATTATTATTATTATTATTATTATTATTATTATTATTATTATAATTATAACACCTAATAATAATCTCTCTTAATTTAAATTAATAAATTTTACTAATAAATAGTAAGTTTTACTAATTTACTAGTGAAATTTACTAATTTAAAAACAAAAAGTCAGTCACTAATTTAAATTAATAAAGATTTTGATTTTAAATAATTTAAATTTAGAGAGATAATATAAAAAATTCAGTAATATAAACAATAGAGATTTACTTTGAATAATTATTAATTTAGTGACTAGATTTCGATAACAAGTAGTAAAATTAAAATATCTAACTGAAAATTAACTAAGAATCAAAAAATTAAGAAAAATTTTTAAGAAATTAATTTTATTGGAAATATTTATAGGTAGTTATTAATATTTAATAACGTATGTCATAAGGCGTGAAAAATATTTTGATTAAGAAATAGAAGTAATAATGGAAAAACGATTAAGAGTGCATTTTGTGCATTGGAGTGCCAAGTAAAAGGTTAAGTGTCCCGTGCTGAGGAATTTTTTTTTTTTATTTATAATGGAGATTAGAAAGTTGTAGATACCTCGGTTACTTTGAAAGGTTGCATTATTAACCGTTCAGCCTAGACGGTCGTTTCATTTGACTCTTTCTTTGCGAAGACTGTTATGATCTGTACGCAGACGTATATTGCATTGGCAGGTCGAAAGACTTTTATGATCGGTCGTAATATTTGTATATGTCTAGTTCCGGTATTTTTTATTTTATTTTATATTTTTTTTTTTTTGTTTTTCAAAATTTTTACACGAAACTTTGCAAAATAACAGGATTTCTAAGCATAGAGCGCAGCTGAATAAATTACATTACGGAATGAGTCCATCATTAAAATGTGATTTATATTTCATATATCCTTATTTTACTTTTGATTAATGTTTCAGACAGTTCTTAAGAATAGGTGCATAATAGATTCTCTAAGCTTGCAGAATTTAAACGAGAATTTAATTTTTCTATTGCCTTATACTCTGTGCATTTTTGTACTACTTGCAGTTATTCATTATTCAATTAACAAAATTGTTATAATTATTATTATTATTATTTTTAATTTTAACTAATAAAATTACCAATGTTTATTGAATATTCTAATAATTATTTAATATTTATTTATTATTTGGTTCATAAATTTACTAGCAAATGTTACGCGCGCTAGCGCGCGAAACGTGATATTCAATTTATTATTGTTATGCAAATTACAAAATTTTTTATTTTCAAATATAAATTTTATAAACAATTTCATAATGAAAATTTAAAAAATTCACATATAAAGTACAAAATGTTAATAAAATTTCACTAAAAATTCAATTATTTTCTAAAGTTTTAATAAATCCTTCTAAACAATTCAATTATTTTTTTAAATAGTAAAATCTTTACAAAAATTCAATTATTTTCAAAACAATTTTAATTGAATTCCTCGAAAGAATTCAATTTTTAAAAAAATTTTTAACACATTTCGAAAAAATTCAATTTTTTTCTAAAATTTTAATAAATCCTTCGAAAAAATCCAATTATTTTTATAAATACTAAAATTCTTCGCAGGAATTAAATTATTTTTAATCCAATTTAAATAAGATTACACTAAAGAATTGAAATATTTTCAAAAATTTAAATAAAATTCAATTTCAACAAGAATTTAAAATTCTCTAAAAATAATTAAATTATTTTCAAAATATTTAAAAAAACATTCTATTATAAAAATTAAATTACTTTTAATGCAATTTTTAAATATATTTGTCAAAAAAATTGGGAGAATTCAATTATTTTTAAAATATAATAAAATTCTTGTGACGAATTAAAATATTTTAATATACTTAATTTTAATAAAATTCTTTAAAGAAATTCAATAATTTTCGAAACAACTTTAATTGAATTTCTCAAAAAAATTTCATTATTTTCAAATATTTCTATAAAATTCTTCATAATAATTTAATTATTTCTTAAATTTTTAATAAATTCTTGGAAACGTTTCAATTATTTTTATAAATAGTCAAATTTTTCGCAATAATTCAATTATTTTTATAATTAATAAAATCCTTTGCAGAAGTTCAATTTTTTTCAAAGCAATTTTAATAGAATTCCTCGAAAGAATTTAAATTTTTAAATATTAATATAAAATTCATTTATTGTCTAACATTTTAATAAATTCTTCGGAATAATTCAATTATTTTTATAAATAGTAAAATTTTTCGCAAAAATTCAATTATTTTCAATACAATTTTAATTAAATTCTTCTTCATAAAATTCAATTGCTTTCAAAATTTTTAATTAAAATTATTAAAGAAACTCCATTAGTTTAAAATAAATTCAAAGAAATTCTTCAAAAGAATTTAGTTAGGACTTTTAAAAATTTTAATAAAATTCTTTGAGAGAATTCAGTTATTTTCCTAAATAATAAAATTATTTGAAGGAATTCTATTATTATCAAATTTTTTGATAAAATTCTTTGCAGCAATTCGATGATTTTCAATACATTAATTTTAAAATTGAAAATATTTGAAAAGAAAAATTATAAAAAAGTTAAGAAACAAAAAAGCAAACAGCAACTAACTTCAAACTTCGAACAGATTACCGATATTCTTTATTATTATTAATTATTTTACTAATATTTATTTATGAATTACTCATTAGTAATGAATTATTTATTCAATATTTAGTTCTTTTTTTTATTAATATTTTTGAGACGCGCTGTGAAGAAAAAGTCCTACGAAGACAATTATTTTAAGGTTATTTTGTTGTGTTATTTTTAACTAAATTAACAGTATCCGTAATTAATTTTAAAGCTAAAAATTTTATTAATCATTTTAGTTGAAATGAAGACTTAAAACTTTAGTATCTTATATTAATAATTGATCCCCTTTTGTGTACTTTTATTCCAAAAATTGTAAACATAATCTAAAATATTGTTTGCTTCTTATTTACCTTTCTTCAGAGCGCATCACATTTAATTAAAAATCATTATTATTTAAAATTTAATTAATAATAATTATACAATATTTAATTATTGCTTAGTTGATAATTTATTGTATTCGCAATTCGTTGTTGATTGTTAATGTTTATCAATTATTTCTTTATTATTTATTTTGCATTTTAAATCTTGAAAAATTTTATGGAAAATTTGAAAATGCTACACTTTGAAATAAGTTATTTAAATTGTTATGTAACTTGATTGAATTATTAGAAAAAATTGTGTTACATTAAAATAAGATGCAACTCTCGTTTTAATTCAATTCAAGCTCACTCTAATTCAATTTGATTTTAAAATAAGAGCGTTTGCATTTAAAGCAATACAAATTTTCTTTATTAACTATAAAAGTTCATTAGCATTAATTCCTATTTGCTGAGAGAAATGAATTAAAATAATAATTCAATAAATAAATAAGAATTTTATAAATAAAATAATTTTTAATTCTGTGAAATAAGAAAAATGAAATAAATATAAAAATTCTATTAAGTGGAAATTAAGTTAAAAAAGATGAAATTTCTTTTCTGAAAATCAGATATTTTTAACTGATTAAGAAAAAAATCAGTAACTGATTATCAGATGATATTTAACTGATTCAAATGTAGAGAGTATATTTTATGGAATATTTGTTCTGATAAATATTTATATTGTTCTTAATAAAACAATTATTGTATTAACAGTAAATAATTATCATTAATAATAATTAATAAAAATAGAATAATTTTTGTCTTGAAAAAAATAAATTTTTTGACAATGTGCACTCGGAATTATATTTTATGTACTATTTTCTTCTTGTCATTTCCAACGAACTATTTTTTTTGTTTCTTTGTTGTGTGTGTACATATAATAGTGACTAAAATACTCATAAAATAATGTAATATTGTCGAAATGACTTTCATGCTCTTAAATAAAGTTGAAAACCTTAAATGTATATAAACCGGAGTAATTCAGAAACGAGAAAATACTATTTCCAAGAAGGAGAATATTATTATTTGTTAAACAGGATATTCTCAGTTTTGATGACAAATGGGAAAGTATAAAAATTTTCTTGTCAGTGAGAGTCGAATGTTTCTTATGCCATTTAGCGTATTAACGCGTTTATGTCTATACAATCTGTACATACCATTGTGTTTGTTTACATTTACGCAATTCTCATACACATACAACAATTGAATAATGAAATACTGCATTTGCCTCTTCTTTTTTTTCTTTTGAAATTGAAAAAAAGAACGATAAACTTTGTATAAAGGCATCGAGAGTAATTTCATTCTTTAAATACAGACTTCACATCATCCCTATTCGCAGTCTCCACAACCCCCTTAACGCCAGTGCAAGCTATCTTTTGCATTTACGTTACATATATATATATATATATATATATATATATATAAATACGCTCTTGATATATTCCTCCTATCTTTTCTCTGATGTTTTTTCCCTGATTTTTCTGTTATTTTATTATTTTTTTTCCTTTTCTTTTTTCTGCATGTTTTTTTTGTTTGTATTTTTTTTCAACGTGTATCTTTTGATGTTATTTTGTCTGTCCCTATATATAAGAGCCGCATGCTTTTAATTTATACGCACGAAGTGGACCTAAAACGTGTGTGCGGGCAACACACTTTTTGTCAGACTGACCTTTTACACTTTTTATTATTCCGTTTCTCTGCTTTATTTTTTGCTTAGGGGAATTACTGGTATTTTTAAATAGAGGAGATTCTTGTATTTTTTTTCTTATAACATTCCTGAAAAAAAAGAATCTCGACTGATTTTTGATGTAGGATTTAAATCAGTAGTTTCGATTAAATTGGAAAAATCTCTTTGAGAAAATAGGAAATGTTTTGTTTTTTATTTGCTTTCAAGTAAAAAGGTATTTTCATTTAGAAAATTTTTTTTTTTGAGAGCTTTTTTTTGAGTTTTAAACATTTCGAGTGGGAGTTTAATTACAAGTTTTTCTTGATTCAGGAAAATTGTTTCGAATATATATTTTTCGCCAGAAATTTTTCCCTGACCTGTGGTAACATACCTATGTAGGGGAACATAGTCAGGGTTGGACCAACTTTTCAGTTTTGTTTATAACTTTTTTCAGAAAAATAAATTTAAAGAATTGAGTTATATTGATGAAAAATCAACAAAAGAGGATCACTCTGGATGAAATTCGTAAATTGATGGTTTAAAATGAAAAAGTTATAAATATTTGAAAGAAAATGTCAAGCTTGAACCTTATAGTCAGGGTTGGACCATGTATGTCACTATCGCGCATAAGTGTCTCTTTAGTATCAGTTTTCTATTATTTTTGATTATTTTGTCTCGTACCTACTTTTCACATTTTTCTGTATTTTTTCATATTTCTATCTTTTCACCCTCTTTTTATACTTTCATTCCAGAAATTTTTTAGAATTTCTTAATTGAACAATTTTGTGGATAAAATAAAATATTCTTCGAAATGCAGTATAAAGTGAAGAATTTGATTTGATTTTCAATCGATTTTTATTATTGAAGGAATATCGATTTGACTTTAATAAGAGTTTAACGGTTAATTTATGAAGCAATTCATGAAGTTTCGTATTTGAGGAGCCATTTGACAGTCTCTCGAAAAGGAAAATTTGTTGAGCATATGAAAGATAAATTCTGTCAGGTACTCTGGGGAATCGATGATGGGAGTAGTAGTCCTTCAGTGACTAATGAGATAAGTTTGAAGAAACAACTTGAAGATAAATATTACGATAAATGTCGTTACTTTCATTAGTCATTTTGCTTTTACCTTGAATCGATCATGAAAAAGGAGTATAGTAGATGATGCGATGGCATAAGTGAAATGTGAGAACGCGTCTCATCGAAGGATGTAGTGAGAAAAATTATCTCTCTCAATTCTTTTATTGATATAAATATCATTATTTGTTGCATATTGAATTTACTTTAACCACAATACCAAAATTATTTTCATTATTTCAATTCAATTATTATTTTCAAAAATTTTTAACTACAATTTTACTTTATATCTACTATTTTTAATAATTTTCGAAAAAGTTCTTTGGCAATTTTCAAATCCATTTGTTTACAATATTTAATTTCACGAAATTTCAATTATTCCTAAATTCTTTAATTAAATGCATATTAGATAATAAAAACTTCAAATAATATAAAAGAAAATTCAATTAAACTTTTTCAAAAAAATTAATTTCAAAATTTAATTATTTCTAAAAATTTACGCTATATTGCTTTTAATATTCAATTATAATCTAAAATTTCAACTGAAATTCATTTTTATGAAATACAATAAAAAAAATAAAATAAAATTCTTCTTAAGAAGAATTTTAGTAGTCTTGAAAATAATTGAATGTCTGCAATAATTTGTAACTTCTCTAAAATTAAATTTTTTTCTAGTATTTTTAACTAAAATCCTACAGTAAATCCATTATTTTTATGATTTATTTCTTTTGTAATTTTCTTTAGAATATAAGATCTCTTTTGTTAAGGACTTTTTTGTCCATCCAAACTTTAAATAAATTAATAAATAAATTATTTCTAATAATTTATGAAAAAGTTCTTCTTTGAGAATTTTCAAATTCATTCGTTTACAATTCAATTTTACAAAATTTTAATTATTCGGAAATTCTGCAATTAAATATATATATTGAAAAATAAAAACTTGAAATAATTTTAATAAAAATCCTATTAAACTTTTAAAAAGAATTAATTCTACGGAATTTTTTGTCAAAAATATGAAAAATTAAGAATTACAATGATTTCAATTTGAAACTTTTTTAAAATTTAATTATTTATAAAAATCCACGTTATAATGCTTGTAATATTTAATTATTATCTAAAATTTTAACTGAAATTCATTTTTAAATCAATTTTTATACTAGAAAATTCTGCAAGAATTTAATTATTTAAATGCAAACGTAAATAATTTATTGAATAATTGAATGTTTCTCAAAATTCAATTCTCATAAGGAATTTTAGTAACAAATTTTTAAATAATTGAATTCTTTTTGTCGAATTTTATTAAAATTTGCATGAACATAATTAATTTTTTCAAGAAATTCAATTATAATTGTATGAAAAATAATTGAAACGCCGCGATGAGTTTTATGAGAATTTTCAAATTCATTCGTTTACAATTCAATTTTACAAAATTTCAATTATACGGAAATTCTGCAATTACCCACACAGCACATGATATTTCCTGAATACTTCCTGAATATTTCACTGAAAGATTGAAATATTTCATTGCAAGATTCAGGAAATATTTCTGCAAACAGGAAAATGTCCGCTTATGTAGGAATATTGACGCGAAAATTGAGAAAATATTTCATTGAAATATTCCTGCAATATTACACATAAAGATTCTGCAATATTGTGAAAATATTTCAAAAAATGGAAAAATTTGTTAAACACCTCAAATCAATAGGAATTTTCTGAAATATTTTAAAACCCATAGGATATAGTAAGCCAAAAACTACTGCGCAACTCTACAGGCCATAGAAACTGAGTTCGACCAGTGCGCATCATTTCAGTTGAATATTTCCAAAATATTTCAATGAAATATTTTCTCAACTTTCGCGTCAATATTCCTACATAAGCGGACATTTTCCTGTTTGCAGAAATATTTCCTGAATCTTGCAATGAAATATTTCAATCTTTCAGTGAAATATTCAGGAAGTATTCAGGAAATATCATGTGCTGTGTGGGTAAATATATATTGAAAAATAAAAACTTGAAATAATTTCAATAAAAATCCTATTAAACTTTTAAAAAGAATTAATTCTACAGAATTTTTCGTCAAAAATATGAAAAATTAAGAATTTTAATGATTTTATAGTTTGAAACTTTTTCAAAATTTAATTATTTCTAAAAATCCACGTTATAATGCTTTTAATATTTAATTATAATCTAAAATTTTAACTGAAATTCATTTTTAAAACCATTTTTCTTAGTAAATTCTACGAGAATTAAATTATTTAAATACAAAAATAAATAATTTATTAATTTCATGTTTCTTGAAATTAAATTCTCATAAAAAATGTTATGAACAAATTTTTTAAATCATTAAATTCTTTGGACGAATTTGAAAAAAATTTTTAAGAATAGTTACATTTTTCGAGGAATTCGATTAAAATTGCTTTAAAAATAATTGAAATTCTGCAATGAGTTTTATTATTTATGAAAATAACTGAATTATTGCGAAGAAATTTATAAAAAAATTTGTAAATAATTGAATTCCTGTAAAAAATTTTATTATTTATGAAAATAATTGAATGTTTGCGTAGAATTTTATTCAAATTTTTTTTAATAATGGAATTCATTTGGAAAATTTTATTGAAATAGTAGATATTGAAAATCATTGAATTTTAGAAAACTTTTGAAAATAATTGAAATTTTAACAAGAATTTGATTAAAATTTTGTAATATAATTGAATATCAGAGAAGAATTTTATTATTCATAAAGAGACTTTAAATTTTTACGAAATTTTTTTTAAATTTTTGAACAGAATTGAATTTAGTAACTATGTTACTAAGTTAGTAAGTTACTTACTAACTTACTATTCTCTCTGGAGAAGCTGAATTCGTTGAATTTTTACAAATCGTTGACTTTGGTGTTTTATTTAAAGTAAAATTTCATTCATAGTTAAAAATAACACCAAAGTAGATTATTTTAATCCTTTGTGGTGTTAATTTAATCCCAGAGGGATTAAACTGTTGCAGATTATATTTTAATCCATTCTGGTGTTATTTTAACACTTCACGTTTTACTGTGTATTGAAAGGATATTTTTCAGTTCAGAAATATGCGAACTTCGATTACATTTTTTTATTTTAAACTTAAACTTGTTCATGAAATAAACAATTGTATCATTCTGAAAAAATTCTACAAACTTACAAAAAAATCTATTTTTTTAAAGGAAAGAAAATTAGTAATCAAAGGGAACTTCTTTGATTAATTTCATTCAATTAAAAGAAGAATTTAGGAAATGTTTAGTTTCTAACATCTTGATTACATTTGGGAGAAAATATTCGTTTTTTTAATCAACACAAGAGATATATTGGTTTATTATGATAATTATATTGGTATCTAATTTATCATTGATTTCAATTTGAAATGTAGATATATTTTGAAACATTTCAACTTGAAACACAGGAGGAATTCAGTTGTGAATGAATATAACAGTACCACAAAATTGTGCTGCAACCACAGGTGCTTTTACATTTTCAGGGTGGGGTATATAACGCGCCAGGATACAAGGATTGAACTTACCGTTATATTACTGAGAAGCAGGACAACATTCCTGCCTGTTCATCGAGTTGATTTAAATGCCATTCGAAGTATATGTTTATAGTCGCGCCCTACGCAAACCGCGTGCCGTCACTATTTTTTTTTCTTTTGCCATTTTTCTCATTTTCACATTCCTAGAGATGTCAAATACAAATAAATAATTATTCATGCAAAAGAAAAATTAAACTTTCACTTATATATGTTGGCAAACAATGGTCCAAATTTAGAATTATTACATAGTCGTCACTTTGTTTATGGCGAATATTTGCATTGGAATTATGCGGCGGTAACCTTTTCGAATATTCACAAGTGATGAATAATTTGCTTAGTATATGATGGAAATTTGAAAAAAAATACAAAGAACAAGAAAAATGATTAAGAATTGCAAAAAAATTACCGTTTTTCGGAATTGATATAAAATCGTATATATAAATTACTCTGATTAAAATACATATATAAACATTGACTCATAATTGAGACAATTGGTCTTTAATTATCTGTTCGATTGTATTATCAATACAGGAAAGAGTAAAGACAAAGGTTTTGTTTTATTTTCTAGAAGCCTGATTGCAAATTTATAATAAAACATAATATGTAATTACACTATCTAGTTTTTTATTAATGCAATTAGATAAAAATTAATTTAATTAAAGAACGAACAAATATTTCTATTTCTAAAGCTGTGAACGTTTAAATGAACTAAAAGCCTCTAATTCTTTATGCAAAAATTTATTATAATATTACAGCCCTTATCGAAAAATTAAATTAAAATGTTTCAAAATATTTAACCTAGATATTTTTAATTTTTACTACTCCCAGATGGAAACATTACCGTCAATATTTGCGAACATTCAGCAAGAACTTCGCAACAGTTTTTGCAAAATTTTCATGTTTTGAAAACGAAAATTTTGCGAAATCACTAGTACTGAATTTTTGGCAAAAATTAACATTAAACTTTTTTAAAAATTGAATGGAAAATTGAATGGAAATTGAATGGAAAATTACTGAAAAATAGGTAGGAATTTTTACTAATTTAAATTCAAAGAGGAGCATCTTTCGCTGAGGCACTTGTAGCACAAAGAGTTAATAAATCTTGAACTATTATATCCTACAAAATAGAAACTTTGTATTCGTCTCGAATTTTCGAAACGAGGAAAGAGAATAATAATAATTTTTTTGTAGAAAGAAAAATCCGTTAAATGCAAATTGTTTCTTAAAAATTTTGTTAAAATATGTACGCAGTGAAAGGCACTAAACGCAACAAAGAATTATTCATTTTTAATTATCGAAAGTGTCAAAAACAATTTTTAATTTTTATTAATATTATTTTACAAAACTTTTACTGACTTCAGATAATAGAAAAAGAATCTTTAAATCAAGCAAAAAGTTTCGGCAGGATTTTTTGCGGGAATTTCAAAATGAACCAATGAGAAATTATTGAAGAAAAATTTTTTTTCGTTAATTTAGGAATCGATAGTAAAAGCGGTTTATAATAACAATGGGAGCAATATTAGAATAAGTGATTTGAGAGCAGGGTTAAAATGATTGAAGAATTTATCGATAAGTTTCTTATCACAGTTTTCTTGAAAGTATTAAATTGATACTGAAGTGTATGAATTTGATACCAAATGTGGATTAAATGGAAAATTTATAAAATTGATCTAAATTTTTGTATCAAATTGATACACTTTAGTATCAAATTGATACACTTTAGTATCAAATTGATACACTTTAGTATCAATTTGATACTTTTAAGAAAAGTGTGATACTAATAATTACAAAATATGAATTTATGAGGGAGTTTACACCGTAAGCCTTAAATATAAGCTTCCGCGCGCATAAACGAATATACCTCCACGAGCATATATTTGCGTCTGCGCGAACACGTGGTCAAGGCAAACTCTTTCACAACACAGCTGCAGGCAAACACTTTGCGCAGACGCGAGTATATGCTCGTGGAGGCATATCCGTTTATGCTCGCGGAGGCTTATATTTAAGGCTTCCGTGTAAACTACTTCATAATGAAATACATCTTTTTCGAATTATTAATATTTTTTCTTCACACAAAGAGAGAATATTTATTAACTTTGGAAAAGAATTTTGCAATTTAGGGAAAGAGTGCAACAAACTAAAATTTTTACATAAAAAATCCTAAACTTTAAAAAACTTATGAGAAATGTAGTTCCTAATGTTATGTTAAAATTTAATTAATATTCTTGATATTTGGTATAATTATACTAAATTTCAAGTAAGTTTTTTTTAATGTTTAGTATTTTTTAAATCAAAATTTGTCTTTAACGCATTTTTTCCCCAAATTGTGAAATACTTTTACAAAATTTAATATAAATGTTGTCTCTCCATTCATTAATATAATTAATTAACCATTAAATTACAAAATCATTTTAATTCGCTTTTACACCCTCACTGCAAATAAAAGGTTCTAAATTAGAGCTGATTTTCGGTATTAAAATAGAACCAAATGACGATTTAGTACCAAAAGTTGGTATTAAATTAGTACATTTCTTTTTACAGTGCGATAATGCGCTTCTATATCCAGACATGGTCCAACCTTGACTACAATTTTTAAAAATGTTTATAGCTTTTAATTTTAGACAAATAAATTTACGATGATCAGCAAAAATCTTTCTCTTCTGCATAGATATCTTTCCGATAATATATAACTCAATTGCCTAAATTTATTTTTTAAAGAATGTTGCAAACAAAGTTTAAAAGATGGTTGAATTTTGACTATGTTCTCTTGCACAGTTCGGACATAATAATAACCAAAAAACACAACATTTGAGTTCAAGATTGCAATATTGAATTGAAATTTTGTGCTTTTTGGTTTTCAAAAAATTTGTTGTAAAGAAATTATGAATATTTCCTTATAGTTAAAAACAATTTACTCTTGCATAAGTTTCATTATTCGTTTACAGTTATTCGTTAATTTACGCCTAACTGATTAATCAACCGAAAAGAAAATAGAAGTACTGCGATAAAATAATTTCCGCATTTGAGAATTCTTTTTCACCGTGAGGTTAGTGTTATTAGCATCAGCATATCTCGTGTGCCTGCACGATAACCATATGTGCTAATGAAAAAATTATGTACTAGTAGAGAGAAAACGTTACCGTTAAGGCGGAGTCCTAGGGTAAGGCTTACTCCTCAGTTACTATACATTACTCTCTCTCTCTCTTTCTTCTCTCTTTTTTTCTCTCTCTCTCTTTCTCTCACCCACACTCACTCTCCTTCTTTTCTTCACTCTTTCTTTAGTCGGAAACTATTTTCAATTCTAGTTCGACACACGTTTCTTTAAAGAAACATTTTAAAGGTGATAAGGCGAGGTGAAAGGGGTAGAGGATTGAAAAATAGAAGTAAGACGTGAGGAAAAGGTTTTAAAAAAATGGAGCGAAAATTTTTAACTTGAATATATTCCAAAGTAGCTATAGCGCCTTTATCCGCGAGTATATTAAGAACCTGATAAATTATTCATTTGTTTCACTGAAGATATTCAAATTGTAGAGAAAACTTGATAATTATATATATACACACGAGGTCAATATCTTTGTTACGTTGAGAAAAGAGACACAAAAAAAAACCACAATGTTTACAGAAAAAATAAAGATAGAAAGTGAAAATAACTGAAATTTACCAGTTATTTAAATTTATCGTGATTGATTAAAAATTAAGAATTAACTAGCAACAATTCGCGGGCGGCTAACTTTTTACTCACTTTTTTTTAAATATAATCAGTAATTTTAAAAATAATAGAACGTATAAATTTTTAATTCAAATTTATTTTTATAAAAATAAAATATGAATTGGAATATAGTTTTAATATAATTAAAAATAATATATATAAAATAATTATATATTCTGACACAGAGAATTGAACGGAAACGGTTTTAATTTGAAACTTTATAAAATTTTAATTTTGAATGAATTTAATAAGAAATTTTAAAGAAATAAAATTTTCGAAAAATTTTAATAATTCAAAAATCAAAATCTTCTAAAATTATGTAGTTAAATTTGTCAATATACAATTATTTATATATATTATATATATATATATATATATAATAAAATTCTTCTTCAAAATTCAATTATTTTCAAAAATTTTAATAAAATTCTTATCAAAATTTGAATTATTTTCAAAAATTTTTCTCATTTCAATAATTTTTAATATATCTACTATTTTAATAAAACTACCCAAAAGAATTCAATTATTATTTTAAAAAAAATTTAATAAAATTGTACGCAAACATTTAATTATTTTCATAAATAGTAAAAATTTCACAAGAATTCAATTATTTACAAATTTTTTATAAGTTTATTCTAAATAATCCAATTATTTTCTATAAATAATAAAACTTATCACACAATTTAAATCATTTTGAATACAATTTTAATCGAATAATAATTAAATATTTATTTAAAAAAAGTTATTGATGTTTTTGAATAATTTTACAATTAAAGAAATTCTTAAAAAAATGTAACAGAACTTTTTTTTGAGTAAAATTCTTTTAATGATTTTCAATATCTAGTACTATTTTAATAAAATTTTTCAAAAAAATTTAATTATTTGAAAAAAATTTGGATAAAATTCGATTCAAACATTTAATTATTTTTAAAAATAATAAACATTTCACAGGAAATAATACAATTTTTTTTAACAATTTAATTATTTTCATAAATAATATAAAACTTATCGTAGAATTTCAATTATTTTTAATACAATTTTAATCAAATTCCTGGAAAAATGTATAATTATTCTTAAAAATTTTATTAAAATTCGCCAAAAGAATTCAATTATTTAAAAATTTGTTGATAAGATTCTTTTTATGAGAATTCAATTTTAAGAAACATTCAATTATTCAATAAATTATTTATTTTTACAATTAAATAATTGAATTCTTGTAGAATTTTTTAATAATAATTGATTTAAAATTACATTTCAGTTAAAAGTTTAGATTATAATTTAATATTAAAAGCATTATAGCGCGAATTTTTAGAAATAATTGAATTTTAAAAAGGTTTAAAATTGAAATCTTTGAAAATCTGAATTTTTCCTACTTTTCACTAACAATTCTGTATAGAATTAGTTTTTTTAAAAAAGTTTAATTGAATTTTTTTTTTGAAATTATTTAAACTAATTTGTAATTGCCAAATAGAATTTATAAACACTTTTTCCTTTATTTTCAAAAACATTTAATTTTATTACAACAATTGTCTAATTAGGAAATAGAAATTATGTAAATTATTTCCTTATAAAAATTGAAAATTTTCTACCAAAATATTAAGAGTTTGTGAATAATATTGTTATTGAAAAATAAAAATTATGCATAAAATATTTCTTAATCACTGTTTTTTAACAATTAACAATTTTCTAATATTTTTTATAAATAAAAAGGAGAATAATTTGCACATTAATTTAGATCATAATTTCTTTTTTAAATTCTAATATTATTTTATTATAAATTATGAAAAAATACCTGCATATTTTTAATTTGTCAAACAATAATTTTTAAAGAACAAACAAACAAAAGCGTACACAAAAACTAACTTCAAACTACGGACAGAATGAATGAAAGAATACAAAGATTAATATAGTTAATTAAAATTTATTAGATTATAGAAATGCTGAAAATATTTATAATTATAGTTAATATAACCAGATGGCTTTAATCTGATCTCAAGATTCAAACATTCCTTTTTCAATCTGATTTATCATGCTCTCTAAATTTGAATTAGTAAAAATGTTTACTAATTATAATTAGTGACTGACTTTTCGTTTTTGAATGAGTAAATTTTACTATGAAATTAGTAGAAATAACTATTTAGCAAAATTTACTAACTCAAAAGCAAAAAGTCAGTCACTAATTCAAATTAGTAAAGATTCTTACTAATTGAAATTTAGAGAGTGACTGAATTTTCTCACACTAAGTTGTAATAAAATTGAAAACAAAATTCAAGACTGAGACTTATATGAAAAAAAGAAGAATGCAATTTCAAATAGAAGACTCGTTTCTCTCATGTATATATCTATAAAAGAAAAGTGTTTTCCTTAAAGTGGAAGAAATATTTTTCCAAGTGAAGGTGTAGTTGAAGGTCTTGCAGCAAAAAAAAAGGAAGAAAAAAATCTCTATAGCAGATCGTTTTCTGTCCTTGGTTTACTTTCCTTATAATTAGAAGTGGGATTCATGTACAACAAACAAGGAAATACAAACAACATCTCGGCAAGTTCTTATATGTGCTTTCACGATTTCTCGATTTCAAACTACTCTCAAAAGCGGTTTCAGTTTGAATTGAGAGTTGCGGGTTTGAATTAGTTGAAGTAGAGGACTCGATAGCATCGAATCTCATAGTTGATCGTTTTCAAGTACACACATACATATATATATATAATAGGGTCTTTTATATGTTCGATAGTAAGTTGAGACTATTAAAGGCATATAAAACGTGATCGCGTAAGTTATGCGCCTTTTTCCCTATTTTGCTCTCCCTTTAAAGAGGTCTTTTTATAGTCTCTCTCATTCTCTCTCATTCTTTCTTTCAGTTTCTCTCCTTTTCTCTCTCATTCTCTTTTTATCACTATCTCTTTTTCTCGAGATAGAACTTAGCGAATAGTGGATGTCCTTGTGGAATGAAAGTAATGTGTATTACTCCAGCAAAACATGACCTCTCGTTTCGCGCTCGCATGACTAATGTAATAAGGCGCACATGTCTCTAAATTCTAGTCGATTAAAAGGTGTGGAGTTAAGAAATTAAGATTTATATCATTCGAATCATTTTTTAAAAAAAACAGGTGGAGGTGTCTCTTTAACGATCTATAGACACAATCTTGTTTCAATCAATGTCAAATGATTATGTCTTGATGTTTGAAAAATTTTCCTTTTCCATACCACACCCACACTGTGGGAGAAAATTAAAGCCTCTCCAAAGAAGGATAATTAGAACAACCGTCTTTTTATGCATGTGAATCGATTACTGTTGATACTCCCAGCTTTTAGCAGATTTGCATTTACTGATAAGAATATAAATATATTTATCACTTTCTGGTTAACTTTATACATAATATCTACTACTGTTTTTGTAGAGTAAAAGAATTTTTGAAACTTAGATTACTTCATAATTATTCCAAATTAGCACAGATTATTCCGGATTTCCTTTTTTTGTTCTTTTGAAGTAGGTATTTAGAAGCATTTGCTTAACTGATTTTTAAATTTTCTGGAAATTTTCTTTAACTCTTTTTTAGGGGTCGATTACGTAATTTCATTTTCACTTTCATTTTCATTTTCATTTTCATTTTTATTTTCACTTTCACTTTCACTTTCATTTTCATTTTCATTTTCATTTTCATTTTCATTTTCATTTTCATTTTCATTTTCATTTTCATTTTCATTTTCATTTTCATTTTCATTTTCATTTTCATTTTCATTTTCATTTTCATTTTCATTTTCATTTTGACACATTTTTATTTTCATTTTCATTTTCATTTTCATTTTCATTTTCATTTTGACACATTTTTATTTTCACTTTTATTTTCTAATTAATTTTCGCTTTCAAATTGACAGATTTTTATTTTCACTTTCACATTCACTTTAATTGGTTTCTATTCTTACTTTTATTTTCACTTTCGCTTTGAGTTTGACAGATACTTATTATTCCATTTCATTTTCACTTTGTTAGATTTTTTTTTCACCTTCACTCTGATAGATTTTTTAACATTCATCTCAGTTTAACAGATTCTCATTTCATTTTCAGGGGATCGATTGTGTAATTTTATTTTTACTTTAATTTTCAATTTCATTTTTGCTTTTACTTTGAGTTTTTTATTTTTACATCTACTTTCACTTTGATAGATTTTTATTTTCACTTTTACTTTGACAGAAATTTATTTTCATTTTTACTTGACAGAATTTTTATTTCACTTTCGCTTTCATTTTTACTTTGACGTATATTTTTATTTACGTTTACTTTCACCGTGATAAATCTTCACTTTCAATTAAATTTTATTTTTATCTTCAAAAAGAAAGTGAGTGTGAAGAAAATGGCCAATGTGAAAATGAAAAATTTTCATAGTAAAAATGAATGTGAAAATGAAAGTGAAATTAAAAATGAAATGACCCCTTGGTGGGTTGATTACGAGTATCATTTTCACTTTGATAGATTTATATTTTCACTTTCTGTTAATGTGAAAGTGAAAGTGAATATAAAAATAAAAATCGTTCAAAGTAAAAGTGAAAATGAAAGTGAAAATAGAAATGTGTCAAAGTGGAAATGAAAGTGAGAATGAATGTGAAAGTGAAAATGAAATGACGTCAAATTTATTTTAATTTAGATTTTTAATTAACTTTGGCGCCAACTTAATTTCGATTTCCAATTAGAATCAATTGCAAAATGAATTTCGCATCAAAATCAAATTGAAATCTAAATAAATTTGTTGTAAAAATCAATTCGAGTTCAAAATCAAAATGAATTTCATGTCAAATTCGAAATCAAAGTGACTCTATGACCTCAAAAATCCCTGAGTAATGTATTTTGATATAAAAATTTTCCGCTATAAAAAATCAATTTCCTACTATATTGGATCGCCATATTGAAACCGCAATTTTGATTTATTAATTCTGAGATTAGATTACAATTTAGCAACTGCAAAAACTGGTTGACTATATAGTTTCAAGCGAATATGGTTAATTTTAAAAATCCCTATTCGCCATAATTATTTGATCCGCCATTTTGAATTTTTCCAATCTGAGATCAAATTCAGAATCAGTGACATCGATAAACAAAAAATAGTCACTCCTACTCAAATTGAAATAAAATTTACTTTTTTTAAGTACATGTACCATAAACTGTCAAAGGTTTAATATAACTTTAAAATTATTACAGTTAAAAAAAAAAATTCTTAATTACATAATTTTTTTTCTCTTTGATACTAATGAGAAGAACTTCAAAGATATTTTTACTTGAAACACGTTAGAAAGTAAACCTAGGGAAATTAAATTTCTTTAATAAAATTTTAATTTCCGAAAGTATAAACGATATTCGCATAAATTGAATTTTTCTAAATTTTACATCAAATTCGATTTCAGTGACAGGAGAAAATCCCCAAGTAACGAGTTTAAAAAAAATCGCAATAAAAGAAAAATTCCGTAACGAAAGAAAATATATTTAGTTAATTGTATAGCAGCAAGATTATTTGTTTAATTCGTCAAAAATTTGGTTAATTCAAGAAAGTTTGTTCAAAACAGCAAAATTTGTCTGAAGGTACCAAATTTTTTCCATAAACTTTTTCTTTAATGAGAATTTAAATAGAAAAAATTATTGACGTAAAAATTTTCGAATAATATAAAAACATTATGTCATTTATTTATTGTTTTTTGTTACAGTGTTGTGGAATTCATTTTCGTAAACATATACGTTTAGAAAAAAAAAATTGAAAGAGAAAAGGGCACAAGAGGGAGACAGTGATACTGGAGGCAATTTTCTGACTCCACTCACACAAACTCGGCATCGCGGGAAAGTGGAGCGAGTGCGTGAAACCGGGTTTCGGGAGGTAGGAAAAATATGAGCATCTCGTGAAATCGTCGGCACGTGTCTTTCAGCTACTTACCGGGAGAGACAAAGATGGAGACCGAGGAGCTCACAAGACTCGTCGACGGCATCTATAAGGTAATTCTTCTTTTCTTTTCTGTGTATATATATATAGATATATGTTTGCGCATGTTGAAACTACTAATGAAAAATAGTCATTCAATAGACATTTATTTTTCAATCTTTCAATTCGCTTTTTTATTGTTTCCCTCAGTCATGGAGGAAAGTTACTAATTACGATGAAAGCAAATTGAATTAAACTCGAGAGATTTTTGTAAGATTCTGGATTTTCTTATCTTTTTAGAAATAAACGAATTTAAAATAAGAAAACTAAAACTGAAACTAAAACTAAAATTTCAACAAATTTCCAAAATAACTCCTACTGTAGGTCGAATTCTATCCATGGTATGATTTTGTAATTTTACTTTCGATTCGATATTGACTTTGTCTTTGACTTTCATTGTCACTCTGACTTTGACTTTGTAAGTCAAAGAGGAACTCAAAGTGAAAATGAAAGTCAGCGTCAAAGTGAAAATCGAATCGAAAGTCAAATTACAAAATCGCTCCCTTGGAATCTGAAATTCTATCGAAAAACATATAATTTCGGAGATACGAAAAATTCCGATCCTTGAAGATCACTTTCCAGGGAATCGTTTCAAACAGCTTAAATTAAAATTCAAAAAGTTTTAATTACCTTCAAGTAAATTAGACAATTTTTATGGTAATTCTTTTCCCTTTTCAAAAATTAGAATTATTCTTTTGAAATAATTAGTTTTCACTTTAATTGGTACGAAGTAAGTCTCGACGGTTATAAAGCAGATGGAAGGAATGTACCTACTTTGGTGCAGTGAATGTTGGGTTCACTTTACGAAATGTAACAAAGGATTTAGTTTATGATAGTAGTGATGTCGAAGGTTTAAAGTTCAAGTCTGAATTTCGGAGAATGTGTATGTATATATATATATATACGTTATAGGATATAGAAAAGGGGATTTAAGGAAACCTTGACTGTCGAACAGCTAATATGATTACCTCTTGCGCCTAATCATTTCCGCACCTTTCAACTTGCCTTCCGACACCAAATTATTTTCCCCGAGCGACGCCAAATAATTTTCCGAAACGACACTTAATTATCGGAAAATTTTGCGGGAAGCATATTGGTACGCATACATTCGCTAAAGGACCCATTATACTCTTGGTTATCGTACCATATATTATATATACGTTCTTTGCCCCTTGATTTTCCTCCTCTTACACCCACACCTTTCGATCCAACTAAACTTTTATGATGGATAAAAATCAAATGATCTTCTTTAAAGCTTTTTTTAATTAATTATTTTCTATTTTGATCTTTTCGATTTTATTTATTTAGACGAAATTTTTAAAGTTGGAATTTCTATTTGGAGATTTATACACACAAAAAAATCTTGTAAATTTCACTACTATTTAAATATTTTTTCTTGTTTCAATAGGCGCCAGTAATAAAATTTAATAAAATGAGATATGACAGAATAGGTAGTCTATCTGTAAAATGTAGTAATAAATACCTTTGTTTACAGTAAAATGAATTAGTAAAAGAGTTATTTTAACTATTTGTAGTCAGGCATATTAACTGCTTCATTTAGTTATAGTAACTAGTTTTTATAGTTTCAGGAGGCAAATTTTTTCAGTAACAAATTGTAGTTGAAACTGAATATGGTAGTTTTAACTATACTTTTTTTCTAACTACACATATGTCAGCGTTGCCACAGGTCAGGGAATTCAGGGAATTCAGGAAAAAGTCAGGGATTTTTATTAAAAGTACTGGAAAAAATTGAATTTTTAAAGTTCATGAGAAAACTCTGAATTTTGATGTTTTTTTTTGTTTGCCTCGTAAACTATAAAATTATCACGAAATTTAATAAAAAAAAACCTTCAATTTTTTTCTATTTCTGACAATAATTTCTTTTTAAATAACTTAATAATTTCAAGAACTATCATAAAATTATGACTTGTAAATTATTTAATGAACCATTTTTACAATTTTCATAAATACTAGACTGATAGAAAAATTTTAGTTAAAAATACTAAAAAAAAATTGAATTTTTGAAAAGTTACAAATGATTCCAAAAATTCAATTATTTTCATAAGTAATAAAATTTTTACAGGAATTTAATTATTTAAAATACAAAATTTCATAACATTTTTCTAAAAATATCAATTATTTAAAAAGATTTTTTATAAAATTCGTCGCAAGAATTCAATTATTTAAAAAAAAAATTAACAAAATTCTTTTTAAGAATTCAATTATTTTTTTAATAATAAAATTCTTTACCGAAATTCAATTATTTTTATAAATTTCAATAAAATTCGTTGCAAGAATTCAATTATTTATGTAAATAATAAAATTCTTCACCGAAGTTCAATTATTTTTATAAACTTGAATAAAATTCTTCAGAGAAATTTAGTTATTTTTATAAACTTAAATAAAATTCGTTGGAAGAATTAAATTATTTTCAAAAGTAATAAAATTCTTCGCAGAAATTCAATTATTCTAGAAAAATTTTAATCAAATTCTTGGGAAATTTTAAATTATTTTCATAAATGATAAAACTCATCGCAGGATTTGAATTATTTTTGATACAATATTTTAATCGGATTCCTCGAAAAATGTTATTATTCTTAAAATTTTTATTAAAATTTGTCAAAAGAATTCAATTATTTAAAAATTTGTTGATACATTTCTTTATGAGAATTCAATTTTAACAAACATTCAATTATTCAATAAATTATTTATTTTTTAACTTAAATAATTAAATTCTTCTAGAATTTTCTATTAAAAATTGATTTAAAAATAAATTACCGAATAATCGATTTATTATTTATGAAAATAATTGATAATTTGAATAATTTGAACCCTTTTCAAAATTCAATTATTTCCAAAAATTCACGCTTTAATGCATTTAATATTCAATTATAATATTTAAAATTTTAAGTAAAATTAATATTTTAATCAATTTTTATTAGAAACTTTTTCGAGAAATTAAATTATTTAAATACAAAAATAAATAATTTATTAAATAATTGAATATTTCTGAAAATTGAAATTTTATGAAGAATTTTATCAAAATTTTTAAAAATAATTGAATTCTTTTGGCGAATTTAAAAAAAAAATTTAAGAGTCTTAAAATGTTTTTAAAATTTGTCAAAAGAATTGAATTATTTAAAAATTTGTTGATACATTTCTTTATGAGAATTCAATTTTAACAAACATTCAATTATTCAATAAATTATTTATTTCTTAACTTAAATAATTAAATTCTTCTAGAATTATCTATTAAAAATTGATTTAAAAATGAATTACCGAATAATCGATTTATTATTTATGAAAATAATTGAATAATTGCAACAAATTTTCTTACATTTTTTTAAATAATTGAATTTTTTTGAGAAATTTTACTACTTGTAAAAATAATTGAATTCTTGCGAAGGATTTTATTAAGATTTTTGTAAATAATTAACTTTTTTTTTGAAAAATTTTATGGTAATTTAAATTATTAAAAAACATGAAGAAGGCGATCACTTCGAGTTTTCGACTCGAAGATATCGTCTTCTTTATGTTTTTTAATAATATTCTGATAAGTCGTTGAATTTCAAACAGGTTTGAATTTGAATGTTTTAAAAAATTTTAATTCCTACAGAAAAATAATAATGAATAAATATTTATTTAAATATAAGTTATTGATGCTTTTGAATAATTTTATAAAATTATTCAAATTATTAAATATATTTAAATAAATAAATAATTTAATAATAAACTATCAAATAATTTTGAGAGTGAATCAGAATAGTCTTTAGGGTTAGGGAAAAAGTGAAAATTTTGTCTGGAAATCAGGGAAAAGTCAGGGAAAAATAAAATTAAATATTTGTGGAAACCCTGTATGTGTTTTTGTTTTTATCATTCTTCTGCGTAAGCTAGAATTGTATTTTCATAAAGAAAAATGTTGAGAAAAATTGTAAAAGTGGAGAAAAATATAGAAAAAACTTGAAATGCAACGAATATATCATCTGACACTTGAAGTATTATCATGTTTGAAATTTCCGATTTCCCTCTGCGTGTATAATATTTGAAAATGTTGAAATTAAACGTTTTGGTTGCGAATTGGATATGGGAGGAGAGGAGCGAGTGGCAGCGACGCGATGTTGATGCTCCTCACGTAATCTGGGCTGATCCTTTAATTTTCGTGGATTCGGTTTGCGCCGATTAGCAATGGGGTGTGAGAGAATTCAGAGTAGTGTATAGTATATATACATGTGTGTGTGTGTGTATATCGAAGGGGATGTAGATCGGAAGGCAATTAATATCAAACTCTACCCCCCGCGCTTTAGGTGAGGCCTGCAGCAACATCCGTCGGGCCAGTAACGCTGTATATCCTCGCGTTGCCCCAACCGCGATGAAACATAACTACAACCTCGTGATATACTCGCACCATGGGGCTTGCTTGTCAGCATATACTATATAGACCCTTTACTCCCAAACCCCTTTCTATACGGCTTCTAGTGATAACATTTCACCCCTCGTTATCTCATTAACTGGTCACTATATCCACAAAATCGTAAACTGACCTTCCTATTTGTCATAGGTTTTTTGCATTCTTTTTTATTTTCATATTTATGTAGTCAGGTTTTCTCTTTAGCGAGAATAATCGTTAGGGTGTCAGTCATGCTTGTTACGAAACTCTAAACCGCAGGGTTGCCAGAAAACTTTAATTTTGATTTTCCCTGATTTCCAGACAAAATTTTCACTTTTTCCCTGACTATGAAAAACATGAATAACTTCTTTTTTCACCTCTTCACAGTCAAGTGAAAATAAAGTTTTTGTGCTATAAATGTTAAAAAAAATTTTTTTTTAAAAAAACATGACATTGTCATCTTGTATGTTTTTGGGGTCACTGAATCAAAATCCACACGGTAAATTGTTAGGTATTAAAATAACACCAAAAAGGATTAAAATAATCCAATTTAGTGTTATTTTAATCCATTTTGGTGTTATTTTAACACCTAACGATTTACCATGCATGGTCGAAACTTTAAAATTCAAAATGTCGACATTTTGAAGCCGCCATTTTGAATTTTTTGACAATAGATTTGGATTCAGCTACCCCGTAAACCCCCGACTAAGAATTTTTTAGCCAGATTCGTTAACGTTCAAATGTGTTTTTTTGATGGTCCTATAGATTATTTTTCAATAGGAATTAAGATTCTCAAATTCAATAATTTATAAGAATATAATAATATACAACAGAGTGATAAAATCATTATTTTATAACATGAGAATATTGTTACTATAAATTCAAATTTTCAAAGATTTTAATTTGAACCATTTTCAAAATACAATTATTTCCAAAACTGCACGCTATAATGCTTTTAATATTCAATTATAATATTTAAAATTTTAAGTAAAATTCATTTTTTAATGAATTTTTATTATAAAATTTTTCGGGAATTCAATTATTTAAATACAAAAATAAATAATTTTTTAAATAATTGAATATTTTTTAAAATTGAAATTTTATGAAGAATTTTATTGAAATTTTTAAAAATAATTGAATTCTTTCGGCGAATTTAAAAAAAAATTTTTTTTAAATAAATGCAATTTTCTATCATTTTATTTAAAATTTTATAAAAAATAATTAAAATTCTGCGATAAGCTTTTGCTGTTTATAAAAATAATTGAATTCTTGCAACGAATTTTATTAAAAAAATTTGTAAAGAATTAAATTCCAGTGAAGAATTTTATTTCTGAAAATAATTAAATTCCGGAAAAAAATATTATTATTTATGAAAATAATTAATTTCTTGTGAAGAATATTATATTCAAATTTTTTTAAATAATTGAATTTTTCAAAGTTTTTTAAAACTTTTTGAAAATAATTAAATTTTATTGAGAAATTTCATTAAAAAATTGAAAATAATTTAAATATGACAAAGAATTAAAAAATTTTTTTTTTAATAATTGAATTCCCGGGAAAAATATTATTATTTATGAAAGTAATTAATTTCTTGTGAAGAATTATATTTAAATTTTTATCTAAATAATTGAATTTTTTAGAATTTTAAAAAAATTTTTGAAAATAATTAAATTTTATTGAGAAATTTCATGAAAAAATTAAAAATAATTTTTAAATATGACAAAAAATTTTTTTTAAAATTGAATTTCTGGGAAAATGTTTATTTCTTACAAGAATTAAATTCTAAGGAAGAATTTTATTAAAATTCTTTTAAAAATTGAATTGCTTCGAAGAATTTTATTTTTTAAGAAAAAAATTGAATTGTTTCGGAGATTTTTACAAGCATTTTTGTCAATAATTGTATTCCTGCGGGAAGAATGTTATATTTTACGAAAATAATTGTATATAATAAATATAATATAATGAAAATAATTTTATTATATTTTTTTTTAATTTATACACAGCATTTTATCAAAAAATTTTTTAAATAATTTAATTCTTAAGAAAAATTCTATTATTTATCAAAATAATTAATTTCTAACAAAGAATTTTAGTCAAATTTTTTTAAAATAATTTCCATAAAAAAATGTATTATTTGTGAAAATAATTGAATTCTTAATTAGATTAAGATTAATATCCAATACAATTCTAGAATTGTATTGGAAATAATTGAATTGTATACAGGAAAATTTTATTAAAATTGCAATTTTATTAACTAAATCTTGTAAAGAATTTTGACAAAATTTTTTTAAATAATAGAATTTTTAAATGAATTTTATTTAAATTTTTCGAAATAATTGAATTTCTCAGTACTATTTTTTTAATTTTCTGAATATATTTGAATTCTTTGGAGAAACTTCGTTAAAAAATTAAAAATAATTGAATTGGTGTGAAGAACTTAATAAAAAAAATTGGTAAGTAATGAATTCTTGTGAAATATTTATTAAAATTTTGTTTAAATAATAGAATTTTTTTGGGAAATTTTATTAAAATAGCAGATATTAGAAATAATTAAAATGAAAAAAATTGTTGAAAATAATTGAAATTTTGCCAAGAATTTTATTAAATTTTTTGAAAACAATTAAATTTCAAAGAAGAATTTTATTATTTATAAAAATAATTGAAATTTTGACGAGAATTTTTAACAAATTTTTAACATAATTGAATTTATGCGAAGAAGTTCATCACTTTTGAAAATAATTAAATTTCTGTAATCAGTTTTTCTTAAAATTCTCATCAAAATTTAAATTATTTTTATAAATAATAAAATTGTTCTCTGAAATTCAATTATTTTTCAAATTTTTAAATTTCAATTATCTTCATAAATTATAAAACTCATTGCAGAATTTCAATTATTTTTAATCGAATTCCTCGAAAAATATATAATTATACTTAAGAATTCTATTAAAATTCGTCAAAAGAATTCAATTATTATTTAAAAATTTGTTGATAAAACTGAAAGAAATACTTAAAAAACAATTGTGTAATGATTATAATTATATTATGAATTATTTATTTAAATATTTATTTTGAATAATTAAAATAATTCAGGATTATTATATGTAAAATTTTTAGTCATAGTTTTCACTTTGTCCTTATAAGCAATACACGGAGAAAAAAGAATAATAAAATTTACTATGAGGAGTGGCAAACTTAAAAAAGTTGACACTCTTCTGTTTAGAACTCAACCTGAGAAGTGTTAAATTTATACATTCCTCAAAATAAGTTTAATTATCCTTATTTATCCATTTTTCTCCGTGCAGAATATATGGCACCATGGTTTTCAAATATTTCTCTTTGAAACTTTTTCCCAGGCTACTGCCACACTTGGTTATTTTTATTCCGATAAAAATAGAAGTAAACAATGTAAACCTTTTTCTTTTTTGCACTTTATCTTTCAGAAATTAAAAATTCTACACGCGAACTCTTCATCTCGCCGCGATCTCATTTCTATATAAAAAAGATATAAATCAAGTCACTTTTGATAAACAGTGATTTATTAAACTGATTAACATCGTGAAACTCTTATACATCTTTGGATTAAACAGCAAACGCGGCATTATTAAACAAAACTACAACTACCAAGGTGTAATCCATCTTCGAGAGTAGACCTCATTTATAATACATGCACAACATTAATCTGCTTTAATGCATCATGTAGTTAGGGGAGTGTAAATTGTGAATCTACTGTACATGTCCTCAGTGTATTATTACAGCATCATAATTTGAGTGGAAAGTTCTCATAAACTTCAAATCGTAACACCTGAAACATTTTCTTGATGTATGTAAATTTTGAGTACAGTATGCTATACTATATACATGTACATATATATATGTTCAGTGAAGGTGTATCTCGGATAAAAATGAGTGCTAAGGGATTTCATCGAAAAATAAATGAATATAAAATAATCTCTTTTCTCAGCTAATCAGAAGTTTTTAATTTGAATTGAATTTTTAAAAATATCCCCCATTCTCGAGGGAACGATTTCTCAAAAGCAAACATCAAATATTTTATTAGAAACCACTTTGTCTTTTTTATTTGAAATTCTTTAGAAGTAGTCCTGGGAGGGAAATTCTTAAATATTCGCTCTGAATATCTTCAATTTTTTATTCCGCTTTGTCTAGATTTTGGTATTATTTTTCTTGGCGGTAAATTTCTTTCTTTAGGGTTAATTTCCTCTTGGATTTTACATCAAAGGAGATAGTGGTTTTATTCAGGGTTGCCACGCTTTTGCTCATTTCAAATTCCTTGACTTTTCCAGATTTTCCAGGTTAAAAAACGGAATTTTTTCCAGATTTTTAAAACTACATTATTGTTGCCAACAAAAATTTAATTTTGTTTTTCCCTGACAAAATTAAATTCCAGACAAAATTCTTACTTCTTGACTCTAAATAATATTCTCAATCAGTTTAAAAATTATTACTCAAAAAAATGTTCCATTGCTTCTTTTTTTAATAAATATTAAATCCTAAATTCAAAATTTCGTACATCCAGTGATATGTATAATATTAAAAAATAATTTTTTTAATAATTTTAATTTTTAAAATTTTTTTATAATATTAAATCATTATTATTTTTCCATAAGAATTAAGATTTTCAAGAATTTCAAATTCAAACCATTTTGAAATTAAACAATTTTCAAAAAATTGATAAAGATATCGATCACTACGAGTCTTCGACTCGGAGCAATCGTTATCTTCATGTTTTATAATAATAATTAAAGATGACAGACTGATAAAATCATTATTTTATATTTTATAACAATATTATTACTGTAACTTCATCAAAATTATTCTCATTTCAATTCAATTATTTTCTAGAATTTTTAACTAAAATTCTTCTTTAACTTAATATTATTCATTCATTTTTAATAATTTTTGAAAAATTTCTTTGAAAATTTTCAAATCCTTTTGTTTACAATTCAATTTTACGAAATTTCATCGATTATTCGGAAATTCATCAATTAAATATATATTAAAAAATAAAAACTTCAAATAATATAAAAAAAACCGCAAATAAACTTTCTGAAAAAAAATTAATTCCGCACAGAATTGTTAGTTAAAATTATGAAAAATTCAAATTTTCGAAGATTTTTATCTGACACCTTTTCAAAATTCAATTATTTCTAAAAATTCACGCTATAATACTTTCTCTTTAAATTTGAATTAGTAAAAATGTTTACTATTTTGGAATTAGTGACTGACTTTTTGCATTTGAATTAGTAAATTTTACTATTAAATTAGTAGAAACGACTCTTTATTGGTAAAATTTGCTAATTCAAATGCAAAAAGTCAGTCACTAATTAGAGAGGAAATTACTACTAGAGAGTTAAGATCTCCTTGCATTCTTAGGGCTCCAAAATGTAAAACAGAAAAAATATAAAAACTCGTTCATGGTTACTGCTATAAATTTATGGAACTCTCTTCCTCGTTCTATGACAAATATTGAAAGTCCAAAAACATTTAAACTACAATTATATAAATATTTAATTTTCATTGGATGTATAGAGTATATAGAGTGTCTCTTGATTGGTATGTCATCTGTGTGTGAGTTGCTGTGATAATTTGTGATATACTTTGATAATTTGTAAATCAAAGTATTTTATTTTTACATCTGTATATAGCTTTATTTAACTTTATACGATATATATATGTTATTAATTACTGTATTTTTTAATGGTTGTCCTCGTGGTATTTACCTAGGACATAATAAAATATATTCTATTCTATTCTATTCTAATTCAAATTAGTGAATATTTTTACTAATTCAAATTTAGAGCTTAATATTCAATTATTATCTGAAATTTTAACTAAAATTCATATTTAAATCAATTTTTATTAGAAAATTCTACGAGAATTCAATTATTTAAATACAAAAATAAATAATTGAATATTTCTTAAAATTAAACTCTCATAAAGAATTTTATCAACAAATTTTTAAATAATTAAAATTCTTTTGCCGAATTTTAATAAAACTTTTAAAAATAATTTTCATTTTCGAGAAATTAGATTGAAATTGCATTAAAAATAATTGAATCTCTGTGAAAAAAATTTGATTGAATTGAAAAAAGTTTATTAAAACAATTGAAATTTTGACAAGAATTTTATTAAATTTTTTGAAAATAATTGAATTTTGAAGAATAATTTTATTATTTGTTAAGATAATTGAAATTTTGACGAGAACTTTTTTAAACTTTTGACCCTAATTGAATTTCTGTGAAGAATTTTATTACTTTTAAAAATAATTGAATTCTTGAGACGAATTTTAATGATATATTGCTTTTTAAATAATTGAATTCTTTTGTGAAATTTTATTGAAATACGTAGATATTAAAAATAATTGAATTTTGATAAATTATTGAAATTAAATTAATTCTACGAAGAATTTTATTAAAATTATTTTGAAAAAAAATTGAATTGTTAAAAAGAATTTCATTAAAATTTTTGAAAATAATACATAAATTATAGGAAGGCTTTTTAAAATAATTGAATTTTTTTTTTTGGATGAATTATAATAAAATTTTTAAGAATAATTACATTTTTCGAGAAATTCCATTAAAATTGTATTAAAAATAATTGAAATTCTGCGATGATAAATAAATATTTTATTATTTATGAAAATAATTGATAACCTATATATGAAAATAATTGAATTCTTGGTAAAAAATATTATTCTTTATGAAAATAATTGAATTATTGCGAAGAAATTTATAAATAATAGAATTCCTGTGAAATTTTTAGTATTTAATTAATTCATTCAAAATTGAAATTTTCTGAAATTTCAAATTAAAACCTTTTGAAGTTCACCTATTTATGAAAATTGTAAACGCAACTCTTTTAAAATTGAATTAATTTTGAAATATTTAAGTAAAATTAGATTTCAAGAATATGCACAATAACTTTAGAAAACAATAATTTTCCAGGATTCTGATCAAAATTCCCTGACTTTTCCAGGTTTTTTCAAGGTTTATAAAATTCCCTGACATTTCCAGGTTTTCCAGGTTTCCAGGTTGCATGGCAACCCTGTTATTGGATAGTAGAATAATGATTACAATAATTAATAATTATTCATTATCGTAGGACTATTTAAAGAAATACCAATTTCTTTAAAATATTTCAAGTAAAAGAATACAGTTCGTTTGAATGTAAAAAACAATTTTAAAGATTTTATTGAATATTCTAGGTTTTTAACAGGTTTTGTTCTAACCGGTTCACTAAATTCCACAATTAATGCCCTTTTCCTAATAAATCACCGTTAGACCTTTAATTTTATAGGTGAAGGTCCATGGGATCTCGGTTACGAGTTCATGTCTTTGCTGCTATTTCTGATTTGATTCATTCTTGTTATTGCATAACAAACAGTTAAAGCTCTTCACCTGAACCCCATAAATATCTTTTATTAATTTTTTCTGTTTGGATGACTTTAAGAGTAAAGCGCCTTCACCACATCGAGGGCTGTTAAGAATGATCTTTATCAGTAGATATCTATAAACAGAGTTTTTGATTATTATCTTTATCTAACGTTTAGTCAGTCTTCAGCTTAGTCAATTCCTGGTTGTTGACAGTATTCACTATTTTATTTACCTCCTACTTTTATAAACCAAAAATGGAGTCTCTTTAGATAATTTTATATTCCCTTTTCTTCTGTCTTTTCATTTATATTTCGTATGTCCGCGGTTTATCGGAACTTGAAAGTAATTCTCGACAAATTAATTTTTTTTTTTTTGCAGTAGAAAACGACTCTCTTGAGAGTTTATCATGCCAGCATTGTAAGTTTCATTTGCGACGTTAAAACCAGACGTATTTCAATATGATAATGAATTTTTTGCGTGAATGAAGAAAAAGGACACGAGAGGAGCGAAAAAATTAATTTTACTCTCTAACGTTGTATGGATACTTTTTGGAAGGAGGAAGAGAAATTGGTGCAAACGTTAAGAAAAAAAAAGAGTGAGCGAGAAAGAAAGGAGAGAAGGAGGAGACAAGTTATGAAAAGACGTTGCATTACTGAGGAGCAGAAACGATATTAAAAATTAATCCCTCTCGTTGTGAGGTGAGAGGGAGACAAGCTGTCGTAATGAAGGCTCTAATGAAGGTACCCTCATTAGGATACATGTATTAAACACAAGTGAAGCTGGTTTTTCTGTTCTTAAAAAATGTTCACCTTCCCCATTCGGGACTCTGCTTCCACTTAATCGATAAAATGAATCTACTATCTTTTCACTATTCTTTTTTTTCCTTCTTCTATCAGATTTTCATCACACTTATATATCAGATTGCAGCACAAATTCCAGAAAAATTTCTCTTCGATGTCAGAGAAGAATTCATGTTTAAGAATGCAAGAAATCCTTTCCGAACATTTTCATCCTTTTCCTTTAAAATCCCTTGAAAAAGAAGTGTTTTCAAATAACATTTAAAAAAATCATATTCATCATTAATTTCCATTCGATAACACCGATTTGAAAATTTTTTTTTCTATAGTAACAAGGTTTAATGTTGGTAATTAATTAAGACTTTAGTGTTATCCGACTTGACTTATTGTCCTTTATCCATAGATGATTGTGGCTTTTTATGTGTTTTTCTCTTTCTCCTTTTTAATTCTTTGAAAGATTCTTGATCGAATATGTCGTGAATGACGATGTGATTTTGATAGAATACCGTGATGTATTCTTGACCTCTTGGGTAATGGAATTCTAGGTGGTGTTCATGATAAAAAATAAATTAACATATTTTAACGCAGACTCCTCTGCTGCCTCTGGTTGCCATCCACGATTTAACTGAGTGATAAAATGCTCGTGGGATTTTATAAAAGACGCGAGGTGAAAATATTGAAATTCCTCACTCAGCTTTTGTGGAAAGCGTTTTTTACGAGTTCAAATTTACATCTCGCACAGGTGCTTCAACTCGGACTCGTTTTAAGTACTATAAAGGAATTACACACATTTCGAAAAGTGATTTTTCGCGAGTTATTTTTTCTTATGAGTACATTTCATGTAACATGTTGATGGGCATTTAACGCTTTATTAAAATTATATTCTGTCAATTTTGAAAACATTTAATTCTTGACAGGTTTATACAGTTTTGTCAATATTCGAAATTTTATAGTTTTTATTATTACATAATTTTCTGTTTAGCTTGTTGATTTTCCAAATTAGAAAATAGAAATTAGTGTTTATCATGTTGTCAATTAAAGCATAGACTTTAAATATTCAAATTCATTGTCGCTTGGTGGTATTTGATTTTCAGATAATACTTCATTACCCTACTCAACGCCCTATTCATTGCCTGATGCTTCATTAACAAAGCTCAATTATTTGATAATATGGCTGGTGTGTTGTAAATGTTTGAAACCCGTGTTTACCGCTATATTATCGCTCTAAACAAAAACGCCAATAATTTTCATCTATTCACAAAACTGTTTCAGAGTTTAATTTATTAAAACGATTTATATCAGTGTAAAATTATCTTTCCTCGAAGATACATAATGACTCAATTACCCTTATTAAATCATCTTTTGTTATGTTCCACAGTAAAAATTAATAGACCGTTTCCTTATTATTTTAACAAACTATAATTTTAATGGCATTTCATAGTTGATACATTTTTTCTATTCATAAAAGTATTTAAATTCCTTTGTCCCGTGAGAATTGATTTCTGATTTATATTTCGTCAGTCTATTTTTACTATCTTAAAATTTTTTTCATACAGATTATTTCTTCATTTTTTCTTCTTTTTTTATTAAGTTTTTTCTTCAAGATTTTTTCTTCTTAAGTTACATTCCCAGATTAGCAGCACACAATCAGACGATTATTCTTATATGCAAATACCATCGGGTTTGTTTACAGCGATGACCTTCAGTGAGAAATGGAATTCGTTCTACTCCATTGTGTAGTAAAAATAAAAAAAAAGTTTTTTTTTGAAAGAATATTGCGTCTGAAGAAGAAATCTTTATTACATTCGTCTTTATAATAATTCCATCTGTCGTATGAATATATCTGTGAGAAATCTAAATGACGTCAGTTGTCGCCATCATTCTGGTCGATTAGAATCTTAAGACCGGATTCTTCGGGTAAGACTGTAAGGCAAAATAGGAGGGAAGATATGGTAGGGAAATGGTGGTATCTAAGAGAGGTGGGTTTAGGATAGGATACTATGTACTCTAGTCATCTCGTGTGTGTATTGCGACTTATCGTACTGAGACACGTCGTCTCAAGAGGTGTATATATATGTACGCATTATACATGAGAGAGAATAGAAACGGCCAATTAGGAACGAGGATACCAAGATCGCTTCGAAGTTTGTAGCCTACATACTTTAAGTAAATGAATACAAACACAACACCATTCCGAGGGGAAAATACCTTAATGAATATCGTTTAGTCTTCGATTGTTAATAGCATAACAAATGCCATAAACCCCTGAGTCAGCGTTAAACGTAAACAAGATATATTTCAACATTTAATGACAAGGAGAAATCCTATTTCTAATTTTCCGTTAATATTTTTTATTCATTTGCCGTTCGTTTCATGTTTCATTAGTTAAAAATTTTTTATATGTCTTAGTGCCAAGAATTAAAAATACAAAAACAATGTTATTATGTGCTCGCGTGGAAAAAGAAAATTGACAAATTCTTGACTCTATTCACGGACTACTTGGTGCGTATTGTGCATAACTGACAAGAAGCAGAGCGCTTGCGCCGGAGAACAAGGAGAGTGAGAGAGAAGTCTTAAATTTTTTGTCCTACCTGCACGAAAAGTATGTCATTTCGGGCACTTAAAGTGGGCGCAAAGTAACTTATTCTCGCCCGGGGCCAGGGAAGCGGTCGCAAAAGTTCTTTTACGCCCGCTGACGTCACACAAGCGGGCGCAAAAGTACTTTTGCGCCCGCTTCATCTAGCCCGAGCGGGCGCAAAAGTACTTTTACGCCCGCTTGCTGTACTTTTGCGCCCGCTTCGCTCGTGCCCTCGATGCCATACTTTTCATGCAGTTAGGACAAAAAATTATGTTCGCAACATGGGCGCAAAGGAGATTACGACTTTGGCGAGATGAAGGGACCTCAGGGACACTTTCGCACCCTCGGTCCCTTCATCTCGCCATCGCCGCAATCACCTATTTTGCGCCCTTGATACGATAATAACTATTCTCTCTCACACCCATTGTCCGCTAGCGCATGCGCCGTCAAGTACCATACGCCAAGCTGCCCGAGCTATCTGATTAAAAAAAATTATAATCAAAAACACTATAAAAAAATGTAATATAAGTAAAATAACACTGCAAACAGTATGACAAGAATCAAAATATATTTAAACAAACGAAAACTAACCCTAAAGAAAAAGTAAATCTAAGAATCATTAGTATCAATATTTATCCTAAAATCAAACAAATAAGTAATAATTTTTATTCGAGAAATTAATTGTCAAAAAAAATTACCCTGGAGACAATAGTCTCCATGACAAAAAAAAATATTAACACTTTTTGCTGGCACTAGGTTTAATGTGGCAATTATAACAGAGGTAATGAGTAATGGTCCTGTCGTAACTTGCTCGGCTCGCATTAACGCTCAAGGAGCTCGTTACTCAAACAAACCTCTTGTCAGTGCGACCAGCCCCCTTTTTTTCAAAGCGCAACGAGACGGGCAAAAAAATTTTCTGATTTTTATACCAAAAAAAAAAGGGAAAAGAAAATTGAAGAAGAAAAGTGGTGTACACGTCAGTTACTTGCTTCACGTCACTATACACATATATTATATTATACAACAATATAGACAGAGGTCGTAGACCACGGATTGACATTGGCTATCCTCCAATCGTGTGACCTTATTTCCCCTGAGAGACTGAGTACCATTCATGCCACCAATTGTAAATAGAGTGAACAATCGAACTGGAATATATGATTATAAACCTTCTTATACTAATGAATTTTCTTTAATTAAAATGTGATGGAAGCGACTTAATTTGGACAGCAGAAATAATTACACACGAGATAAAAACATAATTATATATAAATAGTTGTATAATTATAAATAAATTTTGTATTCGTTAATTTTGTTTTCAAGTTTTCTTGTTCGATTAAAAATATTCCTGAATTTAGAGCAAAAGAAACTTTGATGAAAAATACAAATAAATTAATTGATAGGTGTGTTTATTACCAGGATGTTTTTTAATGAGTTTGTCGAAAAGTTTTACTTTTAAAAAACTTGTACAGTGTATTTAAACAAGAAAAAAAATTTACTTTAAAAGATTTCTTCCAGGAAGTTTTTTTCCATTTTGTCATAGCACTTGCTAATTAATTTTCATTTAAACTGGTTTTTTTATTTTTGCTTACTAACATTAATTTGTTATATCATTCAAAGACATTTTTACCTGTATTAAAAATGGTAAAATTTTTAAAAATCTATTATAGAGAAGGTAGGATTATAAGACAAAATCAATTTTTTTCGGCGCAGATGATATCAGATTATTTTTATCTTCAACTTGAATAATGTCAAGGATATTTGTCGATCAAAGAGCAGGGTCTTGATGGACATGAATATCCTATTTCGGAGGACAAACTTATTTCACAGAGAGTAAAGTAATATTTGGCTGAAATAGGAGAGCTGAAAAATAAAATAGAGACAAGGTTATTGCTTTATTTAGTACAAGGGTCGGATTGAAAAAAAAAATGACGGAATACTTATGTTAAAGAAAACTTATGTCTACTGTGCACATAGGGTGATAGAGAAAAGAGATAGAGAGAGAACAAAAGAAATAAAGAGTATCTCTTAAACTGGATAGTGTGTTTTAAAAGAGTTTTAAGAAAACTTTTACCTCACTTTTATTCTTTTGTGTCGTCAAGATTCTTTTTTGTGTCTATTCTTAAAAGAAATTTTTCAAAACTTTCCATAAAAATCCAAAACTCTTCCTTTCTTCAAAGAGGCTTTAAATTTAATAGTTGAAAACTATCGTTACACTTGGATATAATCCAATTTTTTTTTAAAAGTAGTTTACATTAGGTATAATTTATTTGTTTCAATTTTGTTTGCTTCGTTCGTACATTTTTTGCTTTATTTTGTTTCTGTTTTCACTAGTTTAAAAGTTCGCGCTTTCTAAAAAACAGAGTGGGGGCAATGAGAGTGAGAGAGTATCTCTCTCGCTCTCATTGTACCAAGTCGTGCGCATGCGTCCCGCTTCTCTTGATTTCTCAGAAGCGGAACGTCAGCGAAGGAGTGGGGACAATGAGAGAAAGAAAGAAACTTCGAAGTTTCTCTCTCGCTCTTATTGTCACTCTCTCTGTGAGTGAAATACGTTTTAAAAATAGATCTAAAAAGAGTAACTTCAGGATTTTTTCATTCCATTTGGGAAAATGTTTTGTAATATTTGACGTTTACGATGAAAGTTGTTTCATACAATTCCAGTTAATTGAGTAAGAGAATAATAATAACGGAAAAATGAGGCGAGAACCTGAGTGTTAAATGGAAACGATTGGAAACTTTGCTCGTTTCGCAGCATTGTTTATAGTAGATTCTTGATTGGTTCGTGCAGAAAATGCCTTCCGTAATATTCTTCCTTTATTTGGTCATTAAAGAAACAAGGAGGGAAATAGGAAAAGGAAGAAAGGTAGAGAGAGAGAGAAATGTTAGGAAGGGGTAGAAGATTAATTTATTGGTCACGAAACTGCTGAATGCTCAAGTAGTTTTGCAGATGTACGTACATAGATATTTGAACGCGTGATCGTGATCCTGTTGAAATGGATGTTCCTGGCTCGAGGAATTTCGTATGAATATTTATAACCGGCCATCTAGACCTAGGCATGTTGCGTGGAATCTCTATATTCCAACTCTCCCTTCTTCATCTTTTACCACCCTTTTATTTATTTATATTTCGCCATTGCATTCGCTCCTTTATACCGCACCGCGTGCGCGTTATAAAATCTTCTCTAAGTATATATATCTCATTCTTGGAGCAATTTTTCATTAAAAAGAAAAATCTCTTGAAAAGATTTGTTTCATATAATGTAGATTTCTTTATTTCTCCGAGTTTATGAATCACATGAAAAAAAAACTTGGCGAAATTATTTTCTTCATATAACTCAATTAAAAATGTCTTCTTAAAAAAATTAAGGTTAAAATTTCACTGCTCTGTAAAAAATAAATTTCTTTTAATGAATTAAATTATGTTCAATTATGTTCTTTTACGAAGAAGGAAACTTAATTAATTTCTTTTGAGATATTTTAATTTTTAATATTTCTTTTTTAATAAAAAAACAGTTTTTCAATAAATAAGATGAATATTTTTTAAAATCACAATGAAATGAGGGAGAAGAATCTGCTATGGCGAATGATGTAAACAGAGATTTGAAAATGATTCTATTTCTTCAAACGTATTCCCACATAAATAAAAATTGATACCACGAAAATCGATGTAATGGTATCGAAAAATCGCATATCGAGAGCAGTCAATGAGAAATATTGAATTCGTTTTCGCGTGTCTTACCCAGGAGCTATTCCAAGTCGTTTCATGCTATCGCGATATATTTCTCCAATGGAATCTTGCGAGACCAGAAAAATACTGCTGAAGCATTCATTTCGCGGTTTTCCCCGGGTACCATCTTTCGCTGTTTTCGGGAATAACTCTCTACATATACTCTCAGAGTAGATAAAACTGTCGAGTTCAAAATGTCCCTGTTTTCATGTGATAAAATCTCTTCACATATTTCTTTCTATAACCCTATTTTATTCACTCTTCTGTCATATTTTCTATTGTTTAATTTTCGTAAAACAAATGTTGTATTTAATATTTCAATAAAATAATAATTTTATGAAAAAATCTATTATTAATTAATTATTAATTAACAATTAGTAATTATAAATAATTTTTAATAATAAATAATTCATAATTAATAAAAATAATATTCTTGTTTTTTTAATCATGTTTTTCATGAGTCATATTACTGTAATCGTATTAGTAATTTCATTTATTATTTAAGACATAACAAATGAGGGAAACAAAAAAAAATTTTAGTATAAGAACTAAAAGTAAAAATGTAATTGCGTTCGTAAATAAAAATTGTTAATGAATAAAAAATCGTCTCTGTAGTTGTAATAATAATTGCAGTAGTTAGGAAGATGCCTGATTTTATGACAATTGCTTTTAATATTGTTTATGTGAGAGAAAGCAGTAACCGCCTCTATTATAATTACTTCACATAACACTGGTCGACAAAAAATAACTTTTTTTCTGATTCAAAGATCGGACAAGGATAGTCTTATAGGATTTTCATCGCCGAACACGAATCTGACCTCCAAAAGTGCCCATCACGTCGAGATTTTGAGAAAAATGGACTCAAAGTCTCAAAAAAACCATGTTTTTGGCCTTTTTTTATCACGTGTAGAGAATGATGCCGAGGTGCTAGAAATCTCTAATTAGTCTTAAATTAAAGCTTGAACTGTCAACTATAAGAATCAAATCAAAAAAGCTCTGAATCAATCAAAAATTTTCATATAGCACAACTTTTTCATGTGCGCGCGCACTCTATTTGCATTCATAGAGCGGTACACAATGACACGCTTACTTATTCATTTTATTTGCGCTATTTATTGTTATTTATCATTTTTGGGGTCGCTGAACGTTGCTGATTGAATGTAAGGTCATTATTAAAAAATTCAAAATGGCGGTTTCAAAATGGCGGACATAAAAATTTAATAATAATAATTTAATAATAATTTTTTAATAACGACCTTACATTTAATCAGCAACGTTCAGCGACCCCAAAAATGATAAATAACAATAAATAGCGCAAATAAAAGGAATAAGTAAGTGTGCCATTGTGTACCGCTCTATGAGTGCAAGTAGAGTGCGCGCGCACATGAAAAAGTTGTGCTATATGAAAATTTTTGATTGATTCAGAGATTTTTTGATTTGATTCTTATAGTTGACAGTTCAAGCTTTAATTTAAGACTAATTAGAGATTTCTAGCACCTCGGCATCATTCTCTACACGTGATAAAAAAAGGCCATAAACATGGTTTTTTGAGACTTTGAGTCCATTTTTCTCAAAATCTCGACGTGATGGGCACTTTTGGAAGTCAGATTCGTGTTCAGCGATAAAAATCCTATAAGAATATCCTTGTCCGATCTTTGAATCATTTTTAGTGTCAACCAGTGTAATTGGCTCAGGTAAATAGACTTTCTCCCAATTTCCTGTGATTACATCGATCCGCAGAGATCATATTTTCTTACATAATCACTGTAAACTAGTTTAGTCTTTCTTCAGAAAAAGGAATATTTTATTACTGTATAACACAAGAAATTGACTTTTGCTTGAACTCTAAACCTATATTTCATAGAAATATTTGAAATTTGAAAAATAAATTTAACGAAATTAAGTTTTTAATTCATTTATTTCGAAGAATTTAATTTAATTATTTTTGTAGTAAGCAAATGAAAATTAATTTGCTGGGGGAACAGTCAGGGTTGGATCTTAGTCAAGGTAGGACCACCGCTGTTTTTTAATAAGAACACTAATGCCACCTATGCGAGGGCGTCACGAAGCTTCTCTTAGACTAGACATGGTCCAACCCTGACGAAAAGGTCCAACCTTGACAACATTTTTTTAAAATGTTTATAACCTTTTTAATTTTGGACCAATGAATTTACAGTGTTCAACAAAAGTAACTATTCCTTTTTTTGTAGGACTTTCCAACAATATAACTCAATTGCCCAAATTTATTTTTTAAAAAAGTCGTAAACAGAGTTCTAAAGGTGGTCGAACCCTGACTATGTTCCCCTATTTATTACCTAATTGCTATGTATCTGCATTTTTATTTAGCAAAATATCCAATTAATAACATTTTTATTAAATTAATAATCAAGTTTTTATTTTGCAAAACATTTAACTAAATTTTTATTTAGCTGATTTTCTCTTTAATGTAATTTACATTTAACAGAATTTTTAATGTAATTTTCATTTTGGCAAATTTTTTATTCAGAAAGGATTAAAATAATCTATTTTGGTGTTATTTTTAACTATGAATGAAATTTCACTTTAAATAAAACACCAAAGTCGACGATTTGTAAAAATTCAACGAATTTAGCTTCTCCAGGTAGAATAGTAAGTTAGTAAGTTAGTTACTATATATAACTTAGTTACTAACTTACTAACTAACTTAGTAACATATTTACTAAATTCAATTGTGTTCAAAAATTTTAAAAAATTCTCGTCAAAATTTCAATTCTCTTTATAAATAATAAAATTCTTCTTTGATATTCAATTATTTTACAAAATTTTAATCAAATTCTTGGCAAAATTTCAATTATTTTCAAAAGTTTTCTAAAATTCAATGATTTTCAATATCTACTATTTCAATAAAATTTTCCAAAAGAATTCCATTATAAAAAAAAATTTGAATAAAATTCTACGCAAACATTCAATTATTTTCATAAATAATAAATATTTTTACAGGAATTCAATTATATTTATAAATAATAAAATTCTTTTAGGAATTCAATTTTTTTCATAAATAATAAAACTCATTGCAGAATTTCAATTATTTTTAATGCAATTTTAATCGAATCCCTCGAAAAATGTAATTATTCTTAAAAATTTTTAATAAAATTCGTTCAAAGAATTTAATGATTTAAAAAATTTGTTGATAACATTATTTATGAGAATTTAATTTCAAGAAACATGAAATTAATAAATTATTTATTTTTGTATTAAAATAATTGAATTCTCATAGAATTTACTAATAAAAATGGTTTTAAAAATGAATTTCAGTTAAAATTTTAGATTATAATTAAATATTAAAAGCATTATAACGTGGAGTTTTAGAAATAATTAAATTTTGAAAAAGTTTCAAATTAAAATCATTGACATTCTTAATTTTTCATTTTTTTGACAAAAAATTTTGTAAAACTGAATTGTAAACGAATGAATTTAAAAATTCTCAAAGAACTTTTTTAAAAATTATTAAAAATAATAGATTTATTGAAGAATTTTAGTTAAAAACACTAGGAAAAAATTTAATTTTAGAGAAGTTACAAATTATTGGAGAAATTCAATTATTTTCAAGACTAATAAAATTCTTCTTAAGGATTCAATTATTTTTACTAATAATAAAACTGATCGCAGCGTTTCAATTATTTTTCATACAATTATAATTGAATTCCTTGAAAAAAGTAATTATGTTCATGCAAGTTTTAATGAAATTCGACAAAAGAATTCAATTATTTAAAGCAGGCCTGATTTAAAGATTTGTTAATAAAATTCTTTATGAGAATGGAATTTTGAGAAACATTCAATTATTCAATAAATTATTTACTTTTGCATTTAAATAATTAAATTCTTGTAGAATTTTCTAATAAAAATTGATTTTCATTTCATAAAAATGAAGTTCAGTTAAAATTTTAGATTATAATTGAATATTAAAAGCAATTTAGCGTGAATTTTTAGAAATAATTGAATTTTGAAATTAATTTTTTTGAAAAAGTTTAATTGGATTTTTTTTATATTATTTGAATTTTTTATTTTCTAATTTGCATTTAATTAAAGAATTTAGGAATAATTGAAATTTCGTGAAATTGAATATTGTAAACAAATGGATTTGAAAATTGCCAAAGAACTTTTTCGAAAATTATTAAATATAGTTGATATAATGAAAAATTAAATTTTTGAAAATAATAATTGAATTGAAGTAATGAAAATAATTTGGAAGAAGTATAATATTCTTATAATAAAAAATAATGATTTTATTACTTGGTCATCTTTAATTATTATAAAATATGAAGAAATCGATGACTCCGAGTCGAAGACTCGGAGTTATCGATATCTTCATGTTTTATAGTTATAAAAAAATTAAATGAACTAAAATTTCATTCATTGTAAAAAATAACACCAAAATTAATTATTTTAATTTTTTTGGTGTTAATTTAATCTGTAACACTTTTTAATACCTCAAGATTTATTGTGTTTACAAATACGCAATAGAAACATTTTTTAAGCAGTATTTATGCTTCATATTTTGCTAAAATCTCTCCAAAGTTTTATAAAGGATTTTTTTTTGTTTCTCGATATTTTGTGGAAGGATTTTATGCTAACACAGGGAATCTTCCCAGGCGCGAAAGACCAATGCTGACGATGGATTGAAGATTTATTGAGCCTTGAACGCCCAGCCTGGGTAACCCAGTATTGAAGCAGTCTTTATACCACTGTCACTCAATGTTGATTCAGCATTGGACACCAATGTTCGTTCCATGCTCGATTCAAGACTCGGTCAATCTTCGTGAGTGAAGCTCGAACATCTGATCTTAATTCAAGCCTAAATCAATCTTGACAGTTTATTTATTGACGTGTGCACTTAAAAATATTAAATATAAATATTTATAAATTAATTAATATTAAAATATTTTTTATGATAATTTTGTATACTATTTAAAAATTATTATTAATTATTATTATTAAGATATCAATTGGTAAATAAATATTAATATTTATTTAGTGTATATTATTCTTTTTTAATTATTAATTTATTAATAATAATAATAATAATAATAATTATTATTATTATAAAAGAATATTAAATTAAAAATAAATATTAAATATTATTTTTTTATTATTATTATTATTATTAATTATATAAGATTTATATAAATAAAGTTAAATTATACATTATTATTTTTTTCTTGCACAGTGTCAAATAATTGTTTTCAAAGTTCAAGAGTTTCGTTTGTCTGAAAAATTTTTAGTGAAAAAAATGTTCAGTAGGGTGTAATAAATATTTATGCCTAGTAGTTTTACACTAGGATTAACTGTTTAGTAAATATGTATTATCAAAAAACTATTTTTTGTCAAACGCGTGCGATTAAACACAAATGACCTTGAGACTTTAGCATTGCCAACTCAAGAGTTTAACGTATGTGTTGAGTTGGTAATGCTGGAGTTTCAAGGTTATTTTTGTGTTTAGTCGCGCGCGTTTGACAAAAAATAGTTTTTTTGATAATATTTACTAAACAGTTAATCCTAGTGTAAAACTACTAAGCATAAATATTTATTACTACCTAATGAACATTTTTTTTACTAATAATTTTTCAGATAAACGAAACTCTTAAACTTTGAAAATAATAATTTGACACTGTACAAGAAAAAAAATAATATATATAATTTAACTTATAAAATTATCATAAAAAATATTTTAATAATAAATAATTTATAAATATTGATATTTAATATTGTTCAGTGCACACGGTAATAAAGAAAGTGAATATTGTATCAAGATTGACCGAGTCTTTAATCGAGCATGGGACGAACATTGGTGTCCCATGCTGAACAAATATTGAGTGACGCGCCGTATATACAGAATATACTGCGCTGGCATTGAAATAGTAGATTAGGCGAGGTGCCTTCCAGCCTTCTGTGGCCGAGCGGTTTAAATGCGTGCGTTTAGGACTTCCGGTATGTGTTAGGGACGGGGTGCGTGAGTTCGATCCCACATGCGAGCGAATATTTTTCATTCTTTGTTTTAAGCGTTATATAAAATAATAAAATTGTGTGTTGTGTGTTGTTAATAAAAACTTGTGAAAATGTTTGTAAATAATGTTAAAAAGTCTGCTAAAAAATCGAGAAAAAAATGTGTCGATTAACAGAAAAATTGTCTTTTTTTACTAATATTTTTTTTTAATATTACTATTTCAAATGACATTTATTGTTAGTAATATATTATTTATATGAAAATAATATAATTATTATAATAGTAACTTATTTCCAAACAAACGCATATAACATGAATAAAAATAATATCAATAATATTCATTACTATAATAATAATAATAATAATAATAATAATAATGAGGGTAAACTCTGTGAAGAGATACCAGGATGCACTCCCTTTGCGGAAACTTCCTGCTATCTTGGAGAGACACATCGACCTCCACGTCCGAACATACATGTTCACGTGCCCTTGGATATCATAGACGTCGCATCAATGCTCCGGCAATGCTATAACGTTTATGTAACTAACGGAGGCGGTTCAGGGCCCATCCTGGCCAGATGGTAGTACCCTGTTAAGGCCCGATTGTCCCTCGACACGGGACAAAGAAATAAAAAAATGAATGAAATGGACAAAATTTTTAATGAAATACTCCAAGTGGGTACCTCGAAAGAGGGTAATCCCACCACCGATTCTGATCGGGTGCAAGCCCCGATAGTCGGTGCAGATGGCTCCAAGGATTTTGGAGGGAGCCAAATAGATAGCCAGCTGACATGCTACGAATCAAATGTCGCAAATCAGTTCCTGGCTATTCCCGGGATTTTTAAGAGCGTGCACCAGGCATTCAAGCGCCAAAAGAACGTCAGTCGCGACATCCAGGATGGCGTGGCGGTTTTGGAGAGTGCGTTCTTAACAATTTGTAGGAATCTGCGTTTTATCCCTGAACCGTTCAGAGATCAGGAGCCACGGATTTCAACTGTGGGAACTCCAAGGCAAAAGAGGAGTGCTGCTGCAACTCTTGATAGTGCAGCAGCTACAGATTCTAATAAGGAAAAGAAGGTGAGTAAGCGCCCCAGAGAAGGTGTAAGCCGGATAAGAGTCCTCAACAAGTAACTCGGAGCGGAAAGAGGATTAAGCGAAAGGATGCTCCACAGCTTAATTCTGGGTCGCTAGTTGGAGCAAAAGAGGCGCCCTCAAGTAGTCCCAGCAAGACGTATGCTGAGACCGTATTAAAAGACGGAGCGGACAATGAGGACGGCTTTAAGGTTGTTGGAAAGAGAAGGGAACGGGCTCCAAGAAAAAAGCCCCCAGGCGAGAAAAAAGAGCTCCCAAAACACCCTTTGAAGCTTAGAACCACGGAAGCGGTAAAGATCACGGCAAGAGACCCAAAATCTTATGAGGGTATCTTGCCGCTGATAAAAGCAAAGGTTAAACCAGAAGACACTGGTACCGTAATTCATAAAATCAGGAGAACCTTTAAACAGGAGGTTCTTGTGATAGTGAAAAAGGGTGGAGATACCTTGAAGTTTGCGGAAGCACTGTTCTCGGCTCTGCATGGCGCCTTGCCATGCGACGTCACTGCTCTCGTAAATAAAAGGTCTCTTGAGATCAAGGAGCTGGATGAAACCACGACGGAGGATGAGGTGATTTCAGTTCTGAGAGATAAGCTGGGCAAACCTGATCTGAAGATAGAGTGCCACCTTTTGACGCGCTTTAGAAGTACTAAGGTGGCTCTAATCCGCTTAGCAGAAGCAGAAAGTGACATTCTGCTTAAACTTGGCCGAATCAAAATCGGCTGGATAAACGCTCCAATTCGTGAGCATGTTGAAGTAATTAGGTGCCAAAAGTGCCTAGGTTACGGACACAGAACCCTATTCTGCAAAGGCCCCGACAGAAGTAAAAACTGTCGGAGATGCGGCGGAGAGGGACACCTCGCGAAGAGCTGTAACGTTAAGCCGAAGTGCCTTACATGCTTGGACCTGGGAAAGCCAGAAACAAATCATGAGTCCGGAAAGAGAGCCTGCCCGGTTTACTGGGAAGAACTGCAAAAGATTAAAAAGGCAAATCCTTAAAATTTTTGCAGGTTAACCTGCATACAAGTAAGGATGCACAGTTGCTCCTAATGCAAACGGCAAGGGAAAATGAGGTCGATGTCCTGTTCTGCAGTGAGCAGTATCAAGGAAGCGACCTCGCCCCTTGGTATCAGGATAAGGCGAAGAGAGCCGCCATAAAGCTGTGCAACCCAGAATTGCGGGTTGACAAGTTTCTGGAGACGAGCAGTGGGTTCGTGTGGATAGAGGTAGCTAATATACGTATGTATAGCTGCTACTTCTCACCCAACGACCCACTGACAAACTTCGAAGCCAATATCGAAGACCTAGAAGCGAGCCTCACAGAATCCAGGCTGGATGTCATCATCACTGGTGATTTTAACGCAAAGTCGCCAGAGTGGGGTGAGACGAGACTCGACAAGAGAGGAATTCGTATTGGAGAAATGATCTCCAAAAACGACTTATTGGCAGTAAACCGAGGCAATACATGGACTTTTAGACGAGGTGCGATCGGATCAATAATAGATCTAACAATCGCATCGTCTAAACTATTTAGCCGCATAACCGACTGGCGGGTCTCAGAGGAATATACCGCAAGTGACCACCAGTACATTGAGTTCTCAGTCTCTATGGGAGACACACGAGGAGGAAAAAGACAGGATGCTCCTAGTCGCAAAACCTCCTCGTGGAATATGAAGAGACTCGACAAGGAAAAGTTCGGCCGGTCCCTAAGAGAAGCCCTTTTAATTGAGGACTTGGGCTGGGTGAAGAGGCCGAGCAGTCTGGATGGGGAGGTGCGAGCGGTGAGGAACATGATAGTCACCGCTTGCAATGCGTCAATGCCACGCAAAGGCGCCACTCCAGTAAGAAAATCCTTGCACTGGTGGTCAGAGGAGCTAGCCTCCTTGAGAAAGGAATGCCTCAAAGCAAGAAGGACATATACCCGATCTAAGGGAGATCCCTTGCTGAAAGAGGCTTTCAAGGAGGCGAAAAAGGACCTCAAGAAAGAGATCCGCAAGTCGCGACGCCGTAGCTGGAAGGACCTAATCGAGGAAGTCGATAAGGACCCATGGGGTCTGGCTTTTAAAATCGTAACTAAGAAATTAGTGACGAGGCAAAAGACCCCCGGTCTGGACAATCCCGATTGGGTCAAAAGATAATAAGTTCTTTGTTTCCTCCTGCGGAGCCATACCTTAGAAGGGACTGGAGTTTTTGCAAAGTCGAAGAGGAAGAACTCTTCACACTTAGTGAACTGCAAAAAGCAGGCAAAAGATTGAAAACAGGCAAGGCGCCTGGAATCGATGGGATAAGTAACGAGATCCTAAAGTTGGTAATCGACACTTCACCCCAGATTCTGCTTCGATGCTTCAATCTTTGCCTTGAGAGAGGAGAGTTCTTCTGCGACTGGAAGCGACAGAGGTTAGTCCTCCTAAGGAAAGGTGAAAAACCTCTAGATAAAGTCTCATCATACAGGCCTATATGCCTGCTAGATACGATGGGTAAACTTCTAGAGGATATGGTTCTGCAGAGAATGCAAAGCCACTTGACCGAAGAGAATCGTCTATCTGATCACCAATTTGGTTTCCGTAAAGGCAAGTCCACAGTTGATGCCATTCAGGCAGTTGTGGACATAGCCAAAGCAGGAAAAAACAAATTGGGACCTGGGAAAAAGAAGAGCTTCTGCGCGTTGGTAGCAATTGACATACGCAACGCGTTTAATTCCGCAAGATGGAAAGATCTCATCGAGTCGATGGAAAAGAAAAACATGCCGCCCTACTTGTTGCGGATAATGGATAATTATCTTAGCGACAGGTGGGTTATATATGAGGGAGACACCTGCACTCTCAAGGAAGAGATGCAGCGTGGGGCTCCTCAAGGCTCGAGGGTGGGTCCATTTGTATGGAATGTATCTTACGATGATTTTCTGCGAATGGATCTGCCCGAAGGTGCGGTGATCATCGGCTTTGCGGACGACGCGTTGTTCGTGTGCACTGCCGAAAGTGAGGAGGCTCTTGGGACATTGGTGAACGAATGTCTGCGACTAGCAAAAAGCTGGCTGGATACCAGAGGTCTTGAAATGGCCCTGGAAAAGACCGAGGCACTGCTGGTCACAGACAGACGTGGTTATGAGCTCCCACGAATCGTGATAGACGGATTTGAGGTCAAGTGGAGTAAGCAAATTAAATATCTTGGTGTGAAGTTAGATGGAAGGTTAAACTTCCACCACTACATGGCTACGGCGTCAAATAAAGCGATCGAGTGTGCGGCTAATCTTTCACGGCTAATGCCAAATGTTGGCGGACCCCGTGAACAAAAAAGAAGACTGGTGGCGAGTGTCGCCCACGCTAAAATGCTCTATGCAGCACCAGCGTGGGCCCCATCCCTGAGGAGTAAAAGATGTGTGACCATCTGTGAAAAGATACTGTCTGCGCAGAGATCGATAACAACGCGTATCATCTCTGCATATAAGACGGTATCTACGAGTGCTGTGCAGGTCCTTGCAAGTGTCCCGCCAGCAGATCTTTTGGCGAGGGAAAGGGAAGAAATGTTTCTCTTTTCTAAAGAAAGCAGTTCCTTGAATGAGGAATTAAGACCAAGCAAGGGCCTAATCCGCAAAGAAGCGAGGCACAGGCTCATAGAAAGATGGCAAGAAAGATGGGATGGTGAGGAAAAAGGTCGATGGACTTATCGCCTTATCCCGGCACTCGCCACCTGGATAAATAGGAAACACGGTCAGGTTTCCTATTACTTGACTCAGGCGTTCACAGGTCACGGGTGTTTTAACTCGTACCTGTGTCGCTTTAAATTACGCGAGAACGAGGTGTGTGCATATTGCCAGTTCCCTGAGGACAACGCGGAGCACACCCTCTTCTCATGCAAGAAATGGGACTTGGAGAGGCGGGCCATGTTCGAAGGTGTAAACAGTCAAGTTACACCGGAGAACATGGTATCGCTGATGACCCAGTCAGAGGAGAATTGGCGGCAAGTCGAGAAATTCATAATCTCGGTTATGTCGAGGAAGGATCTCGACGGCCGCCAAAAAGCGTAATTTAAACAGCTTTTAATTCATTCGTTTGTTTTTTATTAATTTATTTTGTGATTTATTTGTCCTTATACATTTTTTAATTGTTTGTGTTTTTTTTTTTTTTTTTTTTTTTTTTTTTTTTTTTTTTTTTTTTTTTTTTTTTTTTTTATTATTCATCTTTGTACAGTTTTATGTTTTCAATTTTTTATACGCGTTTATTTTTTCATTTTTTTATATATCCGTTTATAATTTTATCTTTTGACTTTTTACACTTAATTACACATTTGTTATTTTTAATTATTGTTGTGCTGTTAATTCCGCTTTATATTGAAATAGTTTTAAATTTTTAACTATTAACGCAGGATAACCGCAGAGAAAAGCAGAAAGTCACATTAGCGACAGAGTTGGAGCGCCACCCTCGAAGGCTAAAGTCTTACGACAGTTCCGAGGGAGGGTAAAGGGCTCCAGAAGAAGGGTTACGGGTTTTAGTGGGTCGGGCTGGCAGTAGGTCGCCAGTTTATTAAATTTACTATTTTATATATTTATTTTTCTTTTTTTTATCTCCTTTTTGTTTTATCACACCAACCCCACATAACCTTGGAGTGCGGAATCCAAGGTATCTGTAGGCAGATTTCCCAAAATTCCCTAAGCAAAAAAAAAAAAAAAAAAAAATAATAATAATAATAATAATAATAATAATAATAATAATAATAATAATAATAATAATAATAATAATAATAATAATAATAATAATAATAATAATAATAATAATAATTATTATTATTATTATTATTATTAAAATATTATTATTATATACAATTCATATATTCATATTATATTGAATGAGCGCGAGAGAGGCGTAAATTTGGGAACAGTGGAAGCAGCCTTGTTTCAGTCCTGCATTATAGGGTTCCGCAGCATTGATTGAACATTGAACGCCAATCTACAACAAAGACTGGAGCGTCAGTCTTAAATAAGTGTTACATTATAGCTAGAAGCAACCTTCGTTCCGCCGTCCCACCAAGGCTTGATCAATGTTGACCAAGCCTCAACGAGGGTTCCGTAAAGCCTGAATCCAGCGTCAGTTCTCGCCTGGGTTCGGATTTCACAAGTTTGTGAATACATACTTGCCTTCGCAATGGAGTTTCGTTCTGGCTTTATTCGAGTGGGTTTAACGCGATTGTCAGGAAGGGAAATTTGCATAATTCGTAGCTTAGTGTATGGCACCCGGAGCAATAGCGTATATATACTTTTTAGATTTACTCCACTAGGACTAACGACCCCTGTCATCTATCTATATATATATTTACAAAAATAGTTTCGATACTTCCAATTGAGTGAATCTTGGACAAGAGTTGTTGAGATTTTTTCAGTATAAAAGGAGCTTGAAAGTGCACGTCGAAGCGATATTGCCTTCCGCAAACGCTGGACTTTCGCTTCAACTGAATTGCCTACTTTACTTCGTCTCTAGTTGCTCTTTATTCGATTTCAACCTCCAGTTCATTCAATTGAAAAACTCAAATTTGTGGCCAATAACAATGGAAAGTATAAAACAAAAACAATAAACAATAATTCCACAAATCACAAACTCGATTTATTTATACTGCGGTAAATAATTTTTCCGCGAGTTAATTAATTATATTACCCAGGAGAAAATAGTTTCTAAAATTAAAATCAAATAAAACTTTTCTCTATTAAAAATTTTTTATTTTTTATTTGGTATTTACAGAAAAATTTCTTGTAAAATAAAAAAAAAATTCACTATATCACTTTCTTGAATTTAAAGAGTTTTATATCTTTAATTAAAAGAAAAATGTTTGGAAATTAAAAAAAAATTTCTCTCTTTAATTTGAAGAAAGTTTTCCTGAATAAAAATTTCTCTTTAATTGAATGGATGGTTTGTAAATTTTAAAAATTGTTTTTCTTTATAGAAGATTTTTTTCTCTTCTGTTTAAAGGCATTTAAGAGTGGACAAATTTTAGAATTCGAAATTTTGTTTTTTATTTACAAGATATATCTATATGTAATAAAAGGAGTCAGAATTTTAATTAATTTTCAAAGAATTTTGAAGTAAAAGATAATTAAAGTTAACTAAAGTGATTAACATGTCGAAAAAAATGGACGTTTTAGCTTTAATTAAAAGGCTTTGTGAAATTAATTGCAACATCGTTATACTGTAAACAGAAAATGTTGGTATAAAGATGAGATTTTTGCCTTAATTTTTCTTGAGGAAGGTGGAAAAAAAGAAAAACAATAGACATATATTTTAACCCTTTCTTTTTATTCACATTTATTTTATTTAAAGGCATTTTGTCAGATTTTGTTTCTAATACGACCTAATTATACTAATAAATGACATAAAAGTTTATAATTATTTTGTTTACTTTTATTTTTGGTTATTTTTATTTTTTGTTTATTTTTCATTTTTTATTTCTTTTCCATTATTGTTCTTAGTTTTAGTAATTATTATTATTATATTGTTATTATTTTTACTTAATTTAAGAAAATAACGCACTAAATTAAAGTTTATTTTTAAAAAGATGAAAAATAATGCTGCTTATTAATTTATTATTTAGTTTTGAGAGATAAGAGCTTTTTAGAGGAAAATTTATGCAAAGGTCGTAACAGTGAGAGTGCATTTCCGGTAAATAAGGAAAGTTACATCCGATAATTTTTTCTTCTTCATTTTTTTCTTATTATTTATTTTCTTTAATATTTGGAGCACAACATTTGATAAGAGGATCGTTAATGGGGTTTTCAACAAAATTTATTGCAGCTATCAAAATGGTTTCGCGGTGGTCCAGAATCGACATGTTTGCTCTAGAATTTCGATCGTTACACGTAAACTACGATATAACTGCACTAGCTGCAGATTGTATATATATATAAATAGTACTTTAATGTTATAAAAGTGTACTCTCAGTGGCGATCTCTCGAGCGAAAGCGACTTTCTCGCGTTTCGCGAACTATAACTTTATCGCAAACGATAGTCTTCCACTTTGTTAATTCTGTTAACAAGGACAACCACTTATTTCAAATTTTGTATTTTTTAATTGATCAAACAATTTACTTTTATTTCATTTTTAAATTGTTATTCTTTTTTTATTTACATTATTGTTAAATTTTTATTAACATTTTATTAACTTTTTATTAACGTTTTATTATCGTTTTATTATTTATGTTTTATTAACATTTCATTATCATTTTATTTTTAAACTTTTAAATTTTATTAACTTTTTATTATTATTTTATTATTAACTTTTTAATATCATTTTATTGATAAATTTTTATTAACCTCTTATTATCATTTTATTTTATTTATTTTTATCAACTTTCTATTATTATTTTTTTATTTTTTATTATTATCATTTTCATACTGAATTCTAAAATTGTAATAAAAAGGTTAATAACCGAATTAAGTATAGAATTGTTGTTTATTTCAATCGGAATTCTTTTTTTCCTTTCAGTGAAGGTGTCGAAAGTGATAGATGTAAATGTAGTAGAATAAAAGTAATACAAACCATTGTATATGATGTGGAAATTGACCATAACATTTTTCTAAATGTGTTAATAAAACCAGTGAGAAGGAAAAAAAGAATTCAAAAGCAAAATGTGATAAAATTTATGATGTTGAAATATATGTGGGAACTGATTTTAAATGTTTGAATTTAAAAAAAAAGGAAGAGAATACATTTTACAGAATATTGAATTTTTATTATAGTTTAAATCTGCTTTCCTTCCATTATTTTTTGCTTTTATTTCATTCGAAGGACATTGCAATTTTTATAGAGTAAACGAAATGAAAGTTGGAAATTTATAAAGTGTTACAATCTTTTTAAAATTTGACACTGATAAAGCCAGTTTTGGGTCCAACCTGGCCAGGTTGGGCAAAATTTAGAATTTATATTTTATTTCGAATCAGTATCGAAGTCGGATATTTTTTTCGAATAAATCGCATAAAAAAATTTTAACCAGGTTCCAACCTGGTTCGATCAGGGGTATAATTTTCTAACCGGGATGAAATAGGGCTAAGATCAAAATACTATATTAATGTTTTTATTTTCCATTATTTCATATAAATTATTTATTATACTACGTAGGTGTGTTATATAACGAAGCGAAAAATCTCATATATAGGAAAGTATAATAATAACGAGTTATTTTGCTTATATATATTCTCTCGTACTCGAAATAAAATCTACTCGCGGTAGACAATTGCGCACTCAGCACATTCTGTACAGATTGTGTTTGTGAATGAAAAACGTAAAATGAGAAAACCTGTTTTGAGATCGCAAAACACGAAAGTTGGCCGCTTTTCAGGTCAAAGTTACATTGTTCTATAATTGGGTTAATAAAAGTTTTCTAGTAGTTTTCAGAAGCTTTTTTTTAATACTTAATAATAGAAAAAAATTTCTAAAAAGAGGAGACAAAATATTCCTTTTAAAAAAAAGTTTTCTAATAAATAATAGAAATGACAATAAATTTAAAATAATAGTAAATAATAATAAATGATAAATAACAATGAATTATAGACAATTAATGATTAATTAGGAAATAACTGATAACTAATAAATAAATAATAATAATAAAAATAATAGGTCCTGGGTCTCCATCCCCAGCAGAGTTAGTCCCCTTTTTTCATAATTTTCATTTTCAATTCTTAATAAAAATAATAATAGTAATTATAATGTTAATAAAAATAAAAATAAAAAAATAAAATAAAATAATAATAATTATAATAGTAATAATGATAATAATAATGATAATCAAGTTTATTACTTTTACTATATTAGTAAAGAAATATTTTTTAGGAAAAGTTTATAAAAAATTGTGCAACTATGCAATAAGTTTCTGCAAAGTTTATTACTAAAAAAAAATAAAATACAAGGAATCACAATGGAAACTCTTGATGTCCGCAGTATATTATAAAAGCTGTATTATATACCAAAGCTTTATAAGAATATTTTATTACTCAAGAAACTTTCATTCCTTAGTGCAGAATACTGTTCTATTGAAATTGTTCCCATCTAATATTGAATCTTTATTTTATGTAATACTCGTTGACCTTTCACATTTTCTCTAAACATCTTTCGTCTGTATGTGTTAAAAGTTTCTTTTTTTTCTTATTTGTTGTAAGAGGATTAGAAATGTGTCTATGTACCTACATGATTAACAGAAATTTTATTTTTTCCTTGTTTCAGGTGAGTCACGTTTGGATTGTTCTTTTTAAAAATAAATCTGTGAGTACAAAAAGTATATTTCATATTTTATATATAAAGTTTTGAGTAATAATTTTCTTCAGAATTTATCGACTATTTTTTATTTATATTATATATATATATTTTTTTTTTTATGTTCATTTTTGTGAATATTTTGATTTTTTATTGATGGATTCGAGCGATTCCAAAAACCCCCAAGTAATGATTTCCTTAAGGATTTATCGACTATTTTGTATATTTATATCCGCCATTTTTGATACGCCATTTTGAATTAACTATAACAATTTGAATGTTCTTTCCTTCATTCATTCACTTTTTCTGTCCCTCACACTCTGAAGTTTTCTTATGTTTATACTTTTGTTTTTTATTAACTTTAGATAGATTGTATATTATATTATTATGTTATAATTATTTTTATTTTATAATTAATTCAAAATTGTAACGACAAATAGAAATCATCAGAATTTTTTTCACTTCTTTTCATTAAAAGACTAAAATTTTGTTAAATATTATATTTTGTCAAATTGAAATTATGCAGATTTTTGTTCTTTACTTCTGAAAAAAAATTAGAAAACTATTAAACAACTGTGATTAAGAAATAGAAAATTTATTTATTTTGTATTATTTTTGTTTATGAATCACAATTTTTTTAACAAAATTATTATTTTGTTTTAGAAAAAGAAGAAAAATATTTGCACAATTTCTATTTTAATCTTATTTTTGGAACAGGATTTTCCACAGGAATTAAAACATTCAAAAATTCAAAATTCAAACCTTTTTTAAATTAAACAACTTATAAAAGTATTGTTATAAAACATGAAGATATCGATTGCTCCGAGTCGAAGACTCGGAGTGATCGATTTCTTCATGTTTTATAATAATTAAAGATGACAAAGTCATAAAATCATTACATGGAGATAGAATATATATTAAATTTTGTAAAAATATTTTCAAATTGGGGAAAAAGTGCGAAAAAGCGAAATTTTGATATAAAAAATACTAAACTTTAAAAAAAGTTTTGTGAAATTTATTAAAGTTATATTAGAATTTAATTAATATTCTTGATATTTGATATAATTATACTAAATTTCACATATGTTTTTTTAAAGTTTAGTATTTTTTATATAAAAAATTTCGCTTTGTCGCACTTTTTCCCCAATTTGAAAATATTTTTACAAAATTTAATATATATATTCTCTCTCCGTGTATTTTATATTATATAAGAATATTGTTACTGTAACTTCATCAAAATTATTTTCATCATTTTAATTCAATTATTATTTTCTAGAATTTTAAATTATTTTTTATGAAAATAATAATTGAATTCTTTAAAAAAATTTTATTATTTATGAAAATAATTGAATTCCTTGTAAAATTTTAATTATTTTATGAATATAATTAAATGTTTGCGCAAGAATGTTATTAAAATTTTTATAATTGAATTCTTTTGAAAAATTTTAGTAGATTATGAAAATCATTGAATTAAGGAAAATTTTTGAAAATAATTGAAATTTTTGCCGAGAATTTTATAAAAATTTTTTTAAATTATTGAATTTTTGCAACGAATTTTATTAAAATTTTCAAAAATAATTGAATTTTTACGAAGAACTTTTATTAATTTTCTTTTTCAATAATTGAATTTCAAGGAAGAATTTTATAAAAATTATTTTAAATAATTGATTTTTATCGAAAAATTTTATAAAAATTGTTTTTGCAAATAATTAAATTCATGCGCAAATTATATTATTTATGAAAATAATTGAATTCATAAAAAGAGTTTTATTATTTACGAAACTAATTTAATCTCTGTAAAAATTTTATATCATTTATGGAAATAATTGAATTATTGCGAAAAAATTTATAAAAAATTTGCAAATCATTGAATTCTTGCAAAGAATTTTATTAAAAAAATTTGATAATAATTTAATTTCTTCGAAGAACTTTATTATTTATGAAAATAAGAAAATTATTGCGAAAAAATTTATAAAAAATTTGCAAATTATTGAATTCTCCCAAAGAATTTTATTAAAAAATTTGATAATAATTGAATTTCTTCGAAGAATTTTATTGTTTATCAAAATAATTGAATTTAGGAAGAATTTTATTAAAATTTTACATAATCTTAATTAAATTCTTTTAAAGAATTTCTTTGAGTTTCTTTAATAATGTTAATTAAAGGTTTTCAAAGTAATTGAATTCTATGTATATGAACAATTTCTTTCAAGTTTTTACAATAATCCTCTTTCTTGATAATTGAAATTAAGCATTTAATTCTTGAATTTTATTAAAAAATTTTAGAAAATAATTGAATTTTTTTGAAAAATTTCTTTAATTTATTGAATACAATCGAATTTATTAATAATTGTATTGAAAATAATTAAAATTCTCAGAAGAATTTTAATATTTATGAAAAATAAATAAATTCTTCAGACGAATTTTAATAATATATTTCTTTTTAAATAATTGAATTCTTTTGTGAATTTTTATTGAAATAGTAGATATTAAAAATAATTGAATTTTGATAAATTATTGAAATTAATTTTTAGTTCTATGAAGAATTTTATTTAAATTATTTTGAAAAAAATTGGATTGTTAAAAAGAATTTTTAAAACATTTTTAAAAATGAATTTTAATAAAAATTTAAAGAATAATTAAATTTTTCGAGAAATTTAATTCACATTGTACTAAAAATAATTAAAATTCTGCGATGATTTTTATTCTTTATGAAAATAATTGAAATTCTGCAACGATTTTTATTATTTATGAAAATAATTGAAAGCCTACAGATAGAATTTTATTATTTATGAAAATAATTGAATAATTGCGAAGAAATTTATAAAAAATTTGTAAATTATAGAATTTTTGTGAAATTTTTATTATTTAATTCATTCATTCAAAATTGTAATTTTCTAAAATTTCAAATTAAAATTTTTTTTAAATAATTGAATTCGTTTTGGGAAATTTTGTTAAAATCGTAGATATTGAAAATCATTAAAATTAGAAAAATTTCTGAAAATAATTGAACTTTCGAGAAGAATTTTGTTATTTATAAAGATAATTGGGATTTTTACAAGAATTTTTTTCAAATTTTGAACATAGTTGAATTTAATAAGAATTTTATTTTTTTTGAAAATAATTGAGTTTTTGCAATTATTTGTAAATTCTCCAAAATTGAATTTTTGAGTGTTTTAAAAAAAAATTTAAATTAGAAAATTTTTAAATTCTACTTTTTTTAATATTGCTAATTTTATTTAAAAAAGGTAGTAAAAAGTTAGCCGCGTGCTTTAGCGCTCGAATTGTTGCTAGTTTCTTAAAAAATAATTAATTTAAAAAAAAGCAAACTCAGAGATCTAACAAACCTTAAAAATAATTAAATCATGCTAAGACGTTGAAAGGTACAATTATTTTAACCTACATTATTTGCCGTATTGACAAAAATGTTTTCCCTACAAAATTGTTCTCTGTACAATTATTGGTTTATTAATAAAATTTTATCCCTCTCGGATCGAATAATAATACAGCGGGTACTGTTCGGTATTGTGCTCCTTAATCTCTAAAGAAAGGCGAACGTATCTCACGAATACTATAGCGTGCTAAATGTAATTAAGGATTACACGGGCACGCGTAATAGTCCGAACAATGCTGGACTTTTACTCGATTATATCGCGGCTTCGTATTATATCGTATAACAATATAGCGGGTAGCAATATCTGCAGGTACCAAAAGATCTATATATATATATATATATAAAGAGGTCCAGATAAAGAGAGCATGAGAGAATCCCTTTCCCTGGAGATAGTAATACAAACCACTGTTCGCTTGCAGGCATTGCAAAATTACGTAATTTTACCGACATGGAAGAACTCCAGAATCACGATTGACCTCCATCAGGTAAATAAAGGGCGCGTAAATTCATTCTATGTGACACGCCCTTCCCCTACCATGTGACTCACGGTCGAAAAAAATCACCCTTCACGTCAAATTTACTATGCAATTGTCCCTTGCGATTTGGAGGTTTATTTATTTATAGTCCTAATGATTTATTTCGAAATATAAATTTTTTTTCAATATTTTTTTTGTCAGTCGATCAATTTCAGTAGAAAACGTAAACGAATATTAATTTTTTTTTAATTCATTTTTATAGATAGCAAGTGATCTTGCAATGTTGCCATGCAATGTTAGCAATTTTGCACTGCTATAACATTATCATATAGCGCTGCATGGATAACTTTTTGCTCACTTTTTAAAATTAAATTTTTAATCAAAATTAGGAATTCTAAAAATAATAGAACTTAAAAAATTTTAATTCAAATTTATTTTCATAAAAATAAAATAAAAATTGGAATATAGTCTTTTTTGTTTGCCTCATAAACTATGAAATTACCACGAATTCTAATAGAAAACCTTCAATTTTTCCAATTTCTGACAAAAATTTCTTTTTGAATAACTTAAAACTTGAACAACTATCATAAAATAAATAAATTATTTAATGAATAATTTTACTTAAATATTTCAAAATTAATTCAATTTTAAAAGAGTTGCGTTTACAATTTGCATAAATAAATGAACTGCAAAAGGTTTTAATTTGAAATTTTATAAAATTTTAATAATTCAAAATCTTCTAAAATTAGTTAAATTTGTCAATAATTTAATTAATTATTAATAATTATAATTAATTTATAATTTGTCAATAATTCAATTAATTATTAAAAAATAATGGATTTATAGAAGAGATTTAGTTAAAAACACTAAAAAAAATTAAATTTTGAAGAAGTTACAAATTATTGCAGAAATTCAATTATTTTTAAAAGTAATAAAATTCTTCGTAGAAATTCAATAATGTTTAAAAATTAAAAAGATTCTCGTCAAAATTTCAATTATCTTTAGAAATAATCAAATTCTTCTCTAAAATTCAATTATTTTCAAAAATCTTAATAAAATTCTTGGCAAAATTCCAATTATTTTCAAAAAATTTCCTCAATACAATGATTTTTAATATCTACTATTTTCATAAAATTTTGCAAAAGAATTCAATTATTTAAAAAAAAAATTTGATAAAATTCTACGCAAACCTTAATTTCATGAAATAAAAAAAATTTCTCAGGAACATTCAATTCAATATAATTTTCTTCGGAATCTTTCAATTATTTTCATAAATAATAAAATTTTTACAGGGATTCAATTATTTTCGTAAGAAATAAAATTCTTTTTAAGGAATTTAATTTTTTCATAAATAATAAAATTCATTTCAGTATTTCAATTATTTTTAATAGAATTTTAATCAACTTTCTCGAAGAATGTAATTATTCTTAAAAATTTTATTAAAATTCGTCGAACGAATTCAATTATTTAAAAAATTCTTCATAAAATTCTTTATAAAAATTGAATTTTAATTCAATAAATTTTTTTTTCTATTTAGAATTTTAAATAATGGAACTCTAGTACAATTTTTTGAATTTTTTTTAGAAAGTTTAATTGCAGATTTTTTAATATTATTTGAAGTTTTTATTTTCTAATATATATTTAATTGGAGAATTTTCGAATAATTAAAGTTTTATAAAATTGAATTGTAAACAAATGAATTTGAAAATTCTTAAAGAACTTTTTAAAAAATTATTAAAAATAAGTAATGGATTTATAAAAGAGTTTTAGTTGAAAACATTTAAAAAAATTGAACTATGGAAAATTTGAGATAATAATTCAATATTAAAAGCAATATAACGTGAATTTTTAGAAATAATTGAATTTTGAAAGTAATTTTTTTGAAAAAGTTTAATTGAATTTTTTTATATTATTTTCAATTTTTTATTTTACTGTTTTTTTGTTGTTTTGATTTTCCTCCGTAGAATTCAACTACATCACTTTTTGTCCAAAAAAAAAAATCAGTGAATTCGGGTTAAATAAATTTGATGGTAAAAGCAATGCATAATAATTTTTCTAGAGGAAAATTTCACTTTCATTTAATGCGTTTGTACTTAAATTAATTTTTCCCGAGTTGATAATAACTCTCGGTAATTGCCAATTTAAATGAAGTATTAGGACGTTAATTGTTTAGCGTGAAAGGGGAAATTGTACATTGAATGCAATTATATGAGTGCCAGTACTTTCACTTGGAAAATGTTGATCAACGGGCGTGTATTCTTTTTTAATAAAATTCTAGAATTTTTCTATATTAAACTTTCAATTTTGTTTATTTTTGAATTATTTATTTGCCCCATTAACCATCATTATTGCTTTAACAGAATTTTTAAATACATAATTCGAATTTTTTAACTGCAAAAAAGTGCATAAAATTTAAAAATTTCAAAGAATTTCTATTTAACAAAATTTTTATTTAGCTAAATTTCCACTTGGCAATACTTTGCCAGTATTATCTGTATTTACTAACATGACTACGCATTGAAAACGCAAAAAAGAAAATAATTTTTCCAAATTAAATAAAAATTCGGCTAAATAAAAATCATTGTTAAATATAATGTTTGAATGAAAAGATATTCTGCTAAAAGAATATTAAAATGTTACTAGCTGTCTAATAAATCAATATTCTGTTAATAATAAAGTTTCTGCTGAATGGAAAGCTTACCAAATATAATGCTCAGCTAAAAAGATTTCAGTAATTTGCTAATTTGCTTCAGTTTTAATGGAAAATTATTGGAATTTTCTCGAGAGTTAATTAATTGCCACGAAACCATAGGATGCTTCTGTTACTGATTCTTTTAAAATTCAGTCAATTCTCGTTATTTCGAATCAAAAATTTCTGTCGCACCCAAACTAATAAAATTGATTGTAAAACATGTTTGGAGGTTTGTTACAATTTTCATATACACTCTGATCACGTTTTTCACCGCAATAATAATAGAGCCACACACGAGGTATCATATATGACATATTATGTTCTTTCAAAAGTTTTGTTGAAAAAAAAAAGTTTCTCGTATTGAACGAAACTTGAAATATGTCTTTATTTGACATTTGTATTATATATCATATTGGATTTTTCCTATATTGTCAAAATAAATCCAATTAGAAGTTTCTTTATTGCTATTGCAGATAATATTTATATGTGTGTGAATTCACGTTGGTGTTTGCGATAATAATTTGAAACTAGCAACAATTCGCGCGCGGATAACTTTTTGCTCACTTTTTAAAATTAAATTTTTAATAAAATTAGCAATTTTAAAAATAATAGAACTTAAAAAATTTTAATTCAAATTTATCTTCATAAAAATAAAATATGAATTGGAATACAGTTTTAATGTTATTATAACTATAATAATCTATAATAATTTTTAAAATTCATGAGAAAATTCTGAATTTTTGTTTGCCTCATAAACTATGAAATTACCACGAATTTTAATACAAAACCTTCAATTTTTCCAATTTCTGACTAAAATTTCTTTTTAAATAACTTAAAACTTGAACAACTATCATAAAATAAGTAAATTATTTAATGAATAATTTTACTTAAATATTTCAAAATTAATTGAATTTTAAAAAAATTGCGTTTACAATTTTCATAAATACATGAACTTCAAAAGGTTTTAATTTGAAATTTTATAAAATTTCAATAATTCAAAATCTTCTAAAATTAGTTAAATTTGTCAATAATTGAATTAATTATTAATAATTAAAATTAATTTATAATTTGTCAATAATTCAATTAATTATTAAAAAATAATGGATTTATAGAAGAGATTTAGTTAAAAACACTAAAAAAATTAAATTTTGAAGAATTTACAAATGATTGCAGAAATTCAATTATTTTTAAAAGTAATAAAATTCTTCGTAGAAATTCAATTATTTTCAAAAATTCAAAAAAAATTCTCGTTAAAATTTTAATTATCTTTATAAATAATAAAATTCTTTTCATCAATTCAATTATTTTTAAAAAATTTCCCCAATTGATTTCCAATATATCTACGATTTTAATTATATTATCCAAAAGAATTCAATTATTTAAAAAAAATTTTAATATAAAATTCTACGCAAACGTTTAATTATTTTCATAACTAAATAAAAATTTCACAGGAATTCAAATATTTACAAATTTTTTATAAGTTTCTCCTTAATAATTCAATTATTTTCATAAATAATCAAATTCATCGCAGAATTTCAATTATTTTTAATACAATTTTAATCGAATTCTTTGAAAATTGTAACTGTTCCTAAAAAAATTTATTAAAATTCGTCAAAAGAATTAGTTCAATTATTATTTTTTAAAATTTGGTAATAAATTTCTTTATAATAATTAAATTTTAAGAAACATTCAATTATTCAATAAATAATTTATTTTCATATTTAAATAATTGAATTCTCGTAGAACCGATTTCCTAATCGTAACCGATTTAAAAATGAATCTTAGTTAAAATTTTACATAATAATTGAATATATGAAAATAATTTTGAAGAAGTTACAGTGACAAATATTCTTATAATATAAAATACTTATTTTATATCTCGAACATCTTTAATTAATAATAAAAAATGAAGAAATCGATCACTCCGAGTCTTCGACTCGGAGCAATCGATATCTTCATGTTTTATAACAAGATTTTTAAACTTTATTTATTTCAAAAAAGTTTGAATTTGAAATTTTTGAAAATCTAAATTCCTATGGAAAAATAATAATAATAATTAAATATTTATTTAAAAAATCTGTTATTGATGTTTTTGAATAATTTTGCAATTAAAGAAATTCGTAAAAATGTAACGGACCATTTTTTTGAGTAAAATTTTTTTGCTTTATTTTCTAAAAATTCGAAAATTTTCATTTTCAATGAAAATTTGTAATTGACAAATGGAATTTATAAACATTTTTTTCCTTTATTTTTAAAAAACTTTGAATTTTATAATTTATTAAAACAATTGTAATTAAGAAATAGAAATGATGTAAATTATTTCTTTATGAAAATTAAAAAATTTTCTACAAAAAATATTAAGAAACGGGAATATGTAATGTTTTTTTTTTTAAATAAAAGAATGAGTTTGTGAAAAATATTGTTATTGAGAAATAAAAATTATGCATAAAATGTGTTTTCCTATTTCCTATTTCTTAATCATAATTTTTTGACAATTTTCTATTTTTTATAAATAAAAAGGAGAAAAATTTGCATAATTTAGATCAATCAAACAAAATTTGTTATATAGAAAAAAGCTTATATAATAAACAAAATGGGTATATTTTTTATTTGTTAATCACCATTTTTTTAAATTTTCTAATTTCTAATATTATTTTATTATGAATTATGAAAAAATATCTGCAAATTTTCGATTTGTCAAACAATATTTTTTAAATAAAAGAAAGCATTCACAAAAACTAACTTCAAACTGCGGAAAAAATGAATGAAAGAATACGAAGATTAATATATAGTTAATATGTTGAGAAAAAATTGCGCGCGTGCCTAATACCGGAAGCTTCGTTAACCAGCGTGTTATATTAATTCATCTCCATGTGCACTTTTATAAATTGTATCAGTTTTCGTGTGTAAATTATACAGTAAATAAAATGCGATTGTTTGAATTTTTTCACGCTTTTTCAAATGAATTCGCAGAGTCATGATTCTTTTTTTTTCCTATAAAAATGGAAATTTAGTAAAAGTATCTTTATTTTATTATGATACTTTCTCGTGTGGAAAAAAATACTCGAGAAATTTTGCGAAATCATTTCTAAGAAATCTCTGACAGTGATTTTCAGAAATTTCTCGAAAAATTCTCGGAAGTATAAAATTTCTAACCATAATTTCGGAGAATTTCACAGAAAATTTTTGGAATATTTTACTTTAAATACTAAGCTCCCAGAAATTCCTTACAATCATTTGCGTAAATTTTTTGATTTTCTGGTATTTTCAAAATATGTTCTGGAAAATTATTTTTTATTATTTAATGATAATAATTTTATTAATTATTAATTTAATAATTAATAATTTAATCAAATCCGACTAATTATGTAACTTATTTTTTTACGTGCATAAAGCTCCGTGTTTTATTCAATAAAAAAAATTTTTTATCATAATAATTTATTGATATGCCAATAATTTACCACTTAATGGAAAATAATATAAATTTTTATGGTTGGATATAATTTTTTTATGTGAATTTATTTTTAATGTTCGGATCGTATATATTTTCTTGTCGCGTAGGAAAAAAAAAAGATGTAAATTAATATATGCGTTTATACCAATTTATAAAATGAGGGGAACATTTTCTCAATTCACATTTAACTATTGTTTGCGAAGGTATAAAGATGAGTTGTGTTGAATTTTAAGTGTGCAAAGTTATATAAATATAAGGAGTAAATGAAAAGATGACGATGAAGAATAAGAAGAGGAAGAGAAATAAGAAGAGGGCTGAAAATTGATGGAGTTAAATTAACGGTGTACTCATCCGAATGGAGGCCATCGTCCGATCGACTCGCGCTCTCTCGTGGTCCCTTATTTCCAGCATCCATTGTCCAAAGTGGGACAACGAACCTTCCTCAAGTCGTCGTCGTCGTCGCGTATCAAGCGATGAGAGAAGAAAAAGAAGAAAAAGAGTTTTTCATTCTCGAGACTCTCGATTAGTTTATTCTCTTATAGGATCGAATTTCTCTTGTTGTATTGAAGGGGGAATGATTAGTTTACTTACGTGGTTCAATTAAACATTATTCGCGTCTATTGTTTTCTTTTTCTGACCTACTTTTACAAAATGCATTATTAACGCACACTTCAATTTTTATTCCTCTTTTTTCCATGACGTCTTAAAAATAGTAATTAATCATTTTTCTCAAAACACTATATATGATATGATCAATCAAATCAAAATATTTCAGAAAGGTGAGTTTGAACTCTTGAAAAACGTTGGGGAAAAAAATGACAGAATTTAATTGGAGGTTTCGTTGAATAATTCAAATTTAATTGGAATCGAAATATTTATATATAATATATTGAAAGAAGCGTCATTCAATTTTTTTTCTAATTAAAATTGTTCTTGAATTATTGGTCCGAGGTACAGAATTAGTTCAATCACGTTCTACTGATAGTAATTTTAATTAAAATGAAAAACAGCGTATTTAAAAAAAATATATTGAATATATTGGCAAGTAATAAATAAAGTAAATACATTCAATAATGTATTATTATTTTAATTACTAATTAATAATTAATTGATTTAATTAAGGGGAGACCCCACCTTAATTTTGACCCCTTTAAAATAAAATTATTAAACGAGGTAATATTTTTATTCCTGCATCTTTTTTAACCTGAAAACATATAAGATGGTCAAAAATATTTAATTTTAATTTTTGAAGAGGTTAGAATTTTATTCTTTTGACCTATTGCATATTATTGCAAATCCATGCGAGAAGTTGTTTAGAATGGTAAAATATGCATGGAAAAAAATTTTCGCGTAAAAAATATTAAAAACTTTAAGAGAAGATCGATTTTTAATATTCAAATCTTTAAATTTTGCCGAAATTTCGAAAGCCTTAAATCTTTAATTTTTTTCCAAATTGTGTATATTTACGTAATTTTATGCTATTATTCAAAAAACATTGTTAAAATTGACATTTAGCTCATTTTCGTGGTAAAAACCATAAAAATCATAGTTCGAAGCTTTTATGGTATACTTTATATATACCGAAATAAATGCAAAAAGCCATGATTTTTATAGTTTTTTACCATGAAAATGAGATAATCGTCAATTTTAACTATTTTTTTTCGACTCAGAGCATTAAATTGAACAAAAATAAAGGTTCAGGACTTCCGAAATTTCGGCAAAATTTAAACATTTGAATATTTTTGAATTTTTTTTCTTGCAAGAAAAAAAATATTACTTCGTTTAATAATTTTATTTTAAAGGGGTCAAAATTAAGGTGGGGTCTTCCCTTAAAGACTATAATATTAATGTATTTCAATTATTTTATTTATTTCACTTACACTGTAATTAATTATTATTATTTCTATTAATATTATTATTATTAGTATTTCATTTTTTTGTCGTTATATAATACTGCTATCGCTATTATTATTACTAATATTTATTAATAATAAATTGATTAAATATTATATAATAATATTATTATTATTATTCTTGTTCAAGGATGGTTGAAAATGAAAACAATTTAATCAATTTAATAAGAGTTACAAATCATGTTAATTTTAAAATATATCTCTTGAATCAATAATCATATAATCATTGCAAATTTAAAATTATAGACAATATTCTTTCATTTCGCAAAAAAAATATTGATTGCTGTTGAAAGTATTTTTTTCACCAATAAAATAAAAAATGTGTGCAATACACATTCTATGCATATAATTTTCCACAATTTTAGAGTATATGTTTTGCTGGAATGATAAATATTTAAATAAATATTAGTTTACAACTATATTTTCTCAAAGTTGTGAAAATTCCTCTCTGCTGATTGCATGTAACGTCTATTCACATATACATATACAAATAACATACAGAAGCAATTTTTTAAATCACCGTTTTTTCATGCGTATACAGAAATAAAATTGAATATGTACATATATATAAATCATAGAAACAAAATTTGCATTAGGAAGAGATTCAATAAAGATTAGTTTTCTCATGCGTGAGGATAGTAATTAAATCTTTAACAAAGAGAGGAAATTTTCAATTCTACACTTTTCAGAAATTTTTTTTTTTCATTTCATATATTTGAAAATTTTTATACATCTCTAAAAATATTTCAATATTTCTGCTTCGTAAAATGGAGAAGTATAGGGCAGGAAAAATAGTTTTCAATTTATAGCATTAAATACATAAAAAAAATGTGCACCATTTGGATTTATGAAAAGAAGAAATATGTAAAAAAAAGTACGTGTACATGTTTTAAAATGGTTATATTAAATTATTATTATTATTATTATTATTATTATTATTATTATTATTATTATTATTATTATTATTATTATAAATATATTATTACCTAAATATATTTTGTAATGTAGAGAATTAATTAACTAACAATTAATTAATATACACAAATTAATTATTAATATTAATAATAAATTTTACAATATTTACTTTTTTTAAAATACAGGCATAAAAATTATTTGATACAAGTAAACATAATTGACAATATTCAAGTAATTGGTTATTTGAATTAAATAAATTTTTTTCCAGTGATATATGAAAAATATATCTATATTAATAATAATATAATATTTTTTAATATTTCGAAGTAATGTTGTGGCAATATTGTAGTGTACTCTCTAAATTTGAATCAGTTAAAAATATTTGTTTTAGAAGCAAAAGATTAGTCACTAATTCAAATAATAATATTTTTTAAATATTTTTATTAAATTTATTTTATAATATTTTTACTGATCATTTAATTGAAAATAACTGTTATTTCAGTAGGTTTTTTTTTAACTGATTCAATAAGTCAAGTTTAACTAATTTTCAAATTATTTTTTTATTAAAAATCAGTCATTTTTTCACTGGAATTCAGTTATTTTTAACTGATTCAGAAACAAAAAGTCAGTCACTGATTATCAGTTAAAAATATGCCTTTTAACTGATTCAAATTTAAAGAGTAGTCAAATGCACTATTTGGATATAATAATAATAATACAGTCGACTCTCGACAATTCAAAGTTGGATAATTCGAAATTTTCCATAATTGAAAGCATTCGAAGTCACAGGACAAACCATTTTGTATCCTTTACAAATGTAATTCGATAATTCGAAATAAAAGTACAGTTTCAACTTCAAATTATTGAGAGTTGATTAATCTGTATAATTAATAACTGTACAAATTAATAAAAATAAAAACGTTTTTATTATAAATTTTTTGAAAATAATATAACAGGATAGAATATATTAATGCATTAATTGATGGATAATTAATTAATTAATTAATTAATTAATTAATTAATTAATAACAGTTAAGTGCTTTGAATAAAAGGACATGGTCCAATTTATTGCTGAAATAATTAAATAAATGCACTTAACTGTTATTAATTAATTAATTAATTAATCAATTAATAACAGTTAAGTGCTTTGAGTGAAAGGACATGGTCCAATTTATTGCTGAAATAATTAAATAAATGTCAAATTATTTATATAAGAGTTAAATTAATTAATTAAATAAAAATAAAATAAATTAATCAATTGACTGTTAAATGATTTTCATTGCAAAATTCATTACAACACTAATTAGTTTATTTTATTGCTGGTCTTAGTCGAATGTTTTGCTCAATTCCAAGTAGTATCTTTATATACCTATAAAGTTAGAGAAATCCCGTGAATAATGACATTAAATAAATGTCGTTTAAAGCATTAATTATTCCGCATCAAAAGTTACTCTTTCCTTTCGTCGTTTCAGTTATATATTAAATATATATATATGTATTACGCGCTTACACTTCGCGAAATTAGAGATGTCAGTTTTGCTAATGAATTTTGATCCTAATTAAAGCATGTTCGAGTGCGACATGGACGTTAATTTGTAAAGTTAACTGCACGAGGGACGCGTCTCAGCATATATGGTGAACCTTAAAATAATGGTTGAAGGGAGGGGGGAGAGAAGGAGGAAAAACGTAACTGAGGTGATAAAGGGCCTGAAAAAGGGGGAGGGGAGGGAAGGTCGGTATGCACAGTGCATTGAACGAAATAACCTAGTGCGGGAGAGGCAAGGCGTGCTATGCATGCCAAAGAGAGGGAGAGGAATATAAACGCCACACACCATGAAGCGCCAATTCCCGTAGAACGACTTGTGAAAGAAGCGAGAAAAGAGTGAGTGAGGCTGAGGGGGAAGGAGGCTGTGTGAAGAGGGGTGGGGGGGTTGATAGGAGCATGGATTACCGTTAGAAATCAAGGAAAGCCGACGACTTCGACGACGCCTTGGTGTATACATATCAAAACCGGTCGAATTTTTGGAGAACGTCTTTTTTTCCAATCTTTCTGGCACACCAATAACGGGCCTTATAACCATATTTTCCTTAATTATACTATAAACCTTTTTTTCCCCCTCTTTCTTGTATATATAATATATGTGAATTTATTTTGCTAAACACTTGTTTAAAGTCTTTAAACACGTTTTCTTGTAATTAGCTTACATCCTGCATGAACTTCAATTGAGAGCATTATTTAAGCACGTACATGAAAAGTTTATATATACATTTATGATTGAATTTTAAGAAAATTTAATAATATTATGTTACATGAAGCTGAAAATTATGTTGCAATAAACTGGAATTTTTAATTAACTATAAAGGGTTGTTTAATTTTAGAACGAAATTTTCCTCCTGTGGAATTTTTCGAAATTTCTTAAAGTAGAAGAATATAATAATTTAACAAAATGTTTCATAAACGAAATTTGATTTAGCAGCAATTTTATTAAAGCCAATTATCGTGTAAAAGAATTTTTAATTTAGAAAAAATTATGTTAATTCAAAATTAGATTTAGCAGAATATTTATTTAATTGAATTCTTATTATTATTATTAATGAGGTCGCTAATTACGAATCTAATGTTACTTTTTCAAAATTCAAAATGGCACAACTAATAAGAATTATGAAAAACTAACATCATGCATAATCCGCAACCCCAAAAATATCCAAATAAGAAATTACAAGCGAATTTTATTAGATTTTTAAAAAGTTGTCCGCCATTTTGAATTTTGAAAAACTAACGCCAGAGTAGTAATCACTGACCCCAAATATACCCCTGAGTCTTAAGTTTCAAGCGAATTCTGAATTTTGATAAACTTACCTCGAATTCGTAATCGTACTTAAAAACTTCTAATAACATGTTTGGTTTTTAAAAATTTCCATTTATCGAGAAATTATACTCGTTTTGTATCTTCGAGTTCTCACAATTTTTCCAAAGACAACAAATTGAGACAAAAAAAAACGTATCAAAATTGTTGCTATGCAACGTTTTGATACGTTTTTTGTCTCAATTTGATATCCTTAGAAAAGCTGTGAGCAGAATTTCATTTAGTAAATAAAAATTACATATTTAGTAGAATATTCATTAAACGGAATTGTTATTAAGAATTCATTTTATTTTACCTTATGTTTTTTTGACCATTTTAAAAATTTTAATACTTCGAGAGAATATTTTTACATGTTTTGAAATGACGAAATGGAAAATAATTTTTGCAAAAAATTACTTTTCATAATAAAAAAAATTTGTTGGATAATAAAAGTCCTCAAGAAATGCCACATTGACTGACAATAAAAAATACTTGGGAAAATCAGTAATTACTCCTAAAAATTAAAAAAGCGATTGACATTTATTTTTAAATGTTTAATTTATGTTTTGCAATTAATTAAAGTATTCAATAATAGAAAATAAAATGTAAAATAAGTTATTAAAGTTTCTGTATGAAATATCAAAAATCTGTAATATTAAGAATTTTTTTATATGGAAAGTAATTTAATTTCAGTAAATCGGAATTATTGAAATAATAAGTACCTATTTTAATTACACTTTAATATTGTGTAAATTTTTTTTGATAATTTTCTTAGGAAACGTAAAAATTTCTGCCTGAAAAGTTGATCAGTATTTATTTTATCGGTATTTTGAAAGTTTATAACTTTCTTGGAGAAAATTCAATCCATTCTAAATTTTTGGGATATGCAGACTAAAGTATTTTCTTCTTACTGTTAAAATTTCGCTTTGTGTTTTGTACTACTTTTTAAATATACTTCGATTCAAAATAAATGTTTATTTTAAAGGTTAACAAGCAATAATTTCCAACTTGAAGTTGGTTTGCGAATGTCACTAATAAAAATCAAAGTCAAAATAAATCAATTTTTTTTAATGTCAGTTCAAAATTGTTTTTAATCTCTTTTTACATAAATTATATAATCAAAATTTAAAAAATTTTAATTAAATAAATATATTTAAAACTAATTTGTAAACGTTTTTGAATTGATAGTTTAAAAAAATGATTTATTTTGACTTTGATTTTTATTGCAAATCATGACAAACTTCAAGTTAGATATAGTTATTAGTCGTTAACCTTCGAAATGAACATTTATTTTGAGTCAATATTTTTCAAAAAGTAGTGCAAAACCAACGCAAAATTTTAACAGCAAGATGACAATATTTCAGTCAGTATACAAAAAATTCGGAATGAATTTTTTTTTCTCTAAGGAAGTTATAAACATTCAAAATACCAGTAATATGTAGAATAAGCAAACTTTTCAGGTAAACATAAATTAAGCCTTTACAAGTAAATGTCAATCGCTTTATTACATTTTTAGAAGTAATTATTAATTTTATAAAGTATTTTTTATTGTCTGTCAATGTGGCATTTTTTCGGGTTTTTTAAGAAAAAAATTTTTTAGCATGAAAAGTAATTTTTTTGTGAAAATCATTTTGCATTTCGTCTTCTCGAAACATGTAAAAATATTCTCTCGAAATATTAAAATTTTTTTAAAAAGGAAAAAATACATTAGGTGAAATAAAATGGTTTGACACAAATATGTATATATTTTTTTATTAATTAATTTTTATTTATTTTTCTTATTTTTCACATTTTGTTTATTGATTTGTTTCTATTCAATCACTTGTTTTAATGTTAATTAACAATTGTGTAGCACTGCAATTATAACAAGGTGTGATTTTCCAATATTTGTGAAAATTTAAATTCTCTCTGTTTATATCGATCAGTAATTTATTTAATAATTATTATAGATGCTCTTGATTTTCTATAGTATATAATTCGGAAACGTTCGTGGTAAATGTTTGCGTATGAATTTTCCTAAATGAAGAGCTGAATATTTTACATAAATTTACACATTACTGACATATATAAATTCAATATACGAGAATATGAATGCTAATATGTAATAATTTTTTACAGTAAAATATTTAATTTCCCATTTATATTTTTTTACGTATTTATTGAATTTTTATTATCATTTCCTCTTTAAGCTAAATAATATGATTTCATATTCTGGGTGTTTAAATATATGTGTGAGGGAAATTTTAATCTCCCACACATATATATACGATTAAATTCTAGAGGTTAACTGCTACTGAATTTAGAATTTGATATACGACTGGTTGAACGTTGAAGTTTATAAAATTGCTTTTACTAGAGAATGGTAAAATATTGTTTTATTGTTGAAATAATTTTTAATACAATTACATTTTCGGTACTTGTTCTAATGGAAACTTGAAAACAAATATGTTTATTATTAAATATTTTTAAATAATGTATTTCATTTTTTTATATTTCAATTAAATTGCAATTAAATAATAACTTTAGGCTTTATTTGCATAGTTTAATTTATTAATTAAATACTTATTTCATTATAAAACAATGTTAACCTTTCTCTCACTAAACTAAAATTTTACTTATCGTAAATAAAATTGATACAGTAAATAAAGAGAGATAGTTATTATTAATTATTTTATTAGTTATCAATAATTAATAACTATTAAATAATAAACAAACAAAAATTAATTTAAAATATTCAATAAACAATACTTAACAATTATTATTACTTCGAATGTTTTACCGGAATTATAAATTACTATTATTGTTATTATTTTTTTTATTATTTCTTTATTGTAATTTATTATATTTGTTATTAATATTTTTATTACTACTATAATTATCATTGTTATAATTAATGTAAATTACGTAATTAAATTGAATTATTCGATAGTCAAATATTAGGAAATTAAAATCATTTAAAATATTTTAATAGAGATATTTGACAAAGGTTCATTTGCGTTAGAGTGTTCACGCGATAATTATTTTATTAAAGTGTAATCTTCTATTTAGGCATTGTTTGGCGTCAATTTTCAAACAGATTTACGTAACGAGCATTTCCTGTCTGAAAACAATGCTGCAATCTGAGCATTAATTAATGAGTGACGCTCAAGCATTGTCGTTATTTAACTGTAAAATACGCCCTTTGTAAATTATATTAGTCTAAAAAAAGAGAGAGAAAAAAATCATTATGGATTTTACATAATGTATATTTAACGCTTATTATTTATTTGATGATCATTTGTCTTAACGAGGAAATTGATTCTTTTTATTATCTCAATCATTTGTCTTGGATAATTTTAGGGGGATTCCTATGTAATTAATAGATTTTAATATATCTTATTCATCATGTTTTTCAATGGGAGGCTGACTTTTATATTTCAATTATCCCATTTCGTCACCATTGTGAATTATCGTCAGCGTTTAGAATGAATAATAGATAATTAGAAGTAATTAATAATAAGTAATAGAAATTAATTGTGAGGAATAAAAAATTAGTTTTTCTATGGAAACATTTTTTTTGAATACCGAAAGGTATTAATTTTTATCCTAAGTAAATTGTTTCAGTATTTTTCTTAAACGTAATTTTATTAATTAGATAAGAATTCAATAAAACAATCAAAATAATTGTTCTATACAAACCCGCGAAATAATAGAAGTATAGGTAAATTTTTTTTTCGGGAATTTGACGAGAAATCCAAAAATATTTTTTTTTCATGATTCGCGATACTTTGCCTATAATTTAAAAACTAGCAACATTTCGCGCACTTAAACGCGCGGCTAACTTCTTACTCCCTTTTTTAAATAAAATTAGCAATTTTAAACATTTTCTAATTGATATTTTTGTTGAAAACACTAAAAAAATTCAATTTTTGAGAAATTACAAATAATTGCAAAAATTCAATTATTTTCAAAGAAAAATAAAATTAGACTATGTTCACAATTTGAAGAAAATTCTCGTATAAATCCCAATTATCTTTATAAATAATAAAATTCTTCTACAAAGTTCAATTATTTTCATAAATGTTAAAAAAAATTCTTGTCCTAATTTCAATTATTTTCAAAAATAAAATGCATTTTTCTAATTTCAATTGTTTTCAATATCTGTAATTTTAATAAAATTTATCAAAAAGAATTCGATTATTTAAAAAATTTTTTTAATAAAATTGTATGCTTAACATTTAATTATTTTTATAAATAATAAAAATTTCACAAGAATTCAATTATTTAAAAAAAAATTTTAATTCTTATAAAATTCAACTATATTCAAAATTTGAAAAAAATTCTCCTAAAAATCCCAATTACCTTTATAAATAACAAAATTCTTCTCCAAAGTTCAATTATTTTCATAAATGTTAAAAAAAATTCTTGTCCTAATTTCAATTATTTTCAAAAATAAAATACATTTTTCTAATTTCAATTATTTTCAATATCTGCAATTTTAATAAAATTTCCCAAAAAGAATTCAATTTTTTTTAAAAAAAATTTTAATAAAATTGTATGCTAAACGTTTAATTATTTTCATAAATAATAAAAATTTAACAAAAATTCAATTATTTTCAAAAAAATTAAAATTCTTCTTATAAAGTTCAACTATATTCAAAATTTGAAAAAAAAATTCTCGTAAAAGTCACAATTATCTTTATAAATAACAAAATTTTTCTCCAAAGTTTAATTATTTTCATAAATGTTAAAAAAAATTCTTGTCCTAATTTCAATTATTTTCAAAAATAAAATGCATTTTTCTAATTTCAATTATTTTCAATATCTGTAATTTTAATAAAATTTATCAAAAAGAATTCGATTATTTAAAAAATTTTTTTAATAAAATTGTATGCAAACATTTAATTATTTTCATAAATAAATAAAAATTATTTTCATAAAAAATAATTTAAAATTCTAGAAAATAATAATTGAATTAAAATGATGAAAATAATTTTGATGAAGTGTTACAGTAACAATATTCTTATAATATAAAATAATAATAATTTTGTTAAAAACATTGTGATTCATAAACAAAAATAATGCAAAATAAATAAATTTTCTATTTCTTAATCACAGTTGTTTAACAATTTTCTAATTTTGTTTAGAAGTAAAGAACAAAAATCTGCTTAATTTCAATTTGAAAAAACAAAATTTTAGTCTTATAATGAAAAGAAGTGAAAAAAATTATGATGATTTCTATTTGTCATTACAATTTTGAATTAATTATAAAATAAAAATAATAATAATATAATGTACAATCTATCTAAAATTAACAAAAAACAAAAGACAACTTCAGAGTGTGAAGGACAGAAAAAGTGAATGAATGAATAAAAGAACATTTAAATTATTATAGTTAATGTTCAAAAAATAGTTATTTTTCTTCCCATGGTTTGCCATACTTTGCCCACAGTTCAAAATTTTTACAATAAACTTTAAAAATATTAAAAGAAAACCCTTTTTTCTCCTCCTTATGTATTGCCATATTTTGTTCCTCGTTCAAAAATAAAAAAACTGAAAGGTTTTGTGTTAATTTCGGTTGTTTTAATGAAAAATCAATGTTTGTTGTCGCCATTCTTTAACCATGGGATTTGGTCATTAGCAATTGACATATTTTGGCAAATCTGGTGTCATATATTGCCATCTTTTACCCATTGTTCCATTTTCAGGCGGGAAATAATTGTTTTTTATGGAAACAATTTTTTTTAATAGCAGAAAGCACTGATTTTTATCCTTAATGAGAAATTTTCATCCGAAGTGAATTGTTTCAGTATTTTTATTAAACGTAATTGTATTAATATGATAAAAATTTAATTAAACAATCAAAATAATTGTTCGTAATCGGGCTAATAAAAACCTTAGTTGGTTTCATTAATTAAAGGAAGTGTTGGTGTCCATAGTTTTCCTTAGGTGGTTTCCTCTTGCAAACTTGGCGCTGACCAGGGCCTACAGAATCATTGCATTCTGCACTCAAACAGTTCAGTAATAAAAGTTAATCAACTCGAAATAAATTTTACTTAACTATCAAAATTAATCAAAGATTTTAATTTACCATTTCTGATTTATGCACCAAGTTGAAAGTATGCAAGTAATCAAGCGTGACTTATTTGTTTTAAAAAGTGAAGACATGTAAATATGCACTGTCTAACTTTGCGTACGAAATTCATTCAACATGTATACCGTTAGTTGACATTCATTGGACTTCATCTTCATCATCATCATCATCTTCTTCTTCTTCTTCTTCTTCTTCCTCTTCTTCTTTTTGCTCCTTTTTCTCCTTTTCAAACCAATGAGTTTTCTGCTCAACCAGCAATATACAAACAAACATCAGATGAATACCTGTTTTTTTTCATATTTTTGTTTCACCTTTCTCTCTATCTCTTCGTTTTTGTTTTTCAATCAATCATATAAGCCATGGGTGCGGACTGTAACGGAATCTGTTCCGCTAAATTTGCTTCATCCTGTCCGATTGATCTGAACGATTATCTAACGATAACCTTCAAGAAAGTTTGCATGCGGGGAAAATTTTTTTCATTTTTACTTTTCTTTTACTTTTTTTCCCCACTGATCATGATGATGGTAAATTGCATCGCTCAGAAATGTTTTCTGCGAGAATGGTTAATATCGTTTTTTAAATAGTTCTTTGAACGCGCGACGAGAGAGAAGGAGGGGAGAAATGATTATAATATTCTTTTTAATCGTGAAGGAGCAGGAATGCAGTTTCTTAGAAAACTGGAAGAGAATGTTGAAAACGTTTGATTATATCAAAAATTCCTCGCTCAATTATCTCTTTATAATTATATGATTGATGTGATTTTTCATTTCTGTTTATAAATCGCAATCTTGATTCGTTGCTATAGATGTCAATTATCTAGCTTGTGATATTTTTTCCAGAAGAGAGAGAGAAACATTGTACTACGTTATTTCAAAGATTCTTGTTATTATTGGCTTCTTACATTTTATATCTTCTGTGCGGTTTTACACTTCGAAGGCCATTTTTGTCCGTAATTTCAAGTTTCTCCCGGAAATATTCCAAGTTTCTTTTGATCTTTCCATTTTTATCTCCTTTATTTTTATACTTGAAGCGTATCTTTTTCCTTAAGTGTTCTTTATCATCAATTTTTCTTTACCCCAAGTGTTTCTGATTATTTGTCGTTATCTTGCAATTCGTTTCTATAGTTATTACGTAATTCTCTTGTAATATTTTGCTTTTCTTTTTTTAAAGATTCGTATACAATTTATAAGCAATTTTTTCCTCTTTCTTTTATTTTCTTTTTTTTCCTTTAATGGTATCTGGATAGAAAGGGTTTTGTAAACATTTTTCTTCATGAACTGCGTTGTACAAGATGTGTGTTATTAAAACTGGAATGTTATTAAAATACTCTTGTAGAGCAAAATAAAATGAATAAAGTTAAGAAATAAAAGACAATATTTATAATATTGCTATTTATTGGTAAAGATTATGATGAAGATGGAATCTGTTATTATAAACGCATGGTTCTTTTATGGCATTTTTCATGAGAGATTCTTATCGTTATTTCCTAGTCAACCAGTTTTTGAACAAGTTTTTTCTTTTATTCATCTTTGCTGAATTGATTTTATGCGTTTTATAAATAATTTTAAATCTTATATACGAGGGAGGCGCGGATAAATAGATTGCATGAGAAAAAAAAAATTATCTGAAGCAGCTACAAATTTTATCTATATCAGCAAAATTTTTAGTTGTTACAGTTAATACTTGTGTAGTTCTAGAAAAACTTATCATTGTTCCAGGTGACTTCTTCGACTATTTTCCAAACATGCGACATTACAATTTTTTTTAATCGTTTTTTAACATTTTGGAGAAAACCCCCGTGGAAATAAAAGTATGGACAAAGTATTGCTAATAATGAGCAAATTCCGTGGTTAAAAAATAGCGACAATAAAAATTAATTTTTCATTAAATCAATAGGGTTGCTACAGGTCAGGGAATTCAGGGAAAAGTTAGGGATTTTTATTAAAAGTACTGGAAAAAATTTAATTTTTAAAGTTCATGAGAAAACTCTGAATTTTCATGTTTTTTTTGTTTGCCTCGTAAACTATCAAATTACCACGAAATTTAATACAAAACCTTCAATTTTTTCTATTTCTGACAATAATTTCTTTTTAAATAACTTAATTTTTCAAGAACTATAATAAAAATATGACATAAATTATTTAATGAACCATTTTTACAATTTTCATAAATACTAGACTGATAGAAAAATTTTAGTTAAAAATACTAAAAAAAATTGAATTTTTGAAAAGTTACAAATGATTCCAAAAATCCAATTATTTTCAAAAGTTATAAAAATTCTTAGCAGAATTTCAATTATGTTCAAAAATTAAAAAAGAATTCTCGTCAAAATATCAATTATCGTTATGTATAAATAAAATTTTTCATCGAAATTTAATTATTTTTAAAAATTTTAATACAATTTTTGGCAAAATTTCACAGGAATACTATTATTTATTATTAAAAAATTTCTTCGAATTAATTCAATTATTTTCAATAGTAATAAAATTCTTTGCAGAAATTCAATTATGTTCAAAAACTAAACAAAAATCTTGTCACAATTTCAAGTATCTTCATAAATAATAAATTTCTTCGCAGAAATTCAATTATTTTAGAAAAATTGTAATCAAATTCTTGGGAAATTTTTCATTATTTTCATAAATAATAAAACTCATCGCAGGATTTTATTTATTTTTGATACAATATTTTAATCGAATTCCTCGAAAAATGTAATTATTCTTAAAATTTTTATTAAAATTTGTCAAAAGAATTCAATTATTTAAAAATTTGTTGACACAATTCTTTATGAGAATTCAATTTTAACAAACATTCAATTATTTAATAAATTATTTATTTTTTAATTTAAATAATTAAATTCTTCTAGAATTTTCTAATAAAAATTGATCTAAAAATGAATTATCGAATAATCGATTTATTATTTATGAAAATAATTGAATTATTGCAACGAATTTTTTTACATTTTTTTAAATAATTAAATTTTTTTGAGAAATTTTACTACTTGTAAAAATAATTGAATTCTTGCGAAGGATTTTATTAGGATTTTTCTAAATAATTAACTTTTTTTTTTTGAAAAATTTTATGGTAATTTAAATTATTAAAAAACATGAAGAAGGCGATTCTGATAAGTTGTTGAATTTCAAACAGGTTTGAATTTGAATGTTTTAAAAAAAATTTTAATTCCTACAGAAAAATAATAATGAATAAATATTTATTTAAATATAAGTTATTGATGGTTCATGGTTTTGAATAATTTTTTTAAAATTATTCAAAAACATCAATAACTATCTAATAATTTTTAGAGTGAATCAGAATAGTCTTTAGGGTCAGGGAAAAAAGTGAAAATTTTGTCTGGAAATCAGGGAAAAAGTCAGGGAAAAATAAAATTAAATATTTGTGGCAACCCTGGAGAAGAATTTTGTTATTTATAAAGATAATTGGGATTTTTACTAGAATTTTTTTCAAATTTTGAATATAGTTAAATTTTATAAGAAGAATTTTAATTTTTTTTTTAAATAATAATTGAATTCTTGTGAAATTTTAATTATTTACGAAAATAATTGAATGTTTCCATACAATTTTATTAAAATTTTTTAAAAAGAATTGAATTTTTTTTGGGAAATTTTATTAAAATTGCAGACATTGAAAATAAATTGAAATTAGAAGAATGCATTATTTTTTTTTGAAAATAATTGAAATTAGGACAAGAATTTTTTTTTAACATTTATTTAAATAATTGAACTTTAGAGAAGAATTTTGTTATTTATAAAAATAATTGGGATTTTTACGAGAATTTTTTTTCAAATTTTGAACATATGTAGTCGATTTTTATTTTTCTTAGAAAATAATTGAATTTTTGCAATTATTTGTAATTTCTCCAAAATTGAATTTTTTTTAGTGTTTTCAACAAAAATTTAAATTAGAAAATATTTAAATTCTATTATTTTTAAAATTGTTAATTTTATTTTAAAAAATATAGTAAGAAGTTAGCCGCGCGCTTTAGCGCGCAAATTGTTGCTAGTAAAATTTTTAAGACAACAGTGAATTAAATAAACGACTTTTTCCACTCTTTTTTTATTTTTAATCGACGAAATATACTTTTTTACGCCTTGAGGTCGATCCGAGACCCGTAATAAAAAACTTTTAAGATATTTTGAAATATCGTAAATATTTTTTTATTAAATATCAATTTATTTACCATCGTAAAATAAATAATCTTTTTTATAGTTATACGTTTTTATATTCTATCAAAAATATTAATTTATCAAAACATGTCTACATGGACATTTATGGGATGGACGGGGGGTTGTCAAAAGTCCAAGATAGGGGTACGGGGGGGGGGGTTCAAAAAGTGATCAAAACTTGTCCACGTGGTATATAAACGACCCCAGAAGAGGAGCACTTGCTGAACATTGTAAATTGATTAATCTCAAAATAAAAAACTTGTAAACATTTTTTAAAAATGTAGTCAAGGTTGGACCATGTTATGCCCACGCATAGGTGGCGCTAGTGTTGTTATTTAAAAATTATCGGAGGTCGTACCTTGACTAAGGTCCAACCCTGACTATGTTCTATTAATTTCTAAAAATAAGTATTTTTAAGAACCTTAATTCAGTAAATTGAAAATTATAACCTGGAGTTCAGTTATTCAATGAAGAAATATATGAATTATATAGCAATTAATAATTACGATTATTATCTATAATTAACGAGAATTATAATTGCCATCGACTAAATGAAATCATGTTTTATAAATAATTACAAAGTAAATTTACAACTAGACCTGAGTAATTTTCAAGAAAAAATATGTGAGTTAAGAAATAATGTTTAAATTATCGCGGTTTACATGGGATGCAGTTGTAATCAGTAGCATCTAGAATCGATGATTGAACCCTGGGGCGAAGATAGAACGAGAGACAAGTGGAATCATCAATATAGACGTGGGACTGGTTTTTCTCAGAGGTCCAATCTCAATTTAAATCTCAAGTTTACTGAAACTGAATGAGTGGGGCGGGAGTGGGGAGTTCTTGAATATATTTACTAGAGAAAAATAGAGAGAGAAACCATTCAGTGCTCATCTTATGCAAGAGAGACTGAATATCTAATGGATTCAAACTATTGGGTTTCTAAGTACAAGCAAATTGCACATTTCTTCGTAAACGTTACTTTAGTATTCGCGAATGTTTATCATTTTCTTTTTTTAAATTCGCGTCGCGCAATCGTTTGTCTCCTTCTTTTAAAAGAGAATGCGATGAGAGGATAATTGAGGTCGTGATGATGGTTTCATTTTTTTTTTTTTCATAATTCGATATGGCAAGGGCTGGAAAAATAATATAGTAAAAAAAAAAATTTTATCACCAATTGTGAAATAAATTTTCAGTTCTTGGAAATAGTGAGTAAAGAAAAATTACCTATAAATCATATTTTCGCAGTAAAATAATATCAGTTTCTCATGGAAAATTATGCAGGAATTGTAAAAGAATCATTTGCAATTAGTACATTTGAAAATTGTAAGATAAAAAAAATTATAATTGGCACTGCCCGTGAATTTGTTAAATAATTAAATAATCATAACTAATGAAAAATCGGTAAAAATTAAAAGTTGAATAGCAATAAAAAGAACGCAAGAAGAAATGATCGATAATTAGGTATATTAAATAGAAAAAAAAGTTAATTTATTTCCCATTATTTACTTAGTTTATTGGGGCAAAAAAAATATGTTCATATTATCGACTTTGAAATTAATTTTCACCTCTATGAAAAATTTTTTTTTTCAACTTTCTAAATTGCAAATTGTTTAAAGTTGTTGATTTTAAACGAAGATAACATATTACAAATCTGGAATGTGAACATTTATTTTTTTCATTTTTTCTTGCTTTTTTTTTTGCTAAAACAAACTACAAGAAGTTTTGAAACATTATTCTCGCTTTGGTGAATGGTACAGGAAAATTAAATAATAATATTTTGTCTTTAAAATATACACGTGACATTATGCAATTTGTGAGTGTTTAATAAACCGAGAAAAATATTTTCCATTTGTAAATAAGATAAATGTTTATGCGCTATTTACAGTGGAAATTATAACTCGTATAAATATTTGTTATGTAAATTACGATTTGTTAAAGAAATAATTGTGTAAATTTCCTGCAATATATGTATTGTCAATGGAATTCTACTTTTGATTATTTGTTGTTGAACTATTTGTTAACTTATTCAATTTAAGTGTGTATTACATAATATGCGATTAGAAAAACGTTTTATTCTTCGAGAATTTTTTTCTATTTTTTATTGTAATTATTATTGTTTTTTTTTTCTATTTTATCTTTTTGTCACTATCTATTTCTGTTTCTTCTCCATTTTCAGATACGTTTTTCTTCTCGTTATATTTTTGTTGATTTTCCTCTTATTCTTTATTTTGTTCTCTCTATATAGGTAGTTTTTTTCTTTTTTCTTATTTCTTCTTTTTTGTGTCTGTTATTGTATTTTTTTCTAATTCTTCTTTTATGTTTTTTTTCTTATTTTTGCTGTGGTTTTTTTCTTGATATGTTTTTTTTGTTTTAATTGTTATTCTTTTAACTGTTGTATTTTTATTGTTATTTTTTATTATTTTCTTATTGTTTTTCTTAACATTCTTCTTGTTTTTATTGTTTTATTGTTTTTCTTCTTTTTCTACTTCCCGTTATTGTTATTCTTCTTTTTGATATTTTCGTTAATATCTTTTTTCCTTTTTTTTGATATTATTATTTTCCTCATCGTTACTCTTGTTGCTGTTTTTTTAATATTCGTCTTGTTATTCACTTTTTTTCTGATTTTATTGTTTTTGTTGTTAATATTCCTCTTCTACTTTCTCTAATTATTGTTATTCGTCTTTTTCTTATTTTTGTTATTATATTTCTTACTCATTTTTGTTACTTCTTCTTTTCCATTTTATTATTCGTATTGTTGTTTTTCTTAATATTCTTCTACTTGTTGCCGTTTTTTGTTTTTCTTTTTTTTTACTTTCTCTGATTGTTATTTTTGTCAATGGTTTTCTTGCTTATTTTTGTTATTTCTTTCTTCTTCTTTTTATTATTTTCTTTGTTGACGTTTTTTTGTTCTTCTTATTTTTCTATTTTACCTTATTGTTATTCTCCTTTTTGATATTTTCGTCAAATGTTATTCTTCATTTTGATATATTGATTAAGAAAGAAAATAAAATATCAAAAGATGTTATTATTTAATTATTTTTCTTGCTTATTTTTGTTATTATTTCTTTTCCTTTTTCTTATTCATATTGTTGATGATATTTTCCTTAAAATTCTGCTTATTCCTTCTTTTTTGTTTCCGTTTTTATTGTTTTTACTCTTTTTCTACTTTCTTTTATTGTTGTTACACTTCTTTGAATTATTTTTGTTATTGGCTTTGTTGATTATTTTTTTCTTCTTTTTTTTATTGTTGTTTACACTTTTTTGAATTATTTTTGTTATTGGCTGTCTTGATTATTTTTTTCTTCTTCTTTTTTTTTCTTCTTTTAATATTTTTCCCTTGTTTTTCTTGTTGTCATTGTTATTTTGAGTTGTTTGTAACTTGTCTTTTGTTGTTCTTTACTTTCCTTCTTCGTATCCTTATTATTCTTATTATTCACCTTTTTCTTCTTGTTGTTATTATTTTTATTTTTATCATATTTTTTTTTCTAGTTCTTGCTGTTGTTTTGTTACATTTGTTTCAAAATAATTTTTAGTTAATTGTATAACAAAGATAGGTATTATGTTCGATTCAAAAATATTGTTTTCTTAGTGTTATCATGGTTTTCTTGGTTATCATCATTTCCTTTATTTTATTATCTGTTGTTTTTTGTTACTCTTTCTGTTGTTTCTCTTCTCATTTCTTTTCTTGTTTTTTTGTTTTTTTTTCCTCCTGCTACTATTCTTCTTGTTATTTTTATCCTGTTTCTTCTAGCTCTTTTTTTTCTTTTTATTATTCTAATAAGTACTATTACTTTTATTATTTATTATTATTTTTATTATTATTATTATTATTTTTATTATTATTATTTTTATTATTATTATTATTATTATTATATTATTATTTTTATTATTATATTATTATTATTTTTATTATTATTATTAATAAGCAGTAGCAGTTATAATTATTATCTCATTATTATCTTGCTATATTATCTTCACAATTCAGTCATAGAGAAAAGCAGTCTATGTTAAAATGGAGTGAAATGAAACGCTTTATGTAAATGATACCTACATTTTTTCATCTTTTTTTTTCGAAATATTAGTTATGGTAACGGTTCAGCCGCATGCTTGCGTGATAGATACGCGTGAATATGTTTCAAAGCACGTTTTGAACGTGAAAATTAATTTCAAGTATATATTTGTTGTCAAGTATATAAGAGAAACAAAATAGTAAATTGTGAAATAGAATTTTATACCATATATATATATATATATAAGTGGAAATACAGTGCGTTATATTTATATATTTCTGTTACATAATATTATATATATAATATATATATATTGTAAAGTAAAAAAAAAAATCTATATACATGTACTTACTTTTTTTCTTAACCGTTGGAGAAATTGCACGCGTGACTTCACTACAAATTCTGAGCCTCTTTTCTATCTATAAACCGTCTACGTTAAAAGAGTCACAAAATTTAGTAGATGCTTTAGAAAATTTATGAGATCGTGTATACAGTGGCTTTGCAATGAACTAATGTGCCTCTATAGAGAGAGACTTTTATGGTCTTTAAAAGGATTAGCCATGTAATGCTTTGGTAACTTTCGATAACAAATTTTATATATATTGACTCTTGTACATTTATTTTAAAGTTAAATCCAATTTTATTTTTAGCAAAAAAAACCGTATTTAATTCTAATAATTTTCCTTTTATCTTGTATGTTATTTTTTAGTTCAATATTTCGGTTTGTAATTCTGTAATTCACAATGAATTTATTGAAATTTTTGTAATAATCGTAGGGGAGAGTGGGGCAAAATGGGGTACCTTTTTGAAATTGGCTGTTTACAGAGAACCAAACGAATAAATCGATTCAGCTAAACTTCAGAATTCTTCTTTGTACACTTAGCTATGAGAAAATTATGATAATAGCGAAGAAAAAAATTTTTGAAAGAACTTATATCGTATTTTCTGAGAAAGTGCTAACATCCCATTTTGAAAAAAATTCATATTTTTTTTGCTTAAAACTTAAAAGTTGTATAACTTTCAAAAAAAAAAATTTTCTTTGGAATGTCTTCATAATTAATAACAGTTTCTTATCAACATGAATGATATATGTCGAGGATAAAAAAATTAAAAGTACTTATCATGGAAAAAACAGAGGTACCCCATTTAACCCGCCTACCCCATTTTGCCCCACTCTCCCCTACTTGAAATATTTAGAATATTAAAATTATTTATTATATACAGAGGAAATATGTGAAAATATTTTAATTGTAATTAATAAGCAAAATATTACAAAACGATCATAAATTCCTTCTATAATTAGTATTGTACTTTGTAAAAATTTGCAACTCGCAAATTGAATTCAAAGTTTTAATTACAAAAACCATTTTCTCCGGGATTATGAAATGAAAAATTATTTTATAGAAAATCTCGTTTACATTATTAATATAGTTATGAGTTTGCATAGTAAAAGTTTTTTATTAAATTGCTAGTTATTTTACTTTATCTGCTTGAAGTACATGTACAGGTGAATGTAATATTTCTAATTTAGTTTAATTGTAATTTTCAAACTTAAATCTAATATTAATCGTAATTTCTTTAATCCTAATTCTTTTCTGTATATCGGAAATGAATAGTGGTTCTGATTACGGATGGAATTGCTTTAGTGTTGGTTGATAATTGATGGTGGGAAATTTTCTTTTGAAAATAAATTTTCATTGTCATTTTTTTGAGCATTTTTTACGGAATGTTTTGTGTCAGCATATTGTGCGTATTTGGACATTATCTTTTAGAAATATCAACACCTCTGTGTGCCAAGTCGTTAGGGGGTAAATGGGTGCTGTTAGACTCTTTCCGGTTCCACCGGAAGCATCTTCGTCTCGCCCCCTAACTCTCAATGTGTTACACGACAAATCACACACTAGAAATGCAGCTCTTCCTGTCGCTTCGGGCTGAATTGTAGCTCTCCCGATTATCTTGCAGGAATAGTTATCCGGCTCCGATTATCCTTTGTGTGTCGCTCCCTTTCATACCGGTCAAACTTGCAAGCCTACAAACCGATTATAATAAGCAAAGTCTTCATCAAACTCACAGCATCCAAAGCATCAGAAGCATCTAAAGCATCCAAAGTCATGTATAGAAGTTTTATCTATTTCCTGTGGGAAACAACTTTTCTCTCTCCCTCTCTCTCTCTCTTGATCTTGCCCCCCTTGCATCCCCCTGGTAATCACAATTTCGCCACTGTCGCCAAAGTTAAGGCGCTTCTAAACGAACAAACGCTGATGTGGTTGAATATCGATCGTTACTTGACGGGTAAATTAAACTCGGTTTACCTTGGTTTCCCCCTTTTGTTCCTGGATACGTATGTATGTGTGTATACGTATATCTCAGGAAAGAGCGAATAGGATTGTCGTATATACGATGGACAACTAAATTGTTCGACAAATACCAAAATAGTTGAAATAATTCAATCAGAACTCCCAACAGGCGAATTATTTTCTACCACTTTGGCTTAATTGAAATATCTAGAGCTGTTGAAATTCCAATTGTTGATTGTACCATTCACTAATTATAAACATTGTTTTTCTATCTACATATATAGAGTTAGGAATTGTTATGCCAGGAATTTTTCCTTCTTTACATACTTAATATGTATATCAGTTCTTTCTTCAATTCTCTGATGTTTTACCGTTTGTTCGATTCTTCAATCTTTGTCGAATTTAAATGTGTATTAACTTGAAACAAAAAAAATTGATGACACATGATAATCTTTAGAGAATGTAATAGGAACATACGCGAAACTCTCAGAGTATATCGAGAGCACGCACTGGAAGAGAGAAGAGCTTCTCCCACTGGGATCTAGTTGCGCGCGTCTCTGAGTATCCCCACCTCGCTCACAACCGACCAATCGCGAGAGACCAAAAAGCGGGTATAAAAGCGAATTTTTATCTTTAATAATATTTTCGTAACATAAGAATCATGCACTGCCTCTTAATGATTTCAGTTTCTTATTAATTGAATCTATAATTGTCCCGGTCATGAAAAAATACGCAAAGTATTTATTCTCCAACAAATTAAAAATGAAAATATTTCAAAAGGCTCGCACTGTCAGCACTTTTCATTCAATTCCCTCTTACTTCTCCTTTTTTCATCTTGAGTCATTCTTCGCGTTTATAGCTTGTTCGTGTCCTAACGAATGCAACCAACTTGTGGCATTAGTATTTCTTTGAATTTTATCGAGATATATGCTGTAAGCGAACTATAGACACCTGGCATGCAAAAGCAGTGTCTTGAATTCTAGCATCTATAAGGGTGAAAGGATCCTCAAGGATAAAGAAGGTAAGAGAAACGATGTGAGAGAGAGGGAGATGTGTCAAAGCGTTGCCTTCAAAGCAAGAATGCCGAAAGCGTTCCAACGTTCCGTTCTGCTCAGGAGTAATCGTATGTTACCCGTCATATCTCGGAAGCCCTAAGGAGCCACTACGAATACGATATCGTGAATGTATATTTTCCAATAACGAGAAAGATGCTCTCCCCGGTTCAAGAACTCTGAAATTTAATACCCTTGCGAAAGAGTCAAATATATGGTATATAGTACACCATTCCTTAAATTTTCCATTGAAAGGATTCTCCAATACATTAAAACTACTTTCAAAAGTGCGAGAGTACATTTCATCATTAAAAAGTAGAATAAAAATTCAGACGAGCATAAAAAATTAAACAATTTAAACAAAATTTATGGGATTTTAAATAAATCACACGTAGCTCGAGATTTTCTAAGCTCATCTAAAATTCTTAGTGGAATATTTTTTAGCTTCCTCTGAAAATTTAGGGAAAGTGTTCACTAGAAAAGATTCCATCTGAAGCTGTTACTGAAATATCGATGCCACAGTAAATTAAAATCATTATTTTATGTTAGAAGAATATTATACTTCTTCAAAATTATTTTCATTATTTCAATTCAATTATTATTTTCAAAAATTTTTAACTACAATTTTACTTTAAATCTATTATTTTTAATAATTTTCGAAAAAAATTCTTTGGCAATTTTCAAATCCATTTGTTTACAATATTCAGTTTTACGAAATGTCCATTATTCCTAAATTCTTTAATTAAATGCATATTAGAAAATAAAAACTTCAAATAATAGAAAACAAAATTCAATCAATCTTTTTCAAAAAAATTAATTTCAAAATTCAATTATTTCTAAAAATTCACGCTATATTGCTTTTAATATTCAATTATAATCTAAAATTTTAACTGAAATTCATTTTTATGAAATGAAAATAAATTTTTATTAGAAAATTCTACGAGAATTCAATTATTTAAATGCAAAAATAAATAATTTATTGAATAATTGAATGTTTCTCAAAATTTAATTCTCATAAAGAATTTTATTAACAAATTTTTTAAATAATTGAATTATTTTATACTGTTTATTTTTATTATTTTGTTATTTCATTAAGTTACAAACTGTGAACAATAAAGAATCAATTTTCCGTAACTCCAAACATGTTATTTTATTTTTTAACGATTAATGCCCTTTGAATTTTAAACATGGCCGACCTTGACTGTAAGGGCCAAGCTGGACTACAAATTTTTTTTTTAAACTTTATAACTTTTTCATTTTAAAACCAATCAATTTACTTTGTACAGAAAAGATGTTCCTATTAAACAGGACTTTTCAACCATATACTTCAATTGTCCAAATTCATTTTTAAAAAAAAAGTTATAAACAAAAGTCAAAAAGTAGGCCGACCTCGACTATGTTCCCCTATTTAATTAAAATTTAAAATTTTAACTGAAATTCATTTTTAAATCAATTTTTATTAGAAAATTCTACAAGAATTTAATTATTTAAATCCAAAAGTAAATAATTCATTGAATAATTGAATGTTTCTCAAAATTCAATTCTCATAAAGAATTTTATTAACAAATTTTTAAATAATTGTATTCTTTTGTCGAATTTTATTAAAACTTGCATGAACATATCACAGAAAAAACTCGGACTCATTTTTGTTGCAACTCAAAATGAGTCTATGTTAAATGACATAGAACGTGGCGCCATCTGCGAGGTTCATTTTTAGAATGAATTATGAGCTATTATGAGCTGCAGCTCATAAAGAGTAACTTTTACGACTCATTTTGAGTTCAGTTTTTTTCTGTGTAATTACTTTTTTTAAGGAATTCAATTATAATTGTATGAAAAATAGTTGAAACGCTGCGATGAGTTTTATTATTAGTAAAAAATAAAAATAATTGAATCTTAAGAAGAATTTTATTACTTTTGAAAATAATTGAATTTTTGCAATAGTTTGTAACTTCTCTAAAATTAAATTTTTTTCTAGTGTTTTTAACTAAAATTCATCAATAAATCCATTATTTTTAATAATTTTAAAAGAAGTTCTTTGACATTTTTCAAATTCATTCGTTTACAATTCAATTTTACAAAATTTAAATTATTCGGAAATTCTGCAATTAAATATATATTGCAAAATAAAAACTTGAAATAATTTCAATAAAAATCCTATTAAACTTTTAAGAAGAATTAATTCTACAGAATTGTTTGTCAAAAATATGAAAAATTAAATATTTCAATGATTTTAATTTGAAACTTTTTCAAAATTTAATTATTTCTAAAAATCCACGTTATAATGCTTTTAATATTTAATTATAAATCTAAAATTTTTACTGAAATTCATTTTTAAAACCATTTTTATTAGTAAATTCTACGAGAATTCAATTATTAAAATACAAAAATAAATAATTTATTAATTTCATGTTTCTTGAAATTAAATTCTCATAAAAAATGTTATCAACAAATTTTTTAAATCATTAAATTCGTTGGACGAATTTTAATAAAATTTTTAAGAATAATTACATTTCTCAAGGAATTCGATTAACATTGCATTAAAAATAATTGAAATTATGCAATGAGTTTTATTATTTATGAAAATAATTGAATTCCTAAAAGAATTTTATTACTTATAAAAATAATTGAATCCCTGTAAAAAAGTTATTATTTATGAAAATAATTGAATTATTGCAAAGAAATTTATAAAAAAATGTGTAAATAATTGAATTCCTGTAAAAAATTTTATTATTTATGAAAATAATTGAATGTTTGCGTAGAATTTTATTCACATTTTTTATAATAATAATTCTTTTGGAAAATTTTATTGAAATAGCAGATATTGAAAATCATTGAATTTCAAAAAACTTTTAAAAATAATTGAAATTTTGACAAGAATTTGATTAAAATTCTGCCATAGTGAAAATGAGAGTGAAAATTAAAGTGAAAATAAAATTCTATTAAAATGAAAATGAGAGTGAAAATAAAAATCTGTCAAAGTGAAAATGAGAGAAAAAATAAAAATCTGTCAAAATAAATAAAATGAAAAGTTTAAAAAATCATTTTTTACACTTTACATTAACATTAAAAATTTTTAAAATCGACTTTCACAGATCTTAGAGAAATAAAAAAATACTTAATTTGGTTAAAGATTGTGGTCTAAAAGTTAATTTGAACCAAATTTTATCTTTTTATCTCACTGTGGAGCGCAGTAAACGCGGTCACAAAAATATTAATAATAACTTTTGTCCTAATGTAATATACTGACTTTTCTTTTTTTTATAAATACTCGTGATAAAAAAGGAAATCATAATTGACCAGAGAAATACGAAATTAGACGTAGAAGTTTATTTTATTTCTATTTGTTTATAATTGTTGCTATTTTAAACAAATTATGAACAAAATCTAATAAATATTCTTTGTTCGAAAGTATGACTATTGTATATTACTCATACCAAATTTTATTAAAATCCATCAAATAACAAATAGAACGATAGGAAAAAATTTTTCAATAATATGATTTAAAAATTGTTTAAATAATAACTCTTAAAAAAATTTAAATTTTGCAAAATCAACTTTGGGGTCATATTTTGGTTTCAAAAAACGCTTCGCCTGTTATTTATCATTTTCTAAGAAAAAATTGACAGCTGTCAATTTGCAAATTCTTTATCATTAATTAAAAAAAAACATAAATGAAAGATTGTAAAAGAAATATACGTAAGAAAGTCGTTAATTAGAATTTTTTTTGCAAATATTTACGGAATTTAAATAAAGCTGAAACGTGGTAATAATTGTAAAAAAATTTTTTTTAAATATTTTGTATGTGGCTTTATGCAACATGATATGCACACTCTCCTTCTCCAAAGACATCTTCAGAATGCAGTATCTGGGAATCGATTGAGGTTGCGTACCAAAGCCAAGGGGCTCTTTGGAATTTAACGCAAACCTCCATCTAATTAATCTAACTGCACTAATCTGATTGGAGCAAAGTCGTTATCGTTAAAAGGAGGGGGGGGGGAGTTAGGGGGAAGTTTGGAGGGGCCGTTCAAGGTCTACCGTTCTAGATACGATTACAAGATTTATTCCTCGTTTCTATGTATATATGTATACCTATATACATACCATAGTTACTCTACGAAAACATACTTCTTTCTAGCGTAATTGATGCATTAGACGATTTTAATTTAAGTGTCTCATTAAGCTCGAACGAGAGATTTCATTTCATTTAATTTTCTTTCATTTCTTCTTTTTTTTGTATGATTACAGAATATCCTGGAAAAATTCAATCCCGGAGCGAGGCAATTGATCAATGCAGGCAAAGCGTATCTCAAAGCTCTTCATGGTGAGTGAAATAAAAAATTTATCAATTTTATTCAATGATGTTGCTATAAAGTAGAGATCGAAATTTTTTTTCAAGGTCAGAATATTCTTAATTGTGCTTTTACTTTTATGTAAGGACGACGACGACGAACAGTCATTGAAATTCAAAGTGCGATTATAGTTGAGTATGCTAACAATGGGAACTTTGACAGAAAGTAAAGTAGCGTTCACCATTTAAGCTGTTAATTTAAAATTTTTTCCTTTTTATTGGGAATCGAAAAAAATAAATGAGATCTAATTTAATTTTCATTGAATGTGTGAATGCTAGAAAACTTAATAAGCTTACTAATAGTTACTTTAAATAGTTAATAAGCGTCAAATATTTGTGTGTTTTACTTCAATATTAATTATAAGAAGAAATTAAGGAATTATAAGAGGAAACAGAAAAGAGTAAAGAGAGAAAATTAACAAGAGTATATTTTTATTAATTAAAACTTATATACAGTATTTAATTTAATTATCAATTTTTTGTGGTGTCTGAGAATTCTAATTTATTATTCGCTCCATGAGAAAATATGCGACAAAATATTATTAGCTTCACTTAATTTTATTAGTTTCTCAACAAAATTAGGACTTTAAATTCCAACCCTGAGAAATTAATTAAAACATATTTTGTTTGTTACTTTTGTTTATTACATTAGAAAAATAATTATTGTCGACAATATAGAATAAAGTTTTTTTTTATTCCTAAAGTCATTGTTTTTATTTGCAACGAATGTAAATCTTGTCTGGCGTAATATAAACATTGTCTAAGAGAAATTTATTACAAAAGATAAAATTATTTCTGAAGTAGAAACAATTTATACAATGATTTATGCGAAATTTATAATTATTATAAATTAAATAATTTTCATCTAGTCGTCTCTTTTTTTGAGCTATAAATTTGAAATGATTTATGGAAAAGATTTTAATCAGTTTACTCACAGTGTTGTATAAGAGTGTCTATTGTTTGTTATTTTTATAAATTTTTTGCTTTAAAAATAGTTATTGCATTATGTTTAATTCATTTTATTTATAATTGTCGATAAATAATTGAATCGAGTGAAAAAATTAAATTAAATAAGGGGAAAATTTTATAAATGAAAAATCCATTATGTCAAATTTATAAAAAAAACTAAATTACGTATTTTTACTACTTGCGAATTTTATTATATAAAATTTAATGCTCCTAAGGTTTTGAACGTTCGGATTTCATTTTACCTGTGCATTTGTTGTTTACATGTTTCGTGTTTTAAATAACAATTCGATCGGACAAATAAAATATCCCATAAAAATTTTAAACAAATAAAAATCAAAACAAGTGAAAATTCTCTTAAAAAAGAAATTTAAAAAATGAAAACACAGTTAAATGTAAATTTAGTTAAATGAAAATTCCATCAATTCGTATATTTTTCGTTCCAATCATACACATCGTTTGGTTAAATTCAAATTTTGTTTACTTACAATTTGTCGAAGAAATAATTCCATCAAATGATAAATTTTACAAAATAAAAATCCAGTCAAAGGGAAATTTCAATTAACTACATAATCAGCAAGTTTTTATAGAACATTTTTTCATTTTAATGAAATCGCGAATTATAAAAAAAGATTAGTTCAAATGAATTCTACTTAATTCCCATTTATCAATTCAAGAATAAAATTCTACTCATATTTTAAAATGTTTAACAAAGGACATGAATAGACACCACTTTTTCTCTTCCGAATTTATTTTATCTACTAACAATTAACCATAATTTTTTTTAATCGAAATATCAGTATAATGTTTTCGAATGAGGAATTTTTTATAGAATTTTTGTTTCTGCGAAAGAAGAGACATTAATGTAAACATTATTGTAAATAAAATTATAAAAAATATGAATTAATGTAAACATTAATGTAAATAAAATTATAAAAAATAAGAATTTTTAGAAATGATAATTCGATGATTTGAAGAATATAAAAATATTCTTTCGCATAAATAAAAATTTTATTTTTATCAATTCGAATTCGAATTGATCATATTTCTAAAAATAAACACTATATTTCAGTAATTAACTATATAATAATTTGAATGTTCTTTTATTCATTCATTCACTTTTTCTGTCCCTCACACTATGAAGTTGCCTTTTGTTTATACTTTTGTTTTTTGTTAACTTTAGATAGATTGTATATTTTATTATTATGTTATAATTATTTTTATTTTATAATTAATTCAAAATTGTAATGATAAATAGAAATCATCAGAATTTTTTTCACTTCTTTTCATTAAAAGATAAAAATTTTGTTAAATATTATGTTTTGTTAAATTGAAATTATGCAGATGTTTGTTCTTTACTTCTAAAGAAAATTAGAAAATTTTTAAACAACTGTGATTAAGAAATAGAAAATTTATTTATTTTGCATTATTTTTGTTTATGAAAATAATAATTAAATTGCAGTCAAATTTTTATTATTTATGAAAATAATTAAATGTTTGCATAAAATTTGATTAAACTTTTTTTTAGATAATTGAATTATTGAAAATTATTGAAATTAGGACAAGAATTTTTTTGACATTTATGAAATTAATTGAAATTTGGAGAAGAATTTTGTTATTTATAAAGATAATTGGGATTTTTTACAAGAATTTTTTTTTCAAATTTTGAACATAGTTGAATTTTCTAAGAAGAATTTTATTTTTTCTTCAAATAATTGCATTCCTGCAATTATTTGAAAATTCTATTATTTTATTTAAAAATTTTTTCGAAAAAATCAATTTTGTTTTTAAATCAGATTTTTTATTTTATAAATATATTTTAATAAAATTTTTTTAAAAATAATTGCACTTTTCGCGGAATTCATTTAAAATTGTATGAAAAAATAATTGAAATTCTACAATAATTTTCATTATTTATAGAAATAATTGAATTTTTGCATCGATTTTAATTGAAAAAAAAAATTAAATTCTTAAGAAAAATGTGATTATTTAGAAAATTAATTGAATTCTTGCCCAAAAAATTGATTAAAATTTTTTAAATCGTTCAAATTTTGCAAACAATTTTATTATTTTTGAAAATAATTTAATTTCTCAGAAGAATTTTATTATTTATGAAATTAATTGAATTCTTTCCAAAAAATCCTTATTAATAAAATCAGATGTCTCTCTGTACATTGCTTAAAACTTAAAAATGTTAACATGATTAGTTATTATGGACATCAGAGATTCCAAAAATATTCTTAAAAAATTTAATGTATGTATGTATGTATGTATGTATGTATGTATGTATGTATGTATGTATGTATGTATGTATGTATGTATGTATGTATGTATGTATGAATGTATGTATGTATGTCACAAAAACTTTGTACCCCAATCACACAAAAACATGTGAATCGATTTAAGTCCAACTTGGTAGGTTATTAGGTATTGACCCAAGGAAGGTTTATAAATTTACAGATTTAAAAAATATTAATTAGAACGGCAGATATTCAATTTTTTCAAAAAATTCAAAAAATCGAAAATTTCAAAATTTTTTATTTTTCATGGATTGCTTTTAAAGTTTCTATACTTGAGTATTACATGTTATTTAGTCACATTATAGAATAACTTAGCAAAAAATAAAGTCCTATAACTAATATGTAAGTATAAAAATGTTTTCAAAAAATCGAAAATTTCAAAATTTTACATTTCTTATGGATTGCTTTTAAACTTTCTATATTTGAGTTTTTACATGTTATTTTGTCACATTTTAGCATAATTTTGCAAAAAATACTATTCTACAACTAAGATATAAATATAAAAATATTTTCAAAAACTTGAAAAATGGAAAATTTCCAAATTTCGCAATTTTTAATGAATAGCTTTTAAACTTTCTAAAATTGAATATTATATGTTATTTAGTCAGATTTTATCATAATTTTGCAAAAAATACTATCCTACAAGAAATATAAAAATATTTTCAATATCAAAAAATCGATACTAATTACTATATGAAGTTTAATTCAGTAGTATTTTTGGAGTCTCTGATTAATATTTTGACGTCAAAATAGTGCAATTCAAAATTATTTATCAAATCAATCTAATATTTTCAAGAAGTTCAGAAATATTGAAAATGCAAATTTTTTATGATTAAAATGATTTTGCAGGATGTCAAGAATTGTAAGTCACCTGTGATACAATACAAGCATATTATGCCACTAGGCAAAAACTTATATGTTAAAACGTTTTTTCATTTTAACTCTAGATTTAACTTTAAGAGATGTTTTGAGCAATGTAAGGACAAAAGTTAACACGGTGTCTATTTTTGTTTAACAAAATTTCCTGCTTTGTCCAAATTTTTCACGGTTTATCTCTTTTTTGTCAAATTTAAATTTACTTGATTTTATCCATAAATAAATCTACAAATGGCTATAAAAATTTACATATTTTATGAAAATACTGTTTCTTAAGTTCATAATTATAAATATAGATTATATTAGTATGCTGTCGTACAGTTTTCTATTTCTACTAATACATTATTTAACTGGGTATCTACCAAACGGGAAACACTGTGAAAAGCTGGGAATATGCCGAACCGGGAATTTTCCTATGAAATTAAGAAAAAGTTTCATTATATTAATTCGCTTTTAAAAAATTGCTTTTTACTTTAATTTTTATTGATGTATAATATTTATAAAAACAGACCCGAGTCAAAATTTAAGCTGATTCAAATAGTAATATTTTCCTACTAAAATACACGGAGAAACTTTGTATACTAGTTTCTGTTAAACTCACCATGTGTTCTTAGTAAATTGACTACTAAAGTGGGGAAAAACTGCGACGGTATCAATATTTCGTAGTCTGACTATTAAACACAGAAAAAGAGTTTGAAAATTTAGTAGTCAGTTGATCAACATTTAAAATTCACGATTTCGCTAAAAAAACAATGTCGAATGTCAGTGACAGGTATACAGAATGTCGCCACTCATACTAATGAGTAAGGAAGAAATCTATTTTACCTAATGTCGTTTGATAACTTAATTTTAACGCAACCTAATCTAATTCCCTAACATACAGATAAAGTAACGCACACTGTAATCGACGGAACGCATATACAATTCATATAGAGAAAATAAGTCAGTGTTCTTATATACTAATCCAACAATTGTATTTCCACTTGGGAGAAAATTTGTATGCATATGTTGAATGCCGTTTTAAATAATATTTGTTTGTTATACAAAATTGATAAAATCAATTAATTACTTAAAATTAATAAGGTCTATTTTTGAAATGAACAGAATTAATTTTCATCAAACAGGATTCTTGTAATAAATTATAAAAATGTTTGACATATAGAAAAATAAAATATAATGTCATTATTATTTCGTAAAATTGTTTATTTAATTATTTAATTTAATTAAAAAAATAATTACACTGAGAAAAATATTAAAGCAGGTCAATAATATCTGTGACAATGAAATATATAAACATTTTGTTCAAATTTAAAAGACTTGTTCAAACATAACCTCACATTTACTGATAAAAGAGAACCAGGTGGAATGACGGCGGCCATTTAACTCGAACACATGTATATGAGTTAAGGTGGTTATGTGTAACTACACGAACAGCGGTACTCGTTTGTATGCGTGCAGTTCTGATAGTTTGACTACTAAATTGTAAACGCAGCGCGAAGAAAATATCATTCTTACGAATATAGAAAATAAAATTTCGACATTCACTTTTTCAATAACTTTTTTTTCTCGTACATTATAAACGAGTTTCTCTTAACTTGACTACTAAATATTGAAAAAAAGAGAACATGTATTATTATCGAAACTTCTATTAAATAAGAAATTTCGTCTTTTGGTCACTTTTTCCCCACTTTAGTAGTCAATCTACTAACAATACATTGTGAGTTTAACAGCAATTGGTATTCAAAGTTTTTCCGTGTAGCTATAATGGTAACTAATTATTATTTTTTTCCGGTCAAATTAAATTCCCTTGCTATTTTCTGATTTTCCAGATTAGTAGACACACTTAAATGTATTGGTAGAAAATAAAACCCGTCGAAGACGGGTACGACAGCTAGTATAATAATATAATTTCGGTAATACAAATATTCGGAAATTAGGTTCTATTCATACGCCTCTATTAAAAGTTAAAAAAGAATTTTATGACCTTTTTAAAAAATTGAGAATTTAAATTCTACGATAATGAGCAGATATCGGTTAAATAAATTTGAATGTGTTTCGTTTAATTTGAAATTGAATATAATCCCCTCTGCATGCATGAGAATTTCCATGAGAGTTGAAATATTATTTTTTTATTAAATTGAAAATCAGATTACACGATATATTCTCATTCAAGAATGAAGAGAATAACTGGATTTATATGAGTTGCTCTATTCAAATTTCAAGCTTCTCCCATTTCCTGATTTTGAGTTCTCGTGAAAATCAGTAATATATATATATATGTATACAACCAGAAACACACGGGGAATATATCGTATCGGACCGTGCCGGCGAAAGCTCCTGCGTAAGCGGGGCTTAAATCTGGCTTCGTCACGGTCTCGAGCACATGTAGAATTGTGCATGAGTAGTCGAGAAATTGTAGAAGCAGAGGTGGTACTTGGCTCCTGCTATGGGTGACATTTAGAGAGAGAGAGAGGGAGAGTGTATATGTATTTATGGTGTCTCGTGTGCACCGAGAGAATTCTGTCCAACATCAGCTGGAATATCGACGTAAATGTGTTGTCTCAGAGACAGATTTACGACGGTCATGGCTCTCATCCTTATACGTCGAGAATGAGAGAGCGCGTAGTATGAAACTTACGACCCTGTAATTCTCTACTTCCTTGTTTATCCTTTAATACGCCTGACTCCTTGTAAAGGACTTCCCCCTCTCCTCCCACTTCTTTTCTCCCCTCTCTTTATTCTCTCGGCTACGAAAAGACTTCTCGTATTTTCTACTTAACTCTAAGCACCGTAACCAGTGCTTCACTTCACTCTACTCTTCAATTCTCTGACTGTTTACTCACTCAAACGTCTCTCAAATGTTTTCAGTTTATTTATCAAAGTATAAGAACTGTTTGATGGTTTATGGAGTCTCGAGAGTTGGGCTTCAGTTTGGATCGTAAATTTTATATACGTTTTAGTGGCTTTCTAGAGAGAGATTTTTTTTTTATTGACCCCCCTTTTACTCTACTGATATGGTTTATCATTCCTTTGAAGAATAGATACAGACGTTTTCATATCTAAATTGAGATTTTTTCTTCGTTTAATTTAAAATTTTAAGACTAGTTTTATTGTTTTGTTTTTGTTTATTTTTTTTCTATATGCAAGTAGACAATTTTGTTTAGATTGTGACAATTGGATTGTGGAATTGAAATTTTGAGGAAAGAAGAAGGTGTCAATTTTGGACGGACTTGTTAAATGTGTTCTGTTCAGGCTGATACCTATCAGTAGTACAAGCGAGTTTTAGTCAGACATTCAAACTTTTGGGAAGTTGTGTCTATCAATAAGTAGTAAAAGTAAATATTGCAACTTTGAATTGCACGAAAAATATTTTCACTTTCACTGAAAATATTTTAGCCTTCACTTTCTATAAAAAAGATTTCCACTAACAATTTCACTCAAAATTTTTTGAGTCAAAGTAAAATGTCTTTTGGTGAAATTGAAAGTGCCACAGTAAAAAGAAAATCTTATTTTAAGGCACGAAAGCTGCCTTAAATTAAGATGCAACATTTTTAAGACAGTCAATGTTGAATTTACGCACGTTTTCCGTATCCTTTAACATTATAGCAAACAGTGTTGAATTTAAGGCAGCTTGTGATAATTTTTGGAGAATTTTCAAAGGTTCTAAAATTCTAAAATTTTTAAAATTTGTGTAAACATTATATAAGTAGTAACTGAAAATTATAGTCAGACAAATCAGATAGTTGCAATAAAAATAAACAGTTAGACAATAAAAAATTTAATTAAAATTGTAAAGCCAGAAATGCAAGTTGCAATCAAATGTTTTAAAGTATTTTAAATATATTATTGAAGGAGTAGAATAGCGAGTTAATGCCGGTCTTTATAAATTTTACGTAAATTTTGTCGCAGTAGTGAAAATAAATTTTAATCCGACGTTCCTAAATTCTGTTAATATAATATAAAAATTGAAATCTAACTATAATACGATATTTCAAAACTTGTTGAATCGGATTCAGTAGTATAAGCGACTTTCAGTCCGACATGAATTTTCCGTGAATTTTTTCGGTAGTAGTAAAAGTCAATTTGAGTCAGAATTACGAAAATTTTTCAAAAATTTGAATAAGTAGTATTAATCGGTTAAGTTGAATATTTTCAATTTTTAGAAATTTCACGCAAGTGATAATGATATGTTACAGTCAGACATAATCTTCTACCTAAGTAGTAAAATGCAATTTAGGTCAGACAATAATCAAATTTTAATATGAGGCATTCTAATTATTGGAATAATTATCTGCAAGTAGTAAAAGAAAAGTATAGCCAGACATCAAATAGTCTTGTTAATAGTCTATAAGTAGAAAAAGCGAGTGAGAGTCAGACATTCGAAATTTTTTTAATATTTTATAAATACTAATAGTTTATTTAATAAAATTCATAATAAGTAAAATGATGTGAGATTTAAATAAGTAGTATGACCGAATTAAACTTAAACTTTTTCAAAAAAATTAATTTCAAAATTCAATTATTTCTAAAAATTCACGCTATTATGCTTTTAATGTTCAATTGTAATCTAAAATTTTAACTGAAATTCCTTTTTATGAAATGAAAATTAATTTTTATTAGAAAATTTTACAAGAATTTAATTATTTAAATGCACAAGTGAATAAAATTTATTGAATAATTTAATGTTTCTCAAAATTCAATTCTCATAAAGAATTTTAGTAACAAATTTTTAAATAATTGAATTCTTTTGTCGAATTTTATTAAAACTTGCATGAACATAATTACTTTTTTCCAGGAATTCAATAATTATAATTGTATAAAAAATAATTGAAACGCTGCGATCAGTTTTATTATTAGTAAAAATAATTGAATCCTTAAGAATAATTTTATTATTCTTGAAAATAATTAAATTTCTGCAATAATTTATAACTTCTATAAAAGTAAATTTTTTTCTAGTGTTTTTAACAAAAATTCTTCAATAAATCCATTATTTTTAATAATTTTGAAAAAAGTTCTTTGACATTTTTCAAATTCATTCAATTTACAATTCAATTTTACAAAATTTCAATTATTCATAAATTCTGCAATTAAATATATATTGAAAAATTAAAACTTGAAATAATTTCAATAAAAATCCTATTAAACTTTTAAAAAGAATTAATTCTACAGAATTGTTTGTCAAAAATATGAAAAATAAAGAATTTCAATGATTTTAATTTGAAACTTTTTTAAAATTTAATTATTTCTTAAAATCCACGTTATAATGCTTTTAATATTTAATTATAAATCTAAAATTTTAACTGAAATTCATTTTTAAAATCATTTTTCTTAGTAAATTCTACGAGAATTCAATTATTTAAATACAAAAATAAATAATTTATTAATTTCATGTTTCTTGAAATTAAATTCTCATAAAAAATGTTATCAACAAATTTTTTAAATCATTAAATTCTTTGGACAAATTTTAATAAAATTTTTAAGAATAATTACATTTTTCGAGGAATTCTATTAAAATTGCATTAAAAATAATTGAAATTCTGCAATGAGTTTTATTATTTATGAAAATAATTGAATTCCTAAAAGAATTTTATTATTTATAAAAATAATTGAATCCCTGTAAAAAATGTTATTATTTATGAAAGTAATTGAATTATTGCGAAGAAATTTATAAAAAAAATTTGTAAATAATTGAATTCCTTAAAAAATTTTTATTATTTATGAAAATAATTGAATGTTTGCGTAGAATTTTATTCAAATTTTTTTTTTAATAATGGAATTCTTTTGGAAAATTTTATTGAAATACACTGAGAAAAAAATGCTATTGAATCTATAGCACGCATATTCACATACGTTCAAAAGCAGATGTCATTAACTTGATGTGATATGTAGTCTATTTTATAGCACTGCTTTTAAATCAAAAAATGACTTCTTTGATTCAATAGCGATGCTATAAAATGAATTACATTTCGCATTAAGTTAATAACATCTGCTTTTGAATGTATGTGAATATGCGTGCTATAGATTCAATAGCATTTTTTTCTCAGTGTAGTAGATTAATAATAGATTATTTTAATCCATTTCTGGTGTTAATTTAATCCTAGAGGGATTAAACTGTTACAGATTATTTTAATCCATTGTGGTGTTATTTTAACACCTCACGTTTTACTGTGATAACAAAGAAGTTTTGAATTACTTTCTCAATTCTTATCTTTTCTCAACCAGTTTTTAAGAGACAAAAATCTTTTTCAATTCTACATCCAATTGTTTTGTAAATACTCCATAGTGAAAAAGACGTTTTTCTTTATACACATTTGCATCATAAACTGTCGGCAGTAATTTAGTAAAATTTTCCCCACACGTTGAATTTCAACTAAATATGTGTCGCATTGTCAACCTATATATTTTCTCAATGACAATTTCTCTTCTCATTTAAATTCTCATTGTAGACAAGAATGAATTATTCCAGACGTCATCCAGTTAAGAAATTGAAATAAGATTATCTCGTTCATAAAGCTTTGACGCGTGTCTGATGTACTTTGCCATCGCTTTTGTTCAGTACTATATAGAAAAAGTACTTTTCTTTCACTCTCTTCAATAGTGTGCGTTTTTATTTTCCCATTCTTCCTTTTATTTCCTCTCACTCCCACGTGTGGACATAAGGAAAAGAAAGCCCCACACACAGACTGTATATCTATACTCAAAATGTACGTGACACTATGGTACACTTAAAGCTTCTTTTTTCACTCCTGAAATTGGAGAATAAATTCAAAATCAATATTTAGTTCTATTTGAATTCTCTTCTCCCTTTTGGTGAATTATATATAATGAAAATGACAGCTGTGTGTTGGTATTGATGCCAGAGGTTTGTGCTTCATTTGTCAGTATATAATAGTGAGAGTGAGCGCGGGGGATTCATTGAGTGCGAGAGGCATTATAATACAGAAATGGGTCCACCAAAATAGTATTCGAGGAGAGAGGGAGGGAATTTCGAAGGGAGAGAGTGTCTAGAATTTAATTGTATCCTTTGAATCATCCCTTGGCTTTGTCCTCGAGTTTTCGTCCTTGGGGAATTAATTCGTTCGCGTTCCATTCCCTTCAATTCTAGCAAAGTCTCAAGTTCCTCTCGATCGCCTCTTCTTCAAACTAAACCAGTCGAAGTCAGTCTTAGCCAATTTATAACGTATTCGAGCCACTTTGAGGCAACTCTCTCTCTCTCTCTCTCTCTCTCTCTCTCTCTTTCTTGTCGTCAATGCTTCTTATCCAGCATCCGGGACCTTTTCCCACGAATTAGGCGCGGAAGTCGCGTAGTTAACTTGGAAAGGAGAGTGTGAGGTGAGAGGAGCGAGAAGGAATTTCGTTCCCTTTTCAAGTTCATCGTCGGATATGTCTGAGCTGATGCTTTGATTATAAGTTTTTCCAGAAAGGAAACGGGTGAAGAAAGTGAAAAAGCCTCGAGACGCCTTGGGCTATTAGTGTGCGCGCTTTTTTTTTAATTCAAAATTTGCTATTCAAAAGTTTTTCCTGCACTGTAAAATTTTGTTTATATTATATAAGTGGAAGAAAACAAGTTTAGACAGAAATTTAAAAAAAATTTTGTAAATATTGGTGTATGTAGTAAATGGAAATTATGGTCAGACCATCTAAATGTATCTCAATATTTCTTATAAGTAGTAAAAGTATGTTACAGTTAGACATAATTTTTTTTTGTAAATTTTACCGTTGTAGTAGAAGTCAATTTTAGTTCGAATTATTTTCAACCCAGTTTCCTTGAAAGTATCAAATTGATACTAAAGTAGATCAAATTGATGCCAAAAATTTGTATCAATTTTTAATTTGATACACAATTTTTGGTATCAATTCGTTGGAATTTGATACTTTTAAATTAACCCTCACAGGCTCGAGTTCGATTTTTGAAATGCGCGCACAAGATGGGTCCGAGGGACCCGGATGTTTCAATGCAATAAAAAATAAAATTTAATAGCAGAGTGCTTCATATTTTCTATATTTAACACAATTTTAATGATATAATTGCATAAAAAATTTTAAATATTAAAAAGTAATCAAGATATAACTAAAATTTGTTTAATTAATTTAATGAGTCATTTTAAATAAATCGAACTACATACTTATTAAGCAAGATTTTTTTAATGTGTATTTTTTGTTCTATTAAATTTACCGATGTATTAAGTATATGTTATCACTTATTATGGCAGTTGTTGATAAAAATACCATAAATAAATCCAATATTGCATAAAAATTGCAAATTTTAAAATTTTTTTTCATAGCCCGGGTCCCTCGGACCCGGCTTGAGCCCTTACGTATGTTCGACTTAAAAGGTAATTTTTCCAGAATATTTTATAAATAAAGAATTGTTTATATTGATGAAAAATGTGTGTTTTTACGTCCCCAAGCCTAATGTGAAGTTGATTTTCCAATAATATTTTTTTAACCGGAAGTAGATCAAAAAAACTTTCCTCCGGGTCCGAGGGACCCGGCTCGAGCCCGTGAGGGTTAACAACGAACAGAATTACGATTATAAAGCTCAGATTAAGTAGTATAAATCAATTTGAGTCAGACGTATTAAACTTGTATTTTATATAATATAAGTAAGAAAAGCAAAGTATAGTCAGACATTTAATTTATATTTAATTTAATTTATAAATTAATAATAATAATAATAATAATAATAATAATAATAATAATAATAATAATAAAAATAAAAATAATAATAATAAGTATTATAATTATTAATAATTATTATTAATAATATTAATTTATAAATTTTCAATTTATATATTTTTTTATTTATTTATATTTAATTTAATTTAATTTAATTTATTTTACTTCCTCATAGAGGAAGTATTGTAATACCGAAATTTTTCGAGTTCGATTTTTTGACATATCTTTTTGTTATTTGACCTCAGGAGTTCAAAAATGACATTTTTAAAAAATGTCATTCCGTGTGTGTGTGTGTGTGTGTGTGTGTGTGTGTGTGTGTAAACATCACATTTTCATAAATATCTGGAAATCATGAAGAGCTTTTAGGTTGAATTTTTTTTTAAATTGTAGATCTCACCTGTGGACATAAAATGAGAGTACTTTGAGATAGATTAATAAAGTTTAACTAAATTTTTTTTGGATTTTTAATTTTGCAAAAAAAACGTTTCTTGCCCATAACTTTAAAAAAATGTTAGGACACCTATAAATGTTTTTCCATAATTTTGTAGAGTTTTTTTAGACGCATCTTTTGAGCCCTAATTAAACATTTTTCGTCCCTATTAACCGGAGATATTAAACTTTTAAAAATCAAAAATTTTGGAAAAAAGACTTTTTTGAAAATTTTGTTGAAAAACGTAGAAGTAACTTTAAAATTATCGTTATTAACTTGTAGAGCATTAAAAAACGCTTCGATTGACCTATTTTTGAACCTAATTCGATAATAAATTTTGAAATTATTGGTATTTTAAAAACCAAAAATTGTGGAAAATGATATTTTCTCAACTTTTTTGTTTAAAAATTTTTGTTTAACTATTAAACTATTATAACTATATTGTGGAATATTTAAAAATACATTGATTGACCCAAGATTCAATCACTTTTACCATATTTATAAAAAGTTACTCATATATTTTCCTATTATTATTATTATTATCTCTATGTGGAAGTAAAGTGTTCATGAAATGAGCACCAAAATTATAAAAAAAATATACAACTTGGCAGCGTTTTTTATTTAATAAAACAATATTTAAGATTAGAAAATATAAAAAAATTATGATAAACAAATAAATTTTGTTTATTATATGCTTTTTTCAATAACAAATTTCGTTTGACTGATCTAAATTATGCAAATTTTTATTTGTTTTATTTTTAAAAAATATGAGAAAATTGTTAATTGTTAAAAAATTATAATTAAGATATAGGAAATATACCCATTTTATGCATAATTTATATTTCTCAATAACAATATTGTTTATTATTTAATTTTTTATTATTTTTTATGAAAATAATTGAATTCCTTAAAAATTTTTTTTGTTTATAAAAATAATTAAATTAATGCGAAGGAATTTATAAAAAAATTTGTAAATAATTGAATTCTAGAGAAATTTTAATTATTTAGGAAAATAATTAAACTTTGGGGAAGAATTTTGTTATTTATAAAGATAATTGGGATTTTGACGAGAATTTTTTTTATATTTGAAAGATAATTGAATTTTATGAGAAGAATTTTATCACTCTTGAAAATAATTGAATTTTTGCAATTATTTGTAATTTTTTCAAAATTGGATTTTTTTAGTGTTTTGAACAAAAATGTGAATTATAAATTTTTATATTCTATTATTTTTAAAATAATAGAAGAATGCAAGAATGTTTTGGTGTCTTAATTTGAATAATAATTATCAAATTCATCTATAATTCATTATTATAAGTTATATTTTAATTCTGTAATAAATTCAAATTTTTCAATGTAATTACCTAAATGAAATAAAAATTTTATTAGGTTTTAATTAATCCATTTTTCTATTAATATTTTATAATTATTATAAAATTAATTGGAAATAATATTACTTCTAATAAAGAATCTTTTTATAATTTAATAAAATAAAGTTTAACAAATCTATCAATTATTATTAATTATAAATACTCACATTGAATAATATAGCGATTAATTAGCTACAGGAAACTTTATAATAATAAAAAATTGATTATATTAAAAATATTTTGGTAATAATTTGAAAAATGGTTTTAAAAATTTAATAAATCAAACATATTTTACTTTTCAGTTTGTAATATTTTATTTTAAAAAATATCCTGTTAAAATCAAACAATATTAAAATAAAGTATTAAATATTTAATTAAAGTGATCCGTTTTTAAAATAAATAAATTTAAATATTTAATTAATAAAGAATTTAAAAAACGATAAAAATAAATAATAAATATATTTGCAGTTTGAATAAATAATGATATGCGTGAATGTAAAACTTTTCAATTACAATTTTTTCGTTAACCAAAAATACATATTTATATATTTTTAACATTATTATATTTTTTATTTCTTTAACTTTGATAACTGTCTTTTATTAAGTTTGATGTCCGTATTTTAGATTTCTCTTTAATTTTAATATCTATTTATAGGTTCTATTCCATATTACTTTTAAAAAGTCAAATTTGACATTTTCATAATATTTTAGTCGAGTAAGTAGTACAGCGAATTTTAGTCAGCCATTTTAAATTTATTTTTAATGATTTAAAAAAAGTATAAATCATGTAAATTATTATTTTGTAAGTAGTTGGAGCAAGGTCTACTTGATGTTACTACTAAAACGTCTGAAGCATTTAAATAAATTCTCAAAGTAGCAAAAGCAAGTTACAATCAGACATTCTATTCTTGTATATAAGTAGTAAGAATCAATTTCAGCCAGGCTTATAAACTTTTTTAAAGTTTCGATAGTTAATTCAATTATCTTGAAACTTTATACTCAAAGGAATTTAGAGATTAATTTTCAAAATTTTCAACATTAAAAGTTTTTTTGTTTTTTTCTGCATTTTGCATTTTTTAAGTGTACCCTAATTGAAAAAATTTTATACATACTGGAATCGAATTTAAAAAAAAAGTGTTCATGGTATTTTCATTTTAAAAAATCTCTAATAAATTGGAAAGAAAAAATCGCAAACTGGGAAATTGAAAAATTGAGACACATTGAATTATCGTTTAAACAAATAATAAAAAAAAGATGTCGAAATAAATCTCGAGACTCTGCTATTGAGGGCGATAAATTCCAACTCAAGTGGATGTAGGAAAATCGATTATTCGACTGGGACGCAATCTAAAGGGTCTTAGTATTCAGGAATAGGGAATTCATGTCGTGTACTGCCTTCATTTCCGGTGGACCTTGACGTCTTGATCCTATTTTGCCACGCTGCGTGGCACCTTCGGTTTTCACAACTTCCGGTGAATTGTATATGTATAAGGAGGGGTAATTTTATCTTCGAAACTAAAAATTCCATCACTTTATATTATAAAAAAAGTTCTTCAAACTCAAATTTCATGAATTAAGCTACTTTTCACCTAAAGTGCAAACGTTCATCTTTCGATCTAAAAAATTTAGGTCAAGTTCTCTGACCTAAATAATAGAAAAATTCTATTCTGATAATAGAAAAACATCCACTTATAAATAGTTTACAAGTTGAATGTAAAGAAAATAAATATCAAGAGTAAAATAAATTATCAAGGCAAATTTACAGGTCAGAAGGAATACAACCTTATAGTTTAGGTCAAAAGTCAAAGATAATTAGTTTTCAAGGTAAAAATTTTGTTAAATAAATATTTGGAGAGTGAAAGAGAATTTATTTAATAGACCGGATGTGTGTGTCTGCACGCAGAGAGTTAATGTTAGTTGAGGATGAGAGAGGGGGTTTTGTGCGTTGTAGGTGGGGGTGACGCGAGAGATTTTCCTACGAATTTGGTAACCTACGTATATTGAGGTGTCAGAAGCAGACTCTACCGCTTCTCTAAACAGTAAAAACATGGAAACTGTAATTGCTATCCAGTCTACGAAAATGTTCATACATCCCAATTTTCAACTTTGTGTTTCGTACAAATTTATTTTTCTCTATTGTATAAATATCGTTGAATAATTAAATTAAACGTTAGTTCACGCAGAGATGGTAATTAAATTTCAATTTTTAAAATCTTCTTTTTTATTTTTATTACGTTATATAGAAATAAATTTTTTTTAATTAGAATTCTATGTATGCTTTGAACATTTCAAGTATGTTTCGGCGTCGCTGATATTACGAATCTGATGTTAATTTTTCAAAATTAAAAATGGAAGATGAAATTCGTTAAAAATCCGTTACTAAGGGTTTTCAGGGCTCGAACCAGTAAAAGTATTTAAAAATACGGACATTAAGGACCAAAAATGAAAAATTACAGACCAATTACTGTCAAAATTATAACTAGTCCGAGTTAAATAAGAGAACATTTTACTTAAAACTATAAATTAAATTTTCCATAAATATAAAACATGAAGATATCGATAACTCCGAGTCTTCAAATCGGGGTGATCGGTTTCTTTTTCTTCATGTTTTATAATAATTAAATAAATGACCGAGTGATACGTTTCAAGAATTTTGAACTAAAATTCTTCTTTAAATCGATTATTTTTAATAATTTTCGAAAAAGTTCTTTGACAATTTTCAAATCCATTTATTTACAATATTCAATTTTACGAAATTTCAATTATTCGTAAATTCTTCAATTAAATATATATTAGAAAATAAAAACTTCAAATAATATAAAAAAATCCGCAATTAAACTTTCTCAAAAAAATTAATTTCAAAATTCAATTATTTTTAAAAATCCACGCTATATTGCTTTCAATATTTCGTAAAATCTTTAATTAAACATTCATTAGAAAATAAAAACTTTAAATAATTTAAAAAAAAATCCGCAATTAAAGTTTCTAAAAAAAATTAATTCCACAGAATTGTTAGTTAAAAATATAAAAAATTCAAATTTTCAAAGATTTTAATCTGAAACCTTTTTAAAATTCAATTATTTCTAAATATTTACGCTCTAATGCATTTAATATTCAATTATAATCTAAAATTTCAATTAAAATCTATTTTTAAATCAATGCTTTATGAGAAAATTCTACTAGAATTCAATTATTTAAATACAAAAATTACAATTTATTGAATAATTGCATGTTTCTTGAAATTAAATTCTCATAAAAAATTTTATAAACAAATTTTTAAGTGACTGAATTCTTTTGACAAATTTTAATACAATTTAAGAATTTAAGAATTTTTTCGAGGAATTCGATTAAAATTTTATTAAAAATAATGGAAATTATGCAATCTGTTTTATTTTCTTTATAAAAATAATTGAATTTCTAAAAAGAATGTTATTATTTATGAAAATAATTGAATTTCTAAAAAGAATTTTATTATTAATGAAAATAATTGAATCCCTGTAAAAAAATTATATTATACTTATAAAAATAAATATTGAAATAATGCGAAAAAAATTTATAAAAAATTTGTAAATATCTAATTGCATTTCTGTAAATTTTTTATTATTTATAAAAATAATTAAATGTTTGCGAATTTAAAAAAAAATTTTAAATAATTGAATTTTTTTGGAAAATTTTATTAAAATAGTAAATATATTGAAAATAATCCAATTGAGAAAAGTTTTTGAAAATAATTGAATTTTTGCTAAAAATTTTATTAAAATTTTTGAAAATAATTGAATTTAGAAGAAGAATCTTATTATTTTTGAAAATAATTGAAATTTTGACGAGAATTTTTTGAAATTATTTAAATACAAACGTGGATAATTTATTCAATAATTGAATGTTTCTTAAAATTGAATTAATTTTATCAACAAATTTTTAAATAATTGAATTCTTTGGACGAATTTTAATAACATTTTTAAAAATAATTACATTTTCTGAGGAATTTGATTCAAATTTTATTAATAATTGAAATTTTGCAATGAATTTTATTAAAATTTTTAAAAATAATTGAATAACTGACAAGAATTTTATAAAAAAAGTTCCAAACAATTGATTTTTTTTCGAAAAAATTTATGCAAATTCTATTTTTAATAATTTCTGTAAAATTTTCATTATTTTAGAAAATAATTGAAATTTCGTGTGGAAATTTGTCAAAATTGTTTTTAAATAATTGAATTCTTTTAAAAATTTGATTACAATAATAAATATACAAATCAATGAATTAAGAAAATTTTTTTCAAAGTAATTGAATTTTGCAATGATTTTTATAAAAATTCCTAAATATAATTGAATTTCAGAGAAGATAATTTAATTATTTCTAAAGATAATTGAAATTTTGACGAGAATTTTTAAAAATTTTGTGAATAAAGTTGAATTTCTGCGAAGAATTTTATTACTTTTGAAAATAATTGAATTTCTGCAATCATTTGTAATTTCTCGAAAATTATCCAAATTGTATCGTACAATTTACGAACTTTTCATTCTTTTTGAATTAAATTACGGACTTTACGGATCTTTTTTAAAAAAAACGGACAAAATTTCAAAAATTTTAAAAGTTTCCTGGAAATTTGTTACCTGGAAATGAAATTTTATTATTACGAATTTAATGCTAGTTTCTTAAAATTTAAACTGGTGGATGCATTATGGCAAATAAATTTACAAAAATTTATCAAAATTGTTTGAAGTTTCCGGGGTCGCTGATTACGAATCTATTATCAGTTTTTAAAAGTTCTAAATAGTGGATGCAATATGGCTCACGAATTTTCAAGAAACAGTTAAATAATTAATTATACACCTGTCAAGTAAAATGGAAGAGTATTTAAATTTTTTGTTTACATTTTTTTCTTGCATTGCAAGACAAATGCAAATGTTGGTAGTTTAGTATGATTTATTTTGGGTCAAGTGAACTGGGTCTACATATTTGTCTAACCATATATAGAAGTAGTTTACACGGAAGCCTTAAATATAAGCCTCCGCGAGCATAAACGGATATGCCTCCACGAGCATATACTCGCGTCTGCGCAAAGTGTTTGCCTGCAGCTGTGTTGTGAAAGAGTTTGCCTTGACCACGTGTTCGCGCAGACGCAAATATATGCTCGTGGAGGTATATTCGTTTATGCGCGCGGAAGCTTATATTTAAGGCTTACGGTGTAAACTCCCTCATATTGCACTGTTTTTTCTACTATATTTTATTTCTGGATGTTCAATGTTTGTCGCTTATTACATTTTACAATGAATCAAAGATTTAATGAAATTTTATCTCTACAAGCTTTTAATGAAAAACACAGAATAATAACGAAAAATTAATTTACATTCTACGTCGAAAATTATTAATAATAAATTTATTAATTAGCATTTAACAGAAAATTATATTTATACACTCATTGCAATCGTTTTCCGCTTCATTTTAATTTTTAACTAATTATTTTGACCCTAGGATATAATTTTACATTTTGTTGTTTTGTTTATTTTTTCATTTACGTAATTATGAAAAACGTCAATTATTAATTCAATTTTTATAATTAGTCTTTTATTATGCATAATTACGATTATTTTCACTTTTTTAAAATATTTATTTATTTATCAAAAATTCTCCTTATAAAAATTTATTTGTTTATAGTATTTATAAAATTTATTTATTATCTTTTTATTTACTTGTTTATAAATTCTTTTTTAAAATATTTATATATAATTTTGTATTTTGTCTTTGTTTCCAACGAGTGTCTAAATATTTTTTGTAAAAAGTATCCATATTTTTCTGTGAAATTTTTGTCCGGTGCTTGTTTCATAAAAATATACAAGGCAGGAGAATTTTTTTTTTCTCCTCTTCTGTAGTTAGTGAATAAAGGCTCGCATTTTGGTTACTTTATATGGTCGTGAGCGTAAAAAAGTCTTCATTTCCGTTGACAACGTCATGCACATGTATATATATTTATGAATTTAAGTGTGTATACATTTCAACACTGATGCTTTCGTGGATCATATAGAAAAGTTTTATAATTTTAATAAAAAAAAAAAAAATAATAATAATAAAGTCCATTTTCTCGAAGAAAAAAATATCAGTTCCGCTCATCATTGTTTAAACTCTCATCCGCGTTTTCGTGGGGCATTTGGCCTCGGGGTCTATATTCCTCCCACTTTCGTTCGACACCTCATCGTCCTGTACATTTTGCTCAATTTAACGAGAAAACTTTTCAAATTACGTTCTTCACTGAGCCACAAAGATCGCGTTCACGTCCACTTGTCCTTTTTCTTTCTCACTACTTATGATAAATCTTGTCGCTATCGAATCCTCCTTCAACGTCTTTTTCTTTTCAAATATTCACTTCGTCCTTTTGATTTCTATTTATATGTATAGGTACAAATAAATGTTTTCAAATTTTTTTCTTCTATTTTTAGAAAAAAATATTTTTTCTACTAGCAATCAATTGTGATAATATTTTTTTATGGAACGAAAAACAATTTTTGAAAAAGAAATTAGAAGAAAAAATTGCTTTTTAGAAAGCTTCTGTCAATAAAATGGTAATTACGCAAAAAATGATTAATAGAAAATAATTGTGGATTATTTGTTTAAGGACTGATAATCGCTTTTAATTATTCGATCTATAAAGGAGCTTTTGATGTGTGTAAGTGAGTTATTCTAAATAGATTTCAATACCCTAAAGTATATTTGAACTAATTAATCATTGTGTTTGATCAATGATTTTGCTTATCTGACTTAATTAGAAATTGTCAGGAGTCTTGATTAACCGGAAGTAATCGATCTAAATGTCAGAGTTAAGAGGATTCTCGCCCCCGTGTATATAAATGGCGCAATTAGTGTAGGACCAATATATATGTATGTGTGTTATTCCAGGACGAGGAATATTCACCGCCTCTCCATTATCTTGATATTAATAATTAATTGACAGTTTTAGCCCAGAGGGGCTTTTAAATTAAAATCATACATCGTTCACCAATTACGAAAAAACCCCTATTTTCCAAAAAAAAGTATTTAAAAGAAATTTTCACTAAACGTTAAAATTCCATAAAAAAATAAAGAATAAAACTATTATCTATTAAAATTTTTCTCTACCTATTCAAAATTTAATTTGTCAAATATATCTAATGTTAATTTGAACAAAAAATGAATAATGAATATAGAGTCGAAATTTAGCCAAAAAAGAAAAAAAAGTTTTTTTTTTAGGAAAAAAAGGAACCAAGTACTTTATCTCCATTTAAATTAAATTTGGAAGACAAGGGAGAGAAAGACGCGAACACATTTTGATTTGAAAAGTCATTGTGGCCCGGTTGTGAATTTATTCCTTTAACAGCAAGGGCGCAGGTTTCGCATAAATTTGTATTACGGTTTCCGTTTATGCGGAATAATGAAACTTGAAAAAGAGATCCTGAATAAACGAGCGAAAGAGTGCCCTGAGGAAATTTGCATTCGTTGAAAACAGTCATTTCGTTTAATAAGCACGTAAAGTTACATTCTTTGCTGATTTATTGGAATTTTTTTTTAAGAATTCCACTATTAGAGTGCACAATCTCTATGTATATGTATGTACACAATTTATCGTTAATAAGAATGAGAAGTGATACTTCTTCTTTGTTCTTCAGATTCTATTATTAATTAGGTAGCATTTAATGTATTGTATTCTACGTAATATTAAATGTTACACAATATTTATAAGTACACTAAAAAATGGTAATAATTACTTAAAATGGGTTATTTCCAAACAAATATAATTGTATTAAAAAGTAGTAAAATAATTATTATTTTTTTTGTTAAGTATTGTATTGATCAGCCGATGGATGATGTCCGCTAACAAGAATCTTCTAAATACTTGGTAGATTTTGACGTGGTGGTGGGTCTTTTCACTAAAGGACATCCGGGGACTCTTGTCTACAGAAAGTGGTTCAAAAAATATAAAATACCATTAATCCATAATTTATAATTTTATAAACAAACAGAATTTTTGTAGAATTTCTGGAGACAAGAGTCCGATGAAGGGCAACGTAAAGTTTGCTGACTCTGTAGACTTTTTTCATAGGAGAAAAACTTGAAGCATTGAATTTGATATAATTTTCTCATGTTGACCGGAAATCACACCCCGTCTGATAATTAATAGTGATCTACGACGCACAGTTTTTTGTACCACAGGTCATCGTGGAAAGGTTAGACGTCAAGCGATTGGAGAGAAGAGGAAGCACATCTAGTTTGCTGAGTGGCAGTAGTGCGGAAAGTATACATCGTTAGATAACGAGACTATTAAAGAGGAATGAGATGCTTCAGTTTCTTTAAGGAGAGAAAAAGTAGAACGTCTGCAAATGATTCAGAAGGAAAGATGATCAAAATTTGTGACATTCAGAAGATCATCAATATGAAAGCAAAGGACGGTCTAAATATTCTTCTGAACCTCGTTGAGAATGCACAGTCAAAGCAAGCAGAGACTTACAAGGATGATGTGCGCTTACAGAACGCTCTCTACTTTTCAGACGGAAACCGAAAAAATCGGAAAAATCGATGATGTTCTGCACAACTCAGAAAAAAGTCCAAGTGGTACAATGTCACCGATTTCTCACAAATTGTTAGATTGTAAGAAGAGGGTAAGTTGCTTCTTGTACAAAGACAACTTTAACTAAAAAATTATGACTACAACACTAACCATGTTGTCGAAAGTGGCGCACTTCTTCCGGTCAGACCTCGAGAAGACCAAAAAGTTTTAAGAATTGTGAAATAACAGTTTTTAGTATTTTTGAACCACCAGACAATCTGTAGACAAGAATAAGTTGACAGTTCGCGGAATGTTTGCAGCCTTTTCCATTTGGAAATAATAATAATAATCTGGAGATTCGCGACCTGGATTGCCTTACTTCGAATGCCGAAGTTCAGGAAGCCTTGGTGCAGATTTTAGGAACACCATCAGTTGGTAGAAGAGTGATGGTCTTAGAGACTAACAAGCTTGGTTTGAAGCTGGCTGTTGTAGTCACGAACTTTGCAGAAGATGAAAAGCTTGAAAAGTTGCGACGCATAAAGGTGGGCTTTATTTCGTGCCCAATCAGAAAAAGATTTAGGGTCGTTAGGTGCAATAGGTGCCTTAGATACTGTTGTAAGGCTGTAGACAGATCGACTGAGTACTTTAGGTGTGGTAAAGCCGGTCATATGTTTACGTCTTGTTGAAGAAGCCGAAGCTGCTTTTTGTATAAAGAAACGTTTGGCGGCAATGTTGATGCCAACCAAGCAGTGGTGGATGCGAAGTCTCTAGCTGGTCCCTTAAAGAGACCAAAAAGACTCGATTATGTAGTCTTAAAATATAAAATAGTGAATTTAGACTAGAACGTTTTTAGGACTATGATAATTATTTCCACAAAACTCAAAATAACTTAAAAATTTTTTAAAACTTTGAATAATAGAAAATTATTTTTCAAATGAGTATTTAATAAGAAGTTATTACTATATAGTGGTAATTGGTAGAAAATTGGGTTCTATTTCAAGGAAATAATCCTATCCATTAAATACCGGTCATTATTGAGAGGGAAGATTCAATTAGAGGGAGTGATGAAAAAGCCAGGAGTAGATTCAATTTCTCATTCACGATACTATTCCTTAGATATTCTCTTTTTCATTCGACTTCTCTTTATTTCTTTTTCTCTCTTCTCGTTTTTTATTTGAAAAAGAAAGACAGAGATAGCTTTTTCATGTTGGAAAGAAAGAAAAAGCTATTTCTTTCTTTCTCACCGTTTTATTGAGGAAACGCCTCGAATTATATTGTAATCTGTCAACGAAAAGAAAAGGAGATTTGTGAAACTAGAACTGGGGTGTCTGGGGCCTCTTGAAGGGATTCGCGAGGTTGCCTATACTGACTAAATGGATTCTCTCTAATCCAATTTGTTGGCTGAGCGATATTAATGGATCGGAATTGTAGTAGCTACTTCGTCTTGATTTGGTGCGAAATAATCCTTAACTATCGCGTTCAACGAATGACCCCCTTTTTTTGTTTGTTTAGTAGATCACTAAAAGTTTCTCACGAGTTATTAGGTGTAGTATTAGAGTTATCATTATTAGAATAATTATTTTTATTGTGGGTTGACCGCTCTTGGTCTGGTCCACCTACTAAAAACCAATCTTGACTTTAAGTGGACTTAGCTTCAAACCTACGGAACTAGTTTTCGGCTTTAAACTTCGCAGATGGAATCAAAGGGAATTTAAATAGGAACGAATTTAAAGTATTAGTAATTTACCTTTTAAAGTTATTATTAGAGTCGTAGACTCAGCCAGTGATACCTCCTTCAGTGTGAGGTCGAAGAAAATACCTTGACTAGCGGAAACGAAGAATGCAGTAGATTTCCCTCAAATTGTTTTCGGGTCAGCCAAAGTGAAAGGTCCGGAGTCCAAATGTCGATGCAAATTAGATTGAACACCCCTCAGCCTTGGAGTGACCGAATTATTTATTTGACGTTGATGTCATGGTAATGCAGTCCTTAGGAAAACATAAATGTGCCTCATAGTAGAAATTATCTTCTTGAATGAATTTGACTAAGACGAGACTCGAAGAAGGCACTTGGTACTTGAAGAGGTTTTCTGGACTGGAGTCGAAGAAGAAACTTGATGACAGTACACAACTAGTTACCTTGGGGGCGGTTGCAGAACTGAAACGAAGAACACAGGTATCTGATTAGACGGTAATTTCTGGAGTAGCGAACTTGGCGAGGGTGGCACCTTTTATACAGTTCCTTTCAATGGAACAAAATGTCAATGCCACCCACTTTCTGGGTCAGTTTTTTTTAATTGATTAAATTTAGGCGCAGGTGCTCAGTCCCTGTATTAGACAGGTGAGTGACAAAACGTTGATGATCTTCATAAAAAAGATTCAGATTTTAACTTTACAGAATATTATTTTAGAAATATAAATACGTCGCGATGACGTGACAATTAATATTTTTAAGAATTATAACAGTAAGTTATTGTTAATAACATTATTAATAATAATTTATTCTTATTGGCAGTAATAATAATACGTTGGCGCATATAATTCCAGTTATAAACGGGAGAAAAATCGAGGAATGTTAAATATTTCAATTGTCGCCAGTAGTGACGGAAAAGTTCGCCCTTTCCATTTCAAGTAGATACAGGCAGTACGCGCGAGGCATTCGGCTCACTTTAGTGTGTAAGGGCATTCGGGAAAAAGAATGGGAATGATTTAGCGTTCGTGTGTATCCTTCCTATTTTGTACTCAGCGTGCCACCTTCATTTCAAACCCCTTCCTTCACCCCCATTCCAAGGGAATTTATTTTCACGAATGTTGATTTCACGCGCCACACCCGTATAAACTCACTCTCTTTCTCTCATCCTATGCACGATTCACCCTCTACGATTTGAAAAAGGGGTCGAGAAGATACGTAATTGTACCTGACAGACGAGTTCTATACATAATGGTCGGAAAAAATTCGATTCTTCCTGCTTTTAATTCTTATTGACTCTCCCTTATAGTTTTACAGGGAAGAAAATAACTATGCAACTTGCTATGGAGAAAGGGTTTAAATTTACAAACGGTCCAAAACGACTCATGAATATTAATTAAATTTCATTATTATTCTTAGTAGGAACTAGGAAAATAAGTGGAAGATGTTTTTAGAACGTTCTTTGGTTTTATGCGTAAAAGATCTCTCTTCCTCTATACTAACTATAACTTGACGTTATTTTGGTTGAATAAGTGTGCATACGTGACGGAACAAGTGTAAGAAACAGATTTTGATCAAGTCTTGTTTATGACATTAATAAACGTCACCGCGGGGATAAATCATGTGTTATATCTTCTTTTATATGCTCTATAAAAAATACTCAGATTTTATTATGTAGTCAATATTTTTTTTTCTATCTCACCATGAGACTTGAGGTAGTTTTTTTTGCGAAATTATTTTATGAGTAATTTTTTCATTTAGAGATTTATTTTTTTATTTTATTTGTTTTTCTTTAATTTGTTAAAATGTATTTGATTGCGTGGGTAATTATTAATTAAATAAAATGTCTGAATATTGTTTAAAATAGGAAAAAATATAGAAGAATATTAAAAAATACATAAAAAAATCCGGAAAATATAAAAAATTATAAAAAATACGTTAAAATGTAAAAATATGTTAAAAATAAAGTAAGAGAAATGATTTTTCTTTTTTAATTATTTTGTTAAGAATTTGAATGATCTTTAGAGGTTCGCAGGAAGCTGCAGTCTCCCTCTCTCAAGAGGGTGAGAATGCGATTAAGCGTTGATGGTTTCCTAAATGCAAACGAACCTTAGAAACACTAATCACCGGAGACATTTATATACAAAGCTCATCTTTTTGTACGTTTTTATATTAATTATGTAAATTTTCTCTCAACTATGTAAATTTTCAGGGGAAAAAAATTTCTTTATTTTTTCAAATAATTGACTACTTTAAATTTTTAAAATTACTTGTTCGTTCTTAAGTTTTTCAGCGACAACAAAAAAGCCACAAGTGAAAATTTTTAGGTGACATCTAGCATTTTTCAAAAATCGTCCACCATGTTGGATACGCCATTTTGAATTTTACATTTTTGATTCTTTATTTCACTTCAGTGATGTTCAGAAGTTGAGTGACAATCTTCAAGTGATAACGATCACTTTCTTAAAATATGTCTGCCATATTGCCAACGCCATTTTGATTATTGCATTATTTAGCAAAAAAGAGAAAAATTCCGATTCACAGAAACCAAAAACTTTTAATTGAATTTTAAAATTTTCCAAATGGTTTATTATTTTTAGATAAACAACAGTTTTACAATAAATGCAATGCGTACAAAAATTGATATGTTTTCACTGTCAGAAGTTTCTCTCGCTGGGAAAAATTCGAATTAACTTTTCAAGTTGAACTCTGATGATAACACGATATATATGTTCGATATTGATTTAATAAAACAGGCAAAGAGATTGAATTTGAAAATTTTCTGATTCAAAAATAAAGTATTAGTTGCGAATACTTGGACTATGTCTTGAGCTTTATCAGCAGATTTTTACTTATTGATCTCCATCCCTATATATACATATATATAGTCATTGTTGCAGAAAAGAAGAATACTAACGAACCTCTACTTCCCCCCCATCGGCTTGGAATTTTGTCGAATCGACTTTCTCTCGTGCAATTGAGCACTCTCTTGATGACGAGCAATGCCGTTGAAATTCAGCAAACAAGTTTCGACAGTGAAAAAGAGTCGAATTGCTGAAACGAAATTAAGTGCGCGTGTCTATACCATCAGAGTGAAACTCTGAATACTACTATGGCGCAGTAGTAGAATCCAAGGTTGCCCGACTGAAAATAATTGAATCCTACACCATCGCAAGAGAGAACATTGTCCTCAACAGAATGAAGTTTACATTTTACCTCAGTCCACTTACTGCCTTCAGAGAGTCATTCTTCTCTATTCACCCCCCCCTCCCCCTATTTCTGTATAATAGTATCGAGTTGTTCCATTCTTTCCTTTTTTTTTTTTTTGAGGGAAATAAAAATTTTTCTTCTGAAGAAAATTGTTTATCTTTTAGAAGAATGGAGAATATTTCCAGTCACCTCAAGTGTTCTTTCTCTTTTTTTTGTATGAGGAAAGGTGAGCAAAAGATGAAAGGAAGTTACTCGACTTTCCAGCTTGATGCAGATGTGGGCATTCTCTTTCTCTCTCTCTCGCTTTGAAAGGATAGAAGGACCCCTTTGATGCAGTTCTGAGACTATTCTATGGTTTATCTAGTTCATGATACTGATGTGAAATTAGAGAGACAAGAGTTCATTTGGATTTTACACAAAAGACACACATACATATAGTATATATATATCAAAGATCAAAAAAGAATCCCCTCCCCCCCCCTCTTTGAAATATATCAAAAAAGACCAAGCACTCTCTTTTAATGATATGCATAAGAATGTCAAGAAAAAAAAAATTTTTTTTCCCCCAAAGAAAACGAGAGCAATAAACTATAGTAAAAAATTAATAAGAGGATACGAATTCCTTTTCATTTGACAAAAAATAAAAGAAGAAGAAGAATATTTGCGGTCACAAATAATCGTTAATGAGGTGCTTCACTGTAAATGAGATCAGCTTGTCTCCTTAATTGGAACTTCAAGTTATTTTGATCACTAATGGTTGGAATTATTTTCAAGTTGAAAATTTTACATTTTCTGAAATATAGAATTTTTACTTTTCATACATTATGAGAATAATTGCAATTATGAAATGATATAAAAGTGTTGATAAGAAAAAATTTTCGATTGTTAATTTTATTCAGACTGAAAATTGTATTTTTCTTAATAAAATTGCTGTCATAATTCTGAATGATAGTACAATTTAGTATTGCTGGACATTTACGCTACTGCTACTGTACGATACTTACTATATCATTTATGGCTGCAAACCCAACGATTCAGCTATAAATCTGATTGACAATATTGGTTCAATATTGGCCCAATATTGGATTTCGAACCAGTGCAGTGCCAAGCATTTAATTTGGTCACTGAACTAACATTGGTTTAGTAATGAACAAAATATTAATTATCAATCAATAATCACATTTTTTGCATAACGAATAATAATTAATAATTATTAACCCGTTGTCTGTTTCCGACCCACGGGTGGGTCGTGAAAAAGTATGGGTATAACTGTTTCCGACCCACCCGTGGGTCGTGTTCACTATCACTCAAAATAAATATAATTTTTAAATAAATTGATAGATATTTTTCTTTATATCAATATAATAAAAAATTATATAAGGGTCATTAATGATATTTTAGAAAATAATTGAATAATTAGTTATAATTTAAATATATTATACTATTTGAAAAAGTATCAGATTCCGCTGGGCAGTTTGGGACAATCATGTTGTATTTTCCTCAAACAGTTAAGGGGTTAATAAGAGCAATAATGATAATTATTATTAGTATAATAAATTATTAAATGTAATTATTACAATTATAAATATAATAATAACTATTATTGTAATTATATTTTTCAAGTTGGTATTTTCACGAACAATTCAAGATGAATTCAATATCTTGATATACACTCACTATCATTCTAACTTTCATTTTCACTTCCATAGATTTTTATCTTTTTATTATCACTGTCACTTTGATCAAAAGAGACAAATGAAATTGTCATGTTTATTTTCACTTTCATTGATTTTTATCCTCTTATTTTTACTGTCACTTTCATGAAAGTGAAAATAAAAGTAAAAATAAAAATACATCAAAGTGAAAATAAAATAATGCAAATAAAGTAAAAGTGACTGTAAAATAAAGAGAAAAATAAAATTTCATCAAAATGAAAATAAAATTCGTGAATTGGACAACTAATTTTTAGTTAGTCTAGATTTTTTCATGAAATTTATCTTTTTCTGTTTGAAATAATTAATAAAAAATACAAGTTGAACAGTTTTGCAAAATTCGATTTTTTATTCTAGTTATTGTTAAACAAACTTTTTTGCATGAATTTTACATTTGTTCAAAAGATATAAAATTATTATGTTAATAACAATAAGCATTAAAAAATCATAAAATCATAAAAATATTTTTTTAGCTTCATTAATTAAGAAAATTAATCAAAAAACCTATTAACATAATAATAATTGTCATGAGTAAAACATTTACTAATGATAAAAGATAAAAAAATTAATTAATTAAACATTGTCTAAACAATTAATTGTTACATTTTTCATAAACTATACTTGGAGTTAGAAATTTGTAATTTTTTCTCAATTGTGCAATTTGTCATAAGTAAAACATCTAATGATAAAAAATAAAAAATAAATTATTAAACATTGTTTAAACAATTAATTGTTGAAATTTTTTCATAAACTGCACTTAGGGCTAGAAATTTCTAGTTTTTTCTAAATACAATCAACTGAAAAATTAAAAACTATAAATTGTTTAAACAATGGTCAAATAATAAATTTTTAATTTTTTTATTATACTTAAGTGTTTAAGTTGTATAAAAAATGTCACAATTGAGAAAAAACTAGGAATTTATAGTTTTAAGTACAGTAAATTGATAAATTAACAGAATAAATTGTTTAAACAATGTTTCAATATTTAATTTTTAGTTTTTCTTTGATACTTGCATGTAGTAGTTACAAGGAAATGCACAATACAGAAAAAATTAGAATTTTCTAGCCCTAAATACAGTTTATGAAAAAATTTCAACAATTAATTGTTTAAACAATGTTTAATTAATTAATTTTTTATTTTTTATCATTAGATGTTTTTTTTATGATAATTTGCACAATTGGGAAAAAACTAGAAATTTCTAGTCTTAAGTACAATTTATGCAAAATGTAACAACAATTAATTGTTTAAACAATGTTTAATTAATTAATTTTTTATTTTTGTCATTAGATGTTTTATTTATGATAATTTGCACAATTGAGAAAAAACTAGAAATTTCTAGTCTTAAGTACAATTTATGCAAAATGTAACAACAATTAATTGTTTAAACAATGTTTAATTAATTAATTTTTTATTTTTGTCATTAGATGTTTTATTTATGATAATTTGCACAATTGAGAAAAAACTAGAAATTTCTAATCTTAAGTACAATTTATGCAAAATGTAACAACAATTAATTGTTTAAACAATGTTTAATTAATTAATTTTTTTTATCATTAGTAGGTGTTTTACTCATGAAAAATTTCACAATTATTAAGAAAAAAGTACAAATTTCTAGCTCCAAGTACAGATTAAAAAAAATAACAACAATTAATTGTTTGAACAATTTAATAAATTGTTATACTTTTTTCATACATCAGAAACACTCAAACATTATTTTAATAGGTTTTTTGATTAATTTTCTTAATTAATGAAGGTAAAAAAAATATTTTTACAATTTTTTAATGCTTATTGTTATTAACATAATAATTTATATCTTTTGAACAAATGAAAAATACAAATTTTTTATTTTTTGAAATACTTGGGTATTAAGTAAGGAACTATATTCAATTTTGAAAAATAAAATAACAGATCCAAAAGTTGAATTTATTTTCATTTGTTTAAATAAATTGTTTATAATTTTACCAAATTACGTTAAATTTTAAAATGAAAAATGTCAATTAAAAACCGTGTTATTTTTATATAATCATACTAAAAATCATTAAATTTTAGGTTATTAGTTTATTGCAAAAAAGTTTGTTTAGCAATAAGTACAACAAAAAATCGAATTTTGCAAAACTGTTTAACTTGTATTTTTTATTTATTATTTCAAACAGAAAAAGATAAATTTCATGAAAAAATCTAGACATATAAAAATTAGTTGCCCAATTCACGAATTTTTATTTTCAGTGTACTGTGAAGGGATTAATGTTCCTAGATATTCGCAACAAGATTGTGGTAGGCTTTCTACAAGCTTGCAAGAAATGCTAGTCGTAAGCTTAGAGCTTACTAAGAAATGTTGCAAGATTAATAATATGTAAATGAATGTCAGAAATTTTCTCAGTATTATTAATTATTTTTCCTAAATTCACTATAACGAAAAAATAAAGAGTCTTAATAAAAATGCATAATGTCGCCGAATGAACAATTCACAAATATTCCGATAAATTCAAATTGGAGAAAATCGATTACAACCGATTATTCACCATTATTGTATTATGTTTGCTAAATATTTATAAGTTTATGTTAATTTGTACACCCCTTAATGACTTGCCCCAGGAGCTAAAAAAGGAGGGTTCAATTTTAATCTAGGGGTCGAGCTATAACAGAGAGAGGGAGAGAGAGAGAATATTGTGACCGGGGATGAGACACCGAATGCCATCACGTCTGCAAATGTCTGCAGGGAGGAGTGCCCACTCGACTCCTGAATACCACCCTGCAGGGTTAGAGTCGAGGCTCTCCTGATCATCTCCACTCTACGCCACAGAGGTGGAAAGATTATCCCCAATATCGGCGGGCCAGGTGTCGCCACGTGGTGCAACGTGCTGTAATTTTTCTCACTTTACCTCCCCCGCGCATATGTTACGAACCCACCGATATTAAAAAAAGAAAAAGAAGGAGATTCACTATTAATTAACCAGCGCCTGTGTGTGAGTCTGTATCTCTTCATCGATATACGTGGAAAAATAATTTTTTCTCCACCCTTCAATCTCAACAAAAATCCTCGCTTTAAATTAGTCTCATTTCAATGATATTTACAAATTTTAAGTTCACAGTAAATATGAATAAAATAAAAATCTATAATTTAGAAGATTCTATAATCTAGAAAATATTCTACAATCTGCACTGTAACTAGATTAGATCTGAACTAGAAGATTCTACAATCTAGAAAATATGCTACAATCTGTAGTGTAACTAGATTAGATCTGCACTAGAAAATTCTAGAATCGTGACTGAAATATATTCAACAGTCTGAACTCTAGATGATTCTAAGTAAATTTTATTCTACAATCTGAACTAGGTACAGAAGATTATTAAAAAATTAAATCGAGAATATAAAATATTCAACAATCTAAACTATAGATTATTCTAGAAACGAGACAGAAAGATATTCTACAATCTGGATTGCAGAATATTCTGGCATATAAACTAAAATATTCTACAATCTGAATTAAATGAAATTCTTAAATTAAGACTGAAATATTCTAGAAGTAGAAAATATTCTAAACATAAGATAATTTGAACTGTAGATGATTCTAGAATCCAGTTTTTAAAAGTTTCTATAATATACACTGGGGTCAAAAAGTTTCAGTACATTTGTACTGATTACTGTTAAGTGCTCGCTTCACATAAAATTCAAATATTTCTTTAAAAATGGATGTAAGAGCTATCAAAGTAGGATCATTTTAAAGTTCAATAAATTTAGAGTCAAATAGGATAAGATATAACCAATTTAATAGTGTAAATATTAAAAATATAATTCTTTAAAGTTAGAGATTTTTTGTGAAAATTGCGATTTTTAAATCTGGAATTCAAGCGTACGCCAATTGAAAAAAAATTTTTTTTAAGTTTTGATAGTTGCACAATAAAAAGTACAAATTTTATTCTTTAATTCTAGACCAAAATCATTCACATAAATTAAGTATTTTCTTCAAATTCTATAAAAATAATATCTCTTGCTTTAAATTTTTCGAAGAATATAAATTGCAAATTCGTCGTTTTCATTCACTTGTTCTATCAAATAACCACACTTTTGAAAAATATAGAACCTCTCCATCTTAGGAAATTTAAGTTATTTACATGAAATTTATCCATCTTCTTATAATTTTACAAATTTTAACTCTATCATTATTCCTTATTTTCATTCTAGGTGACTATTTTTTTATTTTACAATAAAAAATAGATGCATATTTTTCAAAAGTGTGGTTAATTGATAAAACAAGTGAACGAAAACGACGAATTTGCAATTAATATTCTTTGAAAAATTTCGAGAGCAAGGGTAGTTATTTTTATAGAATTTGAAGAAAATACTTAATATATGTGAATTATTTTGGTCTAGAATTATAGAATAGAATTTGTATTTGATATTGTGTAACTATCAAATCTTAAAAAAAATGTTTCTTAAATTGGCGTGCGCTTGAATTCTAGATTTCAAAATCGCATTTTTCACAAAAAATCTCTAACTTTAAAGAATTATATTTTTAATATTTACACTATTAAATTGGTTATATCTTAGCCTATTTGACTCTAAATTTATTGAACTTTAAAATGATCCTAGTTTGATAACTCTTGCATCGATTTTTACAGAAATATTTAAATTTCAAGTGAAGCGAGCATTTACAAGTAATCAGTACAAATGTACTGAAACTTTTTGACCCCAGTGTAGATTATTAGATTCTAAAAAAATTTTAAATCAAGGTTTTATAACCACAATCGTAAACTTTTAAATTTTTAGTTAACATCTTGAAGTCGCCATTTCGAATTATAAAATTTTAACCGAATATTCTAATTCAGTGTCTCCAAAAACCCCCAAATGCTCATTTTTAGCCAAATCCGAAAACTTTAAAATTTTTTCGGTCGACATTTTGAAGCCGCCATTTTGAATTTTAAAATTTTAATCAGATATTCGAAATCAGCGACCCCAAAAACCCCCCAAGTGAGCATTTTCAGTCAAATCAGGAAACTTTTAAATTTTTAAAGCCGCCATTTTGAATTTTTAAATTTTAACCAAATATTCGAAATCAGCGACCCCAAAAACCCCCAAGTGAGCATTTTTAGTCAAATCAGGAAACTTTTAAATTTTTAAAGCCGCCATTTTGAATTTTTAAATTTTAACCAAATATTCGAAATCAGCGACCCCAAAAACCCCCCAAGTGAGCATTTTTAGTCAACTACGGAAACTTTTAAATTTTTAAGCTGCCATTTTGAAGTTTTTAATTTTGATCAAATATTCGGATTCAGCGACCCCGAAAACATAAAATATAATAATACCAAGTAATTAAAAAAAATTTTTTTTTGCACATTTGTGGCACGAAAATCTTATTTTGACTACACTGCTAAGGGGTTAAGAAATAGGAAATAAATACCCATTTAATGCATAATTTTTAATTCTTAATAACAATATTTGTTCACAAACTCATTCTTTTATTTTGGGAAAAATAAATTACGTATTCTCGTATCTTAATATTTTTGTAGAAAATTTTCAATTTTCGTAAGGAAAATCATCATTTACATCATTTCTATTTCTTAATTACAATTGTTTTAAAAAAATTCAAAGTTTTTTAAAAATAAAGGAAAAACATGTTTATAAATTTTTTTTGTTAATAACAAATTTCAATTGAAAATGAAACTTTTTAAATTTTTAGAAAATAAAGGAAAAAATTATACTCAAAAAAATTTTCTGTTACATTTATTAACGAATTTCTTTAATTGCAAAATAATTGAAAAACATCAATAACTTCTTTTTTAAATAAATATTGAATTATTATTATTATTTTTCAATAGGAATTAAGATTTTCAAAAATTTGAAATTCAAACCCTTTTTAAAATAAAACAACTTTAAAAATATTGCTATAAAACATGAGTGATCGATTTCTTCATTTTTTATAATTAATTAAAGATGTTCAAGAGATAAAATAATTATTTTATATTATAAGAATATTGTTACTGTAAATTCTTCAAATTATTTTAATATTTAATTATTATTTAAAATTTTAACTGAAATTAATTTTTAAATCGGTTTTTATTAGAAAATTTTACTAGAATTCAATTATTTAAATAGAAAAATAAATTATTTATTGAAAAATTAAATATTTCTTAAAATTTAATTCTTATAAAGAATTTTATTATCAAATTTGTAAATAAATAAATTTTTTTGACGAATTTTTTTTTTAATAAAATTTTTAACAATAGTTACATTTTTCAACGAATTCGATTAAAATTGTATTAAAAATAATTGAAATTCTGCGATGGTTTTAATTATTTAGGAAATAAATTGAATTATTGAGAAGATACTTATAAAAAAGTGAATATTTGAATTCCTGTGAAATTTTTATTTAGTAATGAAAATAATTAAATGTTTGCGTAGAATTTTAGATTAAATTTTTTTTAAAATAATTGAATTCTTTTGGAAAATATTATTAAAATAGTAGATATGTATATTGAAATTCATTGAATTGGGGAAAATGTTTGAAAATAATTGAATTTTAAAGAAGCATTTTATTATTTATAAAAATAATTGAAATTTTGAGAAGAATTTTTTTTTAATTTTTTAACATAATTTAATTTCTACGAAGAATTTCATTACTTTTTAAAATAATTGAATTTCTGCAATCATTTGTAACTTCTTCAAAATTCAATTCTTTTTAGTGTTTTTAACTAAATCTCTTCTATAAATCAATTATTTTTAATAATTAATTAAATAAAATTGAAAATTTTCGAATTTTTAGAAAATAAAGGGCAAAATTTTACTCAAAAAAATGTTCTGTTACATTTATTACGAATTTCTTTAATTTTAATTATTCAAAAACATCAATAAATTCTTTTTTAAATAAACATTCAATTATTATTATTTTTCCACAGGAATTAAGATTTACAAAAATTTCAAATTTTAAACCTTTTTGAAATTAAACAACTTTTATTATCTAAAATTTATCATCTAAAATACCAAATTTTTAAATAATTGATTTCTTTTGGGGTATATTGACAAATTTTTAATAATTTTGGAAGGTTTTGAATTATTAAAATTTTTCAAAAATTTAAATTCTTTAAAATTTCATTAAAAAAAAAAAAAAATTTTATTTAAAATTCATTTAAAATTGAAATTTTATAAAATTTCAAATTGAAACCGTTTGAAGTTCACTTATTTATGAAAATTATAAACACAACTCTTTTAAAATTCAATTAATTTTGAAATATTTATGTAAAATTATTCATTTAATAATTTATAAGTCATTATTTTATGATAGTTGTTCAAGATTTAAGTTATTTTAAAAAGAAATTATTTTTATAAATTGAAAAAATTGAAGCTTTTGTATTATAATTTATAATTTTATAATTTGTGATAATTTTATTGTTTATGAGGCAAACAAAAAAGACACAAAAATTCAGAATTTTCTCTAGAATTCAAAAGATTTAATTTTTTTTCAATACTTTTAATAAAAATTCCTTACTTTTCCCTGAATTCTCTGTGTCAGAATATATGATTATTATAGTTATGATAATATTAAAACTATATTTCAATTCATATTTCATTTTTATGAAAATAAATTTGAATTCAAAATTTTTACGTTCTATTACTTTTAAAATTGCTACTTTTATCTAAAGAAGTAAGTAAAAAGTTATCCGCGCGCGAATTATTGCTATAGTGTATATAAAAAGGACATTGAATTAAATTTTTGATTATCTTTATAAAATGATATGAGAACAATCTTTTGTGTAAAATTTTCAAAAAGTTTCTATCAATAATTTACTTTTATGAAATGTACAATAGCAAAAATTTCAAAACACCAAAAAAGATATGAGAAATAAATAATTTTCTCAAGTGTTGCATTCTTTTGAATTTGAACGATTCTTTTGTAAAAAACATTGTTAAGAATTACTTTAATAATAAAATATTGTTCTTTTTTTTGTTTCAGGTAAGTTCCTGAAAAATAAGAAACTATCTTTCACTCTATTTTACTATGGTTAAAGAAGTTGCATGGAAGTTAGTTGTATTTTGTGGTAAAACAAAATATGAGTCTTTTGCAACAGGAAACAGCGTAAACTTTAGAACAGGTAAACTTTTTAAACCATCTTATATATAATAGACGAGGAAATTAGAAAAAAGGAGAGAATTTTAAAAAGGAGAAAAATATTCATAGCTTTAAAAAAAAAAAACCGAAAGTATATTATACAGGTAGGTATGTACTATATCCAGATGAGAAACATGAAAAACTAAAAACGTAAAACATTAAAAGTTATCTATCAAATTAAGGATTTACTTATTCTCTCACAACTTTTACAAGTATGAGAGATAACATTTTACCCGAAAGTATCTTTTGAGCTATTAAAAATTTTTACGATAATTAAGTTCAAGACGAAGTGCTTTAGAACATTTTGTTTTAAGAAGATAATAATAAAAACTAAGAATGATGTATGTATACTGTTGTTGGGATCATTATCCTCGACAATTGTTATTCTGCACTGTAGGAATTTAAAAGAAAAAAAATATATTAACGCTTATATAATAACGATTTTAAAAAATTATTCAACAGAAAGCGAACCATATTTCATTGCTAAATGACGCACTAAATAGTTCATTTTGTACTTATATTATTATTTTCTTTAATGGATTCAAGATTGTTTCCTTTGCAGTTGTTTGTAATTTCAGACACTCTAGAAGTATTATCAAGTTTTATGAGGAACTTCTGTTTGTCCGTTAGGTGATTATGATTAGCTTCTTTGGTTCATTATTATCATGTCCTTTTTCTTCGAATAGCTAAACATTACGAGCATAACTATTAAAGAATTTTCAAGGCAGTAACTAAAGTGTAATATTATTTTCATAAAACATTTCCTTCTTTTATTTCAAGGACGCTTTGATATAAGAAAAAACATTCCATGGTTTTACGATTGACAATTTGATGACAAGATCGGTTTCATTTTTTTTTCTTTTTCTTTGAGATGCTGCATTCAAGTCTAGGGAGTATGAATTCACAACGACAATGTAGAATTTTTTTACGATCATCTCTTATTTCTCGTCGTTTAGGTTATCGACCATTATTCTAGTGGTTCTTTTCTTCTATAATAATCATTACACTTTTATGCATTTATGGTTCTGAGCGAGAGACGAGTAAAATTTATCATCGGCAGTAAATTTAACCTCATGGCGGACTTGTTAGTAACAATGGGGAGGAAATAATGTTCAATGTTTTATTCTCAATTTGAATTAGGAGGGGGGATTTTTTAAATTATTTTTAATAAATACAGCTGTAGTCAGGTTATGCTAAATATAATTTATTTTGAATTAAAATTAGTTTGTTAATACTTTTCAAAATTAATGTATTGATTGATAATTCTTATCTATATTTCGTATTACAATTTTATGGAATTTATTTAATTTAATTAATTAGTTAATAATTAATTTAATTAATTAGTTAATGATTAATTTAATTTTTTCATTTATTTTACATATTGAAATATTTTCTACTTATATTTAATTTTTAAAATCGGAAACCGTATAGAAAGACAGCCAGTTTGGAGCCAGGAATTGGAAAAAAATTTATTTTTATTATACATTTTTTAAAAATGTGATTTAAAATATTTTTAGAGAAAAATCGTTTAGAATAGATATTTTATATTCATAAAAAACATCAATTTTTATTACACGAACAGTATATTTATTTTCAATGTTTTTTTTTAATTTCTTCCAATTTCGAAGTATTAGCGGTTTACTCCCCTGTTGGCTCGGTTTATTGCCGTATATTTATTTTACACTCCTCTGATTCTTGTTTTTTGATTGTACAATAGACGTCATTTATTTGTATGTCTCTTCTACTATTCGCGTTCAAAATTATTAAATTTAAAAAAAAATTTACTTGTTATTTTTGTTTTGAAAAAAATATCTCAAATTTCTGGAAAAAATCAAAAGTTTAATTGGCTATGAAAAAAAATATCTCTTTTTTCTGTCTAATTTTTACAATAATTGTTGACAATATTGGCCCAATCAGTCAGATCAATATTGTTATTATTGCTATTATTATTAATAAAATAAATTTTGTTCTTGGTTGTAAATTATTTTTGAATGTGGTAGGAACATTAGGTAAATATCCCTAAAATTTTATCTAAATATTGAGCCAATATTGATCTAAATTAATAGTTTATTTATACACTTTCAATCTTGGACCAATAATGGCTGCAAACCTAAAATCAAATTTGACTAAATTATGAGCCTAATTATTGGAATTCGAAATTAATTTAAAAACTCGCAATCTGAATTAAAATTGGTTCTAAAGTTTGGTCCAATATTTGTCCAAGTCTTGGGTCAATATTGGTCTAAATATTTCAGTTCTAAACCCAATTTATACTCTCGTTATATTTGTCCTAAATTGTCAATAAAAATTTAGCCAATATTTTGCCAAATCCTAAGCAAATAATAGTCTAAATTTGAATTTTTTTTTTGCAATCACAATCTTCGGCCCATATATTGGAAATAGAACAGGGTTGCCACAAATATTTAATTTTATTTTTCCCTGACTTTTCCCTGATTTCCGGCCAAAATTTTCACTTTTTCCCTGACCCTAAAGACTATTCTGATTCACTCTAAAAATTATTAGATAGTTATTGATGTTTTTGAATAATTTTATAAAATTATTCAAAAACATCAATAACTTATATTTAAATTTAAATAAATATTTATTCATTAATATTTTTCTGTAGGAATTAAAATTTTTTAAAACATTCAAATTCAAACCTGTTTGAAATTCAACAACTTATCAGAATCGCCTTCTTCATGTTTTTTAATAATTTAAATTACCATAAAATTTTTCAAAAAAAAGTTAATTATTTACAAAAATCCTAATAAAATCCTTTGCAAGAATTCAATTATTTTTACAAGTAGTAAAATTTCTCAAAAAAATTCAATTATTCAAAAAAATGTAAAAAAAATTCGTTGCAATAATTCAATTATTTTCATAAATAATAAATCGATTGTTCGGTAATTCATTTTTAAATCAATTTTTATTAGAAAATCCTAGAAGAATTTAATTATTTAAATAAAAAAATAAATACAAATTTATTGAATATATATCGAAAATAATTAAAATCCTGCGATTAGTTTTATTATTTATGAAAATAATTAAATTCCTGCGAAGAATTTTATTATTTATAAAGATACTTGAAATTGTGACAAGATTTTTGTTTAATTTTTTAACATAATTGAAATTCTGCTAAGAATTTTTATAACTTTTGAAAATAATTGAATTTTTTAGAATCATTTGTAACTTTTCCAAAATTTAAATTTTTTTTAGTATTTTTAACTAAAATTTTTCTATCAGTCTAGTATTTATGAAAATTGTAAAAATGGTCCATTAAATAATTTATGTCATATTTTTATTATAGTTCTTGAAAAATTAAGTTATTTAAAAAGAAATTATTGTCAGAAATAGAAAAAATTGAAGGTTTAGTATTAAATTTCGTGGTAATTTCATAGTTTACGAGGCAAACAAAAAAAAAAAAACATCAAAATTTAGAGTTTTCTCATGAACTTCAAAAATTCAATTTTTTCCAGTACTTTTAATAAAAATCCCTGACTTTTCTCTGATATCCCTGACCAATTTTACTTTCCATGACTTTTTCCTGACTTCCCTGACCTGTGGCAACCCTGTAGAAATTTTTTAATACATTTTTCCTAATTATTTGTTTGATTAATTGACAAATATTGATTCAAATGCGAATTCTACTTTTACATTCACAATCTTGGTTCAATACCCAATGGGAAATTAACCATTGGCGCAATAATGGTCCAATATTGGGAGCCAGCAGTACCAATGATGGTGCAATAATAGCAACCAATATTGGACCACTATTGCCAGAGTCTTGGGATGATCACGACTTTGCCAAGCATTGGCAGCCAATATTGGATCACTATTGGCTGCCAAGACAAATGCCGGACTTTCCAAGCCTTGGATATTCATTGGCAACAAATATTGGACCAATATTAATAACCAATTAATTACCAACGCTTTAAAATTAAATTAATGCTTGGTTATTTATTTGTTACCAATATTGAACCATCGTTTGAAATCGATTTTTTACAAATACCAACACATAGCAAAAATTTTTCAAAAAAAAAAAAAAAAAAAATTAAATTACTAATCTAAAGAAAGAAAAATAATTAATTTAATTAGAACACTCTGTTAAAAACAGAATGTGATAAAAATCAGACAAAGATAATATTTGTCTAAGTTTGAGAATGCAAGCGTCTCCCCTTATATAGAACTGGTAACACCACTTGCTAACGAGAGGAAGAAACTTTGGCGCACCCTGGTGGCACTTATCCAAAGTAATTTCGAGCATATGCTTAGAAGCAGCGCGGGACATTTCAAAATCGAACACCAGGGCGCGCCAGAGTTTCTTTCACTCACGAGTAAGTGGTGTTACCAGTTCTATATAAGGAGAGACGCTTGCTTTCTCAAACTTAGACAAATTTTGTCTTTATCTGATTTTTATCACATTCTGTTTTTTACAGAGTGTTCTAATTAAATTAATTTTTTCTTCTTTAGATTAGTAATTAAATTTTTTTTTTTTTTTTGAAAAATTTTTGCTGTGTTGGTATTTGTAAAAAATCGATTTCAAACGATGGTTCAATATTGGTAACCAATAAATAACCAAGCATTAATTTAATTTTAAAGCGTTGGTAATTAATTGGTCATTAATATTGGTCCAATCTTTGTTGCCAATTGATAACCATGGCTTGGAAAGTCCGGCATTTGCCTTGGCAGCCAATAGTGATCCAATATTGGCTGCCAATGCTTGGCAAAGTCGTGATCATCCCAAGACTCTGGCAATAATAGCCCGATATTAGTTGCCAATGTTTGACCACGAAAAAACTGTTGGCAGCCAATATTGGTCCATTATTTAGCCAATGGTGAGCATTGGCAATTTCCCATTGGGTATTGGCGACAAAAACGAATCCACCGTCCTCGAGACTTTTTTTTGACGATTTTGTCACATTCATAATAGCAGACACTTGAAATCGATATCTCGAATAGTATCCCGGTGCAAGCTGGCGCGAATTCTGAAATGGTCGTCAAACTTTGACAAACGGACCGACGAGCTAATGCATGAAAACAATTGGAGGCTCGCGCAAGTTTAATATAGATGTAGAGACTCTGGGTAAGAGCGGAAGTGAGGGAACAAAAGGATTGATGACGAATCGTGGATGAGAAATAGAGGAGGCAAAAAGGAGAGGCGGAGAGAGAGAGAGAGAGAGAAGGCGAGATTTCGAAAGCTCTATTCATTTCTCCAGTGGTTTCACTTTGAGAAATGACTCTCGTTACACAGGTCTTGAATATATCGCTGTTTCGAATTATCCCACTTAATAGACCCATGTTTTTTGCTACCCTATATGTTGTTCGACACGAATCCTTTTCGTGATCAAACAAAATAATTCCGATCCAAGTAGCTGTTAATTATTTATTTTATTTGTTCACTAAACTGTAGACCGTTTGGAAATATTTTACTTGATTTACTTACTTATTTACTTACTTTACGCTGAAATTTAGTTTCCGCACGCTGAATCCACTTTCGCTACTTTCTTCAAAGGAGTTGAAAAAAGTTCTACTTTCGCCACGCTTTTCTAACAAAAAAAGTACTCCTCTCACTACAGGCGTTGGAGAAAAATAATTGTATCTAAATACAGATTGTCATTAAACACTTGTTTAAACATTGGATTAATGAAGTTCTCAAAACTAATTTTGCACTGACAATGCCCATCTCTGCAATGGATAATATTTCATTGTTGATAGTTAATTTAGGGTTTTGTTGAAATAAGAGAAGAAGAATGACTATGGGGAATGGTAATGTTAGATTTTGATGGTATGGCGAGTAAATGAATTTTGAAGGGTCGCACACAGAAATGAACGTGTATTAGTGAATGGAAGAAAAGCAGCTGCCCCTTAATTGCGTTGTGTAGTGTACACTCTTGTGTTGCTCTCCTTTCGCGGCTCTCGGCTCCCCCTAACACACAACTGACTCTGGTATTAACGCGAATAACGATAAATGCCAAGCAACGCTCTTGCGGAAGCATTGCTCCGGTATAATAATCTTCTCTTTCTACCTTCAAGTGTTTAGTGTGCTACTACTATACATATAGGAAAGGCAACCTCCGCCAGAATGAGAAAGCAACAGGGAATTCCTACGAGTTCGCTAACTCCTCCTCTTATCTTGCACGTTTATACCGACTTTTTTTGCAGAAAGAGAGCGAGAGGAAGAGAAAAAAAACAACAGCCTGTCTGGAAACTAGAAAACGCTTCGCCTCAAAGTTCAATTCAATGAGGTGCTGTAAAAATTCTGAATTATTAGGAAAAACTGCAAATGAGAAACGAAAATCAAATTTAAGATAATTCATTAACCCTTTCTGGCCAGGAGTGTTACTGAAGCCTTTGAACAAAATCTTATTTCTATTTTATATTGATTCGCTTGAAATTGGTTACTCGGGTGTTTTCAGGGTTATAAGTTTTTTAAAATTTTTAATTGACCAAGTAATAAATTTAAAGCGAATTTATTTTATTTCAGAAATCTTAATTTTTTCCTGATACGTGTAGTCAATTTCTTGTATTTTGACCTGACAGTTAAGGGGTTAAGACATTTTTTGAAAATCATTTGGGGGTTAGGGACAGTCAATATCATGGAAAAGTAAAAGCTTTGAATAATTTTTACATAGTATAGTTTTTTCATGAAAAGAATTAAACAATGTTTCAACACTTAAAGTGCACACTTCCTAAACCATTCTTAACGTATGGGTGTTTGACACCCAAGGACTTTAATCTGTTTTGTAAGCAGTAATTGGATATTATCTTTGAAAAAAATTATCTTAGGTAGCTCAGTACATCTATTTTGAAAAAAATAAGTTTCATTGCCTTTTTTTAATCTTAATATTAAAAGAAATTTCGAATTCGAGAAAACATAAGAAAAATGTAACTTTTAAACAATATCTTAGAATGCAAAGGTTTAGTATGGGTGTCAAACACCCACAGGATTCGTACTCGGAAAATTAACTTTAAAAAAGTAGCCAATTCAACGACTTAATTTTTTCATAATATACAAGAATTTTTTAAAAATAAATATTTAAATACATATTTACTTCTTCATAGGAAATAAAATATTTTTAATTATTTCAATATAAAGCCTTTCTGAAATTTAATTATTTCTGAAAATTACAACACTGTAATTCATCCAAAATTCATTTACTGTTTTGTTGAATTTTTAATAAAATTTAATAAAATTATTCAAAACTTTAATCATTTTCTTTCAAAATGAAAATTTAAATATTACAGTTTTACAACTTCAAATAAAATTTTTTAAGTTTTCAATTTAAAAATCTTTTTGAAATTTAATTATTTCTAAAAATTCACACTATAACGCTTCGAATATTCAATTATTTTAACAAAAACTAAATTTTATATTAATTCTTATTAAGAAAGTTCTATGAGAATTTAATTATTTAAATATAAGAATAAATAATTTATTGAATAATTGAATATTTCTTAAAATTGAATTTTTATAAAGAATTTTATCAAAATTTTTTTAAATGAGTGAATTATTTCGATGAGTTATTTTATTTTTCTAAAGAGTTTATCACAATTTTTAAGATTACCTAAGTGAATTCTATCATCCAAGTTTGTCTAACTCTTTAAAAATAATTAAATTTTATTTAAATTATAATGAAAATAATTGAATTTTTCAGAAAAATTTTATAAGTTATAAAAATAATTGAATTTCTGCGACGAATTTCATTAAAACTTGTTTTTAAATAATTGAATTCTTTTTGGAAATTTAATTAAAAATAATTTAATTTCGTCAAATTTTCTAATTATTTAAATTTCTACGGAGAATTTTATTAAAAATTTTTTTAAATAATTCAATTGTTACGAAGAAATTCATTACAATTTTTGAATTACAGAAAAGAATTTTATTATTTATAAAAATAAATTGAATTCTTGTAAAGAACTTTATTAAAAATTTTATGAAACTTGTGTTTTAAATAATTGAATTCCACTGAAAATTTTATTATTTATGAATATAATTGAATGTTTGTAAAGAATTGTATGACATTTTTTTTTTAATAATTTAATTTTTTGGGAAATTTTTTATCAATATACACTGTAAAAAAAGGGAGTTAAATTTTAACTCCCCCGGGGGGTCTATAAAAGTCGCACCCATTGGGGAGTTAATGCCAGGGGAGTTAAATAAAGAGAGTTAAAATTTCACACCCAAATGCTAACTCCCCAAGGAAAAAATAACTCGCGCCGGTGTTGAATGAAGGGAGTTAGAAATTAACTCTCTTTTGGAGTTGATTTTTAACTCGAAAAATTTCACTCCCAACTCCCGAGTCCGTTAACTCTCTAAATTTTTTACAGTGTAATTAAATTTCTACGAAGAATTTTATTAAAATTTTTTTTTAAATAATTGAATTGTTGCGAAGAAATTCATTAAAATTTTTAAATTCCTGAAAAGAATTTTATTATTTATAAAAATAAATTGAATTCTTGTAAAGAACTTTATAAAAAAATTTTAAAATAATTGATTTTTCTCGAAAAATTTTATGAAAATTGTGTTTTAAATAATTGAATTCAAGTGAAAATTTTATTATTTTTGAATATAATTGAATGTTTGTAAAGAATTGTATGAAATTCTTTTTTTAATAATTGAATTTTTTGGGAAATTTTTTATTAATATAGTAGATATTGAAAATAATGGAATTTCAAAAATTATTTGAAAGTAATTGAATCGCTTGCAAGAATTTTATTATAATTTTATGAATTGATTATAAGAATTTTATTTATTTACATTATAAAACATTGTTTTAGAGAGATTATTAATTTTATTTTTAATTGTAATTCTCTTAATCATTTGAAAAAAAATTTTCTAAGCAATCAAATGAGATCACTTGAAAAAAATTTGTAAATGTTATACAAAGCAATAACAACGAAGATAATGATATTCTGATTCATTTAATAAAAGAATTCGAAATTTTTGCACTGCTAATGAATTTTCATTTGGAATTCTTAGAAATCAGTAAAAAAATGTTCCTTTAAAGAATATTTTCCTAGATTATTGAAAAAAAGAGGTGTAATATAACGACATTTTTGCATTGAAAGCGAAAAGTGATACCGGTTTTTCGCATTATCCGAAACAGTTCAATCAAAGTGTTGTAAAGGAAATTGAAGTCACGTCAAGAAAGTGATTTTATGAAACACTATACAATATAGAGGAGAAAGTAAAATGGCCGAAGGCTTTCAAGAAAACTTTTTCACTGTATCATGGAACATTTCTTCTTCATATATTACTCTTTTTTCCTTGTATTTTTGTTCTAACAAAAAAACCTTCTATATTATATTTCTTCTTGATTAAATTCATTTACCAAGTGTCATAATCCCGCAAAGGAACTTATATATAATAATAATAATAATAATAATTCGTGTGGGAAACTCTTACATCAAGAGCACTGACCTCATGGTTAACCGTTCACAGAATACAAAAAAGGGTTCCAACTCTCGACCTTGCCAAGGTCTCACCATTTGCGCACTCTGTTTCCGCAATGTCACGTCAATAATTCAGAGATTCCAATTACCATCCGATGTCCAGTGTGGTGTAGGAAAAGAGGGAAAAAAAGAGAAAGGGATAGAAACAAAAATTGGAGATGGTATTTTTTTCACCGCTGGGGTCGAAACTCCTCTTGGAGAATGTTTCGCGGTGCGAGGAATTTGCAATGCAAAGTTGGAATAAAACGTTCTAAACTAAGGGTGAAGTTTTCGTGGTTGAAAAACCTGAAAATCGTTTATTTTTTATGCTCTTATATTGTCATTGGACGTGTATTTTTTGGAGTTTAGGACATTCTTTTGAGGCTTTTGTAAAAAAGAAAACTTGTCACGAATCCAATATTCTACATTTTTTTAATATAACATTCAGAGGGGAAAAAACAAACTTGGGATTCAGATTTGATCTAGTCGCGACGGAACCAATATTGCGCCAATGTTGCACCGTTTTTTGACCATTGACTCAATTTCTAATTTTTTTAGAAAAAAAAAATTATTTTTCAAACATTTTATTAAATACGAGAAAACTATATTTGATGTATGTGAAAGAACATGCAAATAAAAGAAAGATTAATTTAAAGCATATATAGAATTGAGGGTGAAGTTTGTCAAAGGTATTTTATATTAAATGTAAAGAAAAAAAGAGAGTTGTTTATCGATTTTTCGTTTTTATTTCTTTTTTTTTACCCTTTGGGGAAATGCTTTTGCTGACATCGTGGTAATAAGAGAAGTTATTAAAACGAGATTTTGGAGTTAATTTCAATATTCTCTCGATTCAAGAGTATTTACCAACTGACAGGGAACAGCAAAGCAAGGTAGAGCTTCGCCGCAAACAAGGAGTTTGAGAAGCAAAGGCTGAGGTAATTTTGGTCTTGCTCAGCATTTCCATAGGATAGGGAAGTACAAGCTAGGTGCTACCTCACTATCAACCGCATCTATCGCAAGTAGTTACCGTCCTCTCACTCTCTTCTCTCTAAAACCTCTGAATATATACGAGAGGACAACTCGTCATTGTTTCTGATATCCGCAGTAAAGAGAAGTGATCAATCCCAGCTTCTCAAGCCGTTCATCTTGATCATCTCTATTCAAAGGCGACCTTCTCGCACATTCAATAAAGATATTCCCCCCTCTATTTTAATGAGAATATTGTATTAGCTTCCCAGAATGCTGATTATATCATCAATATACGACACAAAGTTTCGCAGAATTTCGTTTATTTATAGTTTACATATTTTACTTTAGTAGAAAATTGAAGAAGACTTTTAATAATTATAATAAATTAATTAAAAATGTAAAAATGCTAACTTATTAGAGAAACATAGTCAGTGTTCGACCTTAGTCAAGGTAAGATTTCGGAGTCACTGATTACGAATATGTCAGATTTTAAAAATTCAAAATGGCGGATCCAATATGGCGGATAATTTCAAGATTAATGCAGGTTTGATCGAAATTTACTTCTCAGGGGTTTCTGGGGTTGCTAAATTAGAATTTAATGTCCGTTCTTAAAAATTCAAAATGGAGGATCCAATATGGCGACCAAATTCTTTAATGTTGCCGGATTTGTCTAAAATGTCTACACGGAGGGTTTTGGGGTCAGTAAATCCAAATTTGATGTCAAAATAAAAAAATTAAAAATTGATGTCAATATAGCGACCAAAATTTATAATAAAATGAATTAAAATCTGATATCAGACTTCAAAAATGCAAAATGTACACCATTGTAAAATGGTAAAAAAAATATATAATCAATCAGAAGTGTAGCGTACGGTTCAGTAATTGAAAAAATAGAAAAAACAAATTTTACAATTAACAATTTCACATTAAATTTCAATTTAATGACTTTAAAAACTCTCGAGTAACTATTTTTAGATTAAATAAACACCAAAAAGGATTCAAATAATCTATTTTGGTGTTATTTTTTACTATGACTGAAATTTTACTTTAAATCATTACCAAGTCATCGATTACTAACTAACTACGAAACTAACTAACTAACTTAGATACTAACTAACTTACTTAACTTAGTTACTATCTATCTTACTAACTTACTAACTAACTTACTATCTAACTTACAAACTAACTTACTAATAAACTAGTTAGTAAGTTAGTTTGTTAGTAAGTTAGTTAGTAACTATGTTAAGTAAGTTAGCTAATAACTAAGTTAAGTAAGATAATTAGTAATTAAGTTTGTCAATTAGTTAGCTAGTTAGTTAGTAGGTTAGTAAGTTAGTCAGTAAGTTAGTTTTAAGTTAGTAAGTCAGTTAATTGGATCGTTAGTTAGTAAGTTGGTACCTTAGTAAGTTAATTGGTAATTAAGTGTGTAAGTTAGTAAGCAACTTAGTTAATAAGTTATAAAATTGAATAGTTAATTAGTAAGTGGTGCTGTGAAGCTACACGGAGAAAAATTATTTTTAATGATTACAATAGTCTACATTACAGCGCGGATATGTGACCACTTTTTGGAATGATTACGAAGACTATGTAATGTGTTAAGAATTTAGTAGGAACGATTACTATAGCTGTTGTAAGGGATACCTTCATGTTTGTACTCCTTACAACAGATATAGTAATCATAACAAAAAGTGGTCACATATCCGAGCAGTAATATAGCAGACAATCGAATTTTCGAGTATTGCGAAGCTAAGAGCTTTAAAAAAATAAATTGTTAATAAACAATTGACTTTGTTGTTGTCTATTGTTCATTATATGTTAGTTTACATGAATTTACTTTTGTAAAATAATTTTGGAAAAATTACTAGCCAAATTCTCTATCCGCCAATTAGCAGACAATCGAATTTTTGAGTTTTCGAAGCTAAGAGCTTTAAAAAATTCAATTGTTAATAAACAATTGATTATGTTGTTGTTTATTGTTCATTATATGTTTATTAACAAGAAATTACTTTTGTAAAATAATTCTGTAAAAATTACTAGTCAAAATACTCCATCCGCCAATTAGCAGACAATCGAATTTTCAAGTTTTACGAAGCTAAGTGCTTTAAAAAATTTATTTGTTAATAAACAATTAATTTTTATGTTAAATTAAGTTCGTAGAATATTCGTATTCAACTCTATAGTGAAATAAATTATCCCAAGAAAGAGAGAATGAAGAATTGATCATTTCGTATTATTTAGTTGCGACGCCTATGGATTTGTCAAGCGTCTGGCGGTTGGCGGGTCGCTAGCTTCACGGCACTTTAGTAAGTTAGTAAATTAGTTAGTAAGTTAATTGGTAATTAAGTTAGTAAGTTAGTTTGTTAGTAAGTTAGTTAGTAACTATGTTAAGTAAGTTAGTTAATAACTTAGTTAAGTAAGATATTGAGTAATTAAGTTTGTCAATTAGTTAGCTAGTTAGTTAGTAAGTTAGTTATTAAGTAAGTTAGTTAGTATATAAGTTAGTCAGTAAGGTAGTTAGTGCGTTAGCAAGTTAGTAAATAAGTTAGTAAGTTGTTAGTAAGTTAATTAGTAATTAAGTTTAAGTTATTTAGAAAGTTTGTTACTAACTAACTTACTAACTAACTTACAAACTAACTTACTTACTAGTTAGTAAGTTGGTTAATAACTAAGTTGAGGAAGTTTGTTAGTAAGTTAATTAGTAATTAAGTTTAAGTTATTTAGAAAGTTTGTTACTAACTAACTTACTAACTAACTTACAAACTAACTTACTTACTAGTTAGTAAGTTGGTTAATAACTAAGTTTAGGAAGTTTGTTAGTAAGTTAATTATTAATTTAGTTTGTAAATTATTTAGCTAGTTAGTTAGTAAGTTATTAAGTTATTCAGTAAGTTAGTTTGTAAGTTAGTAAGTTAGCAAATTAGTAAGTTAGTCAGTAAGTAAGTTAGTGAGTTAGTAAGTTAATTAGTAATTAAGTTTGTTAGTAAGTTAATTGGTTATTAAGTTTGTAAGTTAATTAGAAAGTTAGTAAGTAAGTTAGTTAGAAAGTCAGTTAGTTGGCTCGTTAGTTAGTAAGTTAGTTACTAACTAACTATTGTTGCTGGTGAAGCTAAATTCTTATAATTTTGAAAAATCGTTGACTTAGTGTTTGATATTTGAACAGTAAAATTTTATTTATAGTAAAAAATAACACCAAATTGGATAATTTTAATCCTTTCTGTTATTAATTTAATCCTAGAGGGATTCAACTGTTGCAAATTATTTTAATCCATTCTGGTGTTATTTTAACAACTCACGCTTTACTGTACAAGTAAATATTTTGGAAATAATTTGAATTAATTGAATCAAATAAATTTTTCCAGTGTGATGAATTAATTAAAATTTGGTAATTAACGTGGTATCAATTACAAGCAATGACTTAGTAATTACAAGCAATTATAATTCCAAAAAAGAAACAAAGAGTAAACAAAAAGTTATGAACAGTAAATAAAAACGAGACAAATTTCTTCCCTCTCTCAAGAAAGTAAAGAAGTATTTTATGAAGGAAAAATTTCTTTCAGAGTGCTAAATTTTATTGTAATCTTTGATCTTTATTTTTCTGTTAAGCCCGTGATTCTTGGAGAACTAAAGCAAGGGATAGTTGGATTTTAGGATGAGGAGGAATTTAGCACTTGTGAATAAACGACTATCACTTTTCACTTCACGTTCTCGTTAAGAGCTATGGGGTAGAAAAATTGGGACGATCGACGCGAGTATGCGGCCAAGTGTAAGAAGGTACCAGAATGATATCACTGAAAATTGGCGGCGCGTTCTCTGTTTTCTCCCCCTCTAGAACACGCCTCCTTATAAATACGACATAGTGTGGTAACTGCCTTGTTCAAGGGGTTGGAAACGTTTGGCAACAGTCACCGTAAACCTTTCTCTCTTTTGACTTCACCCCCATTCGTATATATCAAATCCTATATAAAGCTACAATAAACCAATACCCAGTAAAAATTCGTCTTTTTCTACTACTCCTGGTTCGCAATAATCCATCATTCGACAAATTTAAACTAATTTTCGAATATTTTTCTTTTGAAGAGCATTTCCATATTCGATATATATCTACTTTTTGTTTTACACATTCTATATCTCACTTTTCAGTTCATATCCCACTTTTCATATTCAATATTTTTTCTTTTCTTTCCGCTTCGATTCATATATTCCGTTTTTAATTTCTTACTTTTTCTATCGGAGGAAAATATAACTTTTGTACTATTCACAAAAGTAAAATTTAAATTTTTGAATATATTTGTGTTGATTTCACTATTTCTGGTTGGACAAATTTTACTACTTTTTTATTAAAACTAACAACAATTCTAATTTCTAACTTACGTTTTAAAATAAAATTAGCAATTTTAAAAATATAATAGAATTTAAAAACTTTTCAATAAAAATAAAATATGAATTGGAATATAGTTTTAACACTATTATAACTATAATAATCATATATTCTGAGACAGAGGATTTAAGGAATAGTCAGGGATTTTTATTAAAAGTAGTAGAAACCATTAAATTTTTAGAATTCATAAGAAAATTCTGAATTTTTGTCTTTTTTGTTTGCCTCATAAGCTATGAAATTACCATGAATTCTAATACAATACTTTCATTTTTTTTATTTCTGACAATAATTTCTTTTTAAATAACTTCATTCTTCAAAACTATATCATAAAATTATTATTACTTACAAATTATTTCATGAATAATTTCACTTAAATATTTCAACATTCATTGAATTGTTATAAAAAAGTTGCGTTTAGAATATTCACAAATAGATCAACTTCAAAAGGTTTTAATTTAAAATTTTATAAAATTTCAATTTTTAATGAATTTACAATTAGAACAGAAAACTTACATTTATGAAAAATTTTAGTAATTCAAATTCTTCTGAAATTAGTTAGTTTTTACTATATATTTAATTAATTATTAAAAATAACGGATTTATAGAATAATTTTAGTTTAATTAAATTTTTTCGCAAAAATTGAATTATGTTCAAAAATCTATTAAATTCTCGTCAAAATGTCAATTATCTTTATAAATAATAAAATTCTTCTATGAAATTCAATTATTTTCAAAAATTTTAATAAAATTCTTGGCAAAATTTCAATTATTTTCAAAAAATTTCCTCAATTCGATAGTTTTTATTATCTACTATTTGAATAAAATTTTCCAAATGAATTCAATTATTTAAAAAAAAATAATTAATTTAATTATTTTTTTATAAATAATAAAACTCATTAAAGAATTTTAATGACTTTTAATACAATTTTAATCGAATTCCTCGAAAAATGTAATTATTCTTAAAAATGTTATTAAAATTTTTTAAAAAAATTCAATTATATTAAAAAATTTGTTTATAAAATTATTTATGAGAATTAAATTTTAAGAAACATTCAATTATTCAATAAATTATTAATTTTTGTATTTAAATAATTAAATTTTAGTAGAATTTTCAAATAAAAATTGATTTGAAAGTGAATTTTAGTTGAAATTTTAGATAATAATTGAATATTAAAAGCATAATAGCGCGAAGTTTTAGAAATAGTTGAATTTTTAAAAGATTAAATTGATAATTGAAAATGAATTTTTTTTAAAATTATTTGAAGTTTCTATTTTCTAATTATTTAATTGAGGAATATCCGAATAATCGAAATTTTGTAAAATTGAATTGTAAACAAATGGATTTGAAAATTCTCAAAGAACTGATTCAAAAATTATTATGAATAATTGATTTAGAGGAGAATTTTAGTTAAAAATTCTAAAAAATAGTAATTGAATTAGAATGATAAAAATAATTTTGAACTAGTTACAGTATCAATATTCTTATAAGTTGTTGAATTTTAAAAAGATTTGAATTTAAAAATTTAAAAATTCTTAATTGCTATGAAAAAATAATAATAATTAAATATTTATTTAAAAACAAAGTTTTGAAGTTTTCGAATAATTTTACAATTAAAAAATTCTTAAGTTAATGTATAGAATATTTTTTTGAGTACAATTTTTTTCCTTTCTTTCTAAAAATTCAAAAATTGTTAATTTCATTTCAATTAAAATTTGTAATTGACAAATTGGATTTATGAAAATTTATAATTAACAAATAGGATTTATGAAAATGTTTTTCCTTCAGTTTTAAAAAAAACTTTGAATTTTATTAAAACAATTGTAATTAAGAAATAGAAATGATGCAAATTATTTCCTTATAAAAATTGAGAATTTTCTATAAAAATATTAAAAAACGGGAATATGTAATATTTTTTCTCCTAAATGAAAAGAATGAGTTTGTGGACAATATTGTTATTGAGAAATAAAAAATTATGCATAAAATAGGTATATTTTCTATTTCTTATTCATAATTTTTTAACAATTAACAATTTTCTAATGTTTTTTATAAATAAAAAAGTGAAAAGTTTACATAATTTAGATTAGTCAAACTATAGTTAATTAACTATCTGAAAATGGAAGGCGACTGAAAAAAATAAGCAAAATTTCCAAAAAATTTATATTTTATATTGTAAATAATAATTAAAAAGTTACTTTAGTAGGAAAAGTGAATTTTAGTCAGACAAAACTATTTTGATCTTTTGCATTTGTTAATAAGAAATTGGAAGCATACATGAAGTACATAGCTTTTGAGTAATTAGAAAAATTAGTAGACAAGATATTTTTACGTCAAACTTACAGATTAAATTCAATATAATTTAAAGAATTTTCCGAAAATGAATTTTTTTTTTCTTGTAAATTTTACACTTTTTGTTTTCTATTTTTGCTTTATACTTTTTGTATAAAGCAAAAATAAGAAACAAAAAGTGTAAAATTTACAATTTCTGCAATTTCAAAATTGTTTACAGTTAGCATTTAGTATCCTACTTAGCCTTCCCAACCTTGTATTCCACGTTCGATTTAATTCGAGCGTCCCCTCCCTCGAATTGAGTACATTTCTCCTTCTTGGCTGTCATGATTGCAGCTTCTAAAATTTAGAGTGGAACAGTCGAGACAAGGGTAGAAAAAACGGCGTGTCCCATTACGTCCCACTCCATAGTTAAAATCGCCCTGCTCAGGAAGACAAAAGCTGAGCATTAGGTGAGCACTCCTGCGGAATATCAATGTTAAGCTTTCGAAAGCGCTTTTTAAGTCGCTTTCTTGGCTCCCAACCACTTCTTCTCTCTTTCTCTTTTGCCCCAGACTAAGGATATTCCACTCTTACTTTGAGGTAACATGCAAATATGACCCTTTATACGTTTATATATACATATATATATGTAAAAACACCATTTTGCGAATTCACATCACCAAAAACCGCACGCTCTTTCGTACAAAAGCCACATTCGACGGGATTAAAAGAAAAGTTGCTTTAAACAATGCTCTGAGATTTTTTACCTCTTTTGCAAAACTCCAACCATCTTAGATTTTTTCTTTCTTTGAAAATTTTATCAGAAAAGTCGGATTTTTTTTCATCTGGATGAATTTTTAAATTTGATAGATTTGTTATAATAGATGTAAAAGTTTTTTGGATTTTTTAATATATAGTATATGATGTTTTTTGTGTTTGGTTTAAAATATAATCCACTTATTTATTCCTCCTTTTTATAAATACATTACCTTTCGCCCGACTACGTTGGATAGATTTGGATGAAAACTAGTTAATTAGTAGTTCTAAAGAATATCAAAGTTCCTAAATTCTGAATTGCTAAGAAAATTTATTTAACAATAATACTTTTGTCAAAATAATTTTATTCATAAGAATTTACCCCGTAGAATATTATTATTTTCATAATATTTTTTACATTTATGTTTGCAGGCCTAATTACAGAACCCTAGATTTAAATGCGAGTGCTACCCAAAAATTTTCTTGACAACTATTCAATCCACCTTAAATAGAAAATTATCCTGTCAACATATCTAAACTACAAAAGAGGGTTACCGTTATATTTATTATATGAATACAATAAAAATCGACAGCAATTCGCTTTTTATTGAATTTTATTGTTTCGCTATTGTATGCAATAAGACAGTGATTATGTGGAAGGTAATCAAAAATAAATAATTTCGTTCTCATTCAATTTAATTAATTTATATTTGTGACAATGCATTTCAAAAGTATCCTTTCTTAATTATTACACAAAAGATTCAATTAGAATTTAGAATTGCTTGTTACAACACCAAAATCTATGCAGTCTATTTCTATCATTTGAACAAATCGGTTGTTAAGGATGAAAGTTAGTAGCATATATTTGGTTACGTTTATTTTTTTGAGAGAAATTCAAGATACCTCACCAACAAATGCTTACTTAGATGGACTGCTAAAGTATTTAAAAGAAGAATCAAAAATACGTAAGGTTATATACATTGTTGACGATATACAAAATATTACGGATCCAATACTACAATCAACCATAACGAATGTCAATTCGCATTTTCCATCTGAAATCTTTAGTTACAATGAAATGAAAAATGTCTCAAACCAGTTAACGAAGTCAATGAAACCTTACAAAACACTATTTGTTTACGAATTGTCAAAATTGGACGTTGATTTCTCTTTTCTAAATAAATACTATTATTATTATAAATTGGCTTATCCATTAAAAATTCCACTTTCTACATTAATTCTAAATTCTGCATCTTCAAATTATACGATTATTGAAAGTATTTTATCTAAAGCCTGGAAATTGAGATATTTGGATTTTACTGTTTTGACATACAGTAATGAACAACCGCATAAAATAATCAAATCAAGTTCCTTAATATCACCATTTCTGAGTCATCTAAATCTTTTTTATCAAAATTATTCCCACGAATTGCTATCAGCTAAAAGTGAATGGTTTCCAAATAAATTGAAGAATCTCAATGGATATAGATTAGAAGTAGACTGTAAATCTGTTTATGATTCATCTGAAATTGAATACAACAGTTCAATGAAATTACTAGACATTCTTGAAAAGGCAATGAATTTTAAATCAAATGTGTCACAATTTATAGATATTGCAAGCAAGACATATATTAAAGCAGACCTGAAAGTACAAAATTATATGTTGATTAATGGTTTAGTTAAAAAATCTGATTTGACGTTAAGTTTGCAAGAAAAATTTCATCCATACTTTCATTTTCGTCAGAATACATTAGTTCTGAATATTGTTAAAACAAATGTTGTTATTCCAAAAGGACTAGAATGTAACGAAGGCATTGAAGTTTCACAACAATTTTGGTACATGATCATAGCAACGATTTGTATGATTAGCTTAATACGACTCGCAGTATTTTTATTAAAATTCAAGAAAAGATCTTGGCAAACGTTAAGCATCTTTCAAATTATAATCGGAATGGGAACATCCGAGGAACCACTTACTTTATCAGAAAGAACAATTTTCGGCTCACTGTTAATTACATGCATTGTCTACACAAGTTATTTTTACTCCGTCATTCTTGACGTCAGCTTACATTCAACTCCTGAAATTTCAACTCTTGCAGAACTTATGAAAACGAATATATCATCTGCAAGTACAGTTGACTTTAAGAAACTAAGTACTTATTTTTTACTGGACACATCACTATTAGATGCTAGTAACTGGATAGCAAAAGGTATGAAATTTGCATCTGGAGAAGAAGAAACGTGTCTAAAACAATTGGCTAATTACCAGAATATTTGCTGTGTTATAAACGACGCTACATATCATGTTACGAAATATGAAGCTAAATACGGTAAACTAAATGGAAAAATATTGCAGGAGACTATTGGAAGTGGATACAGTACATTCACATCACATCAATTTTCACCCTACATCGATCGCTTCAAGAAAATAATTCTAAAAGCATCGGAGTTTGGATTTCTTAAAGATTTCTATAAAAATATTCCACATATATTGAGTGAGATACCAAAACCAGAAGAAATTACTAAGGATAAACTGTTACCCATATTGCTTTCAGTACTAGTCATTGGATACTCTCTTTCCATCATTGTTTTTCTTCTTGAAGTAATAACAGCGAAAATTAAAAGCAGATATTCAAGAAAGAAGCCTCTTTATCGATTTGTAAATTAAAAAGATAAAACAGAACTTTTCTGATGCAAAAAGATCTTCAAATAGGTAAGACAATTTGAATTTTTAGTATTCTTATCAATGTGTAAAGAAAAAAATATTTAATGATATTTCTCATCTTAGATTCTCGTCGTAGAAGAACATGGGAACTGTAGCAGTTGTCAGTAAAATATTATCAACAATTTGATTAAAACTTTCCAAAAGCAAACAAATACTGAAGAAACTAAGACTTCAACTCCCTATTTCATAAAGATATACAATTCTATTGTATTTATTAATTTCCAAAATGTGGTAAGATATTTTTTCCAAACCGACATTTTTTCTTGTAATTCCTGATGAGCTGTGTTAAACAACGAAAATGCATTTGAGAAATATTTAAGTAAATTAACACTAAAATATGTTTATTTATATCCACACGAATTACCAAACTTAATTAAAATTATTAACTCTAATTAATTAGATTAGAAATTGAATTAGAAATATTAATATAAATATTAATTTAAAAAATAACTTTAACTTTACATAATTACTAAACAAATTATACTATTGAGGTAAACTTCACTCGTATAGGTTCAGCTCAAGTGATAACCAAGTAAATTAACAAGTAAATAAATAACCTGAATAAGTTTACAGAATCGATCCCCTGTGTTATTTAAAAAATTTTTAATAAAACTCTACCCAAACATTTAATTATTTTCATAAAATAATAAAAATTTCACAAAAATTCAATTATTTACAAATTTTTTATATATTGCTTCGCAATATAATTCAATTATTTTAATATTTTTCTAAATAATAAAATTTTTACAGGGATTCAATTATTTTTCTAAATATTAAAATTATTTTTAGGAATTCAATTATTTTCATAAATAGTAAAACTCATCGCAGATTTCCAATTACTTTTAAAAAAATTTTAATCAAATTCCTCGATAAATGTAACTGCTATTAAAAATTTCATTAAAATTCGTCAAACGAATTCGTTTATTTAAAAATTTGTTGACAAAATTCTTTATGAGAATTCAATTTTGAGAAACATTTAAATCTTGAATAAATTACTTTTTTTTATTTAAATAATTGAATTCTAGTAGAATTTTCTAATAAAAATTGATTTAAAAATGGATTTCAGTTAAAAACAAATGAATTTGAATTTTCTCAAAAAACTATTTTAAAAAATATTAAAAATAATGTATTTATAGAAAAATTTTAGTTAACACTAAAAAAATTTAATTTTTGAGAAGTTACAAATTATTGCAGAAATTCAATTATTTTCAAGAGTAATAATATTCTTTTCAAAAATTAAATATTGTTCAAAAGTAATAAAATTCTTCTTAGGAATTCAAATATTTAAAATTATATTGATATAAAATATTTCAATATAATGACTTGCTTTTTTTGTTTAAAATTATACACGGCATCGTGAACTGTCCTAGAATTCTATCTCAGGTTAATTTCTACACTCCAGTTAGAGTCTTAAGAGGCTATAATTTGTTTTATATTAAAAAAACATAGAACTTATTATGGAAAGAATTCTATTATTACTAGACTCTGTAGGGAAGCGAATCTTTGTCCTAGTAGCCTTGACGTTTTTGATATAAAAATAGAGAGATTTGTCGCCGCATTACGAGCAATTGTCTTAAATGAAAATTTATAATTACAATTTTCTGTACTGGCCGATGTTTAATTTATAGAATCTAGATATTACTCATATGTATCATATGTATTATATTATGTAAAGGGTACTTTTCACCCGTTTATCTACCAAATAAATAAATAAAATTCTTTTTGAGAATTGAATTTTAAGAAACATTCAAATATTCAATAAATTATTTTTTTGTATTTAAATTTTTAATAATTAAATTCTAGTAGATTTCTAATAAAAATTAATTTGAAAATAAATTTCAGTTAAAATTTTAGATAATAATTGAATATTAGAAGCAATATAGCCTGAATTTTTAAAAATTATAGAATTTTGAAATTAATTTTTTTGAAAAAATGTAATTGAATTTTTTTATATTACTTGAAGCTGTTATTTTCTCATATAATTATATTTAATTGGGGAATTTACGAATAATTGAAATTTGTAAAATTGAATATTGTAAATAAATGGATTTTGAAAATTGTCGAAGAATTCTTTCTAATTAAAAATCACTAAAATTTAGTAGAATTCATGTAAAAATTCTATAGAATCATTCTAGTGAAATTCTGTAGAATATTCATTAGAATTCATATAGAATTGTAGAATGATTCCAGTAAAATTCTATAAAACTTTTTCAGTTGGGTATCTAAATTTAAAAATAAAATTTCAAATTATAATAAATTTTAAAAATTAAGAAGAAAACAAACTTTTATTATCAATTAAAGAAAATAGAAAAGACAAAGAAATAAATTGCATTTTAATGGAAAGAATACAATGTTTTAAATGAAAACATTATTTCTACTTTGGTCCTTTCGATTGACAATTGGAACATCAAACATATTTTCTCGTTTAGAGGGACAGGGTGAGATTTATATCTCGTCGAGAGAGAAAAAAAAATGCTGCGATATTGAAGGTTCAGTGTGTTCGAAAGCTGTGTTCGAGAGCAAAGAAATCGTAATTCTTTCTACGATGTAGGGAAAAAAAAATAAAATAAAAAGGTTTACTTTTTTCTCTCGTTCTTTTTTTTTCATTGAGGGTTGAATTTTTAAAGGTGAGCTTTTCTAAAAGACTGTTTCTCTCATCAAAATTACTTGATTCTTGTTATTGTTGTCTTATGATGTTAAATTTGTTATTCCCACTTGCATTCGCAGTAATTATATTGACATCCGTTACGCACCGACACCTTCCTCCTTTTGTCCCTCGGGACTTTGTTATTCCCCCTCGAGACTCATCTCCAGTCTAATTCAACTGACTCTCATCTGCGTTTGTGAGCTTCTCAAAACGAATAAGCACGAGAATCAGTATTCATGAACTGTGACATCCGATGAAACTAAATTTTGCAACCTTTTTTTATTTTCTTTTAAAAGACGAAAAGTTTCTTTCATTTAAAGTATAACATTGTCTAATATTTAGTATAATATCAACAATTTAAATTAAATTAAATAAAAAATTTTGTAGTAAAAGCCACTTTACAAAAAAAAGCTGAGTCCATAAAAATAACATTTTTTCAATGTCTAATACACAGTGTTGGCATTTTTAAATCGTATTTTTCAATCTTCAAAATTTAATACAGTGAACTATGAGAGACAGATTGGCACAGGAATTTCATTTAAGGTAAGAAGTTATCTAAAATTAAAGGCGAAAAACAACGTGTACCATAAATTCCACACATAGTCTCTTATGCAGGGTTTTCGTTGAACCTCTTCTCCGTTAAGACATTAAAGATGCAACATAACCCCTAATATATCATCCGGTTTGCTTCTATAAACTCTAGAGTGGTACATTTTTAAGTGAAGACGAAACGATACATATGGGAAATTTCAGCACCCCTCAACAATTCCGAACTGAAACTCAATTTTAAAACTGAGATCAACTTCTAAAAATAATATTGAGAATATTACATATTAATATTTAATATTAATATTTATAACAACATTAAAAATTATTAATATAATATCAATATCACAATAAATCGTGAGGTATTAAAAAGTGTTGCAGATTAAATTAACACCAAAAAAGAAAATAATCAATTTTGGTGTTATTTTTTACAATGAATGAAATTTTAGATCATTAAATTTTGTTATAACTATAAAACATAAAGATATCGATAACTCCGAGTCTTCGACTCGGAGTGATCGATTTCTTCATGTTTTATAATAATTAAAGATGATCAAGTAATAAAATCATTATTTTATATCATAAGAATATTATACTTCTTCAGTATTATTTTCATTACTTCAATTCAATCATTATTTTAAAAAATTTTTAACTACAATTTTACTTTATATCAAAAGTATTTTTAATAATTTTCGAAAAAGTTCTTTGGTTATTTTCAAATCCATTTGTTTACAATATTCAATTTCACAAAATTTCAATTAATCCTAAATTCTTTAATTAAATGCATATTAGAAAATAAAAACTTCAAATAATATAAAAGAAAATTAAATTAAACTTTTTCAAAAAAATTAATTTCAAAATTCAAGCTATATTGCTTTTAATATTCAATTATAATCTAAAATTTTAACTGAAATTCATTTTTATGAAATGAAAATCAATTTTTATTAGAAAATTCCACAAGAATTTCATTATTTAAATGCAAAAGTAAATAATTTATTGAATAATTGAATGTTTCTCATAATTCAATTCTCATAAAGAATTTTATTAACAAACTTTTAAATAATTAAATTATTTTGTCGAATTTTATTAAAACTTGCATGAACATAATTACTTTTTTTAAGGAATTCAATTATAATTGTATGAAAAATAATTTATACGCTGCAATGAGTTTTATTATTAGTAAAAATAATTGAATCCTTAAGAAGAATTTTATTAATCTTGAAAATAATTGAACTTCTGCAATAATTTGTAACTTCTCTAAAAATAAATTTTTTTCTAGGGTTTTTAAACTAAAATTCTTCAATAAATCCAGTATTTTTAATAATTTTTAAAAAAGTTCTTTGAGAATTTTCAAATTCATTCGTTTACAATTCAGTTTTACAAAATTTCAATTATTCGGAAATTCTGCAATTAAATATATATTGAAAAATAAAAACTTGAAATAATTTCAATAAAAATCCTGTTAAACTTTTAAAAAGAATTAGTTCTACAGAATTGTTTGTCAAATATATAAAAAATTAAGAATTTCAATGATTTTAATGTGAAACTCTTTCAAAATTTAATTATTTCTAAATATCCTCGTTATAATGCTTTTAATATTTAATTATAATCTAAAATTTTAACTGAAATTCATTTTTATGAAATGAAAATAAATTTTTATTAGAAAATTCCACAAGAATTTAATTATTTAAATGTAAAAGTAAATAATTTATTGAATAATTGAATGTTTCTCAAAATATTCAATTCTCATAAAGAATTTTATTAAAAATTTTTAAATAATTAAATTATTTTGTCTAATTTTATTAAAACTTGCATGAACATAATTACTTTTTTTAAGGAATTCAATTATAATTGTATGAAAAATAATTAATACGCTGCGATGAGTTTTATTATTAGTAAAAATAATTGAATCCTTAAGAAGAATTTTATTACTCTTGAAAATAATTGAATTTCTGCAGTAATTTGTAACTTCTCTAAAATTAAATTTTTTTCAAGGGTTTTTAACTAAAATTCTTCAATAAATCCAGTATTTTTAATAATTTTTAAAAAAGTTCTTTGAGAATTTTCAAATTCAATTTTACAAAATTTCAATTATTTGGAAATTCTGCAATTTATTTATTTTTTTATTTATTCATTCATTTACGGGCATTGAGTCCCATTCGCAATTAAATATATATTGAAAAATAAAAAATTGAAATAATTTTAATAAAAATACTGTTAAACTTTTGAAAAGAATTAATTCTACAGAATTGTTTGTCAAAAATATGAAAAAATTAAGAATTTCAATGATTTTAATGTGAAACTCTTTCAAAATTTAATTATTTCTAAAAAATTCTCGTTATAATGCTTTTAATATTTAATTATAATCTAAAATTTTAACTGAAATTCATTTTTATGAAATGAAAATCAATTTTTATTAGTAATTTCTACGAGAATTCAATTATTTAAATACAAAAATAAATAATTTATTAATTTCATGCTTCTTGATATTAAATTCTCATAAAAAATGTTATCAACAATTTTTTTAAATTCTTATATTCTTTGGACGAATTTTAATAAAATTTTTAAGAATAATTACATTTTTCGAGGAATTCGATTAAAATTGCATTAAAAATAATTAAAATTATGCAATGAGTTTTATTATTTATGAAAGTAATTGAATTCCTAAAAGAATTTGATTATTTATAAAAATAATTGAATCCCTGTAAAAAAGTTATTATTTATGAAAATAATTGAATTATTGCGAAGAAATTTATAAAAAAATTTGAAAATAATTGAATTCCTGTAAAGAATTTTATTATTTATGAAAATAATTGAATGTTTGCGTAGAATTTTATTCAAATTTTTTTTTAATAATGGAATTCTTTTGGAAAATTTTATTGAAATACATAGCCTAGATATTGAAATTTTTGACAAGAATTTTTTTAAATTTTTGAACACAATTGAATTTAGTAAATATGTTACTAAGTCAGTTGTCGCTGAATCTGAATTTGAAGTCAAATTTAAATATTCAAAATGGCGGATACAAAATGTCGACTACAAAAATTTTAAAAAATGCCAGATTCGCTTGAAACTTGTTACTCGGGGGTTTTTGGGGTCACTGATTACGAATATAATGTCAGATTTTAAAAATTCAAAATGTAGGTTCCAATATGGCGGATAGTTTCAAGATTGATGCGGTTTCGTCGAAACTTATTTCTCGGGGGTTTTTAGAGTCGTTGAATTTGAATTTGATGTCCGTTTTTAAAAATTCAAAATGGCGGATCCAATATGGCGACCAAATTTTTTTAATCTTGCCGGATTTGTCTAAAATGTTTACTTGGGAGTTTTTGGCCCACAAGTGATTTTTAACTAGACTGCGAAGGTGTTAATTATTATGAATGGAACTTTCCACATCATTGAATATTTATATATTTAATTAGTTCAAAAAAAAATGTTTTTCTTTATGATTGACTGTCTCTATAGAATTTATGAATTGTTTTTGAAATATATTTTGTAGCGCCTCTCTCGTATGGCGTATAATAATTTATGAAAACGATTAATAAGCTCACATATCCGTATGGGTGCGATATATATAATAAATTGTGTCGCAAGCAGTGTACCGCGCTCACGCGACCCTTTTTCGACGTGCGAAGAGATCGCATTAATTCTCCTTCGTTCCAGAAGGGTAATTAGGCCGAGGGATTCTGTGAAGGGTAATGAGAAAGTTTCTTAACGTCAGAGAGAGGCGAAGAGTGAATTAACTCAAGTTCTCGATGGTCCTAATAGGCTCGTTACTTGTTGTTAAGGTGTAACAAGAATGCGAGCAAGCGTAATCGCACAAGTTGAGGGGTTAGACGAACTTGAAAAGGAAAGGAATTGCGAGGAGGAGTTGGAGGGGTGGGAGGGTTAAAACGATGAAAGGATAGAACCAAATTTCAATTGGATTCAACGACATTTAATTCCCCCTGAGTAAACCAAATTGCAATTCAGATTGACTTCAATTAGTTTCTTCCATTTGAATAGTCGTCTCTATCACATTTTACGTCTCAGCGATTAAAAATACAAAGTTTTTCTAAAAAACACACCTAGTTTTCTTCTTTTGATAATCTTAATTCAAGAATTGTTTTCTATTTTAATTCCATGTTCTCAAGAATTGTCAGCAAAAAAAAAAAAAAAAAAAAAAAATACGAATCGAGAGAGGAAAATGTGTTTTTTAAAATTAAACTTCTCTCACTCGAGTGTGTGAAATGAAAAGAGAGAAAAAAAAATTTGCAAAGACAAAAAAAAAGTGTAGATGAGAAAATGAAAAAAATGAGATGTGCTCATATACACACAACTAGGATAACGGCGTTGGTCTAGAACAATAAATAAGCGGTGGGGTAGCATTCAAGAGCAAGATAACTTACGCTCCACTCGTTTCCTGGGTGGTGGCCGCGTGTGTATACCAAACGCTACATATATACGAATGAAGCATAAATTCAGCAACCGCACACTTCTCGTGAGCGCGTGGAAACTTAACATTTAGTAGGGGCGCGAAAACCAGGCGAGGGAGACGAACAAGAAAAAAAGGAAGAGGAGAGAGACAAAGGAGAAAAAAAATTTTTTAGACTCTCAGAATCGGCTTTGTAGAAGAGGGGGGAAGGGAGGTTGTGAAAAATGAAATGAAGCCAATTTTCGCAAACTCTACTTGGTTAACGATCCACTTCTCTTTTCAACCTCTCTACTATCTGCACGCGGTGCCCTATTTCAACTTTTGAAAACAAGAAACTCGTACTTAGATTTCGGTTAAGGGTTGGTTTGGCGAGAAATCTATTGTGTCAGCTATTTGCGTTTTGCCCCGCAACAGCGATTTCAATGCTGCCTCGAGAATATCTCTCTATTTCCATTTCGGAGGCTTGATTAGCAATTTAAACTTTTTCATTAAAAGAACCAATTAGCGAACAATTGTTTTTTGAAAAATTGGAATAACGTTCATTTACATGAAAAGCTGGGATTGTTAAGTTATTACGAATGCATATATTTTAAAAAGTATTTTTAAAAGTATTTTTAAAAGTTTTCCGACTTAGGAAGAAAAGAAGAATTATTTTAATATTACATCAATTTCATCATCACAACATTAATTTTTTTAATAATTTAAGGCAAAAAAGTCTGACTATGTTATTTACTACTTGTATTATGCTCAGAAAGGATTCTTGGCATTTTTGTCTGACAAAAACTGCCCTACTCTACTAGAGAGTGAATGAAAATATTTTCTGAGACAGTTCCCGTGTAGAAATTGCCATGTTATGGCCTACACAATGATCATAAGATCTGGCCCCTATTTGGGCCATGGTTAAATTTCTACACGGGTTTTGTATGACTATAAATATTTTGTACTACTGTATTTCACGATAATCACATAAATGTCAATGATGTACATTTCACTAAAAGTGACATTTACTTCTGCTTCCAATATTACTGCCTTTCTGGAAAATTACATAAATTTTGATGTTTGTCTGACTAAAACCAAAGTTTACTACTGATATTCTAATTAATAATTTTTAAATGATTTGTCTGGTGAAAAATGTCTTTTACTACTACTATTAATTTTTCTTATTTTTATTTAAGTTACATAAGTTTAACGGTCTGTCTGATCAAAACTGTCTCTTTCCACTGCTTCCAATATCACTGTCTTTCACTCCCTAAATCTAAATTAGTAAAATTTTTTACTAATTTGAATTAATGACTGACTTTTTGCTTTTGAATTAGTAAATTTTACTAAAAAATAGTAATTTCTACTAATTTATTAGTAAATTTTACTAAAAAATAGTAATTTCTACTAACTTATTAGTGAATTTTACTAAAAAATAGTAATTTCTACTAATTTATTAGTAAAATTTACTAATTCAAAAGCAAAAAGTCAGTCACTAATTCAAATTAGTAAACATTTTATAATGACTAATTCAAATTTAGAGAGCAGGACAATTAAATTAATTTTAAGGTTTGTCTGACTAAAACTGCAATGAACTACTGCTATTCGAATTCATGAAGTTACCACCTGAAAATTTTCATTACCAAATTTTATTTAAAAAAAACTTTTAAAATAAAATGTAAATATTGCTTTTAATAGAGAATTTCTCAAACTTTAAGATAGTTAACAGCTTTTAAAAAAAATTATTTCTTGTTTTAATTCGCATTTAAAAACTTTGAGTGTTAATTTCTCAAAGTATGTCATCTTCAATTTTGTTCAAAGTTGTCCTTAAAGAAATATTAGATTCTCCAGTTTTTACCATCCAATGATTATTTTGGGTTTTTTAGTGGATTCAGAGAAAAAAACCACTGCCAAGTTGTATACTTATTTTTTTATTTTCTTTCTGTTCATTTTCCATGAACACACTTTGCTTCCTCGTAGAGTTAATAATAATAATTGAAATATAAAAGTAACTTATGATAAATAGGTTAAAAAACGATGAAAAACCTTTTTCCAAGAAATGTAATTTTTTGTACTCTATAAGATGGTTATAATAGTTTAATTGTTACAGAAAAGTTTTTAAACAAAAAAGTAAAAAATGATTTTTTCCACAATTTTTGGTTTTTAAAATAGCAATAATAATTCACATATGTATACACGGACATTATTCAAAAACACGTTTTTTGAACTTCTGAGGTTAAATTTCATCGAAATATGTCAAAAAATCACAATCGAAAATTTTGACAATACAATGCTTCATCTATGAGCAAGCAAAATAAAATATAAATATTTTTTTACTGAATTTAGCATAGAAAACGTAACCTTCTTAAATTTCACGCTATACAAATTATTTGTTTTTTTAATAAAAATTTTTTTTTGAATAAAATAAAAAGTGTGTTTTTCAATATTTCATTCAATTTCAAATAATATTATTTTAAATCGTATCTAAAACTTATCTAAGTAACTAAATATCTGAAATAATTGAAATCTTAAGGAGGTTGTTTACAGGTATGCAGACCTTCAGAAAAAATATTGAATTGACATCAAAGAATTTTTTAATATTAATGTTATTCATCATCTTCTGAAAGAAAAAATATCAATTTTCAAGAAAAAAATTTGAAACTTACAAAAATTGTTTATTTAGTCATTTTACTTATGAACAAAGTTTTCTTCATATTAAAAGGTTTAACTTTTTCAAAACTGATTTGATTTAAGTCAATGATGGTTTATTTTCTTCAGAAAATGGTTCTCTATAACTTGAATTAAAATTTCATAATCAAAATATATTACACAAAACCTATATTATTATTGAATTTAAAACGTTAAATAATTATTAAATGAATTTAAACTACTAATTAATAAATACTTACTCAAGTTCCGAAGTTCACAAATATACAATAATTAGATAGGTAATTGGAAAAATTAATAATTTATTTATAAGGTTAAGTAACAATTTTTTTAAACATATGAGTGATCGAGAAAAAGAAAAAAACTATAATATACATAAAATATAAATTTAATTTAATGAAGAGATGGAATCACGAATAATTGTTCTGTATCATCTTTCGTTATTAATTTTAATTATTGAAATAATTGATATTGTAATTATATTGTAATCTTTGTAATAATTTCAGTTTTTTTTTAATTTAACTTTTAATTGTAAAAATTGTAATAATATTGTTATAATATTGTTATTATTAATTGTTCAATTATATTTGTTATTAAAATATTACATAAATAAATCATTACTGTTTTTAAAAATGTTGTAGTTATTATATTAAATATTTGAAAATTTATAAACATTTGTTATTCTGTGTCAATTTATTAAAAATTTTTTTTTTCTTTTATATAAACTTTATGAGCAAACAAAATTTGAATAAACAGTTTTTATAAAAATGTTAATTATGTTTTATAATCTAAAAATCAGGTTACTAATATTATTTTAATTTTAGGTACAGTGAAAAACTTACTTTTCTTAACAATTTAAAAAATTGTTACTTTTAGACTGCGTTTATATTTTGCAGTAAAATTTTTAAATGGTAGAATTAATTTGTTATTAATTCTATTATTAATATAATTATATATAAAAAAAGATGCATAACAATTTAAATAATAAAGATTATATTTTTGCTTAATAACTTTGACAAAGTGATCTATTTAACAGAATTAAGAAGAAACAAATAATTTCGATTCTGCTACATGAAATTCAAAAGGGTTATGTTTCCTATACCAAATTCGGTAAAAAAACGAATTTATATTTTTGTTCTCTGTATCCACTAAAAGACTTAAAATAATCTTTGAATGGTAAAAACTAGAGAATCTAATCTTTTGAGACAATTTTCAACAAAATTGAAGATGACATACTTTGAGGAATTAACACTCAAAGTTGTTAAATGCGAATTAAAACCAAGAAATATTTTTTAGAAAAAAGCATTTTATCATTTAAAAATTAAAAGATTAAGAAATTCTCTATTAAAAGCATTATTAACATTTTATAAATAAAGTTTTTTAAATAAAATGAATTATATATGAAAAGTGCTCAACCCGCGATAGTCATTTATTGCAAGAGGTACTGTTTAAAATGTCCTCAAATATATGAAAATATAAATTACACTAAATAGAATAAATAAAAATATTAAAAGACAAAATGAAAAATATGAAATGAAACAAATTTTTATTAAAATAAACCCCCTTTTCCAGAATTTCTTTTCAATATATAGAAAATACCTAAAGAAATTCTTATTTTCTCACCTCATTCTCTTTTCTTTTCTGATGAAGAAAGAAATAGTTTCTCTAAAAAAGTCCTATCTTGAGAAATTGTTTTTCCCTAGCCATTCTATATATATACCTATTACAGCAATATCGAGTTTGAAGTTTTTGTTATTCCACTTCTTCAATTTCCGTAGGTTGAAAAAAATTCTTCTATTTACTTAGTACTGTATAAACCAACTCTAATCCTCTAAAGCTTTATGATTGAGTCACTGAACTCGGTTTTCATATATATAGCTATAGGTGAAGCTTAATTTTCAATTATCGGAGAAATAATTCGGCTGATCGTCAGAACGCGCAATTGGGTCGAATCAGATTCAGAATTTCTATCAGAATCTACACGTTCTTCATTTTTCCAAGGAGCAAAGAATTTTTTTTCCTTCTTTGCAAAAAAAAAGAGAACCCCGTTTCATTTACAAACCAATGGTGTGAATTTTTTTCCTCAATATGAGAAATACAAGTGAGATGACTAAATTGTAAAAAAGTGGATAAGAGGAAGAAAGGGAGAGAAGAGAAGAAGGCAAAAAAGTAAAATGAGTCCCTTTATGAGTGTGAATTTGAGTTTCTTTCACGAACAACTTGTGTGTGGTATATAAGGTCGCAATCTCCCTTCTGCAGTTACATAAAGGGACTTGAAGACTCCATGTTAGAGGAGAGGAAGGTTGCTAATACCCAGAAAATCTGTTCCCTCATGCCATATTCCAACTTCTCTTCAAGGAATGAGAGGGGAAAGAGGGCTGTTTGCATGCGTGGTTTTGCTCTGGAAATTTGCAAATTGTAACATCTGCTCTGTAACATGCCAGCTGAAATATTACACCCAGCCTTCGACAACAAGTTTGATCTGACTTCACCCCTCTCCCCCACACTCACAATATTTCTAAAATCATTCCGCCAAATTAGCTTTCAAAATAATTTTCCCCTCTCGACAATTTTTTTTCACAATTATTGCCTTATTTTTTCCTTATCTTTTTTTCTCAACACTTGCAAAACTTTTTTAAGACCTGCAGTTTAAATGGTTATTCTGTAGCAAAAAGCGAATTTTTTCAAAGTCAAAGCAAAAAAAAAAATGAATTATATTACTAATGAAAGTAAAAATTTAATAAACAAAAAGAATTTTAAATTTCAAAATGGCGCATCCAATATGGCGGTCATTTAATTTGACTAAAAATATTTACCCGGGAGTTTTTAAAGTTACGAATTTCGAATTTAATGTAAAATTATATATTTTAAAAGTAGCTTTTTATATCTTTTTCTTTTTTTCAATTACTGAACCATACGCTACACTTCTAATAATTTTTTATATTTTGCAAACCATTTTGCATTTTTGAAGTCTGTCATCAGATTCAAATTCATTTTTAAAATTTTGTTCTTATTGGCGATATCAATTTTTAATTTTTCAATCTTGACATTAAATTTGGATTTTGTGACCCAGAAAACTCCCGAGTAAACATTTTAGACAAATACGGCAATATTAAACAAAGGTCGCTATATTGGATCCGCCATTTTGAATTTTGAAAAACGGACATCAAATTCGTATTCAGCGATCCTAAAAACCCCAGAGAAATAAATTTCGATCAAATTGCATCAATCTTGAAATTATCCGCCATATTGGATCCACCATTTTGAATTTTGAAAATCTGACATCATATTCGTAATCAGTGACCCCGAAAATACCCGAGTTACGAGTTTGGTAGTGAAACTCATTTTCTCCTTCAAAATATTGTTTTATAAAGAATTTTAGACGACACGTATTTTTTTATTTTTCAAAAAAAATTTTTTAAGTTATAAGGACTAAGTTTAAAAGTCGGAAACTTCGCTTCTAGAAAATTTAGGGGAAAAGATGTTTAAAGTGTTGTAACTTGTTAAGTAATTAGGATAATTTATTTTTTCTTTTTGCATCTAAAAAGGTTTTTGGTTCGTCTTTTGAAATCCGTTGGAAAATTTAAAAAATAACAAAATGGCGGACATTTTACTAAAAAACTTTAAATTGAATTTTCTCGAAAACTCCACCTTCTTTTTTGATAAAATTTTTTTTAACTATTGTGTTCATAGAGAAGAATATTTTCCATAAGAATTTAAGTTGTGTTTGATTGTAGTACAAGAGAACCAATTTTTTTTGTATTTTTTTAAAGAAAACCTTGAATTTTCTCAACAAATTTAAAAAAATTTCTTAAATAAAAATTATTTCTCTAAAAAAGTACTTTGCTTCCATAGAAACATGAAAATCATTAATAATCTTTGTTGTCATAGAGTTGAAAATTGTTTACATTTTGTTTGTTCAACCAAGTAATAGAGAATATAAATTTTAGGAAATTGAAGAATCATAAGGTAAATGTTCCAATTTGTGGTCTACTTTTTCCACTACACTTAATAGTAAAAAAATGCCTTTTATCTTTTTTTTTACAAAAATATTTTTCTTATGATAAGAAGATATGTCAATTTTTAAGAGGAGGGACGGGTGAAATTACAACTCATTTAAATTTTTGTTGTTTTTTGGTGGTTAATATTTTTTCTAACAAATTTTGGTATTTTAAATTATAATATGCTTCGAAAAATTAAAAAAAATTAATTAGTTAACAATTTTTTAAATAAATATTAAAATTTTAAAAAAATAAAAATTTGAACTAGGTACTCTTGTAATTTTTATTAATTTTCATTGCCGATTTTTTACGTAATTATTTAAATTAATATATTAACAAACCACAAAAAATATTCATCGAAATAATTATTTCATAATTCTGAACAATCAATCGTATGGATTTTAAAAAATTTGGATTTTTTTAAAAAATTTAATTTTTTGAAAAATTTAATTTTCTTAAAAATAGAAAAAAATTGTAAATCAGTTAAAAATTACTTTTATTAATTTTTATAGTGTTATATGATTACAGGTACTGGATAAGTGTAAAAAAATGTTGATACCCCTAAAAATGGTCATTTTTGATTAGCTCAAATTTTAGCAGTAGTTCTTAAAAAATTCAACTACTTCCACATTTTTTATTCTTTTAAGTTGACAAATTTTTTATAGGCTTTTCTTATGATTCTAAATAATCAATCGTATGGATTATGAAAAATTTTAATTTTTTAAAAAAATAAATTTTCCAAAATGGCCGAAATTTTTTTTAAATTTTAACTATATAGAATAAATTTGGATCCTAAATAATGCCATTAAAAAAATTGGCCCCTTTTAACAACGTAATTATCGAAGGGTTGAAATTTCACCGGTCCCTCCCCTTAAAGCAAATATAACTTTAAATAAAGTTTTATTGTCATAATACAGTAAAATATTGTGTTTTTATAAAAAAAAAATGTTAAAGTACCAATTTGCAAACGCTTACATTTTAATTGTCCCAATTTTTGAAAAGAAGTGTACCAATTAGTGCACTTTCAAATATTTTAGTCAATTTATTAATTTATTGACATTATTTAATATTATTAAATTTAAATCGATAAATTATTAACTATACGGTTATAAAGTATATGTTGTTTTGAATTTTTTTTTAATAAATTACAAAACTTATAATCCCAATATTAATGCTCTATTGACAAAGAAACAACACTCACGTTGACAATGACCATTTTGTCCAATGAATTAATACTTGAAAAGTCTGTATAATCGATTTTTAAGGTAATTTTAATTATTTTCAGTAGCAAAAGGTAAAAATAGCAAACACGTATAAAAGTAATTAACTTAAAAATTAAGTAGTTAAGTATCTAATTAAGAGTCGGAATCATAAATTATTATTAAACAATTTCCGATTTTCTTCAAATTTAAATGAAAAAGAAAAAAATGTTATACAAAAAGCGTACTTATTTAATTTGACAGACTGATAAATTATTCAACGTCTCATTTCATATAATATACATTATATATGGAAATTTTTATTTTTCTTTATTCATTTACTTTTAGGTGCTGCTGCCGCTTCACGCGTCTACGTTGATGCTTTGTCCAGGTTAGCCCGACAGGCACAGCTGGGCACCTGGGGTGGTTCGCAAGATGTCGGTGAGTGAAGATTAATTATTCATTTTCACTTGCTTTTCGGAGTTTGAAATTCTCTCCCTTTGGGAGGCCACGTGTTCGAGTCCCAAACAATCTTGAGAAAGCATGCCTCAAAAGGGGTAGAGAGAGAGTTGTGCTTTCTTCATTAATTAATTACATGTGAGTGTAAAAGCTCACCACTTTGTTTTTGTTTTTTTTTTTGCTCTTTTAATTGTAAGTTATACTTCAGTTTTTGTTTGCTAATTTAAATTCACTGCTTTTCGAGGGATTAATTTATTTTTATATAATATTTTACAAAAAGTCTCGACTTAATAGTCTGCTCGTTATTTCATATACTATAAGGTATTTTCATATTAAATATTAAATAATATTTATCTTAATCGGTTTTTCGTTTATTAAATATGTATCTACTTTAAGATTATATTTTGAACATGAAATTAAGATGTGTATATTCTAGTGCAATTTATCATAAACTATATGTCTATAATATGTAAATTTACTTGGGAAATTATTCGCTGTGAATTCCGGCAGCAATCTGATAAATTTATGCATGTAGCGCTAATTATAGTCGAATGGTAATTTAATGATTATTTTCGAGGTCAGTGCTGCTGCGCTAAGCAGATATGTGTATGAAGGCAGGTTCATATATACAAGTTTAATGAATTAATGTCATGTATCAAGAGCACGGGCAAATACGTGTACCTTGATTAGAAGGTGTTAACTCGAATTAGTAATAGTTATACCGCATTACTACATTTAATTAGTTTTAGTATTAGTTTATACATATATGTATATATCCGTGTTGGGAATGTGGATTTAATAGATAGACAAGTTTCCCATTTAATCCTTTCAGAGGTTCATAGGAGTGTGAATAAATTTTATTTCAAGTGAACGAAACTCAATGGCCACCTCTCTCTCTCTCTCTCTCTCTATTTCCTGGACAGAATATATTTGCACCAGGCAAGCAATCACGCCGTTTCTAAATTTTGTTTTCAAAAACTTTAATCCTTTATTTGCATCAATTTGAATTTATTTTACTGTAGAATTTAGTTGAATTAAATTTGTTATTAAAGTCCTAAACTAAATCAATATTTATTCACTTTGGCAAATTTCTATTATTGTTCAGATCGCATATTGATAAAAAAAAAGCTTTTTCTGAACAAGAACGGTGAAGAAACGCTTTTTCCAAAAAATACGATTTAGATATTTGAACTTTTTGAGTTTTTGAATTTGATTTTTTATAAAATTAAAAATTCAAAAGGGATTTAATATGGCCCTCGAATCTTTTAAAAGTTAACCTATTGCACAGTGGAATTTTTTTTACAATTTACTGTTCAAAAATGTTTACAGCCTACAAATTTTAACCGATTTGAGTGTTCTTTGTTTTAAATTAAAGGGTAACTGCACATGACCTAAATCAGTTTAAATTAATCTAATATGACCACCAGACAATTAATAAAACATAAAATAATTTATTTACTTATTATTTTTTTTCAGGTTTACATTTTTATTTAGGTTTATTTAAAAAATACAAGAATGCAAGTATAAGTACTTATTTTAAATAGGTTGTGAAATTAAAATGAGAAATTACACTTAGATTCTTATATTCTTTAAATGAGCCTAAATAAAAAACTAAACCTGAAAAAATAAAATTTTATTTAAGAGGAATCAAAGTTTATAACAATTTAAATAAGTTACTTTTTTAAACAAAAAAAAAATACATACATTCTTGAAATAAACTTAAATTAAAAAGAAAATGTGGAAAAAAAACATTTTTTTGTGGCTAGGAATCAAAGTTATCTATTTATTAATTAATATTGTTTATAACAATTTAAATAAGTTACTTTTTTAAACAAAAAAGATATATTTTCTTGAAATAAACTTAAATTAAAATAAATGTGAAAAAACCTTTTTTAGTGGAAAGGAATCAAAGTTAACTATTTGTTAATTAATATTGTTTATAACAATTTAAATAAGATACTTTTTTAAACAAAAAGGACATATATTCTTGAAATAAACTTAAATTAAAATAAATGTGAAAAAAAACCTTTTTTAGTGGAAAGGAATCAAAGTTAACTATTTGTTAATTAATATTGTTTATAACAATTTAAATAAGATACTTTTTTAAACAAAAAGGACATATATTCTTGAAATAAACTTAAATTAAAAAAAAGTGTGGGGAAAAAACCTTTTTTAGTGGCGAGAAATCGAAGTTAAATATTTGTTAAGTAATATTGTTTATAACAATTTAAATAAGTTACTTTTTAACCAAAAAGGACATATATTCTTGAAATGAACTTAATTTAAAAAGAAAATGAGGAAAAACAAACCTTTTTTAATGGAAAGGAATCAAAGTTATACATTTGTTAATTAATATTGTTTATAACAATTTAAATAAATTATTTTATGTTTTATTAATTGTCTGGTGGTCATATTGTATTAATTTGAACTGATTTAGATCATGTGCAGTAACGGAAGAAAAAAATAAACGTCCTTTTAAAAAAAAATTGTATTAATTTGTTAACTTTGATTAAAATAAAAAAATTACAAACAATTAAAATCTCGCAAAAATAGTCCTCGAGGGATGTCTTAAGAATTTATTCTACTTCAATTTAAAACAAAGGACACTCAAATCGGTTAAAAATTGTAGGCTGCAGATATTTTTGAACAGTAAATTTAAAAAAAAAATCCCACTGTGATATTGGTCTAAAAATATTTTTCGGGAGTTTTTGAATCAACCGTATTTGATACTAGATTTAAAAAATACAAAATGGTGGATCCAATATGGCGAGCATAAAAATTTAAACTTTAACTATTTTCATAAAATACTTAAGTTTCTGGAAGTATTTTACCATATCGTAAATTCTAAATTCAAATGAGATTAGTAGCAATAAAAATAATTTTCAGAGAGAAATTTGAAATTTCTCCTCGAGTTAGGAAATTGTTATGTATTTAACAATGCACCCTCATATTCGCAAATCCAAAATCATAAACGCTTGAGCAATTCCTCATGTGGAGATGAAGATTTAAGAAAGACGATTGTCATAAAGTGAAGCATACGCTAATTTATGCAATAAAGAAAAAAAGATCAAAAGAAATTCCCTTGCTGATAACAGTACAAAGAGCTTTTTAATGACAAAAGAAATAGTTATATATAGAGAGAGGAAATTATGAAAAGAAAGAAAGTAGAAGATGTTCAAAAAAGAAGCCTCGAAAGATATTTTAGGGACAAAATATCTAAAGAGAAATAGAGAGAGAAAGAGGCCAAGAGAGTTTCGGCAATAAAAGGCCCTGCACAACAACGCTAAAGTTCCAAGGTTTCTAAAGCCAATAAAATGGGGTTTTACCCTTTTAACCGTCGTCGCTAAGCTCGAAAAGCTCTCGGTCGGTGGAGGGGAAAAAAAAGTTGCTAACAAGATCATTGCAGCGTGATAAGTGTACGTATTAAGTTCGGGTCGGTAACCTATAAGTACGACCCAGCAAACGCTGCAAGTCTTGAACGACAGCCCCCGATTGGGACTTTGGGAAGCTTTCTAAGTGCAAAACTCTCGTTGCAAAAGTACTTTTATTCTTAAATATATATATATATATATATATATATATATATCTCGAGACGCGACGTGTTCTCGTTTCGATTTCTCGGATATAGGATACGGTTATATATAAAAGCTGGACAGAGGCAAGATTCACACGTCTCACTGAACAAAGTGAAGTTGCATCACATACACAAACTCACAAATACGCAGGTTCGATGACTTTATTGCCAATGTGTGCGACCTTGCGCAAAACTTTTCTAATTCTAAGCAGAGTCTTCGTACCCTCTTTCTATTTCCTTTTTTTTCTTTCTCTTGTGAAATTATACGCTATTCTTCTGTCAATTTCGATCCTGTGTACCAAAATGCCTTTTATGGGAAACAAGAATTTCCGTTCTTTTAATGTTTTTACACTTAATTATTTTTTAAAAAATTATTACTTCCTCATAGAGGAAGTATTTATTTTTACCCTCGTGTTTTGTTTCAATACTAGTGCTACAATTTTAAGATTTACATTTCTTTTTTTTTACATTTTCTCTACACAGGGTTACCACGCAACCTGAAAATGTCAGGAAATTTTATAAACCTTAAAAAAATCTGGAAAAGTCAGAGAATTTTGATCAGAATCCTGGAAAATTATTGTTTCCTAAAGTTATTGTGCTTTATTCTTGAAATCTAATTTCACTTAAATATTTTAAAATTAATTCAATTTTAAAAGAGTTGCGATTACAATTTCCATAAATGAGCGATTCCACGTCAAGTGATCAAGGGGTCTTACGGTGCAATGTTTACTTTGAAAAATTGTTACTCTTAAACAATTAAACATGGAAATTTGACCGAGTACAGTTTCGAAAGGTTTTTTCATGCTCTTTCGATTGGAAATAAGCATTTTGAAAAAAAAAAAATTTTTGACCAAAAAAAATCAAAATTAAAAATAAATTTTAATTTTTGGGGGGAAGGATACGATTTTTTTTTTTTTTTTTTAAACGAAAGCTGAGGTTTTTTCCTAAAAGGACATATAAATGAAAAAGTGGGACAAGAATGTTTAAACACTGAAAAAAAGAGATTTCTACTGACCGGAGTGCTAAAAACCCGGTTTTTGGCTCTGTTTTGGTAGAAATCTCTTTTTTTCAGTGTTTAAACATTCTTGTCCCACTTTTTCATTTATATGTCCTTTTAGGAAAAAACCTCAGCTTTCGTTTAAAAAAAAAAAAAAAAAAAAAATCGTATCCTTCCCCCCCAAAAATCAAAATTTATTTTTAATTTTGATTTTTTTTGGTCAAAAAAATTTTTTTTTCAAAATGCTTATTTCCAATTGAAAGAGCATGAAAAAACCTTTCGAAACTGTACTCGGTCAAATTTCCATGTTTAATTGTTTAAGAGTAAAAAATTATCAAAATAAGCATTGTACCGAAAAACCCTAAAATTTCACCCCCTCCCTCTCGAAAAATATTGGACAAAATTAAAAAATATTTTTACCAAAAATCACTATCCACTAGTACTACAAAAGCCCCAAGTTTAGGCACGATTGGAGAAAAAATTTTTCCCACCTTGATCACTTGACATGGAATCGCTCATATATAATTGAGACCTTGGATCGAATAACTCGCCCGACGCTCGAAGACACGCGCTAATACCAGTCGGGTAGCAGTGAGTGGCCCAGAGGCGCTCACTGCTCACTGACTGGCAGTTGCGCGTTCCTCCGAGCGTCGGGCGAGTTATTCGATCCAAGGCCTCAATTGAAGAATTTCCGAATAATCGATGAAATTTCGTAAAATTGAATTGTAAACAAAAGAATTTAAAAATTTTCAAAGAAATTTTTGATAAATTATTAAAAATGAATGAATAATTAAGTTAAAGAAGAATTTTAGTTAAAAATTCTAGAAAATAATTGAATTAAAATGAGAATAATTTTTATGAAGTTACAATAACAATATTCTTATAAAATATAAAATAATGGTTTTATCAGTCTCGGTCATCTTTAATTATTATTATAAAACATTAAGATATCGATTGCTCCGAGTCGAAGACTCGTAGTGATCGATATCTTCATGAATTTTTTCAAAATTGTTTAATTTCAAAAAGGTTTGAATTTGAAATTTTTGAAAATCTTAATTCTTATAGAAAATAATAATGATTTAATATTTATTAAAAAAAGAAGCAATGGAACATTTTTCTGAGTAATAATTTTTAAACTGGAGAATATGCTTTAGAGTCAAGAAGTAAGAATTTTGTCTGGAATTTAATTTTGTCAGGTAAAAACAAAATTAAATTTTTGTTGGCAACAAATGTAGTTTTAAAAACCTGGAAAAATTCCGTTTTTTTAACCTGGAAAACCTGGAAAAGTCAGGGAATTTGAAATGCGAGCAAAAGCGTGGTAACCCTGCTACAAGAAACTTTTATAATTTTCTGTTAAAGAAAATAATTTTTCTTACAAAAGATTGCGAACAAATTCAACCGACTAAATTTGGATTCAGTGATCCCAAATAGCAACCAAAAAATATTTTTTAGACAAATACGTTAATATTTTTAAAAATTTTGGTCATCATCTTGGATTCGCCATTTTGAATTATTTAAATCTGACACTAAGTATAAAAACTGAAGTTACCAACGTTGATTCAACGAAAAACTTAAAAAAAAAAACCCTAAAATAAAAAAAAACGTGGAAAAAGCAGTGATTTTTATTCTTTTTTTTGAATTTTTTCCAAAAATCACGAAATTTTAAATAAATTCATAATTCCTCGCCTCGGTAGTCATTTTTTTTCTTTTGATAACTGTTTATTTTAATATTAGACGCTATTTGAAAAAAATTTTATACGTTTCCAAATCGGGGAAAACAGTAATTTTGGTTTTTTTGTCACGGATTTTTGGAAAATCAGGGAATTTTAAGTAATTCAATAATTTCCCCGCCTCGGTAGTTAATTTTTTCTTTTGATAATTGTTTATGTTAATATTACACGATATTTAAAAAAAATTTTAAGTAATTCCAAGTCGGGGAAAGCAGTGATTTTGAATTTTTTTTGTGTCACGAATTTTCCAAAAATTCCGAAATTTCATTTAAATTCATAATTCTTTGCCTCGGTAGTCACTTTTTTCTTTTGATAATTGATTATTTTGACATTAGACGTTATTTTAAAAAAATTTCAAGTGATTCCAAGTCGGGGAAAGCAGTGATATTTATTTTTTTTGTCGAATTTTTTCCAAAAATCCTGAAATTTCATTAAAAAAATCAAAATCACTGCTTTTCCCGAATTGGAACTACTTGGAATTTTTTTTAAATGGCACACGACATTAGAATAAACAATTATCAAAAGAAAAAAATGACTACCGAGGCAAGGAATTGTGAATTTAATTGAAATTTCGTGATTTTTGGAAAAAATTCGACAAAAAAAAAAAATTACTACTTTCCCCGACTTGGAATCACTTGAAATTTTTCTAAAATAACGTCTACTGGCAAAATAAACAATTATCAAAAGAAAAAAATGACTACCGAAGCGAGGAATCATTGATTAATTTGCAATTTCGAGATTTTTGGAAAATTCGTGACACAAAAAAATTCAAAATCAGTGCTTTCCCGACTTGGAATCACTTTAAATTTTTTTAAATAACGTCTAATATTAAAATAAACAATTATCAAAAGAAAAAAGTAACTACCGAGGCGAGGAATTATTAAATTACTTGAAATGCTCGGATTCTTCAAAAATCCGTGACAAAAAACCAAAATCACTGCTTTCCCCGACTTGGAACTACTTGGAATTTTTTTTATATTGCACTCGAAATTAGAATAAACAATTATCAAAAGAAAAAAATGACTACCGAGGCAAGGAATTGTGAATTTAATTGAAATTTCGTGATTTTTGGAAAAAATTTGCCAAAAAAAAATAAAAATCACTTTTTTTCCCACGTTTATTTTTATTGGTAACTTCAGATTCATCACTAAGTTCGTTTTCAGTGACCCCAAACAGCCCCGAGAAAATATTTTTGGACAAATACGTTAATTTTAAAATATTTTTGTTGCCATAATCGATCCGCCATTTTGGATTACTTAAATCTGACATTAAATTCCTATTCAGTGACCCAAAAAAAAAAAAAATATTTTTAGACAAATACGTTAATTTTCAAAAAATTTTCAAATTCGTATTCACTTTGATACTCAAAAACTTTAAATATATGACTGAATGAAATTATTTTAGAATTTTTTTCTTGTTATAATTTGAGTTCTATTATAATTACAAAAAAATGGTTGCAGTACCACTTTGTTTTGCAGTTTGTCTCCACAGAGATATAAGAAAATGATTTATTTTTTAAAATTTGCATACAAATAGAGAGAGGCTTTCGACGAAGAGAGCATTCTAAATCGCATCTTCAGTAAAAGTTTCTAGGTGAATTTCTCATAATAAATCGTTCCATAAAAGTCGCGTAAAGCCCAAAACCAAATTCCAACTCTCTCTCTCTCTCTGTCTCTCTCGAAGTATATAGATATATACACATCAGGAATAACCGCATATCCTTCCTCCGAAGCTCTGACGCTTACACGCTTATGGCACTCGTTGGCAACAAAATTCCAAATTCTCTACGACAGATAGGATAGGATAGTTTCCAAGTTTCAAGGGTGAGAGGAAAGGAGGGTTGGGGGGGTGGGAAAGGATATTTTCCCCCGTTACCTGCATACGTGTTATCCCTTGGGGCTCTTGTACGTCGAGTGTCTGATACGTTTACTGAGGCGCGTCAATTTAAACTCGTTTATACATAATCACTAAACTCTATAGGGAAACGATACCAAAAACTTTTTGATCCTAAGCTTTTGATAAGTTGACTTCTGAATTATTTACATACATACAAAATTTTCTTATTCAAATGAGATTTTAGCTTTTGTTCACTTTATTAAAATAGTTTTCTAAATTTCCAATTAAACATGTGACGCGTCAAAATATCAAGAAAGTTAATTATAATTATGAGGCTCATGAATAGACCCCGCAATTTTGCTTTTCAGAATCTTTTTAGCGAAATTACTTTAATCTAATCTAATTCCTTTTAATCGGAATATCGCAGTTTATAGAAATATAATGTTTTCGAATAACGAATAGATAGAATTCTTATTATTGCGAAAGAGTATTTTTTATAATCTTCAAATCTCCGAATTATTATTTCTAAAAATTCTTACTTTCTTTAATTATTATTTACATTAATTAGTTAAATAGACAATTTTTGTAAGAAAATTTGCTATGAAAATTCTACCAATTTGCTAATAATTGTAATAATTATTTTCTCGAATTATTATTCAATATTATTTTAATATTACCGAATTACAAATTCTTATAAAATTTATTGTACAATAGTACATTTTTTAATTATTAATTTTTCTAAATTTCTTTTTACCGAAATACCATTTGTTGCAAAAATTTTTTCTTTGAATTACTGGATTATCATTTATCATGATTATTATTAAATCGAATTAGCATTTTTCAAAATTTTTACAATTTCTAATAATTATTTATGCTATTTACTTTTTTTTTGATAAAAACCACTTTTTCTAACTTTATTTTATTCGAATAACTATTTTGTATAATTTTTTCGTTGCCGAAATTATTTTTTAAATAATTTTTTGTTTTTCGAATTTTTATTTTTAACAAATCATTACTTTTTATAATTTTTATTTTCCCAAATGCGTCTTTTACGTAACATTCACTTCTTCTAAGTTTTATAATCTCTAATTTTTTTCAAATCGTTTTTTGACTCCCAAAAAGTGTCGGAAAATTTGAAATAAACATCACTATTATAATTAAGAGGCTCTTAATATTTAATTATGAAAATTAACAACGCTAAATATCATTAGGTTATTGTTTTAAACAATGTTTTTTAAATAAGGTAATAATAACAAAAAAATTGCTTTCAAATTAATATTTCGGTAAATTGAAATTTTGAATAATTAATAATTAGAAAATATACTCATTTTAAAAAAGAATACGATTAGAAGCACTAAGTTTTATAAGAATGGGTTATTAGGTAATATTAAAATTATATGGAATAATAATTCGAAAACTTAATTGTTATAATTATTAGCTAATTGTCAGAATAATGTTTATCAAAATTAACAATTCGATAATATAAAAATTAATATAAATAATAATTATAAAAAATAAGAATTATTTAGAAATGATAATTTGGTGTTTTTGAGATTATAAAAAATGTTTTTTTCGCAGTAATAAAAATTCTATATCAATTTGTTTATTCGAAAACATTATATTTCTATTATGAATATAATTGAAATCTTGCAAACTTTTCCTAAAAATATAATCAAAATTTGATAGAAAATAATTCAATTCTTACATAGAATTTAATGAAAATATATTACAAATAATTTAATTCCTTCGAAAAATGTTATTAAAATTGTATTGAAAATAATTGAATCTCATGCGAAGAATTTAGAAATAGAAAGAATTTAAAATCAAATTATATATTTTTTATTTTTAAAGGCTGAGGTGCGTTCACGTAACTTTTACTTTCACTCAAAAAATTTTCACTTTCATTTTCACCAAAAAAATTTTCACTAACACGCGAAAAATAACGATTTACTTTTAGTTTTACACAAAAAAATTTTCACTTTCACGCAAAAAATTTCCAATTTAAATTACACCTGAAATACTTTCATTTTCAAAGAAAAAATTTTCACCTTCACTCAAAAAATTCTTACATTCAATTTCGCCAAAAAATATTTCACTTTCAATCAAAATATTTTGGGTGCAATTTTAAGTGGAAATTTTTTCATAGAAAGTGAAAGTGAAAATATTTTTGGTGAATTTGAAAGTAAAAAGTTTTTGATTCAAAGTAAAAATATTTTTTGTGAAATTAAAAGTCAAAATATTTTGGGTGAAATTGAAAGTGAAAATTTTTTGGCGAAATTGAAATTAAGATTTTTTTAGAAGAAAGTGAAAATTTTTAAGGTGAAATTGTAAGTGAAAATTTTTCAACAGAAAGTGAAAATATTTCGGGTGAAATTGAAAGTGAAAATTTTTTAATTGACAGTAAAATTAAAAATTTTTTGCTGAAAGTGAAAATATTTTGGGTGAAATTGAAAATTTTATGATTGAAAGTGAGAATTTTTTGAGTGGAGGTAAAAATTTTTTACATTATAGTGAAAATTTTTTGAATGAAAGTGAAAATTTTTTGGGTGTATTGAAAGTGAAAATTTTTTGCAGTGAAAGTTACGTGAACTCCTGTTGCGTTTGATAACAAAATTCAAAATTTTCTTATGAATTTTAGATATTAAATATTTTATCCAGTAATTTTGATAAAGTTCCCTGTCTTTCCTGTCCAATTTTATTTTCCCTGACTTTTCCCAGAATTCCCTAATTTCCCTGACCTATGTCAACCTTTTACTAGTGACCAATGAATTTAAAATTTAAACTGTCAATTTTTGTGAAAAAGGCACAAAGTTGGGGTTTATTTTATATTTACGAACTTGGTATGCAAACCCGATGTGGGAAACTTTTTCGAAATTCAACTATTTCTAACCAGCTTTGATTTTATTTGAAACCGAATAAATCGACTTCTAGTGAGTGAATTAAAACAATTTAAAACGAAAAAGTTTTTTTATTTATTTATTCTTAACTGGAAAGGTCGTTTTATCAGAAAAGTTTTCAATACCTTTCGAAAGGAATGTGCAACATTAGACGATACTTTAATCTTTAACTATCACGCCACTCAATCTAAACGTCCAGCTAAGAAACGCGGAAATTGAAGCTGGAAAATTCTCATTCAGTTGGAGAAGATTGGTTCCGGGGGGGCTGCGTGAGCCCGTCTCGTCGCGACTGGTAAAACGAAGACTACAACCTTCCTGCGTTCCATTGAAGCATCTTGATTCAAACCTTCTGCTTCTCCCCGCCCCCTCTTGGCAAGGATGTAAAAGATTTTTCTCTGCGAAAATCCGCGATAATTGAGTTTAAATTTCTCGCACTTCGAGTGGCATGGCAGGTAGCAAAATTTTTTTCTTTTTTTCGTGTAGCCAAGAAGCGAGGTTTAACTCTCGACATTGACAAAGAATCACGCAATTGAAGGGACGCACCTACGTCGTATTCGTCACGTGAAAGAAGAAAATTCTTCGCGACGAGAGAGAGAGAGAAAAAAAAAAGTAAGAAACTTGGTTGAGCAGATTCGATCGATGGAGGTAAACCCAAGGGCAAGAAGAGAAGGGAGACAGGTTCGCGATATTGCCAATTTCGATATCACTCTCATTTTCCCGCCTCCTCTTACAATCCCTTTCCCCTCTTCTTTTTCGAATCGGCTACAGGCCCTTGAGTCAAGTTTCGAATAGGTCGACAGCAGATGAGATTCCGTTCACTTTTACGACAATAGTCCTCCTTTTATCGATCACACCCCCCTTTTTTCCACCTCTCATTCATTCTTAATCTTTCCAAATTTCAGTGACTGTATAGAAAGAAAAAAAAATTGACATTTTATTTTCTTCAATTATATTTTTATTTCCTTGGTAATGGAATAGTGTTCCGAATAAAGGAAGTTCGAAGATTTTCCAATTTTTTTGATGGAAATTTTGCTCGACTGTTCTATACTTTCTAAATTTGAATCAGTAAAAAAATAACTAATTTAGAAACAAAAAAAGGTTAAAATTATTTCTTTTAACTGATTCAAATTTATAGAGAGTAGAAAAAGGTCGACCAGAACGATAGCGGTCTTTACATAACCGAGGATAATGATAACAGTAATAATTATGAAAATAATAAACATAAAAATAAAATAAGAATGTCAACAATCAAAATTATAAATTAAGACAAATTTAATTAGGTACACAGTAAATCGTGAGGTATTAAAAAGTGTTGCAGATTAAATTAACACCAAAAAAGATTAAAATAATCAATTTTGGTGTTATTTTTTACAATGAATGAAATTTTAGATCATTAAATTTTTTATAACTATAAAACGCATGAAGATATCGATAACTCCGAGTCTTCGACTCGGAGTGATCGATTTCTTCATATTTTATAATAATTATTTTAATTAAAGCTGACCAAGTAATAAAATTATAAAATCATTATTTTATATTATAAGAATATTATACTTCTTCAAAATTATTTTCATTACTTCAATTCAATTATTATTTTCAAAAATTTTTAACTACAATTTCACTTTATATCTATTATTTTTAATAATTTTCGAAAAAGTTTTTTGTCAATTTTCAAGTCCATTTGTTTACTATTTCAATTTCACGAAATTTCAATTATTCCTAAATTCTTTAATTAAATGCATATTAGAAAATAAAAACTTCAAATAATATTAAAGAAAATTCAATTAAACTTTTTCAAAAAAATTAATTTCAAAATTCAATTGTTTCTAAAAATTCACGCTATATTGCTTTTAATATTCAATTATAATCTAAAATTTTAACTGAAATTCATTTTTATGAAATGAAAATCAATTTTTATTAGAAAATTCTACAAGAATTTAATTAATTAAATGCAAAAGTAAATAATTTATTGAATAAATTGAAAGTTTCTCAAAATTCAATTTTCATAAAGAATTTTATTAACAAATTTTTAAATAATTAAATTATTTTGTCAAATTTTATTAAAACTTGCATGAACATAATTACTTTTTTTGAGGAATTCAATTATAATTGTATGAAAAATAATTGAAACACTGCGATTAGTTTTATTATTACTAGTAAAAATAATTGAATCCTTAAGAAGAATTTTATTACTCTTGAAAATAATTGAATTTCTGCAATAATTTGTAACTTCTCTAAAATTAAATTATTTTTCTACTGTTTTTAACTAAAATTCTTCAATAAATCCATTATTTTTAATAATTTATAAAAAAAGTTCTTTGAGAATTTTCAAATTCATTCGTTTACAATTCAATTTTACAAAATTTTAATTATTCGGATATTCTACAATTAAATATTTAGAAAATAAAAACTTGAAATAATGTCAATAAAAATCCTATTAATCTTTTAACCCCTTCCACAGTCGAGTGAAAATAAAGTTTTTGTGCCATATAGTGTTCAAAAAAATTTTTTTTTTTTTAAATCATGATATTGTCATATTTTATGTTTTTGAGGTCACTGATTCAAAATCCGTGGTCGAAAAGTCAAAATTCAAAATGGCGGCTTCAAAATATCGAGCAAAAAAATTAAAAAGTTAACGAATTCGTTAATTTAAAAAATTTTTTTTTGTCGCCTTTTTAAAGTTGCAATTTTAAATTTGAATTTTTGACCACGGATTTGAAATCAGTGACCTCGAAAAACCCCCGAGTAGGCATTTTAATAAGGCATTTTAAAAAAAAAATTCGTAAAACTTAAAAATTTTTTTGGGCGCCATTTTGAAGCCGCCATTTTGAATTTTGAATTTTCGACAACGGATTTGGATTCAGCGACGACCCGAAAACCCCCGAGTAAGGATTTTTTAGCCAGATTCGTTAACATTTAAATGTCTTTTTTTTCCGATGGCCCTATAGAGCCCCATGGACATACAGGGCACGACATTTTTATGGCTCTATAGAGCCCACTGACAGTGAAGGGGTTAATAAGAATTAATTCTACAGAATTGTTTGTCAAAAATATGAAAAAATTAAGAATTTCAATGAATTTAAATTGAAACTTTTTCAAAATTTAATTATTTCTAAAAATCTACGTTATAATGCTTGTAATATTTAATTATAATCTAAAATTTTAACTGAAATTCATTTTTATGAAATGAAAATCAATTTTTATTAGTAATTTCTACGAGAATTCAATTATTTAAATACAAAAATAAATAATTTATTAATTTCATGTTTCTTGAAATTAAATTCTCATAAAAAATGTTATCAACAAATTTTTTAAATCATTCAATTCATTGGACGAATTTTAATAAAATTTTTAAGAATAATTACATTTTTCGAGGAATTCGATTAAAATTGCATTAAAAATAATTTAAATTATGCAATGAGTTTTATTATTTATGAAAATAATTGAATTCCTAAAAGAATTTTATTATTTATAAAAATAATTGAATCCCTGTAAAAAAAGTTATTATTTATGAAAGTAATTGAATTATTGCGATGAAAATAAAAAAATTTGTAAATTATTGAATTCCTGTAAAAATTTTTATTATTTATGAAAATAATTGAATGTTTGCGTAGAATTTTATTAAAAATTTTTTTTTAATAATGGAATTCTTTTGGAAAATTTTATTGAAATAGTAGATATTGAAAATCATTGAATTTTAAAAAACTTTTAAAAATAATTGAAATTTTGACAAGAATTTGATTAAAGTTTTGTAAAATAATTGAAATTTTGACAAGAATTTGATTACAGTTTTGTAAAATAATTGAATATCAGAGAAGATTTTTATTATTTATAAAAAGAATTGAAATTTTGACGAGAATTTTTTTAAATTTTTGAACACAATTGAATTTAGTAACTGCGTTGCGAAGTTAGTTAGTAAGTTAGTAACTAAGTTAGTAACTAACTTACTAATTTACTATTCTTCCTGGAGAAGCTAAATTCGTTGAATTTTTACAAATCGTTTATTTTGGTGTTTTATTTAAAGTAAAATTTTATTCATAGTTAAAAATAACACCAAAATAGATTATTTTAATCCTTTCTAGTGTTAATTTAATCCTAGAGGGATTAAACTGTTGCAGATTATTTTAATCCATTCTGGTGTTATTTTAACACCTCACGTTTTACTGTGATAAACTTTACCTTCAAAGTGATAAATGGTCAACAATTTTTCTGTATTATAAAATTAGAAATCTCATTCAAATATTGAAGTTTAAATTATAAATTTAAAAAATGTTTTAATTTTTTTTTTCTGTAAATGGTATAAAGTATTCCCGAGAGACTCTCAATAATCCTAAACTTCTGAGATTCAGTCCTTGGCCTTGTATAATCCGCTTTATGGACGGAGATCTACAATGTAACTCGGGAGTTAAAGATTTAACCCCAAGCCGAAGAAGACGAGATTCGGGATATTGAATTTTACCCATCTTCATCTCTTCAACGCAACGAAAATCGACTTCCGCCTTTCGGATTGATTTTTAAAATACACCTATATATACCAATACAGATAGACACCTTTAGATAAACTTGCAAAATTCTCCAAACCGTGATTTTCTATTTCAGAAAAGATAATATCGAGAAACAATAAAGTTTAAAGGCAATTCAATATCGTAGTAACGTAAATTTTTAAAGGTCATTAATTTTTAGGGTATTGCTTGCCTTCAAATCTGTATACATATGTATGTGAGTAGTCGAAAAATCACGCTGCTAGAGAAATGAGAAATTTTATTGAAAGAATGCGATAGAGTGCTTTATCACAAATTTTACAGTTTTTAGTGAGTGAAAATTTTCTATTTTGAATAAATTGCTATTAGGAAAAATAAAATACGATTCGATTGGTAGAATCACCATTAACAATTGAACAACTGGAAACTATCATAACTTTGACTCATTTATCACTGTTTTCGAATGTTATAATGTCATATTGGGAAAATTCAAAATGTCAGATACAATATGGCGACCAAGAATATTGAGTTTCACAGTGTTTGTCAATAAATGGGCAATAACATTCTTTTTTGAATAAAATAAAAATTAACTTTAAGAAAGCAAAAAAATACGTTAATTATATACTAAAATATCAGGAAAGCTCAAGAAATGAATGAAAAACACTAGCAATGCAAATTTTTAATTTGAAATTTTCCCTCCCACGAGTGTTCTCACCTGAATCAATATTTTAGAGTTGACAATATTTAAGTTTTCAAATACGTGCACGCTTTCGAGAACGAAATTGTCACACGGGAAATTGAATTCAAATATCGACTCTCTCTCTCTCTCTCTCTGTGACGATATTCTGCACTTGGATGTGTGACGCCTCCACAAACGTGCTCGTGATGATTCAAAATCGCGTCGAAATTAAAATTCCACGTAAAAATACCTCGACATACTCCCCTTCCCCTCCACCTTCAGCCCTTGCCTTGCCACTGGCCATGTAAATACACTTTAATAATAATGTAAACGCGTAACGAATGGGTGTTAACGTCAATTCACAATGAAACAAGGCGCGCACTACATTTTACACACAGTGGTTGTAATTTGCTTGCTATCTCCGCGATGGATTTAAAGAGGGGCGGGTGGGGGGGGACGGTAGGGAAGCAAAGTAGGGGGAATATACCGTTAAACAGTCAGAACAGGTGAAATGATGGAGGAGTAAACTACCGAAATATATGGGGAGAGCTAGAGAGTGAAGGGATTACACAAACCCAAATGAAATCCGTGTGAATTTCGCGTGTAAGCGGTAATGTGCATAATTGCATAAAATTACGATGCACGTTGGCAAAATTATTGACGCAATACGAATGACCAATTTTGATAGCTAAGGGATGGGATTGAGTTAATCATTTTGTTGGAAATAACATATATATAGAGACAGAATGTTCAATTTTCCTTCTCTTCTGCTAAGTACTTAATTTCTCTTCTTAGTTTTCTTTTTTTTTCCTTAAAAAAATACGATAAGCGTGAAATTGGATCAATATTGAGAAAAATCTTACCAAGATTGGATTCGTGAAATTCTACTAACAGTTAGTGAAATGTGACTAAAAGTCACTTTTACCGACGACTTTTTCTTCTTTTTCTTTTGTTAGAGGAGCATAGTCAGGGTTGGACCACCTTTTAAATTTTGTATATAATTTTTTGTTTTAATTAAATTTTGGCAATTGAGTTATATTATTGGAAAGATCTACAAAAGAGAAACGATTTTGCTGAACATAGTAAATTATCTGGTCTAAAAATATAAAAATTATAAACATTTAAAAAAATGTAGTCGAAGTTGGACCTTTTCTGTAAATCGAAGCACATTATCGGTGAAAAGTGAAATAACATTTATATACACTGTGACAACAATATGTTTGAATCAAACAAATAATAATAATAATAATAATAATAAAATAATAATAAATAAAATAATAATAATAAAAAAAAAATAATAATAATATAATAATCAATAATTATCTTTGTTACACAGTCAACCAAAAATTACTTTTGAATTAAGCGTATTAAATTTGATTCAACACGTTTGGGTCAATAAAAATTACGTTTAATTCAATTATAAAATATGTTTCATTCAAACATATTTTTTTGTTGACTACTTATTTTTGGGTTAAAAAAACTTTTTTTCTCAGTGTACCTTGACTAATATTCAACTCTGACTATGTTCCCCTACTTGGTAAGATAAAAAAAAGTAAATAATAATTATGTCTGACTTATGCTTGATTTTACTACTAACAATAAAAAGTACTGAAATCTTTTAAAATTTTTAGTAGTATGATCCATTTTAAATTAGAAAAATAAATTTTTTTCTTTGTAGTTCTGTAAATAAGTAGTAAATTCCGATTTAGTCAGACAAAAAAGTAGTAAATGTTATCACAGTAAAAAAGCATTGCAGATTAAATTAACACCAAAAGAAGATTAAATTCATCCATTTTGAAATAATAGTGGAATCTTTTAAAACTTTTAGTAGTAAAACCAAATTTAGTCAGACGAAAAATTATTAAAGGACATTTTAAGCAATACTGAATCTATTCAAATTTTAACTGGTAGAAAACACTTTAGTAAAAAAATGAAATTTTCCGTCTTTGTAGTTGTGTCAAAAAGTAGAAAAACTTCGATTTGGCCAGACAATTGAGTATTAAATGATATTTTGAATAATACTGAAATCTTTTAAAACTTCTAGTAGTAAAACCCATTATAGTGAGACAAGAAAATTCTCAATTTTTGTATTTTTGTAAATAAGTAGTAAAAATACGATATTCTCAGACAGAAAAATAATTAATAATATTTTAAGTAAGACGGAAATATTTAAATCTTTTAGTAGTGAAAAATATTTTAGATAAAATTATTTTCTCTTACTCATATTTAAATTTTTAATATTTTTATTAATTACTAGTAAACATGCAGTATAGTCAGACTGAAAAATAGACCTAAATTTTAAACAAACGGAACTATTTTAGTAGTTTTAGTAGTAAAAACCATTTTAGTCAGACTAAAATTAGATTAAATCAAAACTTTTATTTATTTATTCATTCATTCTTTATTATCAATTATTAATTAGTAAAAATTTCGAAAACATATGGAGCATGTATAACTAAATAAAATAAATTAATTTGTAAAAACATTTGAAGAAATATTTATTCCACAATATTGAATATTTGAACAAAATTTAATTATTGTTTGTCTGTTCAGTGATGTGACATATTTTCCCTGAGAGTCAATTATAGTTTCACTACACTTTGATCTTGTTAAACTTTATCCGATATTTACAATAATTTTCTATGTATCGTAATATTTATTATACATTCATGTTTGATTGTTTATTCATTAAATTGACATTATCCACGTGTCATAAACGAACGAAAATCGTTTACCGACAAACAACAGGGATTTCAGTGAAAATTTAGCATGTCAATTGCGATTGGAAATTGGGAAAATGTTTTTTCATCGTGTCATTGAAATATTTTGTTGTGTACGCGAGACAATTTAGGAATTGTAATTTAATTTAATTAAATTTGTATCTCATAAAACCAAGTGTGATGTGTTAAACATAAAAGAAAGTTAAATACGAAAATAACTTCAACACGAGTAAAAATAATACTTATTATTATTATCATTGATATTATATTAATTAATTATTATTAAATAACTGTTAAAAATATTTCTACCATTATTTATTATCATTTGTTCATAAAATTATTACTATTATTATACTTTTATTATTATTTAATTTTCCTGAATTAATGTTAAAATTTACTGTACATTACTTTTAACCGAAGTAAGCACCTTAATTATGTAAGTTTGGTTTTGAAAAATCTAGTACAGAATGGTGAGTAAATTGAGGTTAAGTTGGTTGAAGTTTATTAAGCTTCTTAAGCTTAGATTGCAGGTATTCTCTCCCACGATGCATGTAATCAGGTTACTAGTACATTAATTAAATAAATAGGCATAACAAATGATAGTAACTGCTCAGAGGATTAAACAATTTGAAGCTATGAATATGAACCATTAGTTCTGAATGTAAATTGAAAAAAAATTTATTTGATTCAAGTAAACGATTACTTGTCCGTTATCAAATAAATATTTTCTTGAATAAAAAAATGTATGTTAATTTAAATCAAATAAATTTAATCTAAATCAATAATGTTAGTATTTGAAACGAATACTGTTTCATTAACTAAAATAAAAATTATTTGTCACAAATAAACATTTATTTAATGACAAACTAGTAATCGTTTCTTTCAATCAAATAAATCTTTGTATCAGAGCAGTCCCTATTTTCCGCTTGTTCACATGAATCAACAAGCGAAAAATAGGAAAATATAATCAAATGATCGAATATTCCATCATTATATTTCTAATTTAAAAATCTTTTTTCATTAGAAAAATAAAAATTGTATGCAATAGTCACGAAAACAATAAAAATAAAAATATTTCCAATAATTCAGTTTTCTTACATTTGAATCTTAATGCAATTAAAAATAGTTTTTTACTTAAATTACAAATTTTCTGGCTAAAATGTTACTTTCTACTTCGAAATTAATTTTCCCTGACTCTAACATTTTTCTTCTACTAATTTTTCTCTAAATTTCAAATTGTCTGACTAAAAAGTAGATTTCTACTTAGAAATGAAATTTCGTCTGACAACACAATTTTTGCTCTACTAATTTTTTTCTAAAATTCTAATTGTCTGACTAAAAAGTAAATTTCTACTTAAAAATTTATTTCTGTCTGATTATAAAATTTTTCTTGGTATAATTTTTTTGCTAAATTTCAAATTATTTGTCTAAAAAGTAGTTTTTTACTTAGAAATTAATTTTCGTCTGACCATACAATTTTTTTCTACTATTAGTTCTGAATTTCAAATTGTCTGACCAAAAAGTAACTTTCTACTTAGGAACTAATTTTCGTCTGACCATACAATTTTTCTTCTACAACTTTTTAAAAATTTTGAATTGTCTGACTAATCAGTAGTTTTCTACTTAGAAATTTATTTCTGCCTGACCATAAAATGTTATTTCTACTAAAAAGTAGTTTCTATTTAGAAATTAATTTTCGTCTGACCGTAACATTTTTCTTCTACTAAAAAATAGTTTCCACTTAGAAATTAATTTTCGTCTGACCATAACATTTTTTTCTACTTATTTTTATCTAAAATTCTAATTTTCTGACTACAAAGTAGTTTTCTACTAAAAATTCTGACTAAAAAGTAGTTTTCTATTTAGAAATTAACTTTCATCTGGCAATACAATTTTTCTTCTACTAATTTTTTCTCAAATTTTAAATTATTTTACTAAAATGTAATTTTCGCCTTAGAAATCAAAATTTCATCTGTTAACACTATTTTTCTTCTATCAATTATTGATTCCTATTTTTTGTACTACCTATCATTGTTATTATTATTTTTAATATTATTATACTTTTCTTATTTTTATTGTTATCAGTTAGAAAATTTTTTTTGTAAATTATTATGACAAATTTTCTTAAAAGAAGAGTTAAGTAAAAATAATTAATATTTATATGAATATTTCCGTTTTAAGTAATAAATTAAAAAAGACTCTAGTAAAGAATGTAAAATTAATTAACGATATCTTTGAAAATTTTTTTTTTTAATAGCTAGAGAGTGCTTTCGATTGCATGTGTTCACGAGCACTGATGTATGTCTGACGATAGTAATCACTTGCTGCAGTGGAGTGAATCTGCATCCAGTGCGACTCGAAGTAGATACAGTGCGGTTTGAGTCAGACAGCTGAGTGACGAGGCTTTGGGTTATTTCCCCAAATATATGTATAGTATCAGGAGTCACTCGTCTGTATAATAGAGAATCAAGCAGGCATTACAATTATACAGTTCTCTCTCTCTCTCTCTCTCTCTCTCTCTCCTCTCTCTCTCTCTCTCTCTCTTTCATTGAATTTTCATTCATCCAATAATAATTAGCTAATGAATATTTCTTATTTCATGGAAATTAAAAATAATCTTTTTTAATTTTTTTCGAGAAAAAGAAAGATATTTCTTTGTGAAATTTAATTCGAAATAATTTGTTAATTATTTTTTATTTTATGCAAATTTACGAATATAAAATAATTTATTTTTATTTTATCGCTCGGTCATCTTTAATTATTATAAACTATGAAGACAACGATAACTCCGAGTCAAAAATTACAAATAATTTTTTATTATAACAATACCGACATAAACATCTTTGATGCAAAAAATTCCACCAAGTAAACGTTTTTGTAATTGTCCAAACAATTACTGAAATAAAAGTTTACCAAGTTAAATTTATAACTAAAGTTTTCAAATTGATTGTTTTTATTAATTTTAATAATTACATTTTCCAATTAAGCCGACGTTTCACGTTATATTTAGAATTGTAACAAATATGAAATTTAATTTCATGATTAACATAAGCAAAAACTGAAATCTAATTATTCGTCTTAATTTTTAAAGGGATTCAATTATTTTTAATGCAATTTTAATAAAATTCCTCGAAAAATGTAATTATTCTTAAAAATTTTATTACAATTCGACCAAAGAATTTAATGATTTAAAAAATTTGTTGATAAAATTTTTTATGAGAATTTAATTTCAAGAAACATGAAATTAATAAATTATTTATTTTTGTATTAAAATAATTGAATTCTCGTAGAATTTTCTAATAAAAATGGTTTTAAAAATGAATTTCAGTTAAAATTTTAGATTATAATTAAATATTAAAAGCATTATAACGTGGATTTTTGGAAATAATTAAATTTTGAAAAAGTTTCAAACTAAAATCATTGAAATTCTTAATTTTTTATAATTTTGACAAACAATTCTGTAGAATTAATTCTTTTTAAAAGATTAATAGGATTTTTATTATTAAAAAAATTATTTTAATTATTTCCAGTTTGTTATTTTTCGATAAATATTTAATTGCAGAATTTCCGAATAATTGAAATTTTGTAAAATTGAATTCTAAACGAATGAATTTGAAAATTCTCAAAGAACATTTTTAAAAATTATTAAAAATAATGGGTTTATTAAAAAATTTTAGTTAAAAACAGTAGAAAAAAATTTAATTTTAGAGAAGTTACAAATTATTCCAGAAATTCAATTATTTTCAAGAGTAATAAAATGTCTTTTTAAGGATTCAATTATTTTTACTAACAATAAAACTAATCGCAGCGTTTTAATTATTTTTCATACAATTATAATTATTGAATTACTGGAAAAAAGTTATTACACAGAAAAAAAATATGTGTTAAATTTGTTGCATGTATTTTTCAGGTGATGTTGTTTCAACACAATTTGGTGTTATTTTAAACCCATTTAAAATGTATATTAATTTAACACTTTGTAGTGTCAGATTAACTCATTCCAGTGTTATTTTAACACCAATGAAGTGTTAAAATCACACAATGTCGATTAAAAATGTTGCCTGTAGTTTTAACACTACTTTTTAGTGTTATAATAACAATTCGACAAAAAAATTTAATTATTTTAAAATTTGTTAATAAAATTCTTTATGAGAATTGAATTTTGAGAAACATTCAATTATTCAATAAATTATTTACTTTTGCATTTAAATAATTAAATTTTTGTAGAATTTTCTAATAAAAATTGATTTTCATTTCATAAAAATGAATTTCAGTTAAAATTTTAGATTATAATTGAATATTAAAAGCAATAAAGCGTAAATTTTTAGAAATAATTGAATTTTGAAATTAATTTTTTTGAAAAAGTTGAATTGAATTTTCTTTTATATTATTTGAAGTTTTAATTTTCTAATATGCATTTAATTAAAGAATTTAAAAATAATTGAAATTTCGTGAAATTGAATATTGTAAACAAATGCATTTGAAAATTGCCAAAGAACTTTTTCGAAAATTATTAAAAATAATAGATATAAAGTGAAATTGTAGTTAAAAAATTTTGAAAATAATAATTGAATTGAAATGATGAAAATAATGTTGATGATGTACAATATTCTTATAATATGAAATAATGATTTTATTACTTGGTCATCTTTTAATTATTATAAAATATGAAGAAATCGATCACTCCGGGTCGAAGAGTCGGAGTTATCGATATCTTCATGTTTTATAGTTATAAAAAAAATTTAATCAACTAAAATTTTATTCATTGTAAAAAATAACACCAAAATTGATTATTTTAATATTTGTTGGTGTTAATTTATTCTGCAACACTTTTTAATGCCTCACGAATTACTGTTGTGGTAAACCACGCTCTTTGAAAAACAATGGAATTTTTTTCTCCCTTCTTTTTTTAATATTCGAAAATTAATTTTTCCCTAAAGCAACAGGATTCATTTAACGAAATGAAATTACTTTGGGCATTGAGCTTGCAATTGATGAGGAGGTTGCTCTTTCCACACCATTGTTGGAAAGTTGCAACAAAGGTACGAATTTCAATTAATGGTAACTGATCGATGAAATTATTATCCCCTTTTATTTCGTGCACAAAGGACTCAATCTGCAAGGTGAGCCTGAAGGAATAAAATAGGAATTAAGAAAGTTAATCTTGTTAGGATTTTTTCTCTCTTATTTCCTTTTCTCTCTCTCTCTCTCTTTCTCTTTCTTTTAACCAGAGCAATGGGAACCGAAGATAAGCGAGTCCTAGTCTAAGAGTCAAACTGACGATATCGATCGTTTCAAAACTATCGAATCTTTGTATAAAGAACAATAGGTTTCGCGCAGTGAAATTATACTTGATTTTGACAGGGGATTTCTCATTTAAGAGAAATGATATCTGAATTTCGCGACTTCATCACTCTTAGAACATTGTATCTATAGTATATATATATATATGTTTTATATATATACCGATAAGTAGTTGTGCGGTGAATGTTGGTAATCCTTTTGACAAAATCAACTGACTCAGTTCAGTTGAAACTGGTATATATTTGTGGTTATATTGTGTGTATACATTTAATACATATATATATACATATACACACGGTGGTGCAGTAGCAACTCGCTGTGTGGCAGGTTTGTAACAGAGTCGAGTCGCCAATTAATTTCCTCGGCCATTAGGACGACCCTGAAAAGCGAATACTGTCTGTCGGTTGGTGATACCGTTTAGATTGCTGCGATATCACACGAATGCGAGGGAGATTACGAACAGCATTTACCGTAAAATTGCCTCAATTCTAGTAATTAACGATGGGGATTTATTTTTAAGATCGAAATGAACCTGGTTTCAGTGACATGTGCGAGTAACGCTTTTAGGAATTAGTCACGACTCTTTAGGTATGAAATACATCTTTCAGTAATGAGTGTGTAAGTGAATATAAAGGTCTCGTATATATACTCTGGGGATAAAGAAAGAAATATATGGTTGACGACGGTGAAATATTGTTGAGTACGTTTCAGAAATTTTTTATATTAATTACAACTTTACTACAGACTGAATTAATTTCAAATCAGGCAGGCTAAACATGTTCGGTACAAGTTTCGAAAATCTGAAATTTTTTTCAAATCAGAATTAAATAAAACTTTAAAGAATGTGATGTGTCTGACTAATATTAACTTGTACTACTCATACCTTAACTTCTAATATTTAGAACGTTGTATTGGATTAAAAGCTTATTTTACTAAATTTCTTTATTACTACTGTGTTTACTATAACGGACTTTTACCACCAGCATAACAGTTGCTTTAATTCATTATACTTTCGGGCTGACTAAAACAATATTTTACTACTTACAAAATAATTAGTGGAGCTTAGCGCCTTGTGTCTGACTTTAAATATTTTTTACTACTGATAACTATTAGATCGTTTTGTCCAATACAACTGTCTTTTCCTATACTGATTTTAAATTGCATTGATCTCTTTACTTCTGATATCAAATTTTAATTTAGCAACTTTAAAAAAAAGTATGTTTTTAACTTCTTTTTACTACTTAAAAATTTAAGGTACAAGAATTCAGAACTTTTCAGCTTGGCTTTCATCATTATTCTACCACTAGTTGAAGAATCACTTGAATTTTTTAAACCTTCCGTGTTACTGAAACTATTTAACTGCTTATGTAATGACAAATGCCTCCTGAATAATGATTAATAAGGTAACTAAATAAAAATAACAAAAGTAACTGGAGATACAAATAACAAAAATAACAGAAGTAATAATAAAATTTGGAAAAATGAATAAAATAGAAATAACGTTGATAAAAAAAAATTACTCATGTCTTACTAAAATTGCTTTTTAGTACTAATAAAACGTCAAAAATATAGACCATTATATTTGAGGACTATCTTTTATTGCTGCTGTAATTATATTGGAATTTAAAGCTTTCTGTCCGACTCTGTTTTTTTACTACTGATAACAAAACTCAGGGTATTTAGCATAAATTACTAAAAGTATGGAGTTTTAGGCACCGTTCCAAAAATTTCTTTTACTATTTATATAAAAAGTTACCGGAATTTAGATAATTATATGCTTTTAAAGAAAATTGTCTTTTTATTACTGATAATAGAAATTTTTAAACGGTGTCCCATTTAAACATACGATTAGATCGTTCTGTCTGACGAAAATAGTCGTTTACTACTTATACCAAAGTTACTGTATTTTTGAGAGTTATGACAAAGGAAATCCTTTTTCTACTATTTTCTTTTTTAGTATTACTTCTGATACTAAATGATTAATATTATTTATTAATTTATTTTTATTTATTTATTATTATTATATTATTATTATTATTTTTTTTTAAATATTATTATTAATATTTCATTATAATTCATTATTACTATTTTAGTATTATCAATATATTATTTATTTATTTATTACTTTCGCAAAAATACTAACTGATACTCGAACTGATAGTAAATTATTACACTTCAAAAAGTTTTAATTAAAAATTTTAAAACATTTTAATTTGAAATGAATATAATTAGAAATTATGAAGAAATTTAATTATTTCTAAAAATTTAAATAAAATTTTTAGCAAAATTACAATTATTTTCAAAAATTTTTCTCAATTCAATTATTTTCAATATTTACTATTTCAATAAAGTTTTCTAAAATAATTCAATCGTTAAAAAAAATTTAAATGAAATTTTATGCAAACATTTAATTATTTTAAAAAATAATAAAAATTTTTAAAGGAATTCAATTATTTACAAATTGTTTTATAAATTTCTTCGCAATAATTCAATTATTTTCATAAATAATATCATTTTGACAGGGATTTAATTATTTTTATAAATAATAAAATTCTTTTAGGAATTCAATTATTTTCATAAATAATAAAACTCATTCCAGAATTTCAATTAATTTTAATGCAATTTTAATCGAATTCCTCGAAAAATGTAATTATTCTTAAAAATTTTATTAAAATTTGTCCAAAGAATTTAATGATTTAAAAAATTTGTTGACAACATTTTTTATGAGAATTTAATTTCAAAAAACATGAAATTAATAAATGATTCATTTTTGTATTTAAATAATTGAATTCTCGTAGAATTTACTAATAAAAATGGCTTCAAAAATGAATTTCAGTTAAAATTTTAGATTATAATTGAATATTAAAAGCAATATAGCGTGAATTTTTAGAAATAATTGCCTTCATTACTATAAGGTTTTAATTTACGAATCGCCCCCCCCCCCAAATTTGCTTCTGGATCCGCGCCTGGAAAGTATTAAATAAAATCGGTCAAAATAGCCAGCAGTATAGTATTTAATTCCCCGAAAAGTTGACATGAATGTCGAAGGTCGAGGTATAAGGGATCAATGAGAGATTTTCCTAGGAATCTCGGTAACGTGAGAATACGCTTCTTTGAGGGGGGGGGGAGAGAGAGAAAGCAAGAGATATAGGGAGAGAGAGTTAATTGCGTCTGGTTGGGTGTCTATTGCAAGTATAATGGCTTCGTCTCGCCACGTCGCGCCTGCTTTTGCAGATAAGGTTTGGGGGCGCGCCAAACTTAGGGTGAAAGAGTGTCTCTCCTCTCTCTCTCTCTCTTTCCCTCTTTTCCCATGTGAGGAGACTAGCATAGGAAAAGGAGTGACAATGAGAGAAACATTCGTTTCTTGCTTGTCGTCATCGTTGTCGTTTCTGGAAAACGGGTTTGCACATGAATACTACTTTGTTCGTCTGAGCCAACACACAACACACAGAGCTGACAGGACGACTGCCTGTACAACTGGATTTTCCCTTGTCCCATAGGTGATACACGTTCATCCAGGCCTACGTGCGATATTCCGCCAGCAGTGTCGCGCTTGTAACGTATGCGACGTCACTGAACATACGTATATCCACCATGTCGTGGTCGGATTACTCGAACACTTTCCAACCTTTGCCACCACAACACGTGTGCAATACTCAACCCACAAAACTCAAATACTTTTATATATACGTGTGTGTGTATTGCTACCCACAGCAGGTGTGTAACTCTTCGTCTAGTCTTGTCGTTTCGAAGCATCGTCGTATCCTGAGGCACATATAAAATAGCGTTTATCCAGGAGAATCTCGGATAAAGTTAGATAGAGATGTATACATGTATATGTGTGTAGAATGCTGTAAAACGTTTTTGCATTGTCTCTTCAAAATTTAACAACTGTATACTATACATGACCTGCTGATAAAAGAATGTACAAGTATCTGAAATACTTTTGCTAAATTGTGTTTTTTTTAGTTTCTAAATCTGCAATCCTCAAGCTCACGTGATTCTTTATGGGCACTTTTTACAGTGCAATTAACTGTATTAATCTAAAATAATCGTTTCACTGATATAAATTATGTAAATATTTCTCCTTTTTGTTGATTGAGTAAATTAAAGTCAGACAAGTCATTACGAAGTAGTTTTTTTTACCATTTACTAATCAGATAACAAGTCATTCAAACTTTTACTAATAATTACTTATTTTTAACTAAATCTGGATGGTGTAATTACAGTGAGTAATAAATAATTAAAGCAAAATTAAACTTAGCAGAATATTTCTGCCCTTATGAAAAATTCTTAGTTGCAAGGGTTGTAACTTTTTGGCACATAAGAATGTAGCTTCTCTTTCTCTCTCACACTCTCTCTCTCTCTTTATATATAAATATATATTTGTGTGTGTATAGGAACGTAGAGTAGAAAATACCTCCACCTCGCAGAGTGCAACCACAGAGAATGTGGCATAACATGCTTAGGTACATGGACATTGGTTGTGGTTCATTGTGTTTGTGTGTAAGTTAGATACGTGACGCATACACTCTCATAACCACTGAATATTACTCCACAGTGTTATCACCATTATAAGTTTAGTTTAGAAGAGACACACTAACAATAAATTCAACTTCATATTTTCCAGCGTATAAATAGTTTTCCATATTTTACAAAACTACTTTTTAGCATCAACCATTTTTTATTTTACTCTAACTACAGTACATCAGTAGTAACATATTATTAATAGTATTCACTATTAACAGTTAATATTATTAATATTAATAAATTACACTCTGATTTTCTTTTTGGGAATGTTAGGAGACTGTTTCAAAACCAATTTGCAAGAAAAATTAAAATCAATCTTTTTCTTAATCGCAATTTTTAGATTTTTTATAATTTTTTTTAAGAAAAATCGTATTTTTTCTACACTTATTCATTATCTTATTATATTTATTTTCTTAGAGGTAACACAAACAAAGAAAATTATGAAAATTTAACTTCAAAAAAAATTTTATTTATTGAATTTTTAGTCTTCCTTCAAACTTAAATATTTTTTAATAAACATACTATTTACTCTATGAAAAAAAAATTTTTATGGATTAGAGTATCTCCTACCCGAATATGATGTTCAAAAAATTATTGAGAAATTGTTTAACAATATTTTTTTGCACATAACTAAAAAATTATACGATTTTTAAAATATTTTTTATTAAAAATTCTTAAAAATAAATGTCAAAAAAATTTTTTTACAGCTAATGTTTCCATAAATTGTGCAATAAAATTCTTTTAGGAATTCAATTATTTTCATAAATAATAAAAACTCATTGCATAATTTCAATTATTTTTAATGCAATTTTAATCGAATTCCTCGAAAAATGTAATTATTCTTAAAAATTTTATTAAAATTCGTCCAAAGAATTTAATGATTTAAAAAATTTGTTGATAACATTTTTTATGAGAATTTACTTTCAAGAAACATGAAATTAATAAATTATTTATTTTTGTATTTAAATAATTGAATTCTCGTAGAAATTACTAATAAAAATTGATTTTCATTTCATAAAAATGAATTTCAGTTAAAATTTCAGATTATAATTAAATATTAACAGCATTATAACGTAGATTTTTAGAAATAATTAAGTTTTGAAAAAGTTTCAATTTAAATTCATTGAAATTCTAAATTTTTCATATTTTTGACAAACAATTCTGTAGAATTAATTCTTTTTAAAAGATTAATAGGATTTTTATTGACATTATTTCAAGTTTTTATTTTCTAAATATTTAATTGCAGAATATCCGAATAATTAAAATTTTGTAAAATTGAATTGTAAACGAATGAATTTGAAAATTCTCAAAGAACTTTTTTTATAAATTATTAAAAATAATGGATTTATTGAAGAATTTTAGTTAAAAACACTAGAAAAAAATTTAATTTTAGAGAAGTTACAAATTATTGCAGAAATTCAGTTATGTTCAAGAGTAATAAAATTCATCGCAGCGTATAAATTATTTTTTATACAATTATAATTGAATTCCTTAAAAAAAAAATTATGTTCATGCAAGTTTTAATAAAATTCGACAAAATAATTCAATTATTTAAAAATTTGTTAATAAAATTCTTTATGAGAATTTAACTTTGAGAAACATTCAATTATTAAATAAATTATTTACTTTTGGATTTAAATAATTGAATTCTCGTAGAATTTTGTAATAAAAATTGATTTTTATTTCATAGAAAGGAATTTCAGTTAAAATTTTAGATTAGAATTGAATATTAAAAGCAATTTAGCGTGAATTTTTAGAAATAATTAAATTTTGAAATTAATTTTTTTGAAAAAGTTTAATTGAGTTTTCTTTAATATTGTTTGAAGTTTTTATTTTCTAATATGCATTTAATTAAAGAATCTAGAAATAATTGAAATTTCGTGAAATTGAATATTGTAAAGAAATGGATTTAAAAATTGCTAAAAAACGTTTTCGAAAATTATTAAAAATAATTGATATAAAGTAAATTTGTAGTTAAAAATTTTTGAAAATAATAATTGAATTGAAGTAATGAAAATAATTTGGAAGAAGTATAATATTCTTATAATAAAAAATAATGATTTTATTACTTGGTCATCTTTAATTATTATAAAATATGAAGAAATCGATGACTCCGAGTCGAAGACTCGGAGTTATCGATATCTTCATGTTTTATAGTTATAAAAAAATTTAATAAACTAATATTTCATTCATTGTAAAAAATAACACCAAAATTGATTATTTTAATCTTTTTTGGTGTTAATTTAATCTGCAACACTTTTAAATACCTGACACGATTTACTGTGATTTTTTAACTACGTTTTCTGAAGCATAAGTCAATAAAAAATACGTTTTGAATCAAATTTACCTAATTTTCTTTATTTTGTTAAATGTGTACTTCTAAGAAAACAATTATAATAACACATTCAATAAATGGAGAGTAAATACGAAATTTACAGAAAAATTATTGTGAAATATTTACTATTATTTTTTATAACAATATATATGTACTGAGACTTTTATCATTAATTTATGTACATACATGTACGTGTACACTAAAGTAGAAATTCAACTCTGCATTTCGACTGATTTAAATAGCAAAGAGGATGAGACTTTGACTGAAAATTTCATAAAAAGTATACCTGAAATACTGAGTTCTCTCTCATTATTTAAAATTTTTTTTTCTCGTTCGTTGTCTACTTGATACACAGGACTTTGACAGGATATCCATTGAGGGACACGAGCGGATTGTGAATAAAATCCGTCACCCTTCGTCCCTGGATAGTCTATACATATTTTCTCTCTCTCTCTCTCTCTCGAATACAGAGAAATCCCTGGCGGTCGTTTTAATTCACACAAATGACCGGTTGGTTGCCTACCGGTTCAGTTAGCGTTGTTTAAAGCACTTGTTTTAACCCTCCCCTCCACTTTTTTTTAACCCTGAGGGAGTCCCTTTACTTCGCCTCTCGCAGTTTTTCTCTTTTTTTTTTGCTTTTTGTAACTATGTGAGTGTCGTTAACTTTCGTTCGTAATCTACACTCGAAAAGCTGTATTAATAAATTCTGAAAATTGATAAGTAATCTAAAAGTATATGAAATATCAAAAGATTAATTTTTTTCTTGCTTTTTATCGATAATGGGTTTCGATTTTAAGAGATGGTCCAACCTTGACTACTTTATTTTTTGTGTAAAAATGATAAATCAAATTCTGAAAATTGAAAACAAGTTTTAAGCAAACTAGATAAAATTTTTAATTTATATCTCTAGGTACAAAAAACCCACTGAAATAGGGTATGACAGCCCAGTATATTATATTTCTAATTTTTTTTTTATAATACGTATTCCAGAGTTCTGGTTTCAAAAAGAAGCTTTCGCTTTCTCTATACGGAGAAAAATATATATATCGGTCTTGTCGTATCCCCTTTTATGTCTTTGTCGGATTGTGAAAAACCCCTTTTCTCACACTATGCAACTTCAGCTTCGTTGCACTCGAGTTTTTCCTTCATACAGGACGAACGACGTTGTATTGTATATATATAGATATATATTGTTGCAAAGTGGAAAGAAACGATTTTTTGTCAGAGAGACCGACGAGTATGGTTTGGTTTGGAAACAGTGAAAGTATTTCCTTCGGACAAACGCAATTTGTCTTTCATCTTCCTACTTTACGAGAGAACGACGTTCAATCTGTGCAAGACTTTTGGTTTGGAATTTAGGTAAATTTGCCTTTCTACCTTGATAAATTTGTTTCGGCATTCAATTTCCACGATTTTCATAGAAACTCAGTCATTCTTATACTTTTTTTATCAGCTCGATAAGATTCAAGTCACGTTTTAAGTTTCATTTTTTTATTCTTCCCTTGAAAAAAAAATGGAATGTGGAAATGTTTTTTGTTCTTAAACTTTAAATTAACGAGTAAAGTTTTTTCAAAAAGGGGAAAAAATAATTTTGTTGAGTCTTTATTTTTAGAGAGGCTTTCGAATAAAGTTTATTCATGTCGTTTAAATAGTAGTACCTACACTGAGAAAATTTACAACTAAAAGCATAATTTTGTCTAGTGAAATATTTAACAATTTAACGCCTGACTTTTTTAAAGTAACTAAAATTTCATCAAATTATCAAAATTCAAAATGGCGGAATCAATATGGCCAACGAGAAAATTAAAAATACAGCGGATTTGTTTAAAACTCGTTACTCGAGGGTTTTTGTGATCGCTGATTACGAATCGGATGTTAGTTTTTTAAAATTTAAAATGACCGATCTAATATGGCGGAACATTTTTTTTATTGTTCTGAAAAATATTCTTAAACTGAATGATTATTAAATATAATTGATAGTAGCAGACTTCGCATTTGATAATTAATTTTAAAAAAGTAGCAAAAAGTAGCTTTCAAACTAAGAAAAGTAGTAAAAAAGTAGCTATCGAAAAATTAAACTTGACGACAAAAAAAAACTCGTTTTGGACACTTCAAAAAACAGACAAAAATTCCATTCTACAATTTATTTTCCTGACTTTTTCCTAATTTTCATCAAAAATATTGACTTCTTTCTTATCATGCTAATAAATTGAATTCCTGCAACGAATTTTATTATTCATGAAAGAATTTCAAAATTTATAAAAATAATTTAATTTTTGCGATCAATTTTATAAAAAATTTTAAATAATTGATTTTCTTTTGACTAATTTTATGCAAATTATAATTTAAATAATTTAATTGCTGAGAAATTTTTATTATTCATGAAAAAAATTGAATTCTTACGAAGATTTTTACAAAAATTTTGTTAAATAATTGAATTCTGTTTGGAAATTTTATGAAAATAGTAGGTATTGAAAATCATTGACGAATTGTGAAAAGTTTTTAAAAATAATTAAATTTTACAATGAATTCTATTAAAATTTTTGCCAATAATTAAATGTCTGTGTGGTATTTTATAAAATTTTGTTGGCAATAATTGAATTCATGTGATCGATTTTATTAGAATTTTTTTAAATAATTGAGTTTCCTAGAAGAAATTTATTACTTTAAAAAATAATTGAATTCTTGTCACGAATATTGTTATTTTTTTAAATAATTGAATTTTGCAAAGAATTTTATTAAAATGACTCAAAATAATTGAATTTTCGAAAATAATTTTGTTATTTATTGCCATAATTGAACGTTTTCGAAGAATTATTTATGTAAATAATTGAATTCTTGTGGAAAACCTTATTTGTGTAAATAATTGAATTTTTCGATTAATTATTTTTGTATCAAAAATAATTGAAATTCATCGATGAGTTTTATTATTTATGAAAATAATTGAATATTTTTACTTAGAATTTTATTAAACATTTTTTTTTTTAATTGAATTTCCTTAAAAAATGTTATTATTAGTGATAATAATTGAATTAATGTGAAGAATTGTATCAAAATTTTGTTAAATAATTGATTTTGAATTTCGAATATTTTTTGAAATTAATTAATTCGTTTTAAAGAATTTTGATTACAATTTTTGAGAATATTTTTTTGATTTCTAATATTAGGGAATTTAAAGTATTGGAAATTCTAAAAAAAACAGAATTAGTAGCTGTTAGTGCTAGTACCCAAATAGTATCATAACGTAAAAAAGTAGTAAATACTAGTTTTAGTAGATGAGTGCCTAGCCTGCAGTAGTCTCAATGATAATTAATTACATTTATTAATATTCGCCTCAATACGTTTGTAGTAAATGTTTTCTCTTTACGTGACTTACTTTAATTGTTTTATTAATAATTGAATAAAAATGACAAAAGAAATATTCGTGCGAAAATGATTCTTTTGAAGTTAATTGCCGTCCGTGATAAAATTCCTTTTGTCCTGAATGCAAAGCAACCCAGAAATACTCTCTCGGTAGTCCTTTTTTTTTAAAAAATGGTTTGAAAAAAATGAGTACCTTATAAATGTTTAAAAAACACACGCGCGCAACAAGAATGATAGTTGGCAATTTTTGACTCTTTACAAAACAGTTCTCATTAAGTTTACTAAGTGTCTGCAGTAGTTTAATAATCGTGAATGGCTTTTGCAATGAGTCAGTACTTTTTTTTATTTTAATCCTAGATAGCACTACGTAAAAGTCACGTACTCTTGCGCTTCGTTACAACGATGTTAACAAAAGCACTCATTAAGGTGATTAACGACGACGAGACGACAGTGTCTGTGATATCACCACACTCGCCATTACGAGCTTTATTAATTGCCATCGTCGAGTAATTTGCTCACGGTTGTTCCCCTCTCTTCCTATACACACTTCCCAACTCGAATATAGTTATATATACCTACACATTGTATATTGCTGCTTGATCCTGTATCGTAATTGTACTTCTTGTATACACCAAATGTCACAGCATTCCCATGTGTTGCTATTAATTTTCTAATAGAATTCTCGGCATACGTTTTATGTTCGTTTTTTTGACTCATTTTGTCAATGATGAGGAGAAAAAGTTTTTTTTTGTAACTAATAATTATTATTGCAAACCATAGGAGTGTGATTCTAAAATTTACAATCAAGTTTCTTTTGTTCGTCAGATTAGTTCGCTTTCTACCCCTCCAGATTACAGACATTGTCCATAATTATTCTTCACTCTTCCCAACTCAAAACCATTAGTCTGCAATAACCCTTTCACAACTGCAATTAAGCGCCTTCAATTATAAAACTATTGAGAAAAATAATAAAAAATATTTTATTGAAAATTATTTATTTTTTGTTTATAAGTTTTTGTGTGAATAAGAAGATAACAATTTTCGAAAGGAAGAAAAAACTAATTTTAACTAATTTTATTATTACTTAGTAATTACTGAATGTTTTTTTATAATTAGATAAGATTTTTTTTTATTTTCGAAAAATGACGGAAGTTTACTTCCTTGTTCCTTGTTCTATGAGATCATAAATTATTTCCCTCTAAGTAGCAATAAAAAAAAGTCTTTTCGTTCGTTGGTGGACATGACTGTAAGAATAACAATATCCACTAAAGTGGTTCATAAAATATATTTTCACTTATATTCTTTGTCACGACAGCGGTACATAATAAATATTTTCTCGAGATTTTTTTTTTGACACATGATAAATAAACTGCGTTATTATTTCTTTTACAAAAAATTGGAAAATTTTGTTACAAAATAATATTTTTAACAAAATTTTTTAAAAGAAATTGTAACAAATTGTAACAAAATTTGTAACAAATTGTAACAATATATAAAAATTTCAATAGCACAGAATGTATTCAAACAATATTTATTTCAAACAAAATAAATTTATTCAATAGTATTTAATTATTGTAACTTGTCAAGAAAAAGGTTTTGAACATAAAAAATTGGATATTTTCATTTTTTCAATAATTATTATTGACATTTAAGGAAAATATATCACTTTAAAAATGATTGATCTTTCCTATATTGTGTGTGTAGAGTAATGGATTAACGTTGCTTGGTCGTAAAGGTTTTAGTATCAACAACAAACGAAAACAGAAACTCACTGACGCATCTTCACGCACTATCAAAGTCCCTCTAATGTAGCGCAAATTCTCCGATTTCTCTGTTGAGTTCGTCATCATTCTCTCTTGCAAAATCCTTTGAATCACTACATATATATGTATATATAGAGAACCGTATATCGTTAGATCAAAGGGAAAAATTACAAAATTAATTATGCCTCAATCCACTACATCATACGGGATTCATCATTTAATTTCACTCTATTTCACAAAAAAATTTTATCTCTCAAATTTTCACCAATTTCAATCATCACTGTATAATGGGCGTTCGTTTTTTTTAGATTCAACATTAACACCATTTGACTATTCGATCTTCAATGCTAAATTTCAATTATTTTTAAAAATTTTCATCAATTCAATGATTTTCAGTATCTACTATTTTTATAAAATTTTTCGAAAGAATTCAAGTATTTAAAAAAAAATTTTTTGATAAAATTCTACTCAAACATTTAATTATTTTCAAATATAATAAAAATTACACAGAAATAAAATTAACAAATTTTTTAATAAATTTCTTCGCAAGAATTGAATTATTTTCATAAATAATAAAATTTCTTTTTGGAATTTAATTATTTTCATAAATAATAAACCTCATCGCAGAATTTCCATTATTTAAATATTTGTTCATAAAATTTTTTATGAGAATTAAATTTTAAGAAACATTTAATTTTTCAGTAAACTATTTATTTTGTATTTAAATAATTGAATTTTTGTAGAATTTTCTAATGAAAATTGATTTTAAAGTCAATTACAGTTAAAATTTTATACATTAATTGAATATTAAAAGCATTACAGCGGCGTGAATTTTTTTGGAAATAATCTCGGAAATAATTGATTTCTGAAAAGGTTTTAAATTAAAATCTTTGAAAATTTGAATTTTTCATACTTTTAACTGACAATTCTGTAGAATTAAATTTTTTGAAAAAATTTAATTGAATTTTTTTTTAAAATTATTTGAAGTTTCTTTTTTCTAATACATATTTAATTGGAGAATTTCTGAATTATCAAAATGTTTTAAAATTGAATTTTAAACAAATAGTTTTGAAAATTCTGAAAGAACTTTTTCAAAAATTATTATAAATAATTGATTTAGAAAATAATTTTACTTGAAAATACTAGAAAACAAAATAATTGAATTGAAATGATGAAAATAATTATGAAGAAATTACAGTAACAATATTCTTATTATAATATAAAATAATGATTTTATCACTCGGTCATCTTTAATTATTATAAGTTGTTGAATAGAAAAAAAGGTTTGAATTTAAAATTTTTGAAAAATCTTAATTCCTATGGAAAAATAAAAATGACTAAATATTTATTTATAAAAGAAGTATTTTTCTGAAGAATTTTACAATTAAATAAAGTTGTTAATTAATGTAACAGAACATTTTTTTGAGAAAATTTTTTTTTTAATTTTCTAAAAATTCAAACATTTTAATTTTATTTTTAATTAAAATTTATAATTGACAAATAGAATTTATAAAAATTTTATTCCTCTATTTTTAAAAATCTTTGGATTTTATTGAAACAGAAATAGAAAAGAACAATATTGTTATTGAGAAATAAATATTATGCAGAAAATGGATATATTTTTTATTTTTACAATACTAGATTTGATACTTTATAATTCTGTTAACTACGATTTGTCTGTACCTAGTGATTCAATACTTCCTATTGATAATTATTACCTTCCATTATTATTAAATATTTACTCTGATGTAAATTGTAATATAAAAAGTATACCTGATACCATTGACTTTAAATATGACTTTAAAAATGCAAGGATGGCAGATATTTGCACTTTTTTAATTAACGTCGATTGGAAAGTAGTCCTGAACACTCCTGATGTAAACGAAGCTGTTGATATTTTTTATACATATATATACACTGCTTTTCAAAATTTTGTACCAATTAAAACATTTCGCAAGTCTAAATTTCCACCATGGTTTACTTTAGAATTAAAAAGACTCACTTTTCTCAAAAAGATTGCTCACTTAAAATACAAACGCTCACAGAATGCAAACGATTATTCTCATTTTTCTTATTTGAGAGTTGAATGCAAATTAATTACAAAACATTGTTATAAAAATTATATTTCAAACATTGAACAATCCATTATTAAAAATCCTAAACAGTTTTGTAATTATATAAATAATCTGCGTACAAATCATCGTTTGCCTAATGTAATGATTTATAATGGTCTTAGAGCTGAAAGTAATCAAGATGTTGCTAATATTTTTGCCCTTTATTTTAAAAGTGTGTACGCTATTTCGACAACTCCAGTTGATAATATTAATGATATATGCGGTGATTCTTTAAATGTAAATGTCTCTCATTTAGACAAGACTTCAATCATGAGAAAGCTCAGACAACTAGATGTGGGCAAGGGTGCTGGTCCGGATGACATTCCGCCTTCTCTTTTGAGGTCTTGCTGTTCTGCATTTATTGAGCCATTGTACATTTTGTTCAATAAATCTTTAACTACTTTCACTTTTCCAACTGAATGGAAGAAAGGGATTGTAGTACCGGTATATAAGGAAGGTCAAAAAACAGAAGCGTCTAATTATAGGCCAATAACATTGCTTAGTGCTATACCAAAGATTTTTGAAAGTTTAATTCATGATGTAATATATTTTAAAATATCAAATTTAATAATTGATGAGCAGCACGGCTTCATGAGGGGCAGATCGGTTGAGACTAACTTATGTGTTTATTTAGTGAATTTTTACATCACAATCTTGGGCGGGGCTACCAGGTGGATACTGTTTACACAGATTTTTCTAAAGCTTTTGATAAGGTTGACCATGGTATTCTTGTGACAAAGCTTGGAGCTATGGGGTTTTCTATGACCTTCAAAGCTGGTTTATATCATACTTGGCTAACAGAGAGTTAGTGGTGCGTGTCGATCAAAACCTTTCGACAACTTTTATTCCCACTTCGGGAGTGCCCCAGGGATCGAACCTTGGTCCGATTCTTTTCTTAATTTTTATTAATGATATTTCTGAAATATTTTACTATTCTTTTAAATCCTTATTTGCTGATGATCTAAAATTATTCAAAGTAATAAAATCACAGGAAGACTCGGCTGGCCTTCAAGATGATATAAAGAAATTAGTAAAATGGTCTATTTTAAATAAACTTCCGTTAAATATTAACAAATGTTCAGTCATAACTTTCTTAAAGACAACTTCACCACAGATATTTCATTATAAAATTCATAACACTCCACTAACAAGACTATCAAGTGTTCGAGACTTGGGAGTTACTCTTCAGTCGAATATCAGTTTCCATAGAAAAAAAAAAAAAAAAAAAAAAAAATCCGAAAAGGCATTAAGAAGTCTTGGTTTTGTCACAAGAAATATTACTACGTTTAATAACATTCACGCCATTAAATCTTTGTTTTTTTCACTTGTAAGGCCGGCGTTGTTGTTTGCATCTGTTGTCTGTGCTCCTTACTATCAGGATCATCTTGATAGATACGAGAAAATCCAAAATAGATTTTTGCGATTCGCTGCATGGAAGTTACACATTCCATATGACCGTAATAGCCATGATTGCAGTGAACTTAGAAAAGTTCTTAATATTCCCACTCTATCTTCGAGGTTTATATTTAACGATTTACTGTTTTTATATAAAGTAATTCATGGAATTGTAAATTGTTCCGAACTTTTGTCAAATATTAATTTCTCTGCACCAACTAAATCATTGAGAAATATATCTCTGTTTAAGTTGAGGCACCATAGAACAGTGTATGGTGAAAACTCTCCTATAAATTATTATAATCAATTGTTCTTTTTTTTAAATATTAAATAAAATTTTTTTAATAATTAATTACTATTAATTTAATTAATAAATTAAGCAGTTAAAAATCAATACTTGGATTTACAATTATTAAAATTATTTATTAGTAATAATTATTAGGGGAACATAGTCAGGGTTGGACCACCTTTTGAAGTTTGCTTAAAACCTATTTTAAAATATAAAGCTTCCCTTGAAGGGAAGCAATAAATTTAGGCAATTGAGTTATATTGTTGGGAAGTTTACAAAAGACCAATTTTGCTGAACATCGTAAATTGGGATTAATTTAATTTAAATTTTTTAAAATTGTAAATATTTAAAGAAAAAAGTTTTAAAAAATAATATTCTGAATAACTTTTTCTTAAAAATAAAAGTGATGTTCATGATAAAAGTTTAAAAACAATGTTACTCTCAATGCTCCGAGACTTTTTTTTTCTTGTTGCTTACAATTATTTTCCAGACTGCTATCATATCTTATTTAGGAAATTCTACCCTCAAATAGAGTTGTTGATATTGTTAAATTATTGTCATAGAATCTTCTTTTTTTCTTCAACTCTTGGAAAAAGAGTTAAAAACAGGCTGGGCGAATTAAAAAAGAAAATATGAATTCATTAAGGACAAAGATGAAGAAAGACGGTACATTAAAGTAGAAAAACAGTGCAAAAGCGGGATATAATTAACAGTCAGGTTGGTGGCCGTGTAAAAGTATAGGGTTTGCGAAAGTAAGTTTGGAGGGTTGCTTTGGAATTTAATCTAAAGGAGACTCGCACTCCCCGTGGTAAAAGTCGTTTATACTTTTATTTCATTTTTTTCCTTTTTTTTGTTCTTTGTGTGTGTGTGTGTGTGTGCAGGAAAAGTGTTTGCTGTGAATAATATATATGTTGTTTTACGCACATATGCGAATGGGTCAGACAATATTAAAAAGGGAGAAAAAAAAATCATACGGACAAGTATAAAGGTGGGTACACACCTGGGAATAACGAGACACCTCGTACTAGTGGCACGCGTTGCCTTCATCCTTCTTCTTGACAGGTCTATCTTACGTTTATCCAAGCACCATTTCCTACTCTCTTCTCAGTCATGCGTTTAACTTTTTCGAAATAAAGAAATAAAATAGAAGAAAATAAAATGCAGATCTTTTTTGAAAGTACTTTCTTTCAAGTGTAAATAAACGTCTATTTAAATTGGTATTCGAAATTTGTTTTTAGATCCTGTCATACATTTTTAATGCCCTAAAAACCGATTTCGCGATTACTAAATCAATTTTTTCGTCAAGTATTTTCGCTTACAATGAAAATGTACTTTTCCTGAAAAATAAAATTTTCAAAAATACCCAACAATAAATTATTAATTGATAAATATTAATATTAAAAATTAAAAAAGTACGCGAAAAGATTAGAAATCATTAATTTTTTAAATTAAATATAATTATAAATCATTAAATATTTATAATAAGGAAAATTATACTAAATTATTAGAAATTAAAATTTTTGTTGAAAACACTAAAATAATTCAATTTTGGAGAAATTGCAAATAATTTATTGCAGAAATTCAATTATTTTCAAAAGTAATAAAATTCTTCTCATAAAATTCAATTATGTTTAAAATTTAAAAAAAAATCCTCGTCAAAATCCCAATTATCTTTGTAAATAACAATATTTTTTCCCAAAGTTCAATTATTTTCAAAAATGACAATAAAATTCTTAAGTCCTAATTTCAATTATTTTTAATATCTACTATTTTAATAAAATTTTTCGAGAAAAATTCAATTATTTAAAAAAAAATTTAATAAAATCGTACACAAACATTTAATTATTGTCAAAAATAATAAAAATTCCACAAGAATTCAATTATTTACAATTTTTTTATAAATTTCTTCGCAATAATTCAATTATTTTCATAAATTTTTAATTATTATAAATTATTATAAAACATAAAGAAATCGATCACTCCAAGTCTTCGACTCGGAGCAATCAATTTCTTCATGTTTTATACCAAAATACTTTTATAAGTTATTTAATTTCAAAAATGTTTGAATTTGGAATTTTTGAATGTCTCAATTTCTGTGGAAAAATAATAATAATTAAATATTTATTTATAAAAGAAATTATTGATGTTTTCGAATAATTTTACAATTAAGGAAATTCGTAAAAATTTAAAGGAACCCGAACATTTTTTTTGAGTAAAATTTTTTTTTCCACTTTCTAAAAATTCAAAAATTGTCGTTTTGAATGAAAATTTGAAATTGACAAATAGAATTTATAAACATTTGTTTCGTTTATTTAAAAAAAAAAACTTTGAATTTTATTAAAACAATTGTAATTAAAAAATTGAAATAATGTAAATTATTCCCTTATGAAAATTGAAAATTTTCTACAAAAATATTAAGAAACGGGAATATGTAATGTTTTTTTCTGAAAATAAAAGAATGAGTTTGTGAACAATATTGTTATTGAGAAATAAAAATTATGCATAAAATGGGTATTTATTTACTATTTCTTATTCATAATTTTTTAACAAATATTCTATTTTTATAAATAAACAAGAAAAAAATTTGCATAATTTAGATCAGTCAAACGAAATTTGTTATAAAAAAGCAGAATGAAAGAATGAATAAGACGATTATTATAATTAATAATGTAAAAAAATTCCATTTTTCTAATAGTAAATAATTTTTAGAAATATAAATTCGCAGTGTATAATGAAATATTCAAAGCGTAATGAAACAATATAAATGAAAAGTCTGTGAAGAAAATATTTTTTCACGCTGCACAATAAAATCTATATCTATATCTATGTATAGAGTGGGTATTGTTTGCAAAAGTTAAGATCATTTTTATATATCTGTGTATATCTGCTGGTAAACTCTTCCGACTATTTTTCACAACTCTACACAAAGTAAGAGTAAACCTATGAGAAGAAGTTGGCGAAACTTTTCCCTTGAAAAGTTTTAAAAATAATAGAGAGCAAATATTAAACTTAGTATTGCAATACGCTTCCTAGTGATTTTTATCTCGTACTTGTTTTCCCTCTTACATCCTGACATTCTGAGCTTGAAAAAAAATGGAAAGGGAAAAAGTTTAATTTACTTTAAAGTTCAACTACCGTGGCTAATATTCTTAATAACAATAATTGTCTCAATAAAAATTAGTTTACAAAGATTCTTGGTCTCAATGGAAAACTTTTCTTTAAAGGACTATTACGAAAATGATGTCAGATTAGAAAAATCAAAAATGGCAGAATCCAATATGTCAATAACCAAAAATTTAAAAAAACTAGACAGATTTGCTTGAAACTTATTAGTCGAGGGTTTAAATTAACATCAAACTTCAATTTATCACTTATAAATTATAATTTGATGTCAACTTAAAAATCCACAATGGCGGATTCAACATGGCGATCCAATATGGCGGAAAATTTTACATTCACGAATTTCGATCAAAATCAAATCGAAGTATTTGAAGTCACCGAATCCTAATTTAATGTTTTTAAAAACTTCTAAATAAATTGCACACGAGAAATAGTATTTTGTATTAATCGATGACTGTATGCATACCCACACAGTAGAAGAGTTTAAAAAATGAACTTGCTCTTTGGGAAAAACTAGTTCCGTTCTTTGCATAAAAATGTAGCTTGGATATTTTTTTTCCGTGACGAGATAAGCATGCGCGAAAGGACATTGCTGCTCTTATCCCCTAAAGGCTATTCCTCTTACTTTCTACTACTTCTTTTCTGGAATCGAGTCTCTTTTTCATTCTCTCCTTTTACTTGTGTGTCTCAGTTCGCGGAAAGCGTGGCCCATTACTCCTCTGAAATCCCAAAATCTCTTGGGTCGATTTCCTGAGAATTTGCTTAAAGCACAGTAGACGGAAAGGTAAAGAACAGCCTTTGAGAAGAATGAAAAAGTATTTTAAAATCGATTTATGATTGGACAAACTTCAATTTATCGAATGGAATTCTTTTTTCTATTATTTATCATAAAAAATATTTTCTCCTTTACGTGAAAATTTTTCCCTCTATTGATTTTGATATACATATATATATTTGTGAAAACAAATAATATTACTGAAGAAAATAAAACTTTCTTTTTATTTATTTAATTAAAAATATTCAGTTTCTTTTGCATTTTGTAAACATGAATTATTACTTTTCCGTTTTTATATTGCTCGGGGGAAAAAATTCTTCAATTGTTTTTTCTTTATTACAAAGTGAAATATTAAATACTGTTTTCTTTTGCCCACAGTTTTCTCTCATTTCTTTGGTTTTTTTCTCTTTTAGGCGAATAAATTTGTTAAACAAAGAAAAAAAACAAGAAAATTTGTAATGAAAGAGAGCGCGGTATTCGAATGTCAAACTTTTTAATGCTTTTCCATATTCACCAAAGAATAAGTCATCCCTTTTATATCCGCCTTTCTTGACTTGCTGCCAAAGGCAATATGATACTCTTGCTGTGGCTATGTTTTCCACTTTATGAATATCTTTGCAAGTTTTGTTGAAGAAAAAAATAGCCAACGTTCAAAGTACAAATTTAAGGCGTTGCTATCATTTAAATTATGAATAAACAAAATTATTCCATTCCAGTTGGAAAAATTGATCTTAAAAGTGATTCTTTGAAAGACTCACAATTTTCATTCAAGATTAATTCGAATTCCATCAAAAATGTCGAATACGAATATTCAAAAAAATTGGTCAGATTCGATTGACACTTATTACTCGAAGGTTCTTGGAATCGATAATTATCAATTTTATATCGTTTTTTCAAAATTCAAAATGGCGGACCCAATATATGGTGGAAATTGAATTTTTCGAAATCGCTGAGTCCGAATTTGACATTGGAATTCAAAATTTCAAAATGGCGGATCCAATATGGCGGATAATATTAAAACAGATGCGATTCGATCAAAATTCGTACTACGGGAGTTGTTGCAGTCGCTAAATTTGATTTTGACAACCTTCATTCAAATTTAAAAATGGCTGATCTAATATGTCGACCAAATTTTTTTAAAGTTGTCGGATTTGTCTAAAATGTTTACTTGCGGGTGTTTTTGAGTCACTATATCCAAATTTGATGTTAGAATGAAAAAAACTAAAAATATTGACTTTAAAAAATGTAGATTAAACATTTTTTGTACAAATCCATCACACAGTAAAACGTGAAGTGTTAAAATAACACCAGAGTGGATTAAAATAATCTGCAACAGTTTAATCCCTCTAGGATTAAATTAACACCAGAAAGGATTAACATAATCTATTTTGTTGTTATTTCTAACTATGAATGAAATTTTACTTTAAATAAAACACCAAAGTCAACGATTTGTAAAAATTCAACGATGTTATTGTGTTAAAAAATTTTTAAAAATTCTCATCAAAATTTCAATTCTCTTTATAAATAATAAAATTCTTCTCTGATATTCAATTATTCTACAAAATTTTAATTAAATTCTTGTCAAAAATTCAATTATTTTCAAAGTTTTCTAAAATTCAATGATTTTCACTATCTACTATTTCAATAAAATTTTCCAAAAGAATTTCATTATTAAAAAAAATTTGAATAAAATTCTACGCAAACATTCAATTATTTTCATAAATAATAAAAATTTTTACAGGAATTCAATTATTTACAAATTTTTTTTATAAATTTCTTCGCAATAATTCAGTTATTTTCATAAATAATAAAATTTTTGCAGGGATTCAATTATTTTTATAAATAATAAAATTCTTTTAGGAATTCAATTATTTTCATAAATAATAAAACTCATTGCAGAATTTCAATTATTTTTAATGCAATTTTAATCAAATTCCTCGAAAAATGTAATTATTCTTAAAAATTTTATTAAAATTCGTCCAAAGAATTTAATGATTTAAAAAATTTGTTGACAAAATTTTTTATGAGAATTTAATTTCAAGAAACATGAAATTAATAAATTATTTATTTTTGTATTTAAATAATTGAATTCTCGTAGAATTTACTAATAAAAATGGTTTTAAAAATGAATTTGGAATTAATTCTTTTTAAAAGTTTAATAGGATTTTTATTGAAATTATTTCAAGTTTTTATTTTTCAATATAATATTTAATTGCAGAATTTTCGAATATTTGAAATTTTGTAAAATTGAATTGAAAACGAATGAATTTGAAAATTTTCAACGAACTTTTTTTAAAAATTATTTAAAAAAATGGATTTATTGAAGAATTTTAGTTAAAAACACTAGAAAAGAAATTTAATTTTAGAGAAGTTAGAAATTATTGCAGAAATTCAATTATTTTCAAGATTAATAAAATTCTTCTTAAGGATTCAATTATTTTTACTATTAATAAAACTCATCGCAGCGTTTCAATTATTTTTCATACAATTATAATTGAATTCCTTGAAAAAAGTAATTATGTTCATGCAAGTTTTAATAAAATTCGAAAAAAATTCAATTATTTAAAGTTTCGTTAATAAAATTCTTTATGAGAATTGAATTTTGAGAAACATTCAATTATTCAATAAATTATTTACTTTTGCATTTAAATAATTAAATTCTTGTAGAATTTTCTGATAAAAATTAATTTTCATTTCAGAAAAAGAAATTTAAGTTAAAATTTTAGATTATAATTGAATATTAAAAGTAATATAACGTGAATTTTTAGAAATAATTGAATTTTGAAATTAATTTTTTTGAAAAAGTTTAATTGAATATTCATTTATATTATTTGAAGTTTTTATTTTCTAAATGCATTTAATTAAAGAATTTAGGAATAATTGAAATTTCGTGAAATTGAATATTGCAAACAAATGGATTTGAAAATTGCCAAAGAACTTTTTCGAAAATTATTAAAAATAATTGATATAAAGTAAAATTATAGTTAAAAATTTTTGAAAATAATAATTGATTTGAAATAATGAAAATAATTTTGAAGAAGTACAATATTCTTATAATATAAAATAATTATTTTATTACTTGGTCATTTTTAATTATTATAAAATATGAAGAAATCGATGACTCCGAGTCGAAGACTCGGAGTTATCGATATTTTCATGTTTTATAGTTATAAAAAAATTTAATGAACTAAAATTTCATTCATTGTAATAAATAACACACTGAGAAAACGAATTATTTGGTTCAAACAAATTTTGTTTAAATCAAACTTAAAATATCTTTGCTATACAGTCAAACATAATTAAGTTTAATTCAAACATATTTTTTGGTTCATTTAAAGAAACAATATTATTTAATTCAAACATAAGTTATGGTTGATTTTAAATTTGTTATAATAAAATTTTAAGTTTAAATCAAACATAAAATTTTTAAACATAATTTTTGTTTAAATCAAAACAGAAAATATGTTTAAATTAAACATAATTATTTAAACAAATAATATTTTTGAATCAAAGCAGTAAATATTTTCTATATATTGGGATTAAGTTTACAAACTAATTTCAATTAAACAAAATCATTTATTATTTTTCTATTTGAATTAAGTATAATGTTTTCTCAGTGCACCAAAATTGATTATTTTCATCTTTTTTGGTGTTAATTTAATCTGTCACACTTTTTCATACCTCACTTTAAAAATATTTGGTTTATATATTAAATCCGTTATTTTGAATTTTTTAATTCTAATATCAATGTCAAATTTAAACGAAAATCCCCGAGGGAAAAGAAATCTACTCTTTCATCAATTAACGTCAACTTAAATACCGCTGTATAATAAATGATTTGTGAATAAAGCATTATAAATGTGAAACACAGATTGGTTTTTCAGGAAATTGGATGAGTTGTATTCTTCAAACTTTATTCAAACTTTAATTTCCAGTAATAAGCACCATTCATTAAATTTCTTCACTTGCTCTTTTTCCTCTATTTTCCTCGTGAAACCACGAGAGTTTTTGGCTCGCTCGAGCTTAAGTAGAAAAGTCGTGAAGTTCCTCAGCACGTGCCGTACAGATCTATAACAAAACTAAAGCTGACTGGGCGAATTAAAGCTTGAAACAAGCTTTGAGACGGCTTGCAGTTACTTGCAGCTTACATGGGAATTTTATTCTGAGATGAAGCGGACGGTTTGATTTGGCAATTCGAGAGAAAGAGAGAGAATGGAGAAATGCGGAAAAGGTAAAAGTGCAGGAGACGAAGGGGGGGGGGGGCTCATTGGTTCCGACTTCCGTAGAAGTACTTTGGATCCCACGTTAATTAGTTCGAGACGGTCGAGCTGGCTAAAAACTGTTTGTCTTGCTCTCCGCCGCCTCATGCCAGGGATGAGCCGACGGCGATAACTCGTACGATTGTTGTTTCACTACCTCTCTCACTCCGCGTTCCCTCGCGCACGAAAACTTGAAGGGGAAAGATATTCGGTTAGTGCCAAGGGGATGTGCTATATAACATGCGAGAGCTATAGGCATTGCGTCGTGGGCACAGATGCGGAAAACTATCCTTTCCCCTCTCACTCACTCTCTTTCTGCAGCCTATACAAAAGGGGTCCAAGAGGAGACTTCCAGTTTCCGATCCTCGGGGCAACAATAACCTCCTCATTCCACTTGAATGTCGAGAAAGGAAAATACACTTGTTTCCAATCGCTGGATAAACAAGCTTGTCACACCGATTTAAGCGGCTTTTAGTACACCACACTTTTCTCTGGCCTCAGGTTAAAGCTTAGAAAAATATTACACACTTTTATCCATTTAATTTTTATTAGATATATCTCTTTATAGGTATCATTTGTTGACTTATCTCTTTAGTATTTTTTTTGGCATTTAAAGGAGTGATATTTTTGAATATAATTTTTATTTTCGACATTTATGGAAATTGTTTAGAATCTCGTAATATTATGAAATGGTAGATTTTATCAGAAGTATTCACAGTTGTTTTAATTATTACACTAATTGTATTCACAATTATCATTATTCTTAATAATTTATAGACTCTTTTAATTATGTTGCCGTTTTGTAAAACGAATTTTAATCGAATCGGATAAATTTAAAAATTGCTTTAGTGCTCCTATTTAAAAAATACCGAGGATCTTTGAACTAAGGTCCAACCTTGACTATGTTCCCCTAATATATAAAAATATATTAAAAGTGACATAAAGTAGTATAAAAATTATTAAAAATAATATAAAGTAGTGTAGAAATAATACAAAAATTAAACATCCAAGTAACACATATTTATAAAAAATAATAATCAATTCAAGTATACTTCCTTTTATTTTACCGCAAAAAAAGGAAAAAATCCTCGAATATGGATAAAAATCTTTAAAAAATGAAGTCATTTATAGAAACTCGAGTCGTGAAGCCTGCGCAATGGTTTCAAGTTCACCTACTCGTATAAATTCGGGAACATTCTCGTAACGACTTTAGTCGCTCCGTTGCGCTCGAATGGAGCACAGGGATTTATCGATAGGGGGGTTTTGGGTTGAGGGGATTAATTTTTCAACAACCGGAGAAAAAGAAAAGAAAATTTTTTTTCTATACGTATATCTACAATTTTAATTAATTGTATGACTAGAGAGAGAGAGAGAGAGAGAGAGAGAGAGAGAGAGAGAGAGAGAGAGAGAGAGAGAGAGAAGCGAAATTTACTCATGCAAAACACTCAACGATTCTTGAATTAAAAAAAAATTTCTTTCTTTTTTTTTCCTTCAAAATTTTTCCAAGATTGTATAAGGAGACTTCAGTCAACCGAGAGAAGAGGGAGACATTTCATTACCTTAAATTGCACAGCGTCGTTGAATGTCGACGTCGCATTGCATCTCAGCGAGAAGTAACTAAGCGAGACTTGTACGCTCCTGTATTTCCTATCGAGAAATTTGAAATGTAAATTCGTTTTAAGATTCCGTATGCGTTTACATTTACTTGCGATTCTCAAATTCTCGGGGTTGCGTTGCATTTTATATATATGTATATGTGATGTTTCATATTAGTCTTGAATTCATGGGATGATTACGTCTTGATTATAGTAAACGAAATATTTTCGGTTAATGACAAGTGAATTGATATAGGAAATAAGAAAAAAATTTTTTTTTTTCTAATTCTTCCTTTTCTTTATCTATTATTGTTTAGCACTTTCAGAATATTGTACAGTTTCTATTTGTGTTAGCAAATAGTACAATTTAATAATAATGCAATAAACAATTTTTATTGAATTTTTAAAATTTTTCGATAAAATGAATGATTTATTTTAATTTTCTATATTATTATTTTAATTTTGTATATATTTTTTGGATAGACTCCCTGAAGAGAAAATCATTTAGATTTCGAAACGTTGGAGTAAATAAATATTTTATTCATTGTCCGAATGTTTTTGTTTTATTTGCCTTAATTTTCGATAATAAAAATTATTTGTAATATAAATATTATATAATTGTAATGTTAAAAGAATTATTACATCGGGAGGAAAATATAATTTATTTTACATCGTATTTTGGCAAAAATCACAAAAATTTCCTAATTACAGACACATTTAGTTTTATTACTAAAGTTGAGAGGGAAGAATGCAATCATCTCATTCGGATAAACCTTTTCCTATGTGTTTCCACTCTCTGTTTTAATAACAGTTTTCAGACGTTGAAATTAGCTGCTAGGATGTCGTTTCGTGAAACAGTTTCCCCTTACTTATATCTCGTTTTCTCTTTTCGTTCATTGCTATATACCTACTTTCCTTTTTGTCTATCTCACGATTTTCTAGTTTTCTTCAATAATTTAGAAGATTCTTCACTATTCACTCCTAATTTTTATTAACTTTAATAATCTGATAATTCTGTCTTCCATTAATTCTGTTCACAGTTTAAAGTTAGTTTTTGTTTATGTTTTATTGATTTTTTTCATTAAAAAATATCGTCTGACAAATCGAAAATATACAGGGATTTTTTTTAATGATTTATAATAAACAAATATTAGGAATTAAAAAATTAAAAAAAATTATGATTAACAAATAAAAAATATACTCATTTTGATTGTTATATGTTTTTTTTCATGACAAATTTCAATTGGCTGAACAAAATTATGCAAATTTTTCTCCTTTTTATTTCTAAAAAAATATTAGAAAATTGTTAATTCTTAAAAAATTGTGATAAAAAATAGGAAATATACCCAAATTATTGCATAATTTTTATTTCTCAATAACAATATTGTTCACAAAACTCATTCTTTTCTTTTGGGAAAATAAATATTACATATTTGTAAAATAATAATCAAACAGAATATATTTAGTAAATTACAATATCTTTATTCAGAAATGACTGTTTCTTACAGAGGTTCACCGTAGACTAACTCATGGTCAGATAGGACCGATTGTCCTTCGTGATAATCAAATGAATGACAACACATACAAATCAAATCCTATACATGCAAAAAAGCTTACATATTCCCGTTTAATATTTTTGTAGAAAATTCACAATTTTCATGAGGAAATAATTTGCATTATTTCCATTTCTTAATTACAATTGTTTTAAAAAAATTTAAAGTTTTTAAAAATAAAGGAGAAAAAAGTTTATAAATTCTATTTGTCAATTATAAATTTTAATTGAAAATTAAATTGAAAATTGGTGAATATTTAGAAAATAAAGACAACTTATAAATAATTAAAGATAACCGAGTGATAAAATCATTTTTTTTAATATATTCTATAATTATTGAAAATTTTAACAGAAATTAATTTTTAAATCAATTTTTATTAGAAAATTCAACGAGAATTTAAATTATTTAAATACAAAAGTAAATAATTTATTGAATAATTGAACGTTTCTTAAAATTTAATTTTCATAAAGAATTTTATTAGGAAATTTTTATATAATTGAATTCTTTAACGAATTTTAATCAAAATTTTAAGAATAATTACATTTTTTGAGAAATTCGATTTAAATTATATTAAAAATAATTGAAATTCTGCGGTGAGTTTTATTATTAATGAAAGTAATTGAATTATTGTTTTAAATTATTTTTTTTTAATAATTAATTTTTTTAGGAATTTTATTAAAATAGTAGATATTGAAAATCATTAAAATGAGGACATTTTTTGAAAATAATTGCATTTCAGAGAAGAATTTTGTTGTTTATAAAGATAATTGGTATTTTGACAAGATTTTTTTTGAAAATTTCTATCATATAATTGAATTTTTTGAGAAGAATTTTATTACTTTTGAAAATAATTGAATTTCTGCAATCATTTGTAACTTCTCCAAAATTCAATTTTTTTATAGTTTTTACCCAAAATTCTTCTATAAATCCATTATTTTTAATAATTAATTACATAATAACAAATGTAACTAAACTCAGAAGAATTTGAATTATTAAAATTTTTCAAAAAACAAAATTTATTAAAATTTATAATTCATTCAGAATTGATATTTCATAGAATTTCAAATTAAAACCTTTTAAAAAGTACATTTAATAAAAATTCCCTACCTTTTTCTGAATTACCTGTCTCAGAATATATGATTATTATAGTTACAATAGTTTAAAAGTATATTCCAATTCATATTTTATTTTTATGAGAAGAAATTTGAATTAAAAATTTGTAAATTCTGTTTCTTTTAAAATTGCTAATTTAATTTTAAAAAGTAAGTAAGTAAGTAGTTGTCCTCGCGCTTTTGCGAGCGAATTATTGCTAGTTTGCTAGTAAAGTGACTACTTACAATTAGTTATTAAAAACAAAAAAATAATGACAAGAAAAAATGCTACTTAATATTTCAATATCGTTGACTTGAATTTTCTTTCCGTATTATTATTTATTCACGTGACTATATTTAATTTACCTTTCATTTACTCGAGACGTGTATTTTGATTTCGATTTTAATTAGATCGTTTCTCGTCCTCGTCGTTTGGTTTTCTCTCGGTACATATACATATATATGTAATGTAAGAAAATAGTGTCTATATATATGTATACTTGCGAAGGTAGTTTACCTTTTCTCGAGACATTTATATAGCTATATCTGTGCAAAGGATAAGGAGTAAGCAACCAATGGGAGAAATAATTGATAAGGCAGGCTGTAAATATTAATCTTGACTAGAACTCCTCTCGCGCAGGAAACTACGTGAGTTCGTTAGCTGATTAGGGGTGTAAAGGAATGTAACATTGATGTAGCGAGAGAAAAGCCGCTGTCGACATTCAGAGAGGGAGAGAGAGAGAGAGAGAAAGATAGAGAGAGAAAGAGAAATGTTTACTGAGAAAACAAAGATTAACTTGTATTGGGAAGCAATTAGAATGTTTCACAAGACCGAGTCACATCCTTTGAAATGCAGTCTAATTTCATTTTAATTAGTTCTAACATTATACCTCAAATTTCAAACTTTATACAATTTTCGTATTATTATGTATGTACGTATTTATTTCTCCTTACTCTTAAATTCGTCAATAAACTTTAGTTTAATTAACTTGTTTATACCTCTATCACAGAAAATTTTATTAGATTTTTACAAATGAAGAAGAAAAAAAGTATTTTCAACTTAACATTCGTTAGTTTCAGCTAATTCTATTTAATTGAAAATATTGACTAGAGTTTTGTAGTTATAAAAGTAATTAACATACTCAATTCTATTACTTTTTTGTAATCGTAATAATTATTATAAAAAAATAAATTTTATTCTTTTTCGAAAATTTGTTTTTCCAGGAAAAAAAACTTGGGCCATTTTTCGTCAAATAATAAAAACCCTTGTGGTAAAGTTAAAATAATGGTAAAAAAATCTATCAAAATGCTTTCACTTTAAAAAATTTTTCTTTTTACTTTCAAATTCAGCTTGATAAATTTTTATTTTCACTTTCATTTTCATTTTGATAGAAAGTGCAGAAAAAATGGTCTAAGTGCAAGTAATTAAAAATTTATCAAAATGAAAATAAAATTGAAAATTCATACAAATCAAAATGAAAGTGACAATAAAAATTTATCAGAATGAAAGTGAAAATATACATTTTTCAAAGTCAAAGTGAAAATGAAAGTCAAAGTATTCGTCTTTAAATTTATTTTTACTTTTACTTTCACTCTGTTATTTTTACTTTTATTTTTGCTTTCATAAATTTCAATTAATTCTGTTTATAAATGAAAAATAATTGTAAAAAAAGTAAAGTGCAATTCATTAAAAAAATTTTTTTAAACGACATATTCATTAAAAATGTGAAAAGATGAAACATAAAATAATAAATATGAAACTGTAAATCAGTGAAAATGATAATAAAGTTAAAATTAAAAATATTTTTAAAGTAAAAGTAGAAGTGACAATTTTTTACAGTGAAAATAAAAATCTTTTAAAGCGAAAATGAAAGTAAAAGTAACCTGTACGCTTGCAGAAAATTGTCCGGCAGATGGCAATTAAGTTGCTCATAATCGAAATTGAGTAGACGGGCAGAGTTAGATTATATTATTGGGTTATAAATATTTTTATTTTACAATTAATTCAAAATTTTAATGACAAATAGAAATCATCAGAATTTGTTTTTGAACTTCTTTTCATTAAAAGATTAAAATTTTGTTAAATATTATGTTTTGTCAAATTAAATTATGCAGATTTTTGTTCTTTAATTCTAAACAAAATTAGAAAATTGTTAAACAACTGTGATTAAGAAATAGAAAATTTATTTATTTTGCATTATTTCTATTTATATATCATAATTTTTTTTAACAAAATTATTATTGTGTTTTGGAAAAAGATGAATAAATATTTGCACAATTCCTATTTTTAATCTTATTTTTGAAATAGGATTTTCTACAGAAATTAATTAATTAATTAATTAATTTTTTATAAATAAATAAATAAATATTTTTATTAATAAATAAATAAATTATTAATTAATTTAAAATTCAAACCTTTTTTAAATTAAACAACTTATAAAAGTATTGTTATAAAACATGAAGATATCGAGTCGAAGACTCGGAGTTATCAATTTCTTCATGTTTTATAATAATTAAACAAGACTGAAAGATAAAATTTAATATTTTACATTATAAGAATATTGTTACTGTAACTTCATCGAAATTATTTTCATCATTTTAATTCAATTATTATTTTCTAGAATTTTAAATTATTTTTTATGAAAATAATAATTGAATTCATTAAAAAAATTTATTATTTATGAAAATAATTAAATATTTGCATACAATTTTATTAAAATTTGTTTTAAAATTGAATTCTTTTTGAGAAATTTTATTAAAATAGTAGATATATTGAAAATCATTGTAATTAGAAAAATGCATTTTATTTTTGAAAATAATTGAAATTAGGACTAGAATTTTTTTTGATATTTATGAAAATAATTGAACTTTAGAGAAGAATTTTGTTATTTATAAAGATAATTGAGATATTTACGAGAATGTTTTTCAAATGTTGAACATAGTTGAATTTTATAAGAAGAATTTTATTTATTTATTTATTTTTTGAAAATTATTGAATTTCTGCAATGAAGGCTCCGGATCTTAAAAGGTCACTATTACCATTTAAAATTAATGCTGAAAGTGCTCTTTTAAGATCTGGAGCCTCAATTATTTTTAATTTCTCAAAAATTGAATTTTTTTTTAGTATTTTCAACAGAAATTTAAATTAAAAAATTTTTAAATTCTATTATTTTTATAATTAAAGATTCTATGCTTGAAGCTTATATGGAATTTTTTGTACAAAACAAAAAAAAATTTGTTAATTTAGTAATATAAAAATTGTTCCTCAACTATATCAATAATATCCAATTATAAGTTTAAGGGAATGTAAATAGACTCGAAGAGTATATCGGCGAAGCATATCGGATTATTTAAATAGATGGAGAGAAGGAATTAGTGGAGGGGTTTGAGGGAAGCGATAGAGAAATATATAATATGTGGATAGACTGATTCGGGTCAAACGGAATGTTCGATTTCGAATCGAGGAAATGGTTCAACGCGATTGGCGAAAGCAGGCAATATTGGTTCATGGTAAATACAGTTTGTTTTCCATTCCGGTTCGACAGTCCCGTCGGAAAGTCCGTTTCAGGGATATTTCCGGCCTGGGGGAGATAGAAAGGACGGTTCTTACCGCAGAGTCTCCGGGTCGCCAAACCCACACCCACATATAAAGAGAGAGAGAGAGAGAGAGAGTCGACAGCTGTCGTCGAGGGACGGAACATCGCGCCAAAACTTCTTGGTTAGTCTCCTCACAAACCGATGAGTGGAGCGATAATCTGAGGTTAACCGCACACCTCGCGCAGCTTGAGAGAATTAATCATTTTATATATTCAAATTGAAATAAATCAGTTGAATTGTTTCAATTCAAATTGTAATCAATTGGAGTTCATTTGATTTTATTGTCTATAATAATGCATATTTTTGGTTCACTTACAGTGACAGGGACGCATTATTATTCCCCAAATCTCATTTTTCCGAAATGTCATTATACCGAACTGCACTTTTGCGAATAGTCATTTTAGCGAAAAGCCAATTTTGCGAATTGTCGATTTTCCGAAAAGACATTTTTTCGAATTGTCATTTTTACGAAAAGACATTTTTGTGAAATATAATTTTTGCGAAAAGCCATTTTTGTGAAATGTCATTTTTACGATTAGTCATTTTTACGAATTGCCATTTTTGCGAATTGTCATTTTCGCGAATCGCCATTTTTACGAATTGTCAATTTTCCAAAAAGTCATTTTTGCGAATTGTCATTTTTGCGAAAATTCCTATAGTAAACTTGTATGCATATATAGATTCACTATAGGAATTTTCGCAAAAATGACAATTTGCAAAATTATCTTTTCTGAAAATCGATAATTCGCAAAAATGACTATTCGCAAAAGTGCAGTTCGGTAAAATGACATTTCGGAAAAATGACATTTGGGGAATAATCATGCGTCCCACAGTGACATCTATTTTTATTTTTCGGTAAATAATACTGACTAATGATTTCTAACCCAATTCTACTACAAAACCTTTAATTTTTTCTATTTCTAACAATAATTTCTTTTTAAATAACTTAATTCTTGAAGAACTATCCGAGGAACTATCTTAAAATTGTTACTTTAGAAATTATTTAACCCACGTCGACAAATTCCCCTTGGAAATTCCATGGAAGTTGTCTATGAAATTTCTATGGAAATGCTGCTAGTTTTTTATTTTAATAATATTTTAACATTTTGATACCGGTCACTGTGTAGGGGACTGACTGGCTCAAGGAATCTCGTAAATTCGCGGACAAAAGGGTAATGCGCGAATAAACCCAACAACACAAATAATTTTTTAGAATGAATATTAGTAGAAAATTAAAAGTAAAATTATAAAATTTAGAATTAATATTCACGGACACTATTGCACACGGAATACACGAGGAGGCAACCAGCCTCGTGCCGATGTGAAAGGTTTAAATTAATTAAAATGTCCTTTTTATATAATTTAATAATTTATTCAACCAATTTATTTACAATGATTCGTACAGAATGGGAAACCATCAAAATAATGTGGAAAGGTTTAACTTTATTCGGTCTCTTTTTGGGGTGGAGAGTTGGAGGAAATCAGGTCGTAGCCGAACAGCTTCCGGAGTGATTTCAGGTGAGGGGACAAACAAGATGTCGGGCTGTCGTAATACTTCATCTAACACATCATTGATCTCGTCGTCGCTAAAAAGTCGATCGTCGTCTTTCGGGACTGACGGCTTAGACGGTGGGGACGGAGATTGAGAAACGCTGACGTCACTGGGACTAAAACATCCTTCCTCGATGGGGTTCAATTCCTTGACCCCTGCAGGAACTAATTCGCCGGAACGCTCGAAGTGCGGAGTTGGCGACGGAGGATTTTTTCCCGGACAAAAAGGTAGCGGCAACGCTGGCGTTGGTCGGGCGACGGGTCGAATTACGGCTCTAGGACGTGGGTAATTTCTAGATACGTAATCCCAACGGCGCTCGCCAATCCTCCGGTATGGCTGCACAGCAGGAGCAGGTGCGACAACAGGACTCGCCGAGATAATCGGGACCGGCGGCTTGCCGAACGGCGGTATGGGCAGAGCTAATAGGCTGCGGGGCGTAGACGCTATCAAGCGTGAGCGGTAGCGTTGGTATAAAGTTGGCTCACGGCCTTCGAGCGGAACTCCTTCAGTCTCAGCCGTAGTACATGTAGTCTCCTGAGGTTGTTGTAGGCCGTGAAACTGACGACTTCTTCTCCACGATCGTGCTTTGCCCTGGAGAATAAATCGATAAAGAGTTAACCGAAGCGTGCATTAAACCGCATAGACATAAGAGACTCCTGTTGTTTATGGAACTGGTCCCACTAGGGAAAGAGGCATCCAACTTTCCGTAGAAGGAAGAATAATTATTGAGGAGGCAACCAGCCCCAATAATCACGGTTGTCCAGTTTCACAAACAAGGGGAAGTCAATCAATGTTCTAAGGGAAGAGGCACCCAGCTTCCCGTAGAAGTACGGTTAACGAGAAATAACTTCTCGATAGAGTTGAGGGAAAAGACTTAGTGCTCCGCCTCGTGGGAACCAACAACCTAATTTAATACCGAAAGAGGCAACCAATTTCAATATTAAATCGTGAATTACTGGGGAGGCAACCAACCTCAGTAATTTCGGTAGTCAGGATCCAACGAAATATGGTCCACTAAGGCTCACACTCAATTGAGAGGCAACCAGCTCAATAGTAATAAAAGTGAGAGGCAACCAGCTCACTATTATTTAGGGACTTAGATAGTTCCCTGTTTAATAATTTATCTCAAAACTTATTATCATTTATCATAGGAGGAGAGGCAACCAATACTCATATGACTGTTGGTACGTAGTTATGGAGGAGGCAACCAACCTCAATAGCTATGATACCCAATGACAAAAGTTTGGAGACAAGTTCTTGGTACTTAATTGTTTTGGTAGTTACTTACCATGGTAAAAAGTGTAGACTCGGGCAGGAAGTTAAATTAACAAAACACTCGATCTTAGTAAAGAATATTTATTGCAATTAACTGGAAGTTCAATGTCACAAAAATATTCTAAGTCCGCAGGAGGCGAAAATTTTCTAAGTTCGATGTCACAAAAAAATAATCTAAGTCCGTAAGTGGCGAAAATTATTCTAAGTGTCACTTCACAAAAAATAATCTAAGTCCGTAAGTGGCGAAAAATATTCTAAGTGTCACTTCACAAAAAATATTCTAAGTCCGAAACCGGAGAAATTATTCTAAGTCCGAAACGGGTAAAAGTTTCTAAGTATGAAAGTTGGAATTTTTCTAAGTGCGAAAGAGTTTTGCCGTGGTAGGTAGGCTAGGCAGGGGAGGCATCCAACCCCAAGTGAGTTCGCAGATAGAACTGACGTTTTGGGTCCGTGCAACGAGCTCCCTCGATTGCGCTTTCCCAAAATGTCCTAAGAGGGAGAAAATCTTAAGAGAGAGGGTAAAACTTCGTGCGGGGGTGCGCAAATTGCTGCGCTTTCTCTAACTGACGCAAACTTGGATGCGCCTACGGTTCACGCGTTTCGCGTGAGGCAAGGACTTGTTCACGCGTCGTACTCGCGGTTTTACCCTGTCTCCCAAATTCATATCTCTCTCTCTCTCTCCTGCATAGCCTTTCCTAATTTGCAATTAACAAATCTACTTAATTACTAAATAAAACACGCACTAACACATAAAACAGAAATTCGTAAAATAACAAAACTTAAATGCAAATTTAACTCTAACTTAACTATCATCCTTAAGGAACATATCCCATACACAAGTAAAACATTCACACTCAAAGAGATTAAGGTTAATCAATTAACGGTTAATAAAAATGATAACAAAATAATAGGTACTAAAGATTATTTATAAAACTAATACACAGTACTGCGTTATGGCTATATATATATATATATATATATATATATATATATATATATATTTCCACGCGGAGAGGTGTATAGGGTTCTCAAATATATCATTCTGACATTACATAGAACATAAATGTATATCGCGTATGTGGGATCTTCGGAAAAACATACATTATTTAAATGAAACGTGGTAAATAACTAGTCGAAATTATCCGGGGAATAGGAAGGGAAGGAAGTATGAGAGTTCGGTTTAGTGAGTTAAAGGTACGGGAGGAAATTGGAGAGAGAAAGAAAGGGCCGTACGCCGGGGTAGAGTATAGGGAGTGGAAAAGTGAAAAGGAGGCGAAGTAAGAAGGAAAGATAAAAGAAACCTCTAAAGAACATGCGGTTGTGGGCTCAGCCAAAGTCAGGAAATTATGAAGTAGCGATGGTTGTGCACATTTCTTGGCCAGAGAATTGACACTTCCATAACTCTTACAATTTCCCGTCTCTTCTATCAGTGACGTATATCAATCCCCCCTTTGGGAAGGCAACAGCCGCGATTTGTAATGTTTGTTCGAAGATCCGACTTATAGGTTTACTTAATTTGTGTTCCTTCTTTTTTCAAGAATTGACAGACGTATTTGCAAACGAGAGAATTGTTACACCGCGGTATTTCTCTTTTTCGCGTAACGGCGAGCGTCGCGATACTTTACCGAGTTTCGTTTCCGGAAACCATAACGGCTTCCGACGTTATCCTGTATATCTTCTGCGGCCTCCGCAGCAGTACTGGTGATCGGCTGGAAGTTAATCGTGTAGTCTTCTGCAGCCTTCGTTGATTGTGTGGTGCTCTCATCTGAGAGACCGTCGTTTAGTGAGACAGACGAAAGATCTGTCTGTTCCTGATGAGGTGGGTCCTTACTCAGGACTCTTTGCGATTCCAAACTTTCTAGCATTCGAGCTTGTGCAGCCTCATGATTGACTAATCCCTCCGGATTGTCCGCTTCCTTCTTATCTTCTTCTGGAGCTTCTGTAGGCGTAGTTCTGTTTACGGCAACGCATGGTGGCGGTGCTGTGAGTTTCTCGTTGAAAGGAGCCAAAATCAGCTTTGAAGCGTAAATTTTGTGAAGACCATCTTCTTTCTGAATTTTCAAGACTCCTGGAGAGATGATTTCTACGACCGGATAAGGGCCAGTCCTGGCGGGAGCTAACCGAGCATTATAATGTTCGGCCGCGTTTGAAAGCCGAGTATTGTGAGCAAAAACCAAATCTCCTACTTTAAACGGTGGTGCCGTTTCAGGCCCAGCGTATCGACGTTGGTATTCTTCTTGGTGTTCGTAGGCGGCAGTTTCTCGTTGTCTCCATGCGGCAGTAGTTTCTGCCTGGAGATGATGTCGCAATTGCCATTCTCCTGGGCGACGGATTTCTCGCCCAAATATCAAAAATGCAGGAGTGACTCCGGTGGCAGCATTTTGACGTCGTCGTAGTCCGAACAATAGCTTCGGAAGTTGCTTGTCCCAAACTCTTTGGTTTCCATCGGTGAGGCGAAGACGCAGACCTTTCTTTACTTCTTGATTACGTCGTTCCGTTGGATTTGCTTGCGGGTGGTACTCGGGAGTTGTCCACAGGGTGCAAGACCAATTTTTCCCAGCTTCAGCCCATAAATTGCTACGAAATTGAGGACCGTTGTCACTAAGAATGCGTTGCGGATATCCAAACCTTGCGAACACTTCATCTTCAAGCATGTTGATGATGGTCGTCGCGTGAGAATTGCGAATCGGAAAAGCTTCGGTCCATCTCGTAAATAGATCAGTGACCACTAAAATAAATCGATTTCCTCGAGTTGACACGGGATATGGTCCCATAAGGTCCAAAGCAATGGTCTCCCATGCAGAATTTGGTTTGCGGGGTCTTTGACCTACTTGGACACGATGATGAATCGGTTTAGTACAGAGGCATAAGTGACATTTTGATACGTAACGACGTATATCTCGAGTCATTCCGGGCCAAAAGAAATGTTGGCTTATACTTCGGATTGTTTCTTCTATTCCGGGGTGTCCCGCTAATGGGACATCATGATATTCCCATATCACTCGTTGCTTTACGATGGCTGGGACGCGTAATTGCCAGTGACCTGATTTGGGACACTGTTTCCAGAACCCAGTGTTATCAAGATAATTTCCTTCGAAGAAATTCCTTTCTCTTTCGTTCGAGGGGCCCTTTCGTTGAATGTTAACCCACTGTCCCATTTGTCGAGAAATGAGCGGGTCGTCCTGTTGGAGGTTCATAATCTCTTCCTGAAGTGTAGGGCTATAAAGAGCGCTGAGAATTGGAGAATCTGTTGCAGGAGTTTCAACGGGGACATCTTCAGGCCGTTGCAATCTGTCTAGGTCCGATTCTCCTGGGGTCTCTTCATAAGGGTCAGGATCCGAACTCAACGCGTTAGGTAGTTCACCTACACATTTCGGCACATGTTCTACGGAAAAGTTGAATTCGCCAAGCAAAATGTGCCAACGCGTCAACTTAGCTCGGGATGTTTTGAATTGGTTGAGCCAGGTTAAGGCTTTTTTATCAGTCCGTAGAATAAATGGGCGATCTTCCAGGAAGGGTCGGTATTTTTTGAAAGCCCATACTATGGTGAGACAGTTCTGCTCATCTGGAGGGTACCGCAATTCGACCGGACTAAACTTGGCGCTTGCGTAAGAGATTACATTACGCTCTACAGGAGATGGTTCTTGGAATAGGACGGCCCCCATTCCTACGGCACTAGAATCTACTTGTAACACAAACTTCAGGCTTGGATTGGGTCGACTTAAGGATTGAGGCTCCCTAAATGCGGCTTTGACCGCTTCAAAAGCCCTCTGATGTTCTGAAGTCCATTTGTAAAACTCGCTTGATTGACAACAAGTTCGTGAGTGGGGCAGTCATGTCGGCATAATGAGGAACATATTCCATCAGCCAATTACAAGTACCTAGAAAGGAAGCTAATAGTCTTCTGTTTTTAGGGGCCACGGCATTTTGTATGGCCTCAATATGCTTAGTTTGCGCCTGGTTTCCCTCCGAAGTCACTACATGTCCCAAGTACGGAAGGCTGAAGTGGCCAATGCGACATTTAGCGGGAGTACACGTGAGTCCAAAGACGAGGATTCTTTCTAGGACCAATGCCAGGTGTCGCACATGGTCTTCCCAGTTGTTTGAAAAAATAATTATGTCATCGAGGTAAGCTATAGCAAACTCACCCCAAAAGGACGCTAAAACAGATCGCATCAAATTCTGGAAAGTACCAGGGGCGTTTTTTAAACCGAAGGGCATAACTCGGAATTGATACTGACCGCCATCAGGGGTGGAGAACGCAGTGTATTTTTTAGATTCCGGGGCCATGGGTATTTGCCAATATCCACTCTTAAAATCGAGAGTAGAAAAGATCTTGGCTGGACCCACGTGTTTCAAGACGTCATGTATGCGAGGAAGGCACTGCGGGGCATCTTCTGTTTGTTCGTTGACAGGGCGATAGTCAACGCATAGGCGATATCCCCCTCCTGGTTTGTCCACTACCACCAAGGCGGAACTGAACTCCTCCGTCGCGGGTTCGATTACTTCTTGGGCAAGCATCTCTTTGGTTTCTGTATCTATAAATTTTCTTTTCTCTATAGAATACCGACGAGGTGCTGCTCGGAAAGGTTTGGGGTTACTGATTCGAATTTCGTGGTGAGTTGCCAGGGTGTGTCGTAACGGGCCTCCTTTGTAAAAAATGGTCTCGTAAGTCTGAAGGATTTGTTGAAATCTTTCCCTATACTCATCGGGAACTGAGGACAAATCCAAGGGCAGAGGTTCCGAGGTACCAGCGAGAGACACTGGTAGCGGGGTCAAGTAAACTTGGCGCCTGTTCGTTTTCCCCAGGTACAGGCAGTCAGTGCGATGTTCGTGATGAACATCATGGTCCTTGAGCCATGCCCTGCCTAGGACTAGGTCAGCGCGTAAATCGCTACAAGCGAGGAAGGTTCCTGGATACTGTTGACCACCAATTTGAGGGAAAAGTGTAAGTGAGCCGTGTAATTGCACAGTAGCTCCATTGGCGGCTAGTTTGGCTTGGGTGGGGCCAGGTTCGAGAATGGTACGTTCCCGAGCAGTTAAAATGGCTAACCTCACGAAATTGTGGGTGGCACACGAATCTATTTCCGCCACGACTTCTCTATTTCCAATACGGACTCGAGTTCGTGGTAGATCCTGTGCGGACGAGTAGATAGCGCTTAGGACCGGGACGGATGCTCGACGGGCGCCGCTGGAGTAGGGCCCGCCGAGGCTCGCCAGTTTTCCGGCGCAGGTTGAGAACGTTGAGCTTGATAAACTGGACAATCCCGATGAAAATGATTTTCAGGGCAAAAATGACATGGTGGTAACTTTTGAGGTCTTGAATTTGAGATCTCTTGCGCTGGGCGCCGTGGGGGTTCTTCTTTGGTCGGAACGGGTTTGCGAGGAGCACAATCGGCTTCATCTTGCTCGGCCTTAGTCGAAGCTTCAAGCAGTTCCGCAAAAGACTGAGGATTAGTTGGGCGTACTAAACGTCTGAGTGGTGGCTTTATAGACTCGAGCAATAGTGTTGTCAAATCAGCCGGAGCAAGTTGAACTTTAAGTCGTTTGGCCAACAAATATTTATGCTGTAGGAAAACAGCAACGGATTCTCTGTCACCTTGCTTCTGTGAGTATAATGAGGCTTGAAGCCTCATGACAGCAGTGGTTCCCGCATACCTTTTAAGAAATAATTCCTTAAAATCTTCCCATGGAAGAGATAAATCTCTGTATACGGCCCACCATTTCTGAGCATCCCCCTTTAGGCCCTTGTTAACGATTTGTGTCCGTTGGTCAGAGTCAGTGCGGGCGGAGTTAAAATATTTCTCGCAATTTAGAAGAAACACTTGAGGATCTTCATAATCGTTTCCATTAAACTCCGGGAAGGGAGGGGCTGGAGACTGAAAAGCTCGTATTAGCCGCAACCAGTCATCAAACGACAGATTTGATGGCATGGCCAATGGGAAAACAGATGGAGTTAGTCCCGAAGAGCTACCTGTAGAACTCGAGCCAGAAGGGGCCGAAACCATAAGAGGGCCTAATAGTTCATTACGTGCGTTTTGAGAATTTCCATGTGGAGAATGTTGATCCCCCCCTTGAGAGGGACGGGGAGAGTTCTGCGAGTTATTAGAATTCTCCATTGCAGATGACAAGGTTAGGTTAGTGTTGAGCGCCACCGGGATTTGAATCTCACTCCCGGAAGTGAGGGGAGTACGTTGGAGAGGTGGAAATGTACGAGGAACGTTTTCCTGTACTGAGAGATCTCTTGAGGGTGTTTTAGGGCTCACTGTTAGTGAAAGAGGCACTACCGTGTCCCCAGTAGGGGCAAAAGCGGCGGGCTCAGTGGTAGTGAGACTTTCTAGTCCGTTAAGCAAAGAAGTCTGTCTGTTCGGACTTAACACCGAGTTCGGCTCTCGGGAGGGACTGCGTCTAATAGTGGGGGGTGTGTGGAAAAGGCTAGTGGCCTTTCGACACGGTAAATCTCTCAGATTTCTTTTCTCCGTAGTTAAAGTGGAAGTAGAGGGATGGTTAGCTCGTTTGGGAGTAGGAGACATCAGGCTAGGAGGTCCGCTCTGATATCCATCAGAACCTGAATGCCAAGGAGCAATCTCGGGCCCCACGTTGGGCGCCAATTTGATACCGGTCACTGTGTAGGGGACTGACTGGCTCAAGGAATCTCGTAAATTCGCGGACAAAAGGGTAATGCGCGAATAAACCCAACAACACAAATAATTTTTTAGAATGAATATTAGTAGAAAATTAAAAGTAAAATTATAAAATTTTAGAATTAATATTCACGGACACTATTGCACACGGAATACACGAGGAGGCAACCAGCCTCGTGCCGATGTGAAAGGTTTAAATTAATTAAAATGTCCTTTTTATATAATTTAATAATTTATTCAACCAATTTATTTACAATGATTCGTACAGAATGGGAAACCATCAAAATAATGTGGAAAGGTTTAACTTTATTCGGTCTCTTTTTGGGGTGGAGAGTTGGAGGAAATCAGGTCGTAGCCGAACAGCTTCCGGAGTGATTTCAGGTGAGGGGACAAACAAGATGTCGGGCTGTCGTAATACTTCATCTAACACATCATTGATCTCGTCGTCGCTAAAAAGTCGATCGTCGTCTTTCGGGACTGACGGCTTAGACGGTGGGGACGGAGATTGAGAAACGCTGACGTCACTGGGACTAAAACATCCTTCCTCGATGGGGTTCAATTCCTTGACCCCTGCAGGAACTAATTCGCCGGAACGCTCGAAGTGCGGAGTTGGCGACGGAGGATTTTTTCCCGGACAAAAAGGTAGCGGCAACGCTGGCGTTGGTCGGGCGACGGGTCGAATTACGGCTCTAGGACGTGGGTAATTTCTAGATACGTAATCCCAACGGCGCTCGCCAATCCTCCGGTATGGCTGCACAGCAGGAGCAGGTGCGACAACAGGACTCGCCGAGATAATCGGGACCGGCGGCTTGCCGAACGGCGGTATGGGCAGAGCTAATAGGCTGCGGGGCGTAGACGCTATCAAGCGTGAGCGGTAGCGTTGGTATAAAGTTGGCTCACGGCCTTCGAGCGGAACTCCTTCAGTCTCAGCCGTAGTACATGTAGTCTCCTGAGGTTGTTGTAGGCCGTGAAACTGACGACTTCTTCTCCACGATCGTGCTTTGCCCTGGAGAATAAATCGATAAAGAGTTAACCGAAGCGTGCATTAAACCGCATAGACATAAGAGACTCCTGTTGTTTATGGAACTGGTCCCACTAGGGAAAGAGGCATCCAACTTTCCGTAGAAGGAAGAATAATTATTGAGGAGGCAACCAGCCCCAATAATCACGGTTGTCCAGTTTCACAAACAAGGGGAAGTCAATCAATGTTCTAAGGGAAGAGGCACCCAGCTTCCCGTAGAAGTACGGTTAACGAGAAATAACTTCTCGATAGAGTTGAGGGAAAAGACTTAGTGCTCCGCCTCGTGGGAACCAACAACCTAATTTAATACCGAAAGAGGCAACCAATTTCAATATTAAATCGTGAATTACTGGGGAGGCAACCAACCTCAGTAATTTCGGTAGTCAGGATCCAACGAAATATGGTCCACTAAGGCTCACACTCAATTGAGAGGCAACCAGCTCAATAGTAATAAAAGTGAGAGGCAACCAGCTCACTATTATTTAGGGACTTAGATAGTTCCCTGTTTAATAATTTATCTCAAAACTTATTATCATTTATCATAGGAGGAGAGGCAACCAATACTCATATGACTGTTGGTACGTAGTTATGGAGGAGGCAACCAACCTCAATAGCTATGATACCCAATGACAAAAGTTTGGAGACAAGTTCTTGGTACTTAATTGTTTTGGTAGTTACTTACCATGGTAAAAAGTGTAGACTCGGGCAGGAAGTTAAATTAACAAAACACTCGATCTTAGTAAAGAATATTTATTGCAATTAACTGGAAGTTCAATGTCACAAAAATATTCTAAGTCCGCAGGAGGCGAAAATTTTCTAAGTTCGATGTCACAAAAAAATAATCTAAGTCCGTAAGTGGCGAAAATTATTCTAAGTGTCACTTCACAAAAAATAATCTAAGTCCGTAAGTGGCGAAAAATATTCTAAGTGTCACTTCACAAAAAATATTCTAAGTCCGAAACCGGAGAAATTATTCTAAGTCCGAAACGGGTAAAAGTTTCTAAGTATGAAAGTTGGAATTTTTCTAAGTGCGAAAGAGTTTTGCCGTGGTAGGTAGGCTAGGCAGGGGAGGCATCCAACCCCAAGTGAGTTCGCAGATAGAACTGACGTTTTGGGTCCGTGCAACGAGCTCCCTCGATTGCGCTTTCCCAAAATGTCCTAAGAGGGAGAAAATCTTAAGAGAGAGGGTAAAACTTCGTGCGGGGGTGCGCAAATTGCTGCGCTTTCTCTAACTGACGCAAACTTGGATGCGCCTACGGTTCACGCGTTTCGCGTGAGGCAAGGACTTGTTCACGCGTCGTACTCGCGGTTTTACCCTGTCTCCCAAATTCATATCTCTCTCTCTCTCTCCTGCATAGCCTTTCCTAATTTGCAATTAACAAATCTACTTAATTACTAAATAAAACACGCACTAACACATAAAACAGAAATTCGTAAAATAACAAAACTTAAATGCAAATTTAACTCTAACTTAACTATCATCCTTAAGGAACATATCCCATACACAAGTAAAACATTCACACTCAAAGAGATTAAGGTTAATCAATTAACGGTTAATAAAAATGATAACAAAATAATAGGTACTAAAGATTATTTATAAAACTAATACACAGTACTGCGTTATGGCTATATATATATATATATATATATATATATATATATATTTCCACGCGGAGAGGTGTATAGGGTTCTCAAATATATCATTCTGACATTACATAGAACATAAATGTATATCGCGTATGTGGGATCTTCGGAAAAACATACATTATTTAAATGAAACGTGGTAAATAACTAGTCGAAATTATCCGGGGAATAGGAAGGGAAGGAAGTATGAGAGTTCGGTTTAGTGAGTTAAAGGTACGGGAGGAAATTGGAGAGAGAAAGAAAGGGCCGTACGCCGGGGTAGAGTATAGGGAGTGGAAAAGTGAAAAGGAGGCGAAGTAAGAAGGAAAGATAAAAGAAACCTCTAAAGAACATGCGGTTGTGGGCTCAGCCAAAGTCAGGAAATTATGAAGTAGCGATGGTTGTGCACATTTCTTGGCCAGAGAATTGACACTTCCATAACTCTTACAATTTCCCGTCTCTTCTATCAGTGACGTATATCAATTTCTATTATGATTAGAGTCTAATAATATAAGCTTTGTTGCAATTTATTTCTAAAGCTTGATTGAAATACACATTTTGCAAAAAAATTCCAAAAAAGCTTATTACTAGACTCTAATCATAATAGAAATGTTAAAATATAATATTAAAATAAAAGCTTGCAGAAGTTCTATGAAATTTCCAGGGGGTACTTCCATGGAATTTTTCGACGTGGGTCGACCAACGTCGTTCTTCAAGATACAAATTTTTTTTGAATCGGAAATAAATTATAAAAATGTTCTGAGTATCTCCGTGTTTCGAAAAAAGCTCTTCTTTAATAATAAAAAAAAACTCCAATTTGATGGAAAAAAACCAAATTTGATAATCGCCTCAAAAAATTGTCAAAACCAGGCGTCGTTTTTTAAGACATAAATTTTTTTGAATCGGAAGTAAATTCTAAAAAAGTTCTGAGTATCTCCCTGTTTCGGAAAAAGTTATTTTTTAAAAGAAAAAAGCTCGAATTTCATGAAGAAAAACCTAAATTTTATATTCGATTCAAAAGTTGTGAAAATAAAATTAAAATATTTCAAAATTAAATGAATTATAAAAAAAGTTTTAAAAAAATTTTAAATTTTAATTATAAAAAATTTTACTTAAATAGGTATATCAAAATTAAATGAATTTAAAAAAAATTTTAATTTTAAAATTGCATAAATAGATAAACTTTAAAAGGTTTAATTTTAAAATTTTATAAAATTGCAATTTAGAATGAATTTAATTAAAAATTTTAAAGAACTTATAGATTTTGAAAAAATTTTAATAATTCAAATTCTTTTGAAATTAGTTAATTTTTTAGACATAAACTTAAAAAAATTAATTTTTGTAGAAGTTAAAATTTACAAATGATTGCAGAAGTTCAATTATTTTCAAAAGTAATTAAATTCTTCGCTGATGTTTAATTATTTTCAAAAATTTTCCCCAATTCAATTATTTTCAATATCAACTAATTTAGTAAAATTTTCAAAAAGAATTCAATTATTTAAAAAAAATTAAATTAAATTCTACATAAACACTTCATTATTTTCATAAATAATAAAAATTTCACAGGAATTTAATTATTTACAAATTTTTTTATAAATTTCTTCTCATTAATCAATTATTTTCATAAATAATAAATTTTTTACAGGGATTCAACAATTTTAATGAATAATAAAATTCTTTTTAGGAATTCAATTTTTTTCATAAATAATAAAAATCATGGCAGAGTTTTAATTATTTTTAATGCCATTTTAATCAAATTTTTTGAAAAATGTAATTATTCTTTAAATTTTGATTAAAATTCGTTAAAAGAATTCACTTATTTTCAAATTTGTTGATATAATTCTTTATGAGAATTCAATTTTAAGAAACATTCAAATATTTAATAAAATGTTTATTATTGTATTTAAATAATTGAATTCTCGTAGAATTTTCTAATAAAAATTGATTTGAATGTGAACTTTAGTCAACATTTTAGAAAATAATTGAATATTAAAAGCATGAATTTTTAGAATTAATTGAATTTTGAAAAGTTTTCAAACTAAAATTTTATTTTATTTGAAGTTTTTATTTTCCAATTTATATTTATTTAAAGAATTTTCGAATAATCTAAAATTCATGAAATTGAATTTTAATCAAATAGATTTGAATATTCTTAAAGAACTTTTTTTACAAAATTATTAAAAATAATTGATTTAAAGAAGAAATTTAGTTAAAAATTCTAAAAAATATAAATAATTAAATTGAAATGATGATCGAATGCGTAATTTACTCAATATGATGAATTTTGTATGATTTAACATTATAGCATGTTGAATTTAAGACTGATTTTAAATTAAGATTTATTTTTTACTGTGTATTTTTTATTGACCTTATATTTGTCATGAACTGTCAAGCTGTTAATAATTAATTATAAAATTCCACACTATTCAGTTTTGCTTGAAATTTAAAAAAAAAATGCTGAAAAAGAACTAGATACAAATATTATGATGTTGCACAATTTAAGCTATTCAATCGAGATGCAGTTTTTTTTTTGCTTTTCGGTAAAATGAGAAAATATCGAATATTTTTTGTTATTTGCGTTCTCCAGTTTCACGATATATTGTGACAAGCGAATATTTTTTTTCCTTTTACATTTTAGTGAGAGTTTCTTCCATATAATAAAATTTTTATTCATGTCGGTCTTCAAGTTTACAATAAGAAGAAGAAAACCTTACATTAGGTTAAACAATTTAATTCTAATCTCAAGCGATAAAAAAATTTAATGTTTATTAATTAAATTAATGTTTATTAGTTAAATAATGTTTATTAATTAATTAAATGTTTATTAATTATAATTAGTATATTATTACTATTTATTGAAATACAATTCGCAGTAATTTATAAATGAAATAAAACAAAATTCATTAAAAAAAAAATTTCTAGTCCAAATGAGAATCGAACCCTCGCCCGTGTGTTGTTAAGAGTCCAGAAGTGAAACCACTAAGCTATCTCACATCTCATATACATTTTTGCGACAATATCAATTTTATTAAAGAAAATCTAAGATATATAAAGAAATTTATTATTTATTGATAAATAAATTGTTAGTCAATCAAAAGAAACTTTCTTTTATCTATAAATAAAAAACAAAACAAAGCAAAATTTGTAGTGGAAAGGAGAAAAAAAACTAGTTAATAACTAATAAAATAAATTTCCATTTTGCTCTTAAATTAAGACGAACCAAATTGTTGACTAATGAAAAATAACAATATATGGAAATTGTTGTCCTTGTTGATATTGTCATTATATTGGTGCTTAAAACCCTTGGCGCTGGCAATATTAATCCGTAACAGACGAAGCCACACATCGGCTCGAAAGCCCCATAAGCATCACTATGCTACGTTACACCCCTTGTCTATACATATACGTATATATATGCATGTGAGTGTGTATAGACAATGTATAAAGACCACAAACACACTGATACAGTGGACGAGCTTTACCGAATAGCAATGGATTACACGATATTGTACAGTTGAGATGCGATACCTCGACGTTTAGGCGCCTTATTTCCACCGACCCCTTTATTCTCTTCATTTCAGTTTGTATCTTTCTCCATTTACTGTAACAATATTTCGCAAAACATCGTTTCGTGAAATTCTCTTCTTTAACGGGTCCATCTCCTTTAACCTCGACGCCTATTTCGCTGAATAAACACTGAAATAGAGAAATTTCAAATTATACTTAGCAATTATCGTGCGTTATGCTCAATGTTTACATGTGTGTTTTGTTATTATCCATTTAGATTTGTTGTCTCTCGTTTATTATTGTCTAATGTAAAATTTAATTTTTCTTATTATTTTATGATTTAAATATTCATTTAATATATTTAGATGATTGAAATTTTTTTATTTAATGTATAATGTAGAATAAAAAAAATAAAAAATAAAATTCTTTAAAATATAAAATTTAGGAAATAAAATAGAAAGCTCTTCGAAGTAGGTATTGCATTATTTTAATAAAATAATAAGAAAAATATGGATTTCCGTTTTAATAAACGACACTTTTTTCCATGTTTTTTCTACTTGTGTTACTTTTTCACTTAAAGTTGAATAATTTAAAAAATTCAAAGTTTTATTTATTTTTTTTATTTTAGACAAGAAATTCTGTATCAATAACTTAGGAGTGTAAAATAAGGGAATAAAATTCTGTTTAAGTCAAACGATTTTATCCTCTTGAGAAAAATAATGTTACACTTCTCAAGGCTCGAACTTGGTCCGTAAATTCCGCAAAGGTTCGTAAATTTGCTTCAAGTCCGTAAAAGTCCGTTTTTTTAAAAAAGGTTCGTAAAGTCCGTAATTTGAAAGAAAAAAATCAAAAAGTTCGTTTTTTGTACGATATAATTTGGAAAATTTTAAAGAAATTACAAATTATTGTAGAAATTCAATTATTTTCAAAAGTAATAAAATTCTTCGCAAAAATTCAATTATCTTTAAAAATTTTTTTAAATTCTCGACAAAATTTCAATTATTTTTAGAAATAATAAAATTCTTCTTCGAAATTCAATTATTTTCACAAATTTTAATAAAATTCTTGAAGAAAATTTCAATTATTTACAAAAATTGTCCTTAATTTAATGATTTTTAATTATTTGCTATTTTAATCAAATTTCCCAAAAGAATTCAATTATTTAAAAAAATTCTAATAGAATTCAACGCTAACATTTAATTATTTCCATAAAATAATAAAAATTTCACAGGAATTCAATTATTTACAAATTTTTTATAGATTTCTTCTAAGTAATTCAATTATTATTTTCATAAATAATAAAATTTTTACGGAGATTCAATTATTTTCGTAAATAAAATTCTTTTTAGGAATTCAATTATTTTTATAAATAATAAAACTCAATGCTGAATTAATTAATCAAATTTTAATGGAATTCCTCGAAAAGTGGAATTATTTTTTAACTCAATTATTTAAAAATTTGTTGATATAATTCTTTACGAGAATTCAATTATTCAATAAATTAGTTTCATTATTTAAATAATTGAATTAAAAACAAATTTCAGTTAAAATTTTAGATAAAAATTAAATATTAAAAACATTATAGTTGAAATTTTTGAAATAATTGAATTTTGAAAAGGTTTCATATTAAAATCTTTGAAAATTTTAATTTCTCATACTTTTAAATAACAATTTTGTAGAAGAATTAATTTTTTTGACAAAGTTTGTTTCAATTTTACTTGAAATTATTGTTTTGAAATTTTTATTTTCTAATATATATTTAATTGAAGAATTGAATATTTGAATATTTGAATATTTGAAAATTCTCAAAGAAATTTTTTAAATATTATTAAAATTATTGGATTTATAAACTAATTTTAATTAAAAACACTTAAAAAAATTTAATTTTAAAGAAATTACAAATTATTGCATTGCATAAATTAGTAGAAATTAGTAAACATTTTAACTTATTTATATTTAGAGAGTAGAAATAAATGAACAATATAAAACAACTAAAAACTATAACAAAAGAGAAACAAAAATATGGAAACAAAGGAAACGGTAAAAAAAGACTAAAAACAGTAAAAAACGAAAAACAATAAAGTTACCATTGAATGAAAAAAAACATTATAAAACAACTAAAAAACAATATTAAATAAAAAATATTAAAATTATAAAAACAAAGAAAACAAAAGAAAACAACTAAAGAATATAGACAAAGAAATTGAAAAAAATCTAAAACAAAAAAATAGGACCAGGGACAATAAAAAAAATTAAATTAATTTCAAATTAATTTAAATAAATTAATAAAAAAATGAATAAATACTAAATAGAAATGTAGATTTAAAAAACTGAATAATAGAAACTGAAAAAACATAGTAAAATGACAGAAAGAATAGAAACAAAATAATTAAAGCAACAAAAATAGAGTTGAAAAACAATATAGTTAATTGAAAGAAAAGACAAAATTAAAAAAGAAAGGAATAAAAAATAATAATAAACTACAATTGAAACCTAAAGAATGAAATAAAATGCCAAACAATAGACAATAATTAAACAAAGAAAAACATAAAATTTTTCAGATAAATTAATAATCGAATTTAAAAATTTAAGTTTGTTAAACTATAAAAAAAACTCTTTTCTATCACGCAATTTGATAAGTAAAATGTGTAAATTGATAATTCCGGGTAAACTACTATCGTCAACACAGGGTTCATTGGCGTTTAGTGCTTTACTTATCATTTTATGTCGACAAGTTTAATGGACGGGGAAAGGGAGGACGAATGAGAAGGGATCGCAATAAAGCGAAAAAGAGTGTTTTCTTCGTGTAATCGTTACAGTGTGAACAATGCGGAAAAGCCTTTAACGTTGAACATACACGTCTATAATGTTTTTCTTATTCATGATGTCAGTCATCTCAAGAGACATTTTCTGCCACTTTGTCATATATATACATATATATACATATATATATATATATATATATATATATATATATATATATATATATATATATATATATATATATATGTATGTATACCTATAGTTATGTCGTTGAAAGTGATGTACAACAAAACTCAAGTCCCCCTATAAAATTTACACAATACATTTTTCAACACTCACTTTCAAGTAGATCATTTCTTTAGCTTTTTTTTAAACATCGCGAGTATATTGATGAAACACTTTCAGTAGTAAATTAAAAGAACTTTTTTTGTTTTTATTTTTTTATTGTTTTTCTGTTTCAATTATTTTCTTCCAGTATATTAATAAATTACTATTGTTTTCTTTCTTTCTATCTTTTTTAGTGCTTTCTTCGCTTCTGTTATTTTTTACATTGCTTTCTTTGTTTCTCTCTTTTTTCTTATTATTATTTTTCTTCAATTTTTAATTATCTTTTTGTTGATGTTATTTACGTACTATTTACAACAGCATTTTTATTTTAATTTTTTAAAATTGTTTTCTGCTTTTATATTACTTTTTACAGTAATTTTTCAGTTTTCTTCGCGGAAAATAATTTTCACTTGGAACATTTTTTTTTTTAAATTCTCGTCAAAATCCCAATTATCTTTATATAAATAACAATATTCTTCACCAAAGTTCAATTTTTTTTTAAAAATGTCAATAAAATTCTTGTCCTAATTGCAATTATTTTCAAAATTTTTTTTTTCTCATTTCAATGATTTTTAATATTTACTATTTTAATAAAATTTCCCAAAAATAATTTAATTATTCTCCCAAAAGAAAAGAATAAATTTGTTATTTCAAATATTATTTTATTATAAATCATGAAAAAATACCTGCATATTTTCGATTTGTCAAAAAATATTTTTTAAGGGAAAAAATAACAAATGCATGTTTGTACTATTTCTTTTTATTTTATTCACTTATTTTTTAAATATTGTAATTCAATTAATATAAATGTTTAGTTGGTAAATAATATAAAATAATATAAAAATATTGAAATAAAACAAAATTCTATACAAATAATTATTATAAATGAATTGTAAAATTAGTTGTTAAATAATTAGTTAGTTTTTAATTAATTTTAAAATTAATTATAACTAATTATTTTTGAAATAATTAATAAGAATAAAACATTTTACTTAATTTGTATTATTGTCATCTTCTTTTGATTCCTGATTGGAACAATTATTCTAAAAAATGCCAAGTGCAAAAATTTTTATTTTTACACAAACTTACCCCACTTATTATTTTCTAGAAGAAAAAAAAAATTTGTTGTCTGACTAAAATAAAGATTATACTACTTAAAAGTAAATACAAATTTTTAATTTTGTGTCTGACTGCATCAACGACAATACTACTTAAAATGACTAAGAGAAGTTACTAATTTTTTTGGATTATTAAAAACTACTTAAAAGTAAAGAAATATTTAAAGATTTGTGTCTGACTACATCAACGACTATACTACTTAAAATAAGTATGAAATTTTTTTAACATTACTAAAAAAATCAAATACCCTCCATTACCCATTTTTTATGTACCACCTAAAAGAATAAATCAGAAAATGTTTTCTTTTCCCATAAAAAAAATATCGTAAAAAATTTATTTATTGATCTTAGTTCTAAACATTATTATTGATACACACTATAATGTTTTTATGCATTTCCTTCGTCGGGCGCCACTTTTTCTTGTTTTTTTTTCCACTCACTCCTTCTTTTCCCTCTTACCCTCCGGGATTTTTCCGGTCGGAAGTGCAGGATTTCGACATCGATAAGAGTAGGGGGAAGTGATTGTGGAGGGGGTAGGGGGGGGGGTATTCAAAGAAATCGAAGAAGTTTCCATCTATGCTTGGTCGCTTCGCCTGATGCGGGAACTTTTCCAACTTCTTTTCGGGACATCCGGAAACCTATCTTTTTCTTCACTTTTTGTAAGTTTTGTTTGTTCTGTTACATTTTTTTTTGTTTTATTTGCTACTTTTCGTTTGGTAGGCCACGACTATAATATGAGAAGCTTTGAGGAGAAAGTCATCGGAAAAGTGAGCTTTCCTGACGGTCTACTTAGCTCTCTCTCTCTCTCTCCCTTCTTATCTTTCTCCAATTTCTCTGACTCTCTCTCTCTCTCTGCCTCTCCCTCTCTGGATTACAGTATCGCCTTCAACTTTTGAATAATTCAGGACCAACAAAACTTTTCAAACGCATCGTTACTCTCCCATAAACCCCCTCCCCCCTCACCGCTACGTTTAGTTGTACCACCTTGAACCACCTTTATCAACCCCTTATTCAATGTGAACCACACAGTGAGTTGAGTTTTGCTTGGAAACGATTTTACTTACGACCAATATATCGGATCGTTTGCCTTTGAATCTCCCCCCCCCCCCCTCTGTCTCTCTCTCTCCCTTTCTCTCTATCTGCATTCCTATTAATGAGAACTAACTTCTTGTTTCAGGATCAGCTCTGATGAGGATCGTCGAGGTGTATAAGGAAATTCAGGAGCAGGAGATGAATATCGTAAGTATTAAGTTGGAAAATTTAATTTTCGTCCGCATAATATACTTTCATTCAGTCGTGGTACCTACAATTAATTCAGTAGTGAGAATATTGAGAAAGTGAGAATATTCGATTCCGTGTATTATTCTTGGAATATTTCACTGAAACATTGAAAATATTCATTATAAGAATTTCTTTCAAATTTCAAGAAAATTAAAATATTTGACCTTCGAAATATTTCGATAAAATAATAAAAATAATAAAATAGTAATATTCCATCAAAATATTTGGGGAATCTTCTATTGAAGTAATATTCCAATTTGGATGGAATATTTCAGAGGATTATTCCTAATGTTCTAACGAAATATTACGGAAATGTGAACCCGTCTGGAAATGAAAAAATGGCAAATTCTATCTAACTATGGCCAAAGACGGAATTATATATATATATATATATATATATATATATATATATATATATATATATATATATATATATATATATATATATATATATATATATATAATTTTAATTCAGTAGTAAATTCAAATTTATCAATGTATTAAATGAAATAAAAATTTTACTAGGTTTTATTTATTCCATTTTTCAAATAATATTTTATAATTATTATAAAATTAATTGCGAAAATAATATTACTTAAAATAAAGAATATTTTTATAATTTAATAAAATAAAGATTAACAAATCTTTTACTTATTATTAATTATAAATACTCACATTGAATCATAATTATAATAATTAATTATAGTTATAGGAAACTTTATAGTAACAAAAAATTGATTAAATTCAATATTTTTTGGTAAAAGTTTAAAAAATGGTTTTAAAAATTTAATTTAAGTAATCCGTTTTTTAAAAAAATAAATTTAAATATTTAATTAATGAAGAATTTAAAAAACGATAAAAGTAAATAATAAATATATTTGCAGTTTAAATAAATGATTTATTTATTATAAAAAAATTTTAAAAAAAACGGTAAAAGTAATATAGAAAATAAATCAAATATATCTGTAATGTGTGAAAGTAAAAATTTTCAATAACAATTTTTTCGTTAACCAAAAATACATTTATATATTTTTAACATTATTATTAATTTTTTTGATAATAATTTACAAATACATACTAAGGTTTTTGGGATCGCTGAATCCGAATTTGAAGTCAGATTTAAAAAATTCAAAATGGCGGATTAAAAATGGTGACTACAAAAATTTAAAAAATTTTAGATTTGCGTGATTGATGCGATTCGATTGAAATTTGTTTCTGGGGGGTTTTTGGGGTCGTTGAATTCAAATTTGATGTTCGTTATTCAAAATGGCGGATCCAATATGGCGGATAATTTCAAAATTATTGCTATTCGATCAAAATTCGTTTTTTGGGGGTTTTTGGGGTAGCTGAATTCGAATTTGATGTTCGTTTTTCCACATGCTAAATTGCGGATTCAATATGACGAACAAATTTTCTGCATGTTGACGAATTTGTATAAAAAATGTTTACCTAATCTTTTTAGTTTTTTTTTTGTTTTATTCAAAAATTCACAAGAATAAATATTTTTAGACAAATTCATTAACTTTTAAAAAAGTAGGTCGCCATATTGGATACGCAATTTTGATTTTTAAAAAAGGAACATCAAATTCGAATTCAGCGACCCCAAAAACCTTTGAGAATCGAGTTTCAATCAAATCGCATCAATATTGATATTATTCCCCATATTGGACCCGCCATTTTGAATTTTGAAAATCTGACATTATATTCGATAATTAGCGAACCCGAAAACCCCCGAGTAGCAAGTTTGAAGCAAATCCGATGGATTTTTAATTTTCTTGTTCGCCATATTGGATCCGCCATTTTGAATTTTAACCCCTTGACTGTGGATGACGTGTATATGTTACCGGCAAAGTATGAAATCCAGGCATTTTATAAAATGCCTAGGCAGTATATAAAAAGCCTGTCCATTTCAGGCAATGTATATAATTAAATTATTTTTTCATATATTGCCTAGGCATTTTATAAAATTCCTAGGTATTTTATAAAATGCCCATCGAGCATAAGGTAAAGTATATAATAGTCTCAGCAGCTTGAAACGTCTACCTTTTTCTATAAACACTTTCCATGATTTTTCTATTACAAATAGAAAATAATAAGTATATAACAATAAGTATTTTAGCTATGTTTACATAGCCGCATGTTAGCAGTGAGTAATTTTATAGAAGTTCAATATTTCTCACTTTTAAGAATAATACTTAATTAACAGAAAATATAAATTTTGTCAGTCAATTCTCACATTTTAAGGTAGTCAGTCGCAGAAACATAAATTTTAACTTAAAATGAGTACGGAAATAGGAAATGTTTCGGTGACAAGGGATAGATTTTATTCCGAATTTTCTAAAATTAAAAATGCAATGGCAAAAAACAGTATAATTATTTTTATCAGACGAACGGTATAAGCAGTTGATAAGTGATGTTAATAATGTTAAAGCTACCGGGAAAAAGGAACAGGCCAAGGTTTTGTAAAATGTTCTTGTAAAAAACTGTCAAAGCAACAAAAATTTATGCATAAAAAATAAGATCCAGTGTCAGTCGAAATGTCATTCAAGTATGCCGTGTTGTAACAAATAAATTACAAAAGAAAGTTAATATTCTAAACAGAAAAATGTATATTATTTGAAATAAAACTAAATTTTATACTTTGCCTAAAGTCTAGTGGGCATTTTATATAATGCCTAGGCAATGTATAGAAAATCATGTTATTATACACATTGCCTGAAATGGACAGGCATTTTATATACTGCCTAGGTATTTTATAAAATGCCTGATTACATACTTTGCCGGTAACATATACACGTCATGAAAAAAACTGGCCCAAACAGTGGATGACGTGTATACACGTCATGGCCCAAACAAGAAAACATCTTAACGTATATTCGCAAAAATTCTTACTCGGGGGTTTTTGGGGTCGCTGATCACGATTCTGAAGTCAGATTTTCAAAATAAATAATTTTTCAGTTAAAATGGCCGCCAAAAATTTTGAAAAATTTTAAAAGTTGGTAAATTCTTTTAAAAATTCCTACTCGGGGGTTTTTGGGGTTGCTGATCACGATTCTGAAGTCAGATTTTCAAAATAAATAATTTTTCAGTTAAAATGGCCGCCAAAAATTTTGAAAAATTTTAAAAGTTGATAAATTCTTTTAAAAATTCTTACTCGGGGGTTTTTGGGGTCGCTGATCACGATTCTGAAGTCATATTTTAAAAATACAAAATTTTTCATCCAAAATGGCCGCCAAAATTTTAAAAAATTTTAAAAGTAGATAAATTCTTTTAAAAATTGTTACTTGAGGGATTTGGGGTCGCTGATCACGATTCTGCAGTCATATTTTTAAAATACATAATTTTTCATCCAAAATGGCCGCTAAAAATTTTGAAAAATTTTAAAAGTGGATACATTCTTTTAAAAATTCTTACTCGGGAGTTTTTGGGGTCGCTAATCACAATTCTGAAATAAGATTTTTAAAATAAATAATTTTTTATACAAAATGGCCGCCAAAGATTTTGAAAAATTTCAAAAGTGGATAAATTCTTTTAAAAATTCTTACCATTTAAACTTTGAAAAACTAATAACAGATTCGTAATCAGCGACCCCAAAAACCCCCGAATAACGAATTTTAAGCGTATCCAATAAATTTTTTAAAATCTTGACCGCTATTTTGGATCCGCCTTTTTGAATTTTAAAAAACTAATGTCAGATTCGTAAACAGCGACCACGAAAACCCACGAGTAACGAATTTTAAAGCGAATCCAATGAATTTTTCAAAATCGTGTCCGCCATATTGGATTCGCCATTTTGAATTTTTTTAAACTAACACCGGAATCGTAATCAGCGACCCCAAAAACCTCTTAGTACCTAGTGTCATGAAAATTTATTCACAAGAAGGTCTTACACATTTTGGGACCATTTTGTTATATTTTAGCTACACACTGAAGGGGTTAAAAAACTGGCCTCAAATTCGAATTCAGCGACCCTAAAAACATTATATATGATGAAAGCATATTTTTTTGTAAACTCTTTTTTCGGACCGTTTTTGGACCACAAAATATATATCCAAGATACATTTTTTTAAAATTAAAGATGAATTGATCGAGATTATTATGAAAAAATTAAAAATAATGGGCCGAAAGTTATAAAAACTGTAAAAGAAAATTTATTTTTACTTTTTTTATATTTAAATATCAAATTTTTTTCATTCTATATAATTTTCTAAAAATACGTAATTTTCTGAAAAAATTCATGTTTGATTCGTCAAAATCGGTCAAAAATTGACCGAATTATAAAAGAATTAAATAAATTCTTTGTCAAATCCAAAGAACACAGAGAAAAGTACACTGGAAAAAAAAAATTATTTGATTTAAATAACCGATTACTTGACTATTATCAATTAAATATTTTATTGAATCAAATAATATTTATTGGAGTCAATTAAATGGTATTTGAATCAATTAAATTTTCTTTTCAGTTTAGGTGTTAAATATGTTGTGTGTTATTTGAAATTGGTGTTGTAGACAGGGGCCGTTCAAAAAATACGTAACGCTTTAGGGGGGAGGGGGGGGGTCAAGCTATTTGTTACGGTCAGCAGAAAAAATGGCGCTAATGTATACAACATTGCGTTACATGGGGGGAGGGGGGGGGTCCAAATTTCCGAAAAATAGCGTTACGTATTTTTTGAACGGCCCCACAGTGGTGTCATTTTAACACTAGTCGGTGTAGTTAGTAATATAAACGAACACCGAGATATAGTGTTAAAATTATTCTTGGGTGTGTTAAAATAACACCTCTAGTAAAAAAGTATTGCGAGTCGTTTTAACACCCAATTTAGTGTTAAAACAACACTTAATTTTTTCTGTGAAAGGAAAAAACACTCATACTTATTAAAATTATAAATAAAAAATATAATTTTTCTCTACAGTGTAAATTTGAAATTTACTTTTAAAAAATAAATTTTGTTTTAAATTCAGCATTTTTTTCATGTTTTTTTTTCTTTGGTTTTACAAAACTTGGAATATTACGTAAAACTTGAAAATGTATATGCGCAAAAAAAATGGAAGAATATAAGTAATATAAGAGGAAAATCCTGGCAAAGATTTTAGTCGGGGTCGTAAGTCGAGGAAATAAAAAAAAAGTAAGAGAAAGTCTGAGATGAGAAAAGAAACGTGAAGAAAGATATGGTAAAAAATACAAAATACGCACATATACTCTCATTCATATTACGAATACGAGAATGGAGACAGCAAAGTGCGTCTGGACGTCTAGAAACGCATGCTCACGATTTTTCCTTATCTGACGATTATTTATTATCCCATTTTCGTGGCCCTAAGTAAAGGCTAAGAGGTGCATTTTCCGTCCATTTTCCGTCCATTTTCCCCCGCGCATAGAAGGACGTGAGACAGTCTCTTTATATAGTGATACCGATTTGCCCCTTCCATTCTTCCCTTTATACATATACATATATATACCAAAACGAAAATATATCTCTTGCGCCACGTTTAAAAAGAAACTTGAACAAAGTTTTTAGATTATTTATGCTCAAAAAGCTCTCTATCGTCGAATCGAATTCACATAATCGTATTCAATTTCGTATTTCCTTATGGCGAGCAAGACTGCAGTGAAAATGCGGGAAAATAAAAATTTATTATCGTTGTGCAAAAAAAAAAAAGTAAAACTAAATTTATATGAAATGCGGCGACGATACAAGACGATTCAATAAAACGACGAAGCAAATTTTTCTTTAAGTATTCTGCATTTCATTTAATTATAATTTTTGAGAAAAGTTTATTCGAAGAAAATTTTCCTAGATTATTTAATTTCTTCTCAACTTTATACTATTTACCGTTGCTATCTCTTTGGCAATTACTTTACCTAAATTGCCTAATGGAATAAGATTATTAGGTGTACCTGATTTTTATCAGGTACATCACTACATCAACTGTTTTCTTTTCTCTTTAAAAAAAAAATTAATAAGAAAAATTATATCGTTTCCTCAATACGAATATTCCTTTAAATTCCTGGAATATTTCTGCATTATTCTTCTTTCTAGTATAAATTGGTTTCATTTTTAGAAAAATAATTTCAATCAAAAAAGAAATATTAAAATTAATCTTTCAATTAAAACATTTTCAAATATAGGCAAAAATTCCTTTTTTTTAAATGAATATTCGTAAATTGAAAATAAAATGTAAAAATAATTGTTGAGCGGAATTTTCTTCTCACTTTGAAATTTTATTTTCTTCGGTAAAAGGTAGAACATAAGATTATTATTCAAAGATATAAACATTTTCAAAATGTGGTTGGAATATTCCAAAGAAATATTTTCAATGTTGCAATGGAACATTCCAGGAATGTGAACTGAATATTCCTTTTTACTGGGTGTGAATTAAAAAGTTTCGCAACAATCTGACTTAAATTTATTATTTCTACTGACAGTGAAAATTTTTTATAAAAAGCCGACAACGCATGGTTTGGTCATATATTGATTTTTCTACTGATTGACAATTTAGAAAAAATTTAATAGCTTCTGACTATAAATAAATCGTAGTTTTATTATTGGTACAAGTCTTGGTAATTGAAGGTGATTTGGTGAAATTTATAGTATTGGAAAATAAAGAAAATGGATTATAATTCTGTCTGACTTATGCTTGGTTTTATTATTTAAATTTTTGTAAATGAAAGTTTTGATTGATAAATAAATAATAAATTATATCTTTGTAGTTTTCTAAATAAGTAGTAAATCATATAATATAGTCTAACAAAAAAGTAGTTAATAATATTTTGAGTAAGGTGGAAATATTATAATCTATTAGTAGTTAAATCTATTATTATAGTCAGACATAATTATTTTTACAATTTATTCATATTTGAATTTTTGTTAATGAGTAGTAAACATACGTTTCAGTCAGATCGAAAAATAGACTGACATTTAAGAATAAGTTTTCTTTTAAGAAGTTAAGATTAAAATTTTAATACTTTTAGTAGAAAAATCCATTTTAGTCGGACAAACTTGTTCTCACTATATTTGTAAACTTTTAGTAGTCAAAAATACTTTAATCAACTTAAAATGTTTAAAATTTTTTAATTTCTGTTAGTTAGTAGTGAAACTCCAATTTAGTCGGACAGAAAATTAACTATAAAAATTTGAATGTTCTTTCATTTATGAATCACAATTTTTTTAACAAAATTATTATTTTGTTTTAGAAAAAGAAGAAAAATATTTGCAAAATTCCTATTTCTAATCTTATTTTTCAAAACAGGATTTACCACAGGAATTAAGACATTAAAAAATTTCAAATTCAAACCTTTTTTAAATTAAACAACTTATAAAAGTATTGTTATAAAACATGAAAAAATGGATTGGTCCGAGTTGAAGACTCGGAGTGACATTAAACTTCATTTTTCATTTTTTCATTTTTTTAATAATTAAAGATGACCGAGAGATAAAATCATTATTTTATATTATAAGAATATTATTACTGTAAATTCATTAAAATTATTTTCATCGTTTTAATTCAATTATTATTTTCTAGAATTTTAAATAATTTTTTATAAAAATAATAATTAAATTCCTTAAAAAAATTTTATTATTTATGAAAACAATTTAAAAAACAATCAAACTGTGAAATTTTTATTATTTATGAAAATAATTAAATGTTTGCATCCAATTTTATTAAAATTTGTTTGAAAATAATTAAATTTCTGCAATTATTTGTAATTTCTCTCCAAAAATGAATTTTCTTAGTGTTTTCAACAAAAATTTTGATTAGAAATTTTTTAAATTCTATTATTTTTAAAATTGCTAATTGTTAGAACTTTCATTAGTAAAGTCTATTATAGTCAGACATGTTTGTTCTTAATTTTTTTAATTCAGTAGTTTGTTATTTTTGTTGTGTGGTTTCTTGAAAACTTTTGGGAACAGGAAATTTCTAGCATCAGAGTGGACACACAGCAGGAGTTTCGTTTTACTTGCCATGGTCTCAATAGTAGAACTTGTGCACTTCAATTATTTAAATAAACTCTGCTCAACGCAATTAAAAGACCGGAGATTTATGTTGAGGGAAAGGAGAGCGCGTGAAAACCGAGACGAAACGAGAGAACGAGATTTGGTATTACTTTGGGGTCCTTTCCCTTCTCAACCTTTTTGCCCCCCCCTCTCCTCTCTCACCTCTCCCTACTCCAGTTGCCTTGGTAGAATATTAATTGGAAAGTTAAAAGAGTTTTTGGCCACTTAACGCTTTTGCCATCACATTTTACAAAGTCACTGCGAATTTTCCAGCTTTTACGGTTAACATTTCTCCACTCGCCCCCACTCCCTCTGTACCTTCTCCTAGCGTCTAATCAAACTTTACCATAATTTCATTACAGACGAGAAAAATACATAGGTTTTTTTTATTAAATTGAATTTCAAATTTCACTAGCTAAAAAAAAAAAAATTTTGTATTACACTTAGTCGTTATTTTTTTTTTATTTATTTATAAAGATTTGAAAAATTTATTATTAACCTTTTTTTTATTTTCTATTTATAATATTAATAGTGGAATATTATGTTCTTCATGGTCGAAAAACAATAAAATAAATGAAATGTAAAGTGAGTTTATAAAAATAATATCGCTTTAAAAATTTTAACGAGACAATAAAATAAACTGACTAAATGTGTTAAAAATTAAAGCATTTTGTTTAATGGAAATAATGGGGCATTATAAATATGGAGATATGTTTTAATGAATTGGTTCCTCGTTCTTTATAGAGTTGCATTTAATTTCTGTTATTTATATAACATGTGATATTAACTGTGGAATATGGTTTTCGCTTTTATTACAGCAAAAAAAAAAAAAAAAAAAAAAAAAACAGTTATGCTGTACGTTAATAACTCTTTATTGTCACAATGGGACATATTATGTATATACATTTTTTTTTATCGAGAAACGAATGGATGGAAGTGAAATATTGAAATATTTATGAGAGTCGTAGAAGGTAAATAATATTATCAAGATAAAAATAACCCAAAGGTTTTTATTTACATTTATATATTTATATATATATAGAAAAAAAACTATTACGCCTCTTTTTTTCTTTTAATGAATAAATAGAAATGGAAAAAAATTGTGTTCATTAGAGTCGTAATTAAAAGATTTTACAATACTTAATAAAAGGAAAAATATAAAAAGGAGGTTGAAAAAAAACACAAAACAAACAAGACGGAAATATATAAGGGAGAAAAGGGATTGAAGAGCGGGGGGAATTGCGAGGAAAAATCATGTTTATTACTCTCATAATTAACAGATTTCAAAGCAATTAATAAAAGTAAAGAGGAAAAAAGCGTTGAGAATAAATAATGTACGGAAGAAATTAAAAAAGAGAGGAATTTAATATAAATGAAATAACAGCGAAGACATGGAGAATTTTTCAAATATTTGAATTTTGATTTATAAAAATGTATTTCTAGTTTAATTAAAATATCTTGTATTCTTTTTTCTAAAAGTAGTAAATGTTCACGAAAATTATGAATTTCTCCTGTTTTTGGTTAAAATTAGTGGTGAAAATAAATTTTCGGACAGACAAAAAAAAATTTTGTATTTCTATAAGTAGTTCAATACAATTTTAAACAGACGTATTATTATTTACGAATTAAATGTTTTTTTAACAAGTAAAAGTCCAGTTTTTAACAGACAATTTAAAAATTAGGTACTTTTTTAGCTTAGTAGTAAAAATGTCCTTAATTTTCTTTATTTATAGTAATAAATATTTAAATCTTATTTTAAATAAAATGGGACGATCATCAATGGTATCAGTTTTATCAGTAGTAAATAATATTTTTAATTAGACAAAACAATATAATTTTCTTTTAAGAGTCAAGTATTTTTACAATCAGTAGTAAGAATGAGATTTCGTCAGACAGAAATGTTCAAAAATCTTCTATCTCGACAAAAAATAAAAAAGTACAACCAAATTCGTCAAATTTTCGCAATTTAAGTATCAGTAGGTAAAAATCAATTAATGAACAGACGTTTTTGTAAGCACTTTCTATTTTGAATCAGACAAATTTACAAATTAATTCTTGTGCTATTTGATATGAAACTTAAACTTTGAAGATACAAATGTGGAAATAATTTGCACTTTTAGATAGCTGGTAGATAAAAAATCTGACAGAATTATTGATAAAATTTCACAATGTATAAGTAGAAAAAACCATTTCAAGTCAGACTTGAAAATATTTTATTTCCTGACTTGAAATTTTTATTCCCTTTTCTTAAAATCTATATGTCTGAGATTTCTCTCTTTTTACAATTTTTTTTTCTAAATACTATTGGGACACTTCTTAATAAAACCTTCTAATAAAAATATATAAGCACTTATTCCTAGGAGTATAATATTACTTAAAAACTCGTATTATTTTATCTTTACTATTCGTTAGGGTTGAAAAAAAAATTGAAGCCATTAATCGAGCCAAAAATTTCATCTCAGAAGCATGTAAGATGCTCGTAAAAGAAGAAACTTGTAGGGTTTGGTTTTTATCAATTGAATTGCAGTCGACGACGACGACGACGACAACGATGGAATAGCGCCAAATTAGCTCAAGACTTTTCAAGGTCAAAAAGAGACTCTTATTTCACCTCATGTCTTTTTGTGGAAAGGGAAAATGTAAACTTGAAGGGGATGAGTGAGAAATTGCTTTGCCAAGATTTTAAAAAAACCAACTTTTTCATTGAATAAATAAATCTCAATTTTTGTCAACGATATGATGTATTTAGCAAATTTTCCTTAAAGGAAAACGTCTTTCTTTTTTTTTTGGCAGCAAAAAAAAAAAAAAAATGTCTAATTTGCCTGCATCGGATGGTAAGTTGAAAAAAAATACTCGTCAAAAATAAGTATATTGAATTTCCATGGAATATCCATCAAAGTTTGAATATATATAGCACTTGGGCTTATTTAAAATTGCGTCCTGTGAAAATTAGCGAAGAGAAACTTTGTAAATGTCTTTAATTGCCCTCGTTATGTAGTTAGAACGCACTCAAAATTAAGAGTCTTAACTCTAAATGCCTTTAAAAGTTCGTCTATTCGGTTTTATTAGCGTTCAAACTCAATTTAAGGGACAATTTTTGTCTTCTTAGTTCTTTTATTTATATACATATAGTAATTAGTATAATGAGACAGGGGAATTATCAAGAACTTAAATTGTTTTATTGTACGACGTACTTTTTTTAATTTTAAATTTTACAACAGTGATTTAATTCTTTTTATACTCTTCATGCAGTTTTCAAATCTATTTCCTATTAATGTTAATTACTGTTAATTTGATTTTTGCTAATTCAGTTTTTCTTAATTTACTTTTTGCTACAATGAAAAATATAATTTTTGAAATTCTGATTAAAAATGTGAATATGATTCTCTAATATCTTTTATTCTTAATCTTTAATTTTCTAATTTTCTTTAATTTTCTATCCGCTAACAGTAAAATAAATATAGAGGAAAAGAAAGAAAATTGGGATCCTCGGAATTTTTTTTTTATCAGTGTATATATATCTACTTTAAGTTGCAGCCGAATAACGATCTCAACTTTAATATTTGCCAACTTTCATCTCAATTTCGTAATAGTAGAAACTCTTGCGAAATCAGTGAATGTTCTCTGAATCCACAGCTTCGGATAACGCATCCAATGGAAAATAAACCTAGAGGCTTTCTGATAATCTCGCGCGTGCTTTTGTTTGTTTCTACACCAAACACAGAATGAAGATAGTGCCAGAACTTTGAGAAATGGCTCCAGCAGTTTGTAGATTACATTTGAAAACGTGTGCGAATATCACCTCAAAAAAAAATTTTTTTTAATAAACAAACAAATGAAAGGATATTTTTTTTATAATTTAGATGAAAAGAATATTTATAATTAATATTAAAACGAAAAATTTTCAGGTGATAAAACTATGTTCTGAGTGAAATTTTATTCTTTATATTTTTGATAAATTAGATAATTATAGAACAGTGTTGCAGATTAAATTAACACCAAAAAAGATGTAAATAATTAATTTTGGTGTTATTTTTTACAATGAATGAAATTCTAGTTCATTAAATTTTTTATAACTATAAAACATGAAGATATCGATAACTCCGAGTATTCGATTTCTTCATATTTTGTAATAATTAAAGATGACCAAGTAATAAAATCATTATTTTAAATTATAAGAATATTATACTTCTTCAAAATTATTTTCATTATTTCAATTCAATTATTATTTTCAAAAATTTTTAACTACAATTTTACTTTATATCTACTATTTTTAATAATTTTCGATAAAGTTCTTTGGCAATTTTCAAATCCATTTGTTTACAATATTCAATTTCACGAAATTTCAATTATTCCTAAATTCTTTAATTAAATGCATATTAGAAAATAAAAACTTCAAATAATATAAAAGAAAATTCAATTAAACTTTTTCAAAAAAATTAATTTCAAAATTCAATTATTTCTAAAAATTCACGCTATATTGCTTTTAATATTCAATTATAATCTAAAATTTTAACTGAAATTCATTTTTATGAAATGAAAATCAATTTTTATTAGAAAAATCTACAAGAATTTAATTATTTAAATGTAAAAGTAAATAATTTATTGAATAATTGAATGTTTCTCAAAATTCAATTCTCATAAAGAATTTTATTAACAAATTTTTAAATAATTGAATTCTCTTGTCGAATTTTATTAAAACTTGCATGAACATAATTACTTTTTTCAAGAAATTCAATTATAATTGCATGAAAAATAATTGAAACGCTGCGATCAGTTTTATTATTATTAAAAATAATTGAATGAAGAATTTTATTACTCTTGAAAATAATTGAATTTCCGCAATAATTTGTAATTTCTCTAAAATTAAAATTTTCTAGTGTTTTTAACTACAATTCTTCAATAAATCCATTATTTTTAATAGTTTTGAAGAAAGTTCTTTGACATTTTTCAAATTCATTCGTTTACAATTCAATTTTACAAAATTTCAATTATTCGTAAATTCTGCAATTAAATATATATTGAAAAATAAAAACTTGAAATAATTTCAATAAAAATCCTATTAATTTTTTAAAAAGAATTAATTCTACAGAATTTTTTGTCAAAAATATGAAAAATTAAGAATTTCAATGATTTTAGTTTGAAACTTTTTCAAAATTTAATTATTTCTAAAAATCCACATTTTAATGCTTTTAATATTTAATTATAATCTAAAGTTTTAACTGAAATTCATTTGTAAAACCATTTTTATTAGTAAATTGTACGAGAATTCAATTATTTAAATACAAAAATAAATAATTTAATAATTTCATTTTTCTTGAAATTAAATTTTCATAAAAAATGTTATCAACAAATTTTTTAAATGATTAAATTCTTTGGATGAATTTTAATAAAATTTTTAAGAATAATTACATTTTTCGAGGAATTCGATTAAAATTTATAAAAAAAACTTGTAAATAATTGAATTCCTGTAAAAGTTTTTATTATTTATGAAAATAATTTAATGTTTGCGTAGAATTTTATTCAAATTTTTTGTAATAATGGAATTCTTTTGTAAAATTTTATTGAAATAGTAGATATTGAAAATCATTGAATTTTAGAAAACTTTTGAAAATAATTGAAATTTTGACAAGAATTTTGTGACATAAATATTTTTTAAACAAAAATAATTGCAAAATAAGTAGTTTTATCTTTTATTCAATTTTCGTCAGGCGAAATCTTTTAAACGATTTTCACTAGGAATTCAGTAGTTAAGGACAATTGAACCCCTTGATGCAAGAACCAGACATAGCCCATTGAAATTAAATGGGCTGCGTCTGGTTCTTGCATCAAGGGGTTCAATTTAAAAGAAACAAAGTTTTTCGAAAATTTTTGTTTAATACGAAATTAGTAGCTAAAGTAAATTTTAGTCAGAAGTTTTTTTTTATTTTTTTTTTAAATTAGTGGATTCAAGACTTTTCAAACGAATGTCAATAGAAATTCAGTTGTTCATTCGTACTTTAGTCAGACAAAGCTTTTCGCAATAGCTTTTAATTAAAAACAAGTAGTTTAAGTTAATTTCAGTCCAACAAAGTTTTTCTAAAGCTTTAATCTATAAATGTTAATTGAAAATTAATAGTAAAATTGAATGTTAATCAGACTATTTATTTTTAGTCAAACAAAGCATTTTTCAATAACTTTTTAGTTAAAAACATGGACTTTAAATTAATTTTTGTCACAATAAATTTTTGTCAACTTTTTCCTAATTGAAAATTAGTAGTTAATGTCAATTTTAGTCAGACAAGTATTAAACATGTTTTTTAATTAGTTTAGTTCAAAGTAATATAAGTCACACAAATACTTGCTACACAAAAATCATTATGAAATCAGTAGTTTAAAACAAGTTTAGTCAGACAAGTCTTGTTAAACAAATGTCACTTTAGGAATTCAGTAGTTCATATCAATTTTAGTCAGACGAGCCTCTTCGTAATTAATTTCTATTGAAAATAAGGATATAAAGTCAATTTTTCTTGGGAAAAAAAATTTGGGGAAAAAAATTAGGAATAATTGTTTTTGGGAATAATGATTATTGGGAAAAAAAGTTTGGGAAAAACGGATTAGGAAAAGTGTTCTGTAACGCTGGCTGCATAATATAGATTATTAAAAATGTATAATTTCTGTTTTTTTACAAGAAAGAGTAATAACTACTTTTATTGTATTATTAATAAAATCCACTTGAAAAATTCTAAAAAATACTTGTCAACTACTTTCATTTGAAAAAAAAAATTTCCCTGCTATAGCACTTGTACTAGTTTGCTTTGTTCCTTTTTTTCTATTGCTTTCTTTCTCAATAATAGCCTCAATTCTAAAGCTAAAGTGGCCACTTGCGCACGAAATTATTCCCGCAAAGCAAAATAATAAGTCAGTAGAGTAGAGCAATTTAAGTGACTATAAATTGAATCGTAGCATTCAGAAACGATTTTGTTTACAAAGGCGAGTGAGATTTACTAGGAAAAAAAGAAGGAAAAAACTCTTCCTATTCGCAATATCGAAGCATAAAAAGGTGGAATAATTTTTTTTCTTCATTTCCCTTAATGTTTCATGTTTCTCGTTTGGTATTATATATATATACAAAAAAAGTTCCTGAATTAATGATAAGTCGATATTTTCCAGTGGCTAAGATATCCGCACAGTTATATACCTTTATTTTTTTTTATTTTCCTCAGGGGAATTTTCCTGGCGTTCGTTTCTTGGAAATGAGCCAGTTTTGTAAGAAGTTTTCTTTTTTTTCCTTTATGGTTTAAAGGTGTTTATTGTGGATTTCTACTTGATAATCCAATTAAATTATAAAAATTGGATATTATTTGTATAAAAGGTCGGGATCATGTTTTCTTTTTTTTGAAAAAAGAGAGATTTCTGTGAGTCATGAATCGTGAAATCCTGATGCTTAAAGTATATTTAAAGTGAATAAGATCCGTGGGTAAGGAAAGAGGTGAAAACATAGGATAAACAAGTGAGTGGAGAAGAGGTCAAAGGGTGAAACCTCGGAAATCTTCTGTGGTCGTTCAGCATTACCGCGTTCATGGATGTTGAGGATTCTGGCTAGACGGATGTACACAGACAACTTGCCTGCTAAAATAAAAAGGAAAAAGCAAATATGGGAGGGGAATGCGAAAGTACTAGCGGGAGCTTTCAGTTTGTTCAAATTTACACAGAGTCGGAGGGGATGCTGCTTTTGAGAGAAAGAGTGAAAAAAGAAAAATGTATATATAGAGCAATGAGAAGATTGAAATATAGGCTGAAATATAACGTGGCGAAACGTAATCCTTTTGAAAATTATGAAACACATTAAGCTTAACTTATAAGATAAATCAAAGATTATTTCGGTTTTTTTTAAAAAATTATTTGTACTTCGACCATTGTCTGCTATAATCATTAATATATTTCTTCTAAAACTATATGAAAACAGTTTTTATAATTACAAAATCCGCAGTAATATTATACACAAAAAAATAATTTGCATTTATTGAAATTTTGATAAATACCTACCGTATTTATTTCTTCAAAACTAAAAATAGAAAAGTTTAAAATACATTTTAATAGGACAGTTAATTTTTTGTCAATAACAATTATCAATAAATAAAAAATTGACTAATTGAAAATATTCTCCAAAATACGGAGCAATAAAGCTAAATTTCTAAAAACTTTAATTAACGTACAATTTATTTATTTCTGTTTCAAAATTTTTTATAACAATATTGAGTTACATTTGAAAAATTAACAAATTATGAATTTTGAAAATATTATTCTTCTTTAAACGTTCGGAATTTTTGAAATATGAAAATTTTACAAAAATTAGAAAATCTATGATAAAAAATGTTTTTCTAAATATAATTTTTATGCATAATAGGTACAATATGCACTTCATGAAAATCACGTTAAAGAAAATAATAAAATATAGTTTAGCGGGATTTCAAAAATTGTTCCTGAAATTGAAAAACATAAAGTAAAATTTGAATTAATTGATCTAAAATATTTGGATCCTATGTAAATTGTATAAATAAATATATTTTTTGATTGTCAATTTTTCATCTTGAAAATTAATATTTTTGTTTTTCTGGAAAATACTATACTAATATTTTACTTAATTTAGTGTTAATTAATTATTTAATCAAAAGTCTGCATTCTTTTAGATAAACCACCTTACAATTTTTTATAAACTAATTTATTGATTAAAAATATTTGGGAAATTTTCAAAATAATCAAAATATGTGGAAATTAAAGAAATATGTGAAGCAGGTGACAAAATTAAAAAAAATTGTCTTTGTCATACCTGTAATTATCAATTTTCTTTTAATTGTATAGGAAATACTATTAAATGAATAAATTAAGTTTTATTTAAAGAATTTAAAAAATTTTTTAAACCAATAACATTAACCAATAACATTTTTAAATTGTTTTTACAAAGAAAAATCAATAAGCTTTTTAAATATATCTATAACTTTCATTTAGTCATAAATATTATATTAGAAAATAAACAAATGTGCTTTTATTTGTTTTCGTTTTGAACCTGTTTTTGTATCTAGGCAACGCTTTTAGTAATGAATATTTTATTAAAAAAAGTTTTCGAAAAAAATTACATTTACATGTATTTTATGTAATTTAAAAGTAAAATTTTTTTTCTTTTCATTTCTAAAAAGTTTCTTGTTAAAAACACTAAACTTTTTAAACATCAAAAGTAAATTTTTTTACGTTAGCTCACACTTGTTTCATTTTATCTTATCTTTCTTGTTTCTTTATTTTTTAATCAATAACAAAATGCTGTTGATTACAAATCTAAACAAAATACCACCACAATATTCAAGAATTAAATTTTATCTAACATTTTGTGATTTAAAACATCTGATTTAAACTTCGAATATTATTAAAAAATATTGTTGTAATACGATGTTGTTTGAAAATTCGACTAAATGAAATGGTTGTTTACATAAAAAATCTTTAATTAAAATACAAACATAGAAATTGTTAGTTGAAATTACCAGTCCAATAAAAATTCGATAAGATACAAATTTTTTTATATAGAAATTCATGTTAATTAAAAGTTCTAAAAAAAAATAAGTTCTCTGTGAAATAAAAATCAGAAAGAAGGAAATTTTTCGAAATAAAATTCTAAATCCAGAAGATTTCAACCAATTTGTCCTCTTAATTCTAAGTCGCAATAGAAACATGTAAAATAGACGTTTCCCTATTTCGTGGAAATTAGTTACACGAAGCGATCTTTTTTTAAGTAAAGTAATGATATATAATTTCGCCACTGAATGTTGTAAATGCCATTAAATGACCGCAGATCAAGATTACTAATAGTCTTACAAGTAATTCATTTGAATAGTCCTCTTCCACCATCATTTTAGTCGGAATTGATTTTAGTGTAGAATGATATATTCTCCACTGTGACATTAACCCAACTTCATTAAATTGAATCAGTTTCTGGTTAAAATTATCCATTATTGTAAATTTATCAACTGCAACCATGACTATACATCTAAAAGATAGAGTTTCATCCAGAACTTTCATTTCAAAGTTACTTTGTAATTTTCTTTTTTCAATTGTAATATTAATTATTCTTCTGTGCTCCACAGAACATGTGACATTCTTGTATTTTAATAGATCATTTACGCAAACTGCTACAAGTGTGTGATCACCATACAATTTAGTTCTATTGATTAATTTTACTATGTACTTTGGATTATTCTCGTTTTCTTCTAAAAAAGATGAAACACTTGTCCTTAAAGGCAGAGTTGTTGCAGCAAGATCTTCGACTGTATTAATTTCTTCATATACTACCGGTTGTAATTGTAAGTCTGTCAACAATGAATGGAAGTATCCTGAGTATATCATGCACATCAGTAACAACAAACACAAAACAAATCTTTCTCGCATTCTCTTTGGAACGTTTTGAACTCCCATTCCTAAAATAATGCCTCCAAGATCCAGTATTTGCCAACAATCTTTATCAAACGTGATGAAAATGAAAAGAGCATGCATTGCAACAACGAGTATTGAGTTTGCTATAATTGCGACTAATAATGTCCAACTTAAGACAGACGCTTTTGAAGAATCATTACGTATCTTTGGAACTACAATATACACAGAGTCCATTTGCAAAACACGGGTTGTATACCATTCTCTTTGGGTAGATGTGTGGAAATATTGTATTGTATTATACATAAGATGTGATTCTGGCAACAATGAATACCCACTACTTTTGAAGTTACTTAAAACCTGAAGTGAATAATTTAGACATTTGGACATTGTCTCATGCAAATGTTTACCTAAGAAATATTTATATCGCAATGAAAGTTTTATCGTTTGATTACAAAGGTTTCTTCCTTTATCAAGAAACCAGAAAGATGTCATCGGACTCTGAATAGTATAGTTTTGACAAAAATCATTGAATTCATGAACAGTTGGAACATATTTTGTTCTTTTTAAATCTGTGTTTAGATTTACATTCTCATTCGTCAAGTGAAGAACAGTAATGTCTATAAATTTTCTATGCCATAAGGATGTCAAGAGTGTTTTGTAATTCGTCTCTTTGGATTTTGAAAAGTGAACAATAAGGCATTTTGGTCTTGTGTATTGATGAGAGAGTTTCGATAATAATTTTACAGGCGCTTCTAAATTTTCAGTCAAATTCTCAGAGTCCGAACAAGTGATGATGATAAACAGTGTCGTTTCCCTAGGTTTCCTACCAATGTGTTTTTGAAATTCGGATGAATTTTCAGCTTCGTAAGTTGTCGTCATTAGTGTCGGTATGTGCCAATTAATCTTTTGAACAAAGTCATTAATTTTCAGCGAATGATTTGTGTTTTCTTGATCAGTGAGTATCATTACATGATGTTTAGCAGACTTCTGAACGATGTAATCAGCAAGACTGTTCATTCGCTTTATGTTTCGACTCTTTTTTCCATAGGATTTTACATTCGCAATGACTAGACTCAAAAAAATTAATAAAGCACAACTTGGTTTTGCAAAAAATTTGAACATTTTGTCGCACAACTTTTCAACGTTCACATTCAATAGTTACTCAAATCTGTCTGACGTTATTTGTCCTCCTCATATCAAAAAAATGATTTTAGTAATAAATATTTTACTAGTTTTTTATAGCAGAAAATTTTACTTCATGAAATTTGTTGCTGATATAAGATAATCGATTTGAAATGTCTATTTGATGAAAAAGTAGACAAAGTGTTGCAAAATCAATTGGGACGTAAAATAAAAAATTTTTATTTCATTTATCGTTTTGAACTATTTTGTATCTGTGCAAGTTTTCGTAATGAATACTTCATATAAAAATATGTTAGGAAAATATTATGTTTTAAAAGTTCGTTTCTTCACATACAATAAATTTTTTATACTTTTTTTTTGGGTATTTCATCAAAATAATTTTAAAACAGAAAAAGACGTAAAAGGATAAAGATGAATTTGGAAGAAAACAGAAAAACTGGAAAATTTTATTGAATGATAAAAAAGTCCATGAACTGTATTTGTTCCATAGACGAACAAATACTAAATCCATTCCGATTTGTGTATCACTGTGTATTCTTAGGTTTTTAGGGTCGCTGATTCAAAATTCAATGTCAGATTTAAAAAACTCAAAATGTACCTATTCAATATGGCGACAAAATATTCTAAAAATTAACAATTTTGTCTTAAAATATTTACTGGGGAAGTTTTTGGAGTCACTGAATCAGAATTTAATGTTAGGTTTGAAAAATTCAAAATAGCGAATACAATATGATAATCAAAAAATATTTAAAATTGTCCAGAGTCACTGAATCAGAATGTAATATTAGATTTTAAAATTCAAAATATAAGATCCATTATGTCAACCAAAAATATTTTTAATTGTCTACAGTTGCTTATAACTCGTTGATCGAGAGAGTTTATAATTTCAAAATTGAAAAAAAATTTTGAATCCGCCTCTTTGAATTTCTATAAAATTTGACATTAAATTCGGATGCAATGATACCAAAAACGCCCTGAGTAAAGATTTCTAGACAAAAAACGTTATTTTCAAAAATTACTGGTTGACATATTAAAACCGACATTTTTGTTTAAGAATTAAAAAATCGGCAAGGTGTTTTTATAGTAAAAAAATTAATATTCTTAAAAGTTCACTTTTCAATTACATGAAAAATATTCTGAAAATATAAATTAAAATATTTTTTGTGCAAGTGCAATAAATTAGTTTGCTAAAATAAAATAAAAACTGCTGAAAAAAAGAAGAAATTTTTCTAAAATTTAAAAACCTCTAATGAATTTACTCCCAACTTTTGTGAAAATAAAATAAAAAGTCCAAAAAAGAATTAAATAATGACACAGTAAAAATTAAAAAAAAAAACAATGTACAAATTTTTGTTAAATCTAATCAAAAATGCATTAACACACTAATGCATTTTTCTATAGAAACTGACACTTTACATAATAATACGTGAGGGTAACTTTAAATATATTACATGTAATAGAAAAAAAGTTTATTTACATTTTAAAGTTACTTGAAATTTAATTTTGTATAATTGCTTTATGGTGATTTAATGGACACCTTGTACATTTGCAGAATTCACCGCGACGGAGGTTCGTGACATTGAGAGCTTTTTGTAAAGCTCATATAAACTCTCTTTCACCTCGTTTTAATGAAATAAAACCACGATGTGTGTACAGTGTGTAGACGCGGTCATACAAGGGGGAGATTAAATTAGATTATGTTAAAATAAATTACGATCTGAACTAATATTGACGTACACTTAACATTGTCATGCTAATTAAGAATAATAATAATTGTTTTTCCCTCTGCTATTCAAAATTTCCATTCACTATTTTTTTTTGCCTAGAAAAATGTAAAAATAACTATAAAATTAAAATAAGAATAAAAAAACTGTGAAAATAATATACAACTAAAGAATAATTAACAAAAACGTGGAATCATCTTCAGTTTGAAGAAAATTATAAACTACTTACTGCTTACTATAACAAATTTTTATTTATTAATAATTATCAATTATATAATTATTAATTCTTAATTATTAATTAATAATTATTATAAAAAATTAAAGAAGTGTGTAATAATCAAATGAAATTATAATATAAAATAATAATTACAATTCGAATTTAAAAATGGTTTCGAATTTATTGTTATAAAAAAAACTATAGATAACAATTAGAACAATGAAAATAATCCCCCCCCCCTGAAAAATGAGAATTTCTCGACAAATTAATGCATCGAATAAAAGAAAATGTCACTTTATTGGCGTTATAACATTTAAGCCACGAAATCAAAAAACAAAACAAGTCTCTTTATCTTCATTATGAAGTACGAAAGATAAAATAACACGACATTGTCACGATTTTTATAAGCTATAAATCCACTGAGGTGAAATATCACTTTTTCTCTCTCGAAAAAAATGACACAGTTGGCTACCGAGAGAAAAAGGAGTATAAGGTAATAAAGCCATTAACGATCCAATAAAATCGTGTAACTTTCGCATCTGAATTATGTTTTGATTGACGATGAATCCCTCCAAAAAAAAGAAGAGTAGGAAAATTAAAAAAAAAAAAGATAGAGGATAGGTAGGGAATTAAAAGTTAAATTCACTGGCTCTTGCGATTTCGTGTTGCTAGTGCTGCGAAAAAGTGCTTGTTAGTCTTGTTATCCCATCCTTTTAACTCATTACTCTCTTTTCGACGTTCGCTTTTCAGCAGATTCGTTCGAATTTCAAGTGCTTGACTTTGTAAACGAATTTCGTGGTGAGACGAATTTAAAAAAAAGGAAAAAAAATTTTTTTTTGATGAGAAGCAGAAACTAAATTTAACCTCTAATCAGTGTTTTATTAAAAACGAGAGAGAAAGAGAGAGAGAGAGAGAGAGAGAGAGAGAGAGAGAGAGAGAGATCACGAAAAAAATTTTGAAGAAAAAGAACTATATATATCGGTAGTTTAATATAAAATATATCTCGTGACTCTGACATTCAGATATGGATTTAGATGTTTTATTGGAAAACGAGCGATGTGAGACTGATGTGCGAGTGGTATAAAACAGTCGATCTGTCGCTTTGCCGTGGGAATATTTATGCATCTACAATGCTCTGAAAGGTTATTGGATTTAGTAGTTTGATTCCCTCGCTCATAACACCGTAAACAGAGCGGGATTTTTTTTAAAGCTTCAATCAAAAATAAAAATCGACATATATACATATGTGGATCATTTACGGTGAAAAACATTTTTTTAATGAAAAAATGCTAATAATACTAATTCGATCAAAAATTGTTGAACGATGAATGAGAATAAAAACTGAACACATTTTTTAATTGAGATATTATTTATAATAATAAATAAAAACTATTTATTTAATAATATAAATGACAATTTAAATAATAATAATAATAATAATAATAATAATAATAATAATAATAATAATAATAATAATAATATTCTTAAAAATTTTTATAAATAGCGGGGGTTTAACCTTGACTATGTTCTCTTACATTTAGTAATAGAAATTACAAGCTTAGACAAAAAGGTTTTGAAATAAATAGTCAAAATCAATATTTATATTCAGACCAATAATTTTTAATATAAATAGTAGTAAAAATCAATTTACAGTCTAACTAAAAGATTTTGTAATATGTAATAGAAATCAATTTGTAGGCAAATAAAAATTTTTCGTAATCAGTGGTAGTAGTCAATTTATAGTCAAAACAATAATTTTTAGAAATTAGTGGTAAAAATCAATTTAAAGTCAGACTAAAATATTTTGTAATTAATAATAGAAATCAATTTGTAGGCAACTAAAAAATTTTCGTAATCAGTAGTATAAATCAATTTATAATCAGACCAATGGTTTAGTAATTAGTAGTCAAAATCAATTTGCAGGCAAAGATAAAGTGTTAATTCTAAATTACCCACGTCGAAAAATTCCATAGAAGTACCCCCTGGAAATTCTATGGAACTTCTCCATGGAATTTCCTCGGAGTTTCCATAAGAATTCTACAAGTTTTTTATTTAAAAAATATTTTAACATTTTCAATGTTGTCATAGGTCAGGAAAATGAGGGAAAATGCAGAGATTTTTATTAAAGTACTGGAAAAAATTAATTTTTAGAAGAAGTTACAAATATGATTGCAGAAATTCAATTTATTTTCAAAAGTAATAAAATTCTATGCAGAGATTTATTTATGTTCAAAAATTTTTAAAAATTCTACGTCAAAATTTCAATTATCTTTAAAAATAATAAAATTCTTCTCCAAAATTAAATTATCAATTTTTCAAAATTTTAATAAAATTCTTGTCAAAATTTCAATTATTTTCTATAAAATTTTCCTCAATTCAATAATTTTTAATATCTATACTATTTTATAAAAAAAATTTTCAAAAGAAGAAAAAATTCAATTATTTAATAATTTGATAATAAAATTCTTTATAAGGATTCAATTTTGAAAAACATTTATTTAATCAATAAATTATTTATTTTTATATTTGAATAATTGAATTCTCGTAGAATTTTCTAAATAAAAATTTATTTAAAAGTGAATGTCAGTTGAAAATTTTACATAATAATTGAATATTAAAAGCATTATAGCATGAATTTTAAAAAATTATTGAATTTTGAATATTTTTGAAAATTACATTTTTCGAAGAATTTACTTAAAATTCTATTAAAAATAATTGAAATCATGTGAAGAATTTTATTATTTAGGAGAATAATTGAATTATTGTAAAGAATTTCATTTACATTTTTTTTAAATAATTGAAATCCTGCGAAGAATTTTATTATTTATGAAAATAGTTGAATTCTTGCAATGAACTTTTATTAATTTTTTTTTAAATAATTGAAATCCTGTAAAGAATTGTATTATTCATGAAAACAATTGAATTCTTAGAACGAATTTTATTACATTTTTTTAAATAATTGAATTTATGTGAAAAATTTTATTACTTGTAAAAATAATTAAATTCTTGGAAAGGATTTTATTAAAAATTTTGTAAATAATTAATTTTTTTTTTTGAAAAATTTTATGAAAATGTAAATTATTGGAAGACATGAAGATATTAATATCTTTATGTTTTATAATAATATTCTTATAAGTTGTTGAATTTCATAAAGATTTGAAACTTTTTGAAAATTTTAATTCCTATGGAATAATAATAATGATTAAATATTTATTTAAAAAAAAAATTCATTCGTGGTTTGGAATAATTTAAAAATTAAAAAAGTTCGTTTATTAAATGTCATAGAACAGTTTTTTGAGTATCTAATCATTTTTAGAGTGAATCAGAATATTCTTTAGGATCAGGGAAAAATTCAAAATTTTGTCTGCAGAAAAAAAATTGTTGAAATTAGTAATAGTAAAAAATAAATACATAAATAATAATAATAATAATAATAATAATAATAATAATAATAATAATAATAATACATATATAAATAAATGTACAGTAAAACTAAGGAATTTTTTTATTATTAGTACAAATTTATATACAGCTAGACAACAATTTTTTAATAGTTTTGTATTTTTAGTGTTAATAGAAATTATCATTTTTTGGCAGACAAATCGGTTCAAAATCAATACTGTTGTCATTAGTAGTACAAGTAAGGTTTAGTCAGACAAACGTTTTATATTGTCTTATAAACGGAGCAAAATCCACTTACAATAAAAAAAATATTTTTCAAATTGAACTTTTTTGATTAATTATGGACAATTATAGTCAAACAAGAATAATAATAATAAAAAAAATATTGCAATTCAGTTTTTATATTGATAATAATAAAATTATAAAAAAATAGTTAAAGTAAAATTCTGCCAGTTATTGTGTGCTTTACGGATATTTTTCCTTAAATTAAAACTAAAATACCATTTTATATCAGAAATGTAGTAATTTTCAACAGTTTTGAAAAAATTTCTAATTAAAAGACATTTTCCTTTTAAATAATTTTTACATTAAATATTTTTTAATTTGACGCTTTCGCTTTAGTTAGTTTCATACTATTTTCTGAAAACTAATTATATTATTGAAATTGGGTCAAAACATTGTAAGTTAGTAGGCTGTAAATGTTTCAGATTTTTTTTTTTTTTTTTGAAAAAATCTCACTTACTTTATGTTGAAATGTGTTTAAAAGAAACGTCTTTACCTTTAAGCTTCTTCTTTAAAAAGCAACATCATATTTCAAAGCTATTAAATGTATGCTTTTGAAATTTCAAAGGAAGCAAGTAACTACTTTGCAACGAATTTGTACTCCTCCATTTTTTTTTTGTGATTTTCTGAAACATCACTGTAAATTGGATTTACTCTCGGTTTCATGATTCTTTTTATATTTATATATCATTTATTTCAATAATATTAAATAAAGTAATTGGGAATAATAATAATTTTAATTATAATAAATTAATAATAAGTAAAGAAAATAATTAATAAATAATAAACTAAAAATTAATTTAATTAATAGTTGATAAAATTATAATAATTAATTTAGCGTAAATAATAAATCAATAGCATTATATTTACATTTCAATATCAAATTTAGCGACTGAATGTTTTTGTCTAAATAAATTTATAATTTAAAATTTTTTTTTGTTACAGTTGAAGGCGTTCTATGTCGATTTGTTGGTACCACTTGAAACTAATTTAGAGAAGGACACTAAAGTTGTTCAGGTCAGTATAAATAAATTACAAAATAAATAGATTAATTAGTGAATAAGTAAAAAAATTATAAGTAAATAAATAATAAGTAAATATATAAGTATGTAAATACATAATTATATGTAAATACATAAGTATATAAATACATAAACAAGTAACTACATAAACAAGTAAATAATATATAATGTTAAGTATATAAACTGTTAAGTGAAGCAAATTTTTTAGTTTGTATCATAATATAGTTTTCTTTCGCTCACCATTTATAACTAACAATTGATTCTCGAAAATTTGAACAGAGCGAGCAAAAGAAATTTCTTCAGCAACACAAGACAAGATCTGAGACTTATAGTAAAGCAGCAGCAACTATGAAAAAGCAAAGAAAAAAGTCGAGAGGTGCCAGTAAAAGTGGACTTGCCATGGACAAAGAGTTGAAGAACATGCAGATTCTTGAAGAGGAAAAGTCAAAGCTTGACGCCTTCTGTGAACAGAGTTTGAAGAACGTGAGTCGCTCGTTAAGTAGATCTTCTGATCTTGCTTTAGACGAGAACTTTCTTTCCTTTTTTTTTGTTACCTCTTTTTTTTTAAACAGTGCAACTATTTTTTTCTACACTTTTTATTCAATTTCACAATTTTTCTCTTTTCTTTGAGGCGAAATATTTACTTCATATTCTTTTGCTATTTTATAAAGAAAAATTCTTTCTGTTTTTTTATTATAGTTTTCTTTTCTTATTTTAGTTTCTTCCTTTTGATTTTTCTTTTTTTTTCCTTTTTTTGCTTTTTCTTCTTTTTTTTATTTTTTTTTTCTTTTTTCTTAACTTACCTTTTATTTAATTTAGTCTTCACCTTTCACTATAGTAAATTTTCCTTTTTAAAATTTTTTTTTAATCTGATTCTTTACATTTTTTTAACCCTTAGTTTTAAAACAGTTTTAGACCCGAGTAGTAGAAATCTCTTTCTAATGTAAATTTTTACACTGAATTCGAATCTGCAGACGGTTTTTTTAAAATAAATATTGCAATTTCGTTTTTTTTATTACAACTTTAAACAATTATTACTGCAAATCAAAATATGTTACTTATTATGAATAAGTATTAATACTTATTATTATAAAACATAAAGATATCGATAACTCCAAGTCTTCGACTCGGAGTGATCGATTTCTTCATGTTTTATAATAATTAAAGACGACCTAGTGATAAAATTTTTATTTTCAAAAATTTTTAACTAAAATTCTTCTTAAAATCGATTATTTTTAATAATTTTCGAAAAAGTTCTTTGACAATTTTCAAATCCATTTGCTTAGAATATTCAATTGTAGGAAAATTTAATTATTCGTAAATTCTTTAATTAAATATATATTAGAAAATAAAAATCTTAGAAAAAATCCGTAATTAAACTTTCTTAAAAAAAATTAATTCCACAGAATTATTATTAAAAATATGAAAAATTCAAATTTTCAAAGATTTTAATCTGAAACCTTTTCAAAATTCAAATATTTCTAAAAATGTAATGTAATTGTATGTAATTAAATGCTCTAATGCTTTTAGTATTCAATTATAATCTAAAATTTTAACTGAAATACATATTTAAATTAATTTTTTTTTAAATTCGAGAAGAATTCAATTATTTAAATACAAGAAAACAATTTATTGAATAATTGCATAAATTGAATTCTAATAAAGAATTGTATCAATAAATTTTTAAATGATTGAATTCTTTTGACAAATATTAATCAAATTTTTAAGAATAATTACACTCTTTCGAGGAATTTAATTAAAATTGTATTAAAAATAATTGAAATTCTGCAATGAGTTTTATTATTTATCGAAATAATTGAATCCCTGCAAAACTTTTATTATTTATGAAAATAATTAAATGATTGCGAAGAGATTTATAAAAAAATTTGTAAATAATAAATTTTTTTTTATTATTTGAAAATAATTAAAAGTTTGTGTAGAATTTTCTTAAATTTTTTTTTAAATAATTGAATTCTTTTGGAAAATATTATTAGAATAGAAAATACCTATTAAAAATCATTAAATTGAGAAAAATTCTTGAAAATAATGAAAATTTTGGCAAAAATTTTATTACATTTTTTGAAAATAATTGAATTTCGGAGAAGAATGTAATTGTTTATAAAAATAATTGACAATTTTACTAGATTCGAATTAAAAATTTTAAAAATAATTGATTTTTGGAGAGGAATTTTATTATTCATAAAAATAATTGAAATTTTAACAAATATTATATGAAAATTTTTGAAAATAATTGAAAATAATTAATAATAATTTTGACAAAAATTATATGAAAATTTTTGAAAATAATTAAAAATAATTTAAATTTTTACAAAAATTATATGAAAATTTTTGAAAATAATTGAAAATAATTGAAATTTTGACAAAAATTATATGAAAATTTTTGAAAATAATTGAATTTCCAAGAAGAATTATATTATTTATAAAAATAATTGAAATTTTGACGAGATGTTTATTAAAATTTTTGAAAATAATTAAAATTCGAGGAAGAATGTTATTATTTATAAAAGTAATTAGAATTTTACTGAGAATTTTATTACAATTTTTGGAAATAATTGAATTTCGGGGAAGAATTATAAAAATAATTGAAATTTTGACGAGATTCGAATTAAAAATTTTTAAAATAATTGATTTTTTGAGAGGAATTCTATTATTCATAAAAATAATTTAAATTTTAACAAAAATTATATGAAAATTTTTGAAAGTAATTGAATTTCGAAGAAGAATTATATTATTTATAAAAATAATTGAAATTTTGACGAGATTTTTATTAAAATTTTTGAAAACAATTGAAATTCGAGGAAGAATTTTATTATTTTATAAAAGTAATTAGAATTTTGCTAAGAATTTTATTACAATTTTTAAAAATAATTGAATTTTGGGAAAGAATTTTTTTTTTTTATAAAAAAAATTGTATTAAAAATAATTTAAATTCTGCAATGAGTTTTATTTATCAAAATAATTGAATTTCTAATAAGAATTTTATTATTTACCAAAATAATTGAATCGCTGTAAAATTTTGCCAAGAATTTTATTAAAATTTTTGAAAATAATTGAATGTAGGAGAAGAATTTAATTATATCTAAAGATAATTGAAATTTTGACGTGAAATTTAAAATTTTTTTGAACCTAATTGAACTTTTGACAAGAATTTTATTACTTTTGAAAATAATTTAATTCCAACGATCATTTGTAATTTCTCTAAAATTATTCAAATTATATCGTACAAATTACGGACTTTACGGACCTTTTTTCAAAAAAACGGACTTTTACGGACTTTTACGGGATTTGCGGACCTAGTTCGTGCCTTAAAATTACCCCAAAAACCTCTGTGTAATAAGTTTTAAGCTATCTATCAAAGGATTCGAATTGAGCGTAAAAAAATACGTTAAAAAGAGTCATTTCTTTTTTGGGTTCATAAAATGGACCAGAATTTGAAAAACCTACGTTATAAACATATATTTTTCTTAATTATTTATCATTTTAATTCCTCGCCTCAAACAATTATAACACGTTCGTGAGGAGTCGTGAGTAAATAGGAAATAGTAAATAATAGTGAAATTTGCAGGCGATGACTCAAGAGAGAAGAAGGTATGGGTTCGTGTTGGAGCGGCAATGTTCCTTGGCGAAGCACTACGCAAGTTTTCATGAAGTGGCTTTGGCTGCACTTCATCCCTCTGTCGATGAGTGGCGTGAAGTGGCAGCCACAAGAGAGTACCTGCCACAGTCTGTTGAAGATATGTTCGCTTCGAGATTAAGGGTGAGAATAGATCTTGAAATATTTATTTCGTCTTTTCTTATAGTCACTCAATATTCACAGTATCTTCTTTTCTCTCTTCTTCTTTATTGTAATATAGTTCTTAGAATAGTATTAATTCTTTTCCAACTCTCTTTTTTTTCTATTTTACTTATATTTTTAAATATTTACTTATTTTATAACTTTATTTATATTTAAAAATATGTTTCTTTTACTTTATTTGTGACGCACTCCGAAGAAAAGAAGCAAATCATTAGGTTATGTTTTTGTTATTTTGACCTTAATTAAAATTCTCTCTGTCTATTTTAAATCCAAAATTAAAATTTTCTAATTATTTTAGATGCAATGAAAAATTAAACATGACTGCGATTTATATTGAGAGCTGATTCACTTTGTATATTTTCATTACAAAAATTACAAACATAATCTAAAATATTTTGATTCAGGTACCTATTTCTTCGAAGCGCGTCATATCTGTATTAAAACACACAACATTTTTTTTTGTTCATATATTTGATAAAATAATTTTCTTTACTTTATTTAATTATTTAAATCACATAAATTTACGGAGTTTTTCTACTTTTTTTTATAAATAAGATTCAAGCGCTTGTTTCAAGATGAAAATTTTATTTTTTTATTTGGAACAATTTTCAGCAAGTGTCCTTTTGGCCGGACGATGAAGAAAATGGAGGTTCTGAATTGACAATGAATTCACAATTGCGAAAGACGAGGAGTATGGACAGTTCCTGTTTGGAGCTACGATTGGGACCATCGCCTGGAAATTCAACTTTGGTTCATCAAAGTGGACCACCTCATCTTCCACCGGCTTTGTCCAGAGCGCGATCTGAAGCCAATCTTCATGCATCGTCTCTCTCACTTGGACCAGGTTTGTCGAAAAAAGAAAAAAAAATACTAGAACAAATTCAATTACATTGCGGTAGATCCAATCTTTCCTCCAAAGAGTAAAGTAACTTTCAATCAATAATTCAACTTTCAATGAATACGAAAATTGACCAGCGCGTTTCAGAACAACGGCAATTTTCCTTATATGATCCGAATTCCTCTAATTTTATTAAAATACAACTTACATGAATTCTAGTAAATATTAAATAGAAATTTAAACAATTATTTTTTTTTATCAGGGTTGACACAAAAATTTAATTTTGTTTTTCCCTGATTTCCAGACAAAGTTTTGACTTTTTCCCTGACCCCAAAGAATTTCGAAATTGAATCCTCATAAAGAATAAATTTTATCAACAAATTTTTAAATGATTCAATTTTTTCGACGAATTTTAATAAAATCTTCAAAACTAATTACATTTTTCCAGGAATTCGATTAAAATTTTATTAAAAATAATTGAAATTCTATGATAAATTTTATTATTTTCATGAAAATATTTTAATCTCGGTAAAAATAGTAAAAATTTTGCTTTAGTTTGCTTTAAATTTTATCAATACTTTTTTTAAATATTGAAAATGATTGAATTGAGAAAAATTTTTGAAAATAATTGAAATTTTGCCTAGAATTTTATTAAAATTTTTGAAAATAATTGAATTTTGCAGAAGAATTTTATTATTTTTAAAGATAATTGAAATTTTGAAATGGTATTTTTAACAATTTTTGAACATAATTGAATTTCTGCGAAGAATTTTATTACTTTTGAAAATAATTAAATTTCTGCAATAATTTGTAACTTCTCTAAAATTTAATCTTTTACAGAACTTTAATAAAAATCCCTGAAATCAATAACTTCAATTTTAAATAAATATTTAATCATTACTATTTTTCATATCAATTAAGATCTTCAAAAATTTCAAATTCTAACCTTTTAAAATTTAGTAAATATAATTTTCTATATTTTAAGAATATTTTTATACTATGCAATTTCTCCAAAATTATTTTCATCATTTAAATTTAATTTGAAACCTTTTCAAAATTCAATTATTTCTAAAAATTCATGCTATAATGTTTTTAATATTCAATTATTATCTAAAATTTCGACTAAAATTCATTTACAAAATCAATTTTTATTAGAAAATTCTACGAGAATTACATTATTTAAATAATAAATAATTTATTGAATAATTGAATCTTTTTTAAAATTGAATTTTTATGAAAAATTTTATCAACAAATTTTTAAATAATTGAATCCTTGGGCGAATTTTAATAAAATTTTTAAGAATAATTACATTTCTCGATGAATTCTATTAAAACTGTATTAAAAATAATTGAAATTCTGCGATAAGTTTTATTATTTACGAAAATAATTGAATTCCTGAACTGAATTTTATTATTGATAAAAAATTATTGAATCCCTGTTAAAAATTAATTATATTTATGAAAATAATTCAATTATTCCAAAAAAATTTATAAAAAATTTGTAAATAAATTTCCTGTGAAATTTTTAATATTTATGAAAATAATTAAATTTTACGTAGAATTTTATTAGAAAATTTTTTTTTAAATAATTAAATTTTATCGGAAAACTTTATTAAAACAGTAGATATTGCAAATGATTGAATTCAGGAAAATTTTTTAAAATAATTGAAATTTTGACAATTTTATTGAAATTTTTGAAAATAATTGAATTTCGGATAAGAATTTTAATATTTATAAAAATAATATTTATAAAAATAATTGAAATTTGACCAAAATTTTTTAATTTTTGAATATAATTAAATGTTTGCAAAGAATTTTATTATTTTTGAAAATAATTGAATTTCTGCAATCATTTGCAACTTCTTCAAAATTCATCTTTTTTTAGTGTTTTTAACTAAAATTCTTCTATAAATCCATTATTATTAATAACTAATTAAATATAGAAATAAAAATTTAACTAATTTCAGATGAATTTGAGTTATTAACATTTTTCAAAAATCTAAGTTATTTAAAATTTCTAAATAAATTCATTCAAAATTGAAATTTTCCAAACTTTAAAATTAAAACCTTCCGAAGTTCATCTATTTATGAAAATTGTAAACGCACATATCTGTTTTAAAATTCAATTAATTTTGAAATAATTAAGTAAAAATGTAAGTAAAAACTAGAATTTTTTTTGCAAATTCTACAAAATTATTCTAGTGAAATTCTACAAGGGTAGTAAACTATTAACTAGAGCAAGTTTTTTGAAATTTTTTGTCATAAGTTTAGAAAGTAAATAGAAATTCCTTTCACATGTCGAAATACATTTTACAATGCTGAATCAAACCGTAACTAAACTTTTAACGAACTGGTTACATCCCAACCATATCAATTTTGAAATTAAAAAAGCGAATTTTTCCTTTCAATAGGTATACGGACTGAAACAAGAATAAATTCATATCAACATGTAAAACTGAATAGAACTCTGTTTTTCCATTTAAAAAAAAGTTAAAAAAAACATTAAAAAACGTTTATTTCAATAATAAAATAAATATATTTTATTATTGAAAATTTTTTTCAAAGTGACAATCAATATACCAATTAAAAAAAAGACTCGCGCTTATTTAATACTTTTTTTAACGAGAACGTTTAGTGGCCGATTTAATGTATAAAAAAATAGTCCCAGAGGGGTTTTTTTTTTGAGTACACACTCACTTTTTTACGGTTGTTACACAAATACAGGAAAATATTGTGAATATATGTATACGTGTAGACATCCAAGTTACGAGTTACCTTTTGCAATGGCAGCTATAGATGAGGTAAATATAACGAATAGCGCGCGCTGAACCGATCGAATGTGTAGAAGTGCTCGCAAAACAGTTGAAGAGCAACGGGGGCTTTGGATAACCAGTATCGTTCTCTCATTGTTTGTTTTACCACTAGGTCTATGTATTGGTAGAATAAAAAAAAAATTTTTTCCACTTCATTCGTTTAGCCTCTGGCAATTTAATCACGCTCGCAGTACTTGGCGATTTACTGATTGAAATCTTGAAAAATCGAGTAGTGTTAATTTGAAAGCACTATTCTTTATTTCATTGAAAAAAGCCGAATTGTTTTTGTCTCTTTCTTTTCCCCTTTCTATTTTTGACTTTAGCTGGCTTTTTTTCACAAATTTTTGTTTTTTTTTTTAAGAATCAAACTTTGGAAACTAATTGCAAAAACAAAAATGTTTAAATTTTAAAATCATAGTAACTTTTTCAAAAAAAATATATTCTACACAATTGTTAGTTAAAAATATAAAAAATTTTAATTTGAAACCTTTTTAAAATTCAATTAAAAAAATTTATGCTATAATGCTTTTAATGTTCATTTATTAGATATCTAAAATTTTGACTAAAATTCATTTTCAAATCAATTTTTAATAAAAAATTCTACGAAAATTCAAATAATTAATTTCGGTTTTTGTAATTTTTTTGAAGAACCAATTAGGTATAAAATTAAATTTTGATTTTAAAAAATTTGGAGATATAGAAAACAATAATTAGGAAGAAAAAATGTTTAACTAAAATTCTTCTTTAAATTATTAATTTTTGAAAAAATTTTTTGAGAATTTTCAAATCCATTTGTTTACAATTCAATTTTACAAAATTTCTAATATTCGGAAAATCTTCAATTATAAATAGGAAAAATTTAATTTGAAACCTTTTCAAAATTCAATTATTTCTAAAAATCCATGCTATTCTTTTAATATTCAATTATTATCTAAAATTTCGACTAAAATTCATTTACAAAATCAATTTTTATTAGGAAATTCTACGAGATTATGAATTATAATTTCGATTTTCAATTTTTTGAAATTCAAAATAGCAATCAGGAATAAAATTAAATTAAAATTTTAAAAAATATGGAGATATAGAAAACAATAATTAGGAAGAAAAAATAATATTAGAAGTAATAATTCATTAGACTCTTTGTTTTTTATAATTACTACATTTCTTTATAAATAATTTTTCGGTGAAATTCTGATTATTACAGAAAAACATGAAACACTACAAATTAGAGAAATAAAAACATTAGGGAAAATGTTATGCAAAACAGAAATTCGCAGAAATAATTCTTTAAAATTAATATTGAAAAAAATAAAAAATTATTTAAAATAGAAATTTGGTAACAAAAACATTATGTGAAATAGTTATTTGCAAGATTTAGAAGTAATAGAAAATGAAGAACATAAAATAAAGGAAAATTTTCAAAGTTTAAATATTAAATTATTAATATCATTATTAGTAAAGTTTCTATCAAAATACTAACAAAATTAAAACAAGTGAAATTTCAATCTTTTAAGGAACAGAAACAGGAAAATTATATTTTTGCCAAAAAAGGATTTTAACAGGTTATAAAAATTTTTGAACAAATTTTTTTTCAAAGCCATTTAGTTTAAATGAAAGAAGGATTAATGCTGAATAAAACAAGACATCATTTTTATTAAATATTAAATTATTATTTAAAATAAAAATTAATTAACGAAAAAATTATGTAAAATTATTTCTTGCAACTTTTAAAAATAATAAAAACTGTCACTTCGGCAGTGAAACTTTAAAAAGTATAATAGTTTGTGACAAAATTAGGTAATTTAAAAAAATTTAATTCTGTAAATTTAAATTTGGAAAATATTTATATTTGGGAATACATGTTAGAAAATTTAGTAATTACAGAGAAGAATGATTAGCAGTAAAGAATATTATAAGAAAAATAATAATTCAATAAAGTTAGAATTAGTTTGAAAAACATTTCTAAGAAAAAAGTTTTATAACAAATGATATTTTGATAAATTAAAATTTAGGTATTCGTTAATAATAAAATAATGTCGAATAATAATTCGAGAACATAATTATTATGAATCATTACACTCATTATAATTTACAAATAAAAAATCACACGCCCCATTAAATTTCAGTTAATTCTGATTGAATAAACCAAATTTCGATAAAGTAAAGAACTAAAGATTCATAATATCAAAATCAAAAGAGGGATTTATTGATGCGCCTCAAGTAATTTTGAGAAAATATTAAGATTTTGAAAGGGAGGAATATATATATATTTACAAAACGAAATGTTTGTAAGGATTAATGAATGTTTTCATAAGGACGTACCTTTAGACGTAATACGATTCAGCTTGTCGGAAATGTTTGTTTTAAACTTGAAAAGGGCAGACAAAGTGAATTAAAGCATTTACAAGGTTTCTGTTTTCACAGAGGTTCCGGAAACACCTCCACGACCAAGATCCATGGCCCCAGCATCCCGCAACAGTGCCGTGGTTATGAGTACTGGAGTTGTTGCCGGAGGATGGGGCGATGCTCCTTTAGCCAGGGCACTCTTCGCTTATCTCAGCTCTGGAGAAAATCAACTCAGCTTTTTAGAAGGAGATCTCATCGCTCTGATGGGTAACTATCTCAAATTTACCCTCCCCTTCAACTCTTGACCCCCTGCCCTCTATCCGATGATGCTATTACATTATTTTCTGGCTATCAAATTAATAGTTCTTAGCTCCCTGTTAAACCCTCAAGCCTCCTTCATCATTTTCCTGTTAACCTCGTTTATTCCCCCCCCTCTCTCTCTCCCTCATCCATTTTTAATTACCACCTAATTAGAATATTTTTATTTTCCGATTTAATCTATTTTACATTTTTACCTTTTAATTATAGTTTAAAAAAGATAATTAATTGATTATTAGATTTAACATTTAATTTATCTTTAAATATTAAAATATGTTATAAATTATATATTGTTTATACAATAATATTTTTTAAATAATTATATTTATACCTAATAATTTATAAAATAAGGCAAATAAAACGAAAACCTTCGGACAATGAATAAAAATATTTATTTACTCCAAAGTTTCGAAATCTAAATGATTTCCTCTTCAGGGAGTCTATCCAAAAAATATATACAAAATTAAAATAATAATAAAAAATAATTTAACAATAAATAAAATAAAAATTGGTGAATAATTATCTTATCAAAAATTAATAATTAAAATAGACGAAGACAAATTTTATACCCTGAAGATGGAGTAGAGTCTGAAGTCAGAAAATTATAAAGGATCTCAATATTCATAAAATAAATTAAAAAATAAAAATAATTTAAAAATTAAAAAATAACAATTATTACAAATTAATAATTAACAATAAAAGAATGAATATTAGTAAAAAAAAATGAAAATTAATAAAGAATCACTATATAAAAAAATATGTAAATTTATGAAAAATTAATAAAAATAAAAAAGTAACAATAAATAAATAAATAATACAGTACCTACTTAATAATATAAAATAACATACCATAAATAAATAAATAATCCGTCTTGGTATAAAAACCAAATAATTTGTCAAATTAAGTAAAAACGTATTGCAAACTGCAAAAATAAATTTAAAACTAAGCTCCAAACTCTATCGAGTTCTTACGATGAACATTAATTAAAGAGAGAAAAACAAAAACAAATAAAAACTAAAATTATGTTTTTGTGTATGCTTTTGTTATTTTTCCTTTAAAAAATATTTTTTGACAAATCGAAAATATGCAGATTTTCATGATTTATAATAAAATAATATTAAAAATTAGGAAATTAGAAAATTGAAATTAGAAAATGAAAAAAATTATGATTAACAAATAAATTTTGTTTATTATATCTTTTTTCTATAACAAATTTCGTTTGACTGATCTAACTTATGCAAATTTTTCTCCTTTCGATTTATAAAAAATAGAAAATTGTGAATTTTAAAAAAATTATGATTAAAAAATAGAAAATATAGTATTTTATGCATAATTTATATTTCTCAATAACAATATTTTTCAGAAACTTATTCTTTTCTTTTAGGGAAAAAAACGTTACATATTCCCATTTCTTAATATTTTTATACAAAATTCTCAAATTTCCTAAGGAAATTATTTGCATCATTTCTATTTCTCAATTACTAGGTATTTTTTTAATAATATTCAAAGTTTTTTAAAAATAAAGGAAAAAAATGTTTATAACTTCCATTTGTCAATTATAAACTTTAATTGAAAATTATTCGAAAACATTAATTACTTCATTTTTAAATAAATATTTAATTATTATTATTTTTCTATAGGAATTAAGATTTTCAAACATTTTTGAAATTAAACAACCTATAAAATCTTCATGTTTCATAATAATTAAAGAAGACTGAGAGATAAAATTTAATATTTTATATTATAAGAATATTGTTACTGCAATTCGTTCAAAATTATTTTCATCATTTCAATTCAATTATTATTTTCTAGAATTTTTAATTATTTTTTATGAAAATAATTGAATTATTGCAAAGAAATTTATAAAAAATTTGTAAATAACTGAATTCTTGTGAAATTTTTATTATTTATGAAAATAATTAAATGTTTGCGTAAAATTTTATTAAAATTTTTGAAACTAATTGAAATTAGGACAAGAATTTTATTGACATTTCTGAAAATAATTGAACTTTGATGAAGAATATTGTTATTTATAAAGATAATTGGGATTTTGAGGAAAATTTAAAAAAAATTTTTAACACAATTATTGAAATTTATGAGAAGAAGTTTATTAATTTTAAAAATAACTTAACTTATGCAATTATTTGTAATTTCTCAAAAATTCAATTTTTTTTAGTATTTTCAACAAAAATTTGAATTAAAATTTTTTAAATTCTATTATTCTTAAAGTTGCTAATTTTATTTTATAAAGTACGTATGAAGCTAGCCGCGCGCGAATTGTTGCTAGTAAATTAAATAAAAACAGAGAATAAAACTCAATGAGTATTTATATTACGTTAAATTACTGGAAATAAAATTTAAAATAATTTTGTACGATTTATCATAATTATTCAATTAAACGTTTGTATTAAAAAAATGTTTATTTAACTTTTTTTAAATTTTCAATTTAATAAAATTTTTATTTGGACGAATTTATTTATTAATTAAATTTTCATTAAATAGATTTAATAGAATTTTCATTACAATTTTACAATCGAAGGAAAAAAATGAATTTTCCATTTGGCTGTAGTAAAGTTATTTGCTTCAAATGAAATTTCTATTTAATAGAATTTTTATTTGAAAGAATTTTCAATTTCAATCAAGTTTTCATTATATAGAATTTCGATAAAATTAAAGGAATCTATTTATAGAAATTAGTGAATTAATTGGAATTAAAAAGCAAAAATATGAAGTTAAATATAAAACCAACGTAATTTAATAAATTTACTAAATGTAAACGAAAATCAGTCTAAAGAAATGGCAAAATTCGAAAATTTTAAATTATATATAAAATATAAATTATAAACAAAAGAATTAGTTTTTTGAAAAAAATGGGTTTAAGTGGTTAATAGTTCTACTAAATATTATAAAATTGAGAATTTCATCAAATTTAAATATTTTTTTTAACAAATTTTCAAAGTCGAATATTAAAGAGAAAAATACCTTAAATTTTTAAAGAAAGTGGAAAAGTTTTGTGTGAATTTTTGATTTTATCTCTCTAGGCGATAGACAAAAGGGTTGGCAGTTTGGCGAGAATCTTCGTACACAGAGCTCAGGATGGTTCCCTCTGGCATACACCGAAGTGATCATCGACGAGAATTTAGGGTAAGTCATAAATTTCACACTTTTGTCCTCATAATATATAAAAAGTAAAATTTCCCCAAAGAATAGGAACAATAAAAAAGTGAACAAAAAATAGTAAAAATAAAAAGTTTTTAATTGATCAAATAAAATACTTTGGAATTTATTTACAGAAAAATAAATTCAAGAGAGTTATTTTGATTGGAAACTATATTCGACAGATTGCACTTTTTCTATGTGGTTTACATTTACGTTTTTTTTATATATATATATATATATATATATATATATATATATATATATATATAGTAGTGTTTAGATTGGAGTGGACACATAAACCGTTGCCATCTTGTCTCTGAAAATAAACGTCATTGCGTGAGGCAAATGCCTTCCATTTAATCTATGAAAGTGATTGAAACAATCTCCTTTCAAAGTGAATCTCATGAATGTTTTACACACTCTCTTTTTTCAAATATATTTCCATTCCTGTCAAATTTATGAGCCGTTAAAATTTACTTTCATTTAAAGTAAGTAGAAACAAAGTGGAAGAAGATCCAAGAAGAGTGTAAGAATAAATTTCCACTTTCATTTTCTTTCATTTAATTCTCAATTTTTTCCTCAACCTAAAATATTTGACTAGGTTTTTCTTCTAATATTAGATTTAATTAAAACAGGGTTGTCATAAAAATTTAATTTTGTTTTTTCCAGACTTTTCCCTGATTTCCATACAAAATTTTGACTTTTTTCCAGACTCTGAAGAATATTCTGATTGACTCTTATGATGATTGGATACTAAAAAAATTTTCTATTAAATATTTATTTACGAATGTCTTTAATTGTAAAACTTCTTCAAAATTATTTTTATAAATAATAAAACTCATCGAAGAATTTCAATTATTTTTAATATTTAAAATTAATTAATCGAAAAATTAAATTATTAACTATTGAAGTTTTATACACAAGAATTCAATTATTTAAAGTAAAATGTTCATAATATTTATTATATTTCGAAAAAATTAATAATTTAAAACAATTTTCATATAATTCTTATGAAGAATTCAATTATTTTCAAAACTAACAAAATTTTTCACAGAAATTCAATTCCTTTTAAACATTTTAATAATCTTTTTTTGCAATAATTCAATTATTGTCATTAATAATAAAATTCTTCTCAGGAATTCAATTATTTTTTAAAATTTTAATAAAATTCTTAACAACTATTCAATTATTTTCATAAATAATAAAATTCATCGCAGGATTTCAATTTTTTTTAATAAAATTTTATAAGAATTTAATTTCAATTCCTCGAAAAAATCAATTTAAAAAAACAAATTTATAAATAATTTAATTCTTTCGACAAATTTTAATAAAATTATTAAGAATAATTACATTTTTCGAGGAATTTGAATAAAATTGTTAAGTGTACGAAAAATAATTGAAATTCTGCGATGATTTTTTTTATAATTATGAAAACAATTGAATTCCTAAAACGAATTTTATTATTAATGGAAATAATTGAAACCCTGTACAAAATTTTATTATTTATAAAAATTATTGAATTAATGCGAAGAAATTTATAAGAAATTTGTCAATAATTGAATTCCTGTGAAATTTTTATTATTTTTGAAAATAATGATGTGTTTGTGTAGAATTTTATTAAAATAATTTTTAAATATGAATTCTCTTGGAAAATTTTACTAAATTAGTTGATATTGAAAATAATTAAATTGAGGAAAATTTATGAGAATAATTAAAATTTTTTCCAAGAATGTTATTAAAATTTATGAAAATAATTGAAATTTGGAGACGAATTTTATTATTTATAAAGATTATTAAAATTTTGACGAGAGTTTTTTAAAATGTTTAAACATAATTAAATTTTTGGGGAAGAATTTTATTACTTTTGAAAATAATTGAATTTCTGCAATCATTTGCAACTTTTCTAAAATTCAATTCTTTTTTTTAGTGTTTTTAACTAAAATTCTTCTATAAATCCATTATTTTTAATAATTAATTAAATATCCAAATAAAAATTTAACTAATTTCAAAAGAATTTGAATTATTAAAGTTTTTCAAAAATCTAAATACTTTAAAATTTCTAAATAAATTCATTCAAAATTCAAATTTTCCAAATTTTAAAATTAAAATCTTTTAAAGTTCATCTATTTATGAAAATTAAAAACGCACAACTCTTTTGAAATTCAATTAATTTTGAAATATTTAAGTGAAATTATTCATTAAATAATTTATAAGTAATAATTTTATGATATAGTTCTTCAAAATTTTACTTATTTAAAAAGAAATTATTGTCAGAAACTGAAAAAAATTGAAGGTTTTGTATTAGAATTTGTGGTAATTTCAAATTTTATAAGGCAAACAAAAAAACAACAAAATTAATTATTTTTTATGAATTCTAAAAATTTAATTTTTTCCAGTACTTTTAATAAAAATCCCTGACTTTTCTCTCATTTTCCTGACTAATTCTACTTTCCCTGACTTTTCTCTGAATTCCCTGACCTTTGGCAACCCTGTAAAAAAAAATTCTAAAATTGATTAAATTAAAAAAGAAGTGAATATTTAGAAAATTCTGAACGAAACAGGATCATTTGAAATCAAAGAATGAAAATTTCTGAATAATAAGTAAAAATTAAAAACTTTTGTTATATAAAACAAAATTATAACAATATTTTCTATAAACCATCCGCCATATTGGGTCCGTCATTTTGAATAACTGACATCATATTCATCATCAGCTCGGGCTTGACGAAATTAATTAATCAATTAATTAATGGAAAATTAATAGAATTAGTAAAAATTAAAAATATTACTAAATTAATTTTTATTAACAGGTCACCAAATCACAGTTCGAATAATGGACGAACACCAGAGCCGAGAACAGTTCCACCGTGTAAACCGCCACCCACACGACCACCAATGCCAAGTAATGATGATTTATCCTTGAACCATGGAACCAATAGCAATGGCAACACCAATAATGGAACTCCAACTAATGTGCCAAAAAGTAATAGCGCTCATAATATTACAACTCCAACGGCACGTCAACAAAAAGTGGTAATAATTTTTTCCTTCCTCTATATTTCTTTATCTTAAAAATTATCTCCTTTCTCTCGCTGAAAAATCGAGACACCGGTTAAAAAAAAGAAAGAAAAAATTCTCGCAATAGTGTTCTAAATTGTCCATTTTATCCACAGATCCGTCCATCCGGTACTTTGCCGACAGTTTTAGCTGGTGGTCGTAGAGTGCAACCGCCAGTCCCTCCGGTTCCACCTCCTCAGGCCGTTACTTCACTTCACAGTAGTAATGATAGTGGATTTTCTAACGAGCCACCAGTTCAGCCTGATATTGATTACAGCGATGACGAGGCAATGAGGTGAGATAAATTGGACTTTTCTTTTTTTTTTCCTACATTATTTCTTATTACTTTAAAACGCGAACGCTTTGAAACGTAGTGTTCGGGCATTTTAAATTTCATTTTTACCATATAACTTTTAAAATTCTCGGCCAAGTTTTCCAATTGTAGAAACTGCTTTCAATACATATAAAAACAAATCCCTTTTTTAATTTAGTCTAACTGAAATTATTATTGGCATGATGCTTTGTAAAAATTGCTGAATCCTTTCCCTATTCATATTTATTCTGTTTTTTAGTCCAGACAATATAGTGATTGGGAAAGTGAGAAAAGAGGAAAATTTCAGAGATCAGAGAGTGTTCTTTGCGTTCATTACTTTTTATTAATTTATTTGTTTTTTATATCTATTTTTAATTATTGGTAAATTAAAGTTGTTATTTCATATTATTTATTCTATTATTTTCTGTCAAGATTTTTAATATGAAAACAATTTAAATTATTTAAATATCGATTAAATTGGGACCGAAAAACTAATTCTTTTGCTTTTTAGACTTTGTAAAAGCATGAAAAATTAAATTTTGAAATATATATTTTTTTTGTTTCTATTATTATATTCGTCATAATGCACGTCCTTTGTAGACTTAATGTGTCTCGAGCTAATGTAATTTGTTTCGTGTTCTATTAAATTTATTCTCATGTCAAAGAACCTCTTCGTTCTCCATTGTTAAACAACAATTGGGTTCATTTTTTTTAGATTACCTTCTTTTTTCTCATTTTTTGTAGATTCCGCATGCGTTACTACGATCGATGGAATTAAACGCGACGGTGGTGGTCCTCTCCTTTTGTTTCCTATATAATTTTTTTCTTGTTTTGCGCTTTCCAAGAAATAAAAATCCTGAAAGAAAAATTCAAATATCCCTTTCCGATCATCTAAATTTCCCAATTCCTGACTTGGCACGTAGGGGATCCGTATCTACTGGCTCTTGGGTCTTTTGGCACTGCAGTCTTCCATTTTTTGTTGTTTTTTTGTTTCTTCTTTTATTTTCTTCAACGTTCACCAAAAAAAAAAAAACACCCCGAAACAGACTGCGACGCAGAAAGCCACGCGAAGCTGACCGATCCAAAAAGCAGAAACAGCAACAGCAACAACAACCGCAGAGAGATGAAAAGCCAAGCAGTGGAAAGAATTGGGAGAACGATTCCTGGAAGTCAATTCCAAGGGATGAGAAGAGCTGGCATCTTTATAGAGCTGCAATGGACATTTGGGCCAATTCAAATATTCAGGATAGCGAGAAAGCCGAGTCCGGACGTTATTCATCAGGTCGACGTCACAAGACTGAGGAGAATCGTGAATTCGCCAATTCCCAAAGGGAGAATGGCTCATCGAAAAAGAAGAAAAATAAAAATCAACAACTCGACAAATCACCCAAAAGTGACATCGATTTATCAAATCGTCCAAATCCGAATAACAGAAGTAAATTTTCCCGCGATCAAAAAATGAGAAGTTTCACCAGTAGTCGTAATGGCGAGTCAACAAAAATCGAAAGTGAAGACGATATTGAAGTCGATGAAGAGGAGGACGACGATGAGGAGGTCACCTATACCAATGGTATCGAATACTCCAACAAAAAATACTATCGCGAAAATAACGAACAAACCGAAAATCAACACTATCAAGAAGAAAAATACAACAACAATAATAACAACAACGACGACGACAAAACTTCTTCAAATTCTTCAAATTCTTCCAACTCCGACGACGAGAGTACCATAACAATTCCCGAGACAGGCCGTAAGGTTGAGCACATTGCCCAAAAATTAGAGCAAACAGCACAAAAGTACGCTAGGGAGCACAGTCCACCAAAATTCATCGAAAGAAGAATCGAGGATAAGAATAATTACGAGAATTTTAATTCCACTGAGAGACGATCACAATCGCAAAGGCGTTATTTTGAAAACACTTCGAAATCGGCAACACTTGGCTATGAACGTGAACGAACTCTCGAGAAAAATGAAAGTCGTCATCGTTTCGAGAGGCCAAGACCACCGTCCATCGAAGCTCCCGAGAGACCAAATTTTCGCGAACGTCGCTATTCGGAAAAAGAGGAAATCTACGGCGAAACGTACAATCATAATCCCCCAATGATTGATAAGGATCGTGGTTATGAATCAAATTTCGAGACAAAATTAGAACGAACCAAAGTACTCGAACGTCACTATCGTGAAAAAGAATCCGAAACTAATGAAAACAACAATAATACATTAAAGAATGAACGAAAGGTCCTATTACCAAGACAGAGTACCGCAATGGGTCATCTAATTCAAACCGGTAGATCTTTGGAGGTCGATGGTAAGAGTCCAAAATTAGTGAAGAGAACCAAATCTTTCTGGCGTTTCAGACGTGATTCCGAAGTTCTAGAGGGAATGGCCCTATGGCAGCATCGTTCTCTAGTTGATATTCCCAAAATGCTGAAAAAAGAGACAAAGGACGAGAAAAATCAAACCAATGAATCGTCCCGAAAATCAAGTTACGAGGAGACTATCTCGACTCATCGAACTTTAGAAAAAAAGAACAGTGATTCGACAATTACAAATGAACCAAAACCAGCCGAACGTCAACATGTGCCTGAGAAAGGGGATTTTTTCACCGATGACGATTTTCCAAAACCTGCCGAGAGGCCGAAAATTGTCGACAGAACGGAATATGTCAATCAACAGCAACATCATCATCACCAACAACATCATCATCATCGGGAGAGACAACAAGAGAGATCCTATTTCGTTGGTAATATATCGCGTAAGGCAATTCTTGAGAATGAACGTAAACGTAGTTTGGAAGCGAAGAGAAATATGATTGTTGCTGAACTCAAGGAGAATAATGAGGCGAAAAGAAATGATCGTAGATGTAAAAAAACTTATGGTGACGATGACGATGGTTTAATGCAAAATTTCACTGAAACTGAAGCGTCTGATGAGGAATCGACATACAGTTGTATTATCGTCAAGGATCAGGTGGCGGAGAAAACACTATTGCCAAGAACAAAATTAAGAAGAGATAGTGAAAGAGAGAGGGAGAGGGGACGAGGGAAAGAGAGGGAGAAAAATACATGTGGACCTTGGTACGATTTATGGGGTGTTGATCAATCGGTCAACAATAATAACAACAATAACAAAAAGAAGAAGAAGAAGTAGAATGGCGGAGAGAATTTTTTTCCATGTTTTTTTTAGTTCTGGAATTTTTTCCTTCCTACTGGACCTTTTTTTCTTTATTTTACCAACAATTTATTTTTTTAGAGTTTATTAATTTTTCCGATTTCTATTTTACTGAAATTCTTTTTATCTTCCAGGAAATGATGTTTTTAATTCCATTTTTTCGTATAAATTAAAATATTTTCAAAAAAAGTAACAGAATTTTTATTACTCTAAATAATTTTTTTTCCAATTTTCAATATTAATAGTATATTTTTTTATTAACAAATTTTCAGAACCAATACAATTACAAGTTCACATTCTGCAATCATAAATCTCCATAAGCATTTTTGTACCAAATTTGTATCTATTAAAATTATTTTCGTAACTATGAATAATTATTATTATTAATTAATTTATTAATCATAACTACAATAATAATTTTTATTGGAAAAGAAATTAAACTTTCGTTTCGTGAATAATTCCGGGGAAATACAAATAATTTTTATATTATCAAAAAATTATCTATAATTTGTAATTATAAATAACAATTATTAATTAATAATATAATTAATAATTATAATTCGACAAAAAAAAATTATAACTAATTAATTAAAATATTAAGAAAAATAAAAAGTCAGAAAATAAAAAGTTATTTGAAATAGAAGTTGGATGAGGGAATTTGAATCATTATGACGTCACAGTTTGAGCAAAGCGAATGCTTTGCACAAACTTTGACGTCATAATGGTTCAAATGCCCATAACGAATAAATTATAAAAAAATAATAGTTATTTGTAATTTCAAAAAGTATAAAACTTGAGAAATCAGTAAATAACAGGTTAAAAAAAATTAAACTTTGGAAAAATGTTAATTGCTCAAAATGTTAATTCGAAAAAAATAAAACTTTAAGAAAGGATTGCCAATCGTGTAATAAAAAAAAACAAACGACTATTTGGATAAATAAAAATGATGAAAAATTCATACTTGATATAATAATTATGAGATAATAATAATAATAATTATTCAAATAAATCAGTAACAAAAAAAATTAAAATAGTAATGAAATACAGGTTGAAAAATATAGAAAATATAAGAAACTATCATTATGATAGAAAAGTTTTGCAACAATTGGTAATTCGATAATATTGAAAATTATTTTGAATAATAAGTTGAGAAACTAATTATTACGGTAATTAATAATTTAATACAATAACGCTTATAAAAATTTATAATTCGTAAATTATAATTTGAAAAAAATTTGTTAAAAATAAATCAAAAATTAAAAACTGTATATAGAAAGTTCATTAGCGGTAATAAAAATTCTGTTTATTTATTTTTTTGAAAAAAAATAATTATAATAATAAATAAAATAACTGATCTTCAGACTTATAAGTAATTACTTTTAATTATTGCATAAAACTTATCAGATAAAACCAAATTCGATAAAATAAAAATTCGGAAAATTAAATTACGGTTCTATTCATGTGCCTTTTTTGCATTCTCAATGTAACGAAATTTAATAAAAAAAAAGTCAACTGAATTAATTACGTTGCTGAAATGCACAACACGTAGAATCAACAATTTGGAAAATATAAACAGACGTTTTTAAATTATTGATTAAAAAAGTTTTTGTTTTTCAAAATTGGTTGATCAACGAAGAAAGGAAAATATTTTGAACAAACATTTGTTATTCAGAGTAAATAATGTGTTTTTAAAAAATTTACTTAAATTTAGAAATAAATTTTTTCAAACAAGGTTGTGATATTTTCAACAAAGTAATTAATTTTTAAAAAAAAGTAATTAATTAATTTAACATTGAAAATTTTGTTAAAAAAATTTATCCAGAAAAATAATTTTAAAACAAAAATTAAAATATATAAAAAAAAATATTTCAAGCTTATAGATTTATATTAAAAATTGTTTCCCTTTTGACGTGAATAGAGAATTAAAAAAATATTTTCAATTGGACGAATCTGAAGCGAGATATATTTTTTTTACGTTTCGATTTATGAAAAAATTGAGAATGCAAATTGTGTTCTTGATTGCAAATGCTCCAAGTAGTTTTCAAGTTTTGTCCTTCTGCAGGAGAGAAAAGTAGGAAAGTTTTTTTTTTATATACATATACGTACACAATTTTATAAAATTTCTATTCGTTGTGGAATATTCAAATTGACTTGTACAACTGTTTTGAAAATTTATGTAAACTTAGTTTTTCCTTGGGCGCAGAATGACAAAATTTTCGGTGCTATTTCTTATTATTAAATTGTTCTCGTTTTGTGATGAATATTGTTCTTGTTGTCGCCTTTAACCCTTTGCGGCATGCATAATATTATAACATTAATTTAAAAATCACAAATGCTTATGAGGGTTTCAGGGTCGGTGATTACGAATCTGAAGTCCGTTTCTAAAATTCAAGATGGCGGATCCAATATGGCGGACAAATTTTTTTAGAATTGATCGAAATCGCTTTAAAATCGTTACTCGGGGGTTTTCGGGGTCGCTGTTCACGAATCTGAAATCCGTTTTCCAAAAATTCAAGATGGCGGATCCAATATGGCGGACGAATTTTTTAGAATTGATCGAAATCGCTTAAAAATAGTTACTCGGAGGTTTTTGGGGTCGCTGATCACGAATCTGAAGTCCGTTTTCCAAAATTCAAAATGTCGGATTCAATATGGCCGACGAAATTTTTTAGAATTGATCGAAATCGCAATCTGAAGTCCGTTTTCCAAAATTCAAAATGGTGGATCCAATATGGTGGACGAATTTTTTTAGAATTGATCGAAATCGCTTGAAAGTCTTTTGATGTCTTTTGCTTTGAACAAGTGAATTTTTTTTCAGCAGTGGTAAGCAGCGAAGCAATTTCTTGTGGCAAACAGGCAGAGTGGTACATTGCAAGTTTTACACATCCATGATGTTCGCTTTTGGTCGACTTTAGTACTGCAATGAGCACAGCGTCTAGGTGAAGCGATAATTTTAGGCATATGAGCTGATTGACTTTTTCTTTTTTCCTCTGACACTTTTGGTTTGTAAGAAGAGATTGTACTTAATTTACGTTTCTTCCCAGTTGAACTTGGTAGTTTTGTGTCCTACCAATTCATCTACTAAACGTAGCGTAAAAAAGACAAGTTTCTAATTCAGCTATTTGACTGACCGCATACCTACGGTGATGGTAACAAACAATAAACAAAATACTATACATAGTTTGATGAAACAAATAAAGAGCGCAAAAAAAGACAAGTTATAAATCATCAATATTTGACTGAACGCATATTTAGGTTGATTATAACAAACAATAAACAAAACACTGTTTAGAGTTCAAAGAAACTAAAATACTAACTGAACTAAAGCAAATGAATTTTACTGAAAGCGAATTGCTTCGCTGCTTACCACTGCTGAAAATAAAAATTCAATTGTTCAAAGCAAGACACATCAAAACTTTATAATAGCAATTAAAATCCACTGAATTTAATTAATTAGTTAATTTTTATTAGGAAATAAACAGCTCAATTAAATTATTATAAAGTTTCGATCAATTCTAAAAAAAATTCGTCTGTCATATTGGATCCGCCATCTTGAATTTTTAAGAACAATCTTCAGATTCGTGATCAGCGACCCTGAAAACCCCCGAGTAACTATTTTCAAGCAAATCAAATCACTTTTTAAAAAATATGTCTGCCATATTGGATCCGCCATCTTGAATTTTGGAAAACGGATTTCAGATTCGTGAACAGCGACCCCGAAAACCCCCGAGTAACGACTTTCAAGCGATTTCGATCAATCTAAAAAAATTCGTGCGCCATATTGGATCCGCCATCTTGAATTTTGAAAAACGGACTTCAGATTCGTAATCAGCGACCCCAAAAACCCCCGAGTGAAAACTTTCAATCAATTTCGATTGAATTAAAAAAAAAATTTTTTTTTATTCTTTAATTTATTTATTTATAGTTGTTTATAATTTCACGTAACCTCATTCGCTATCAATTTTTCGACATTTAACAATGTTTTGATTATTAATATACAAAGATTTTTGGATTTTACTTGAAAAAGACTGTGTATAAACAGATATTTTCACAATATAAAAGGTGGTAATCTGTGTTACCACTATGCCGCAAAGGGTTAATGTTTATAGTTTTACTGAAAATGCCTTCTTTTCATATTATTGCTTTTCATTGTTTTCGTTTGCTTGTAGGTGAACATCCAGTCATTCTGTTTTTTTTTATTTTTGTCAATTTTTCAAATAATAGGCATTTAAATTTTTTAAAATTATTAATTAAATATTAATAACTAACAACATTTTTTAAACTACTCAATTTTTTTTTAAATTTCTTTTAAAACTTTAAAAAAGAAAAAATGTTTGAAAACGGGAAATATTTTTGAGAATTGAGAAAAATTTGTATATGCTAAAATTTGTTTAAAAAAGTATTTGAAGAAAAATTTATTTCTTAATTTATTTCCTTAAAATGGAATATAAACTGACTTGGAAAAAATTAAAAATGTTTAAAAGGAATTAAATGTAAATGAAGATTTGAACTTTCGACGAATTTTTTCTTGTATGTCGAGCACCTATTCAGAAGCATTAAAAATATTTTGAAAGTAATCAGAATAAAATATAGAAAACTCAAAATGAATAGAAAATGTTTTAAAATAAATAAATAAATTTTAATTTTTTGAATTTTGCATTTAATTATCTTTAAATTACTCTTCTTTTTTCTTGTCTTCTCTTTTATTCAAATAACGAACAAAATTTCCGAACATAAACCAAAGAAATCTTTGCATAACATTCGATAAATTTTTTCGAATTTTGTCTCATGTGGACTTTAATATTCCCCAGAATGGCTGGACAACAATTGTGAGAAGCAATACATACATTTTTTTCATTTTTCATTACAAGAATATTCGGTCATTTTTCATTTTGGAAAAAAAAAATTCCTTACATTTTCGTTCGATAAAAAAATGTAGCATATTTTTAATTTCTATTGCGAAAAAATTCCCCATTGAAAAAATTTTGATTGATTAAATTAAAAACAAGAGAATAGTAAATAAAATAAATTTCATTTTGTTGTATTATAAGAATTTTTACACATCAGTTTTGATAAGAGTAAATTGAGCTTATGGCAGTGTGGGACAATATGAAATGAAAATAGAGACACGTCCCAGGTCACGGGAGGCTCTATTTACTCGTTTTGTTGCACGGTCGCGTTCACAAGTTGTTCTTTTTTACATTTTTTTTTTCATTTTATTATTTTTTTTTCGTTTGGTTTCGCACGACTCTTTCTGGCGTCATAACCGTTCGGCAACGTGTCGTTTTTCTTTTCGTCTTTTCCCTCTTTTTTTTTAAGAGAAAAAAGTGACACACCCCGGGGGCAACACTCATTTACTAACCTGGCCCTTCTTTCGCAGGAACAACGTCTTTTCCACAGTGAAGCTGCGCAAAACGAAGACCAATGATCGTTCCGCACCTGCATTATCTTGAAATAAGTCACTCATATAGAAAACTACTCTTAACAAACTAATAAATAACACCAATTTTTTTGGCTGCCTACTTATCAAATCTCTATAAATAATTAAATAGGGACACAAATTGACACAATATATATATATAGAAACAAAAAAAAATTAATTAAAATAAAGAAAAAAAAGAAAATTTTCCTTTCTTATCAAATTTTAAAATAAAAAGAATTTTTATTTCCAAATAAAAATAATATATAGACAAATTTCTAATCTTTTTACTAGTAAGTTTTTTTTTAATCCAAATTTAACCCTTTTACGATTGAATATCACATTTCGAAAAATTCCCGGAATTTCATCAGATTTTCTAATTTTGTTCAGCTTTCAACTAAAATCCTGTTAAAATTCAAATTTCAATCGGATTTCTCTTGAAAGTATTTTGGAATTCTTTTAACTCTAAAACTAATCATTTTCCAATTTTCGAAAGAATTCAATTTTCGAGTAATTTTTCCAAATTGAAGTAAAAATCTACTTTTTTATCAAATTGTTTAATTTTAATTTTTAAAATAATAAGTGTTGAATGAAATACTTTTTTTACACTTAAATTTTATTTATTGCTATATACAAAAAAGTAGTAAGCTTTTTTTGTAAATCGTAAAAGTGTTAAATTTCTTAATATATAGTCTAAAGCGTCAGGTATCGAGAGAGATAAATTGTAAAAGTCATGTTGCAAAAACTTTTTTCACTCTAGGTAGAATTTCGACGAATGTAAAAAAAAAACTCTGCAATTTATTTAGGTGAATTTAAATTTTAAAATTAAAACATTTCTCGAAAAAAAAGAATGTTATATATATATTCCATTTTGAAGTCGTTATTTACACTCGTTTCTACAACACTTTACACTAATGATATTAATTGAGAAAATTTTGTAAACATTATTATATATAAAAATATGAATATAAAAAAATAAAAATACGAATATAAATAAAAATATAAATAAAAATATAAATATAAATATAAATATAGAAATTATTACAAAAATTTTCGATATTTTCGAAAATCAGAAAGCGAATCAAAAGTGAAAAAGTCAAAAATAAAAACTAAAAAGAAAATTGAAAAGTCTTCAATAAAGTCATTTTCGTCCGCATTTTCGAAAAAATAGTTATAAAAATATAAGAAAACAATATAAAAAAAAAATAATAAATAAAAAATTTCTAGTGCACAGGAAAATTTTTCCAACGTTAAAAGTGAATAAGTAAATAAATTTGCCATAAAGTGAATATTTTATTGAGAAAAAAATTTCTGAATTCTTTTTTTCAAAGTACATTCTTTACGATCCGTCCAAGAAGAATGCAGTCTCGCAGATAACGAATATTGATTTGGTTAACGTTCGGTTTGAGGCAAAATATTTCTAGTAAATTGGATAAAATTTATCAAAAAAGAATTACTAAATATGGAAAATACATTTTTATTTCAAACATTCTTTTCGCTTTTATATGTTATTTTTATGCAATTATATTACATTTGCATTTGTTATTTATATTTCCTTTTTTATTAAATTCGACTAGAGTAAAAGAAAAAGTGAATTTTCTTCAGACAGGATTTAGATATTTTTGCAATTTTTTTGTGTCAGTTGTAAAGTACTATTACGAAAAGCAAAATGATAAATTTTTTTAATAAACGTGAGTTTTATTCAAGAAATTTTCGAAACTATTTTTTTGCCTCAGTAGTTAAAGTTTAATTATTATCGTCAGAACGTTTTGAAAATTGTTACCTAACTTTAAGTAGAAAAGGTGACTAGCACTGACAGACCACAGTATCCAATTTTTTTTTTTTAATAAAAGTAAATATCGACAATTAAAAAATTATTTTTCACTTCTCTAAAGTCTGTTTTAGAAGAAAAAGTAAATTTTAGCTAATTATTGATTAGAAATTTTGATATTTTATTATTAGTAGTAAAAGACAGTCACTGACAGACAATGGTTTGAAAATTTTTTATTTTACTCTTAGTAGTAAATGAAGTATAATTACGGACAGAAAGCGAATCGAAAATTTTTCTAATAATCGGAAAGTATATTATTGGAAGAATTTCAGTAATTTTTGGATCAGTAGTACAAGTAAATTTCAGTCAGACAATGCTTTTAAGGGCAGTTAATTTTTGTTACTAGTAGTAACGTACAGTTTAGGGCAGACAGAATAATAAAATTTTCTAATAAATCTCAGTTTTATAATGATTAAAATTAAAAAATTTTCAGTAATTTGCATTTTAGTAGTCACAGTATATTTAAGTCAGACGACGCTTTAAAATTTAATTTTTGTTATCAGTAGTAACAGACATTCAAAGGGTGACAGACATCATAATTCTGATTTTTCTAATAAACCTCTTTTTCATTAAGAAACAAATTTTCAAATTTTTAAATTTTCCTGTATTTTACGTTTCAGTAGTAAAAGACAAATATAGTCAGACAAAAGCATGCAGACTAAAGTCAATAAATTCGAGTAATTAAAAGTTGAAAAATAAAATCTTATTTTATTGTTTCTCATATAGTGTGGTAAAAGTTGGTTTTATTGTTTTATTTATTTTTCTTTTGTAAAGCAATTTTGCCTCAAATCGAATAGTCAATATTCGTTTTTTTTTATTTCCGGTCCGCTTGAGTGTGTAATTTCAGAAAATCGTCCAGTCTCAATTACAACTTTTTATATATATAGTAGTATAAAGCCCCTCGCACAATCCATCAGTTAGATTGTGGCACGTCTTGGCGCGTGTCGGGCAAAGTCGTGCTTTTGGAATCTTCGTCCCTTTTTTCCCTTTCCCCATGAAAGCCAACAAAATGAAACTTTCATCTCGCAAAGTTGTAAAAAGACTTTACCGCTCGTGTGCGTGTCCTTCTTGCGCGCATAAGGGGCTCGTAAAATTTCAACTCTTTTTTTTCCCCTCGGAGTATTTTTCTAACGTAACTTTCTCGCAAACTACATCCCATATCTTTGGAAAATATCCTCTTTCATTCTCTCTCTCTACCTTTTTTTCTCCCTCTTTGCCCTACGATCTTTAACTCGTCCTGCGAGAATGCACTGACGAAAAGCTACTATCATTTTTGTTGCGACCGTAAAACCACAAACTCGAGAAATGAGGGAAAAAGTTGCGTTCGACTGGATCATTTTCCCGAACGTGTTTTTCCTCTTTTCAGTTGCAATTCGTGTTTCTCTATTGAGAGAAAAAGAGAGAGAGAAAAAAAGGGAGGATTTGACCTTCGATTCTGATACTTTCAGAGACAGAAATTTTCACTTTGACAAAATTGAATCTATTCAACTCGAAATTTGTCAGTCGATTCAATTTTCCCTCATGCTTCTCCTTGAATTTTCAATTTTATTTCGTTTGAAAAATTAAAATAGTTCACTAGAAAGTAAAAAATTTTTGTTACACTAGAATGTTTTTTTAAGTTACAAAACAAAAATTTCTTTCACTTTCGAAATATTTATAGATAACGTTACAAATTTACAGAAAAGTAGTTAAAAAATGTATTCAAATTATGAAAATTAAATTCTTTATATTTAAATCTTTCTTTTAAAAAAGTAAATAAAAGAAACAAAATTTTAACGTTTTATGAAAGGAAAAAAAACCTTTTTATAATTTCATATCAAGATTTTGATAAATATATTGTGACTAAAAAAATTTTTCTTCTAATTCAACTATTTCAAGATTAAAAAATCTGAGTTAAATTTCTGGACACTACTGGAAATTAAAATATTAAAAATTGTAAATTTACAGAAAAGTGATTAAAGATTACCATTGAAAATTATGATAATCAAAGTTTTAAATTTAAATCTTTCTTTAAAAAAAGTAAATAAATGAAATAATTTTCACGGTTTATAACAGGAACTAAAAAGACTTTTTCATAGTCTCTTATCAAGATTTGTCTATGAACACATTTTTTTAAATACCTTGTGACAAAAAAATTTTTACTTCTATTTCCACAATTTCAATATATCAAATTTTTGTTTTTTGAAATCTATGTACACTACAGGTAAATAAAATATCAAAAATTGTAAATTTACAGAAAAGTAGTTAAAGAATACATTCAAAATTATGAAAATCAAATCTTTAATCAATGGAAAGTAAAAAAAAATTCCCTACCATTGACAAGAGCGACTATCAAAAACTTCTTTCATTTAGATTTCAGAATTCGTTTTAAACATTTTTAAAATGAATTACTGATTCAAGGAATAAATGAAAAATAAAAGAAATAAGTAAAAAAAATACCACCCAAAATATATCACCCAAAAAAAATATTGTGTGAAAAAAAGTTCTTTTAGAAGAAGATTTTTTCTTTCTTGGAAAATTATTTTCTGCAAATGATATAGGATATATACTGCACATCATACCTTTGACAATTTTCTATGAGAAATTTTGTTTTATATATATATATATATATATATATATATATATGTATAAATGTATGTGTGGATCAGTTTTGGTTTGAAGTAAGGGAGATGGCTTTGCATTCGCATTCAAAATCTCCCCTCGACATCGCATTCAACCGACAAGTTTGTTTATAAACCCAGACACGAGAGAATAATAATCGGGATGCTGTTTAAATTCGAAAAACCCGAGGTTCGACGCTCGCTTGGCTTTTGTATATGATGCATCCAATGCCGAGCCACGCAATTTGTCAATGAAACTGCCATATATCGACCTTCTATATATATAAAATATATATAAAACATAATATTTTTCCAATCACTGTTCGCACTTGTAAAATGCTGACGACTAATGACAATTAGCAATGAGAGAATTTTATTCAACGATTTTACTGCTGCTTTTTTACATCACGAAAATAATTCAGGAAATGAAAATAATAATTATCGTATTATTTTATAGAGTATAATTAGTGAAGGAAACCCTCCAGCAGAAAATAAATGTTGCCAAATAAAAAAAAAAAATTGTAATAAATTTTCCGTCTATATGTGTGTAAAAGAAGTGAAATAGTGGAACATTCTTCGGTTTGCTATTTGAATGGAAATTTACCTTTTTTATTCCTCGAGAAAAATTTCTTCTAAAATTTACAAAGAATTGATATTTTTGCTAAGTTTTAAAAAATACGGAAATTTGCATGTGAAAATTTAAAATCTGTTAGGTGTAATATTACAATTTGGAAATTGAATCTAGATTTATCATGTTATGAAATATTGCAATGAAATAGAATATTCTAACGACTCAATAATTAATAAAGTAATATTTAATTAAACAAATTTTCGAAAAAGTTTGCAAAATCCAAAATTTCTTTTTAATTTCTTTTTTTGATAAAAATGAAAAACGAATTTAAAAAATTTTACCATGTAATTAAAAGATAAATGAGGAAACTTTTTGTTGAAAAATTTTATTTTTTTAAGACGGGAATTATTTTTATAATTATTACATTATTTTATTTATTATTGTAAGAAAATTATTGTAAGTAAAAGTAAAATTTAACCAGACAATATTTTGAATTTTATTATATTAACAGTTGTAAAAATATTTACGAACAAAATAATACTAAATTTTTTATAAATTCTACATTTCTCCTCATTTTTTTATTAAAATTTAAAATAAAGACTGAAGGGATTGCAAACCATTCCTTATAAAAATTAAAGGAAAGACAGAAAAACATTAAAAAGGAGATTTTTAATAAAAAAAAAATAAAGAAAAATTTTCAAAAAGAAAAATAAAGAAAATTTAATAGAAAACTGTTTATCAAGAATAGTATCCGAAGAATGTAAATTTCAAAAATCACGTACTTATTAGGAAATAATTTTTTGCTCAATATACACAAATATGTAAATATTACTTCTGCTTTAGAATATAGTGAATAAAGAAAAAAAAATTCGAGTGCGTGACTAGAAAATCAAAGAAAAAAAAAGAAAGTCCAAATCACGTCTAGGGATTTATACAAATGAAATATTTTACAAGAAAAAAAAAATTTTCTTCTTTTTTTCTGTTTTGATACTTTGTAAAGTTTTGTTAAGAAAAGTTTTTTGTTTGTTTATTTTTTTTTTTTTTGAGGAAAAGTAACATCACAACTAAGACTTTTTGTCGCTCTTTGTGAAGAACTTCGTTTTCCCTCCTCACCAACTCTCTTTCTCTCTCTCTCCACTTTTTCGCATCGATTCCACACGTAATATTCAACAGAAAAAAGAAAACTTTTACCAAGCAAATAAAAGAAACGACAAGATTTACGTAGAATAAGCAAAAATTTACTTGTATTGATAAAATCTTTGTTATTGTATAGAATCTTAACTTTTATTTTCTTGTGGAATCGAGATTTATGTTAAGTTTTAAAAAAGTTTCGAATCATCTATATTTCTCTAACACTATTTATTGTTTATGTAAAGAAAAAGAATTTATTTTTCAAGGTGAATATTATAACATTTATTACTATTATTATACTATTACTATGATTATTATGTAATTGAAAAATGTATTTTTTAAGATAAAAAAAAGTAATTGATTTACTGTTATTTAGAATAAATTATTTTGACAGTAATGATAATTGCAGAGTAAAAAATAAAAAAGATAGATGGTATTGTTTTGAATCTTATTTTATTTGTTTGTTTATTATAAGATTGTTAAACTCAATTAGAATTAAGGTGGAGGAAAATCATGCTCGCCATTTTCTTTTTATATATATTATTACATAAAAAAAAAATTCAAAGTCCAAGATTTTGTAAAACTGCTTTAGGTAGGAACCTTATATATATATATTATATATACTGATTACAAGGAAAATGTTAATATATACATATATTATATTATGTTAATTAAAAAAAAAGGTGAGTCGAAAGTTTCACACAAGCGGTCAGGATTTGCTTCTCTTTTTTTTTTACAAACAATCTCCAGTTTAACTGTATGATTTATGGAATCAAGTTCGCGTGATGCTTTCGACGAATTGGGTAGAAATAAGCAGAAAACTAAGAAATTGTTGTCATAAGAAACATGTATACATGCATATAAGTTATATATTATTGTTATTATTATATTAACATTTTTGTGCAAATTATTTGTCTTTTTTCCTCCTTCACCTATATCCCTTTAATAATGTTTTTTTTTAATATTTAAACTTAACTAATAATTTTATAATTTTATTTCTAATAAATATTAATTATTAACAATTTTTTATAATTTTAATTACAATAAATAGTACGAAATATAAATTGAGAATTTTTTAAGAATATCAATAATTAAAATTTGCAAAGAAAAATTTTTATTATATTTGTAAATTGAAAACTGAATATTGATTGAGAAAGGAAGATAATTAATTAATAAAAATAAAATTAATAATTTAATTTCTTAGTTTTTATTAAAATTGAATGATATTACAAAAATTAAAGGATACTAAATTTAATTGGAAACTAAAAATGGAACCTTTTTTATATTTTTTTTTTAATAATTATTTTTAAAAATCTTCAATCTATTTTTAAAAATTTTCGTTTGAAGAAAAAGATAGATTAAAAATTCAAAATAATGTTGTTTGCTGCAAAAAGTACTTTTTATATTTTATTTTACGAGCTAGCAAATTTTTTGAAAGTAGGTATACAAGGTAAGTACTTATATTTATTTTACTACATAATTTTTATTATCCTTTCACTACAATTATTATTCAATATTTATTTAAATCTAATGATTAAACTTAATTAAATTTTTTAATTTCGGATAAGAAATTAATTTAAATAATATAAAAATTAGTAATTTTTTAACTATCGTATTTAATTATATATTTTTTTAAATTTTGACTGCATTAATCATTTAATTAATGAATATTAATTAATTAATTAAAAGATAACTAATAATTTTACTTTATAAATATAAATTACATAAATAATAATTCTTCATCCAAAATATTTTTATATTATTCAATTATATTTTATGTTATAGTTTATATTTTATTTAATTACAATTTATTATATATTTAATAATAAAAATTAATTATGTGCAAATTTAATTTCAAACCAGATAAATTAAATTGTAAATGTTTTTAATAAATACGTATTACTCTAATTAAGAATCGTTGATATCATCAAAGGTTGAAAGCGATTGCAAGTTCGATCAAATACGAGGTAGATAATCGAGCTTTTAGAATTTCTGAAATATATGAAATGTTCACATGAGAAATTAAATATAAATTACTTTAAAAACTGCACTTTGTATTAGAAAAAAATTATTGCTCTCCTCATCAAAAAAAAAGTTTTTACTTTTAACAAAATTTCAATTTAAATTATATTTTTAAATATGTTTCAAAATTTAATTTAAATTACATAATATTTATATTTGAAATATTCCGCTTTTAATTATATTTGATTTTAATAAATTTAAAAAATTAAAATTGTCATTAAAAAATTATAAAAAAATGACTTTTTAATTGAAAAATTCACTTGCAATATTTAATATTTGGAAAAATAGAAGGTAAAAGCAACAGCTTTTATTATTATTAATAATTTATACGATTAGAATTTAAATGAAACTAAATAATAATATAATTATTAATATTGTGCCTGCTAATTACTATAGTTTAGTTTAAAAATGAGATTGGAGAAATTTTTGATGCTCATTTCCGCATCTAATTTCCATGAATATTCGAGAATTATAGAAATAAGTTGAGGAACTGAAAGTCACATATAAAGCTTTGAATATTATTAATATCGTATACGTCTCCCTGCGTACGACACACTAAAAGTTCCTTTGACTTTGGCTCTTTTTCCTCGAGAGAGTGCATTTTAATTTAAATTATTTCCCCTCGAATGAGTGTACTTGATTTTAGAAAATTTATTATGCATATATTAAAGAGAAGTATATAATTATAGGGATCGAAAAAAAAATTTTTTATTCACTCACAACATTTTTTGTAATTTTGAATTTAAAATAGAAAAAAATTTATTTTTTAACTGAAAATTTTTTTTTTGATTAACCCTAGACGTCCTAATTTGGTTATTTTGCTACCTTAGTAAAGATTCAAACTACGTCAATTTTTTCAAATTTTTGGGTATTTTTTCGTATTTTTATTTTTCTACCACACTTTTTTAAAGATATGAAAAAAATCTATTTTGTTTCTTTTTTTAAAAAGTACTGTATTAATTTTTAAAATAAAAATTAACGTTTCAGTGGCGTAATAATTTTTGAGGTATTTTAGTACCCCAGTTAGGAATAAACATATAAGTTAAAATCTGTAATAAAAGTTTACCTATTAACTGAATTTAAAATTTAGAATATAAATTGAAACAATGATTTAAATATTACTAAAGGAAACATTGAAAACTAGAATAAAAATTAAATATTAACTTTAGCAACAATTCGCGCGCTTAAGCGCGCGGCTAACTTCTTACTGCCTTTTTTAAAATAAAATTAGCAATTTTAAAAATAATAGAATTTAAAAATTTTCTAATTTAAATTTTTGTTGAAAACATTTAAAAAATTCAATTTTGGAGAAATTACAAATAATTGCAGAAATTCAATTATTTAAAAAAAAAAAATAAATAAAATTCTTCTTATAAAATTCAACTATGTTCAAAATTTGAAAAAAAAATTCTCGTAAACATCCCAAATATCTTATTATAAATAACAAAATTCTTCTCCAAAGTTCAATTATTTTTATAAATATCAAAAAAATTCTTGTCCTTATTTCAATTATTTTCAAAAAATTTTCTAATATCAATGATTTTCAATATTTAAAATTTTAATAAAATTTCGCAAAACGAATTCAATTATTTTAAAAAAATTTTAATAAAATTGTATGCAAACATTTAATTATTTTCATAAATAATAAAAATTTCACAGCAATTCAATTATTTTCATAAAAAATAATTTAAATTCTAGAAAACAATAATTGAATTGAAATGATAAAAATTATTTTGATAAAGTTACAGTAACAATATTCTTATAATATAAAATAATGATTTTATCTCTCTGTCATCTTTAATTATTAGAAAACATGAAGAAATCGATCACTCCGAGTCTTCGACTCGGAGCAATCGATATCTTCATGTTTTATAACAAATACTTTTATAAGTTGTTTAATTTAAAAAAGGTTTGAATTTGAAATTTTTGAATGTGGAAAATTATGTTCTAAAAATAAGATTAAAAATAGAAATTGTGCAAATATTTTTCTTCTTTTTCTAAAACAAAATGATAATTTTGTTAAAAAAAATTTTTGAATCATAAATAAAAATAATGCAAAATAAATAAATTTTTCTATTTCTTAATCTCAGTTGTTTAAAAAATTTTCTAATTTTGTTTAGAAGTATAGAACAAAAATTTGCATAATTTCAATTTGACAAAACATAATATCTAACAAAATTTTAATCTTATAATGAAAAGAATTGAACAAAATTCTGATGATTTCTATTTGTCATTGCAATTTTGAATTAATTATAAAATAAAAATAATTATAACATAATAATATAATATACAATCTATCTAAAGTTAATAAAAAACAAAAGTAAAACATAAGACAACTTCAGAGTGTGAGGGACAGAAAAAGTGAATGAATGAATGAAAGAACATTCAAATTGTTATAGTTAATTTTAATTTTCAAAGAAAGTTTAATTAATCAATAAATTGTCAATTGGAATTGTTACTTTGATGAAATTGTAATAAAGTAAATATAAAATAATTTTCTCAAATATTAGAGCAATAATTAATATTCAAATGATTGATTGACAAAATTGTTCAAACTTATTATGGTCGGAAGAGGGGGGTAAAAAGGGGGGAGGTCGGTTATATAACTCGCAATAGTATTTTATCGAATAATTCTGATTTGAACTGGTATGTTATAGTCAAACTCTATTCTATCTCTCTGGCCTGTATTTGCTTTACTTTGAACTGACGCATTCTACACCGAGAGTGGATTTTTGGCTTATGGAATGCACCAAAGCGAACCGTATTTGCGAAGCGGTTAATTATCATACTGCCATGGACTAGTCCCTTTTGGTGCGCGCTACTATCGCATTTACCCTCAGCGTACAACAGTAGGAAAACCGATTGCAGACAAATTGTTACTGCTACCCCTTTCCCGCGTTGCGTTCTTCTTTCTTTTATTTTTTATTGTCAAGCGTCTATCATGTTTTTTAGAGAGAAGGGGAAAATGCATCTGTTTAATTATACATTAAATCAAGACATTTATCTGCATTGCGCATTATTTCATTTGAACAAATAATGGTTTACTATGTAATTACTGAATGTTTTGCTGAATTTTAATTTTTGCTCGAAATTCTTTCTTGCGTATTTTCATTTTTTCATTTTTGTTTATTTTCTTTTTTTAATTGTTTTTTTTAAATTGACCTTTTTTGAAAGATTTCTTTTTTACACATTGTTTTTAACATTTTTTAAAACATTTTACTTATGAGTTTATAACAAGAATTTTTTTTTTTTACTAATTTTTTTCAAATTTAAAAAGATTTTAGTGTTCTTTTTGGTAAATTTATTGCCCATTGCGGAAAAACAAAGAAAAAACGTTTTGGCTGACTGTAGTTGACTTCTATACTACTGAAAATAAAGAGAAATTAAATTTCTGGTTTAAAACTATTTTCTGGTAACAAAATTGGAAGAATTTTAAATTTTTAATGTAATCCGTCTGACTAAAGCTGACCTATACTACTTATCACAATCGTTTGATAAAAACGGAAAAAACTCTGTCTGACTTAAATTATTTATTCCACTGAATTCACAATTCCTGAGAATAAAGATGCATTTGCCTAAAAAGTGTGTTCACTACTGATAACGGATAATATTTTTTCTCAATATTAAATCTGATTGAAAGGATTTTAACGCTAATTGATAATAATAATTAATAGTTCAAAGAACTTAATGTTTTTTTTGACTAAAATTAATTTACACTACTGATAGATCATCAAAAATTATTCAAATAAAAATCTTATTGCATTGTTTTTAACTATTAACTAGACTGAAAATATTCGTTAAAATTTAGCTTAACTGAATGTCTGACTAAAATTTGTTAATACTACTGATAGGTAAAATAAGAATAAAATCAACTTCTTTACAATGAATACCGTTACAATTGTATTGAAAATAATATTATTATTTTAATCTGACTAAAGCTTCTACTTATTGCTAATTCTAAAATTGAAAAAAGTTAATTTTCTGGCTGGCTAAAATCTGTTTATACTAGTGATAAATAAACTAAAAATAATTCACTCATACTACTGATAAATAAATTTAAAATAATTTTTGATCGTTTTGAAGTTCAATTTTTTTAATTCAGTCCGAGTATAGTATATTTCGTAACGAGTTTTTTGTCTGACTAAAAACTATTTATACTACTAATAAATAAACTAATTAAATTCCTTCTTTAAAAAATTCTTCTACTTATTCTGTCGAATGCAAATTACAAAATTTTGAAAAGTTTTGGTTCTTCAAAGATATATTTCTATCATTGTAAAGATTTAAAAAATAAGAAAAAATTATCATTTAATTTTCTATTAATAATTTTAAATAAATACAAATAATTTATAAATTATTTAACATTTACCAACTTTATTATTCTCTTTGACGATTTAAACAAAAATTTAATTTCTCGTCAGCACTTTTTATATTTCACCATTTCGGCGTTGAACTTTCTTACTTCAGATCAATCAAAAATCTAGAAAAAATTTCTGACATTTCTAAAGAAGTGGATTAAAAATTTTAAATAACTGAAAACTCAATATCCTAATGGAAAGAACCGTATCGGTCTCTAAGGGTTTCATGCCGTCAGAAATGGTTCGACGAAAATTAATTTAACTAATGAAGTACACGAGCGAACTAAAGCAGACGTCAAGCTTCGATTCCCCAACTTTTTCATCATATGGTAAAAAGGGGTTGAAAAAAATTTATGAGTCAAGGATACTATACAGAAAAAAAAGAAGGGGACGAGTGAGAGTAGAAGAAAAAAAAGGGTTAAAAGAGAAATAAAGGAGAAAAAAGGCTCTTTCAATTATTAACCTCGATAATTCAACTTTATATCGGCAAATCGGCACTCTAGGCTCGAAGGAATAATTAAAACTTTTGATTTGAATTATTTTAAAATTTGTTATCCATTAACGAATTAATTCCTTGGTTTCAGAATTTTTACAAACGTTAGTAAATTTTGGAGCTATTCTATCGAAGTTTTAAAATTAAAAATTCCAATTAAAAATTTAAAAAAAAATATAAAAGATATTTAATTAAAAATGGAAAAAGAATTTCTTTATTATGAAATAAATTTGAAAAATTTGTATTGAGAATTTTTTTTGTATTTAAATTTTAGTAATTAAAAAATTTTATTTATGATCATTTTGTAAAATTCTGAAACTTTTATTATTCAGGCGTCAATTTTTGCCGGATTCACATTTTGCTCGAAAGAGGTGTGCAATAAAAAAAAGGCCTTCTCTTGATTCTCGTGGTTGGTGTCACATTCTCGACTTAATGATGCTCGTATACCGCGTTATGTCGCACGACAGGACTTTATAGCTTTTTTTTATGAGTTATGACGATGTATTAGTGGCATGGTTTGTCAGAGAACAATAGTTATATATGTAGTTGCCGGAAAAATGTGTGAAAAGATTAAGCCCTTTGTTCACAATCACTTAATTCTCCCCTTCTTTTTTCTTCCTTCCTATATCCTCGCTAATTCTTGGGCGATTTTTTTTTTTTAATGAAATATTCTTTTTATTAAAATTTTTTTAGACCGTATTTTATGATACAAAAAAAGGGAATGGCGAAATTATTTGAAAAATTCTTTAAATATTTATAAATTTACACATTAAATCGTGAGGTATTAAAAAGTGTTGCAGATTAAATTAACACCAAAAAAGATTAAAATAATCAATTTTGGTGTTATTTTTTACAATGAATAAAATTTTAGTTCAATAACCCCTTAACTGTTTGCAGAAAATACAACATGATTGTCCCAAACTGCCCAGCGGAATCTGATACTTTTTCAAATAGTATAATATATTTAAATTATAACTAATTATTCAATTATTTTCTAAAATATCATTAATGACCCTTATAATTTCTTATAATATTGATATAAAGAAAAATATCTATCAATTTATATACAAATAATATTTATTTTGAGTGATAGTGAACATGACCCATGGGTGGGTCGGAAACAGGCAACGGGTTAAATTTTTTTATAACTATAAAACATGAAGATATCGATAACTCCGAGTCAAAGACTCGGAGTCATCGATTTCTTCATATTTTATAATAATTAAAAATGACCAAGTAATAAAATCATTATTTTATATTATAAGAATATTATACTTCATCCAAATTATTTTCATTACTTGAAATTCAATTATTATTTTCAAAAATTTTTAACTACAATTTTACTTTATATCTATTATTTTTAATAATTTTCGAAAAAGTTCTTTGGCAATTTTCTAATCCATTTGTTTGCAATATTCAATTTCACGAAATTCCAATTATTCCTAAATTCTTTAATTAAATGCATAATAGAAAATAAAAACTTCAAATAATATAAAAGAAAATTCAATTAAACTTTTTCAAAAAAATTAATTTCAAAATTCAATTATTTCTAAAAATTCACGCTTTATTGCTTTTAATATTCAATTATAATCTAAAAATTTTAACTGAAATTCATGTTTATGAAATGAAAATCAATTTTAATTAGAAAATTCTACAAGAATTTAATTATTTAAATGTAAAAGTAAATAATTTATTGAATAATTGAATGTTTCTCAAAATTCAATTCTCATAAAGAATTTTATTAACAAATTTTTAAATAATTGAATTCTTTTGTCGAATTTTATTAAAACTTGCATAAACATAATTACTTTCTTCAAGGAATTCAATTATAATTGTATGAAAAATAATTGAAACGCTGCGATGAATTTTATTATTAGTTTTCTTTGAAAATTTTCAAATTCATTCGTTTACAATTCAGTTTTACAAAATTTCAATTATACGGAAATTCTGCAATTAAATATATATTGAAAAATAAAAACTTGAAATAATTTCAATAAAAATCTTATTAAACTTTTAAAAAGAATTAATTCTACAGAATTGTTTGTCAAAAATATGAAAAATTAAGAATTTCAATGATTTTAATTTGAAACTTTTTCAAACATTTAATTACTTTTAAAAATCCACGTTATAATGCTTTTAATATTTAATTATAATCTAAAATTTTAACAGAAAACCATTTTTAAAACCATTTTTATTAGTAAATTATACGAGAATTCAATTATTTAAATACAAAAATAAATTATTTTTTTAATTTCATGTTTCTTGAAATTGAATTTTTATAAAAAATGTTATCAACAAATTTTTTAAATCATTAAATTCTTTGGACGAATTTTAATAAAATTTTTAAGAATAATTACATTTTTCGAGGTATTTGATTAAAATTGCATTAAAAATAATTGAAATGCTCCAATGAGTTTTATTATTTATGAAAATAATTGAATTCCTAAGAGAATTTTATTATTTATAAAAATGGAATTATTCTTGAAAATTTTATTAAAATTCATCAAAAAAATCGAATTATTTAAAAATTTGTTGATAAAATTCTTTATGAAGATTAAATTTTTAAAATAATTTATTTCTTCAATAAATTATTTATTTTTGTATTTAAATAATAATTGAATTCTCGTAGAATTTTCTAATAAAAATTGATTTAAAAATGAATTTCAGTTAAAATTTTACATAATTATTGAATATTAAAAGCATTATAGCATGAATTTAAAAAAATAATTGAATTTTGAATATTTTTGAAAATAATTACATTTTTTGAAGAATTTACTTAAAATTGTATTAATAATAATTGCAATCTTGTGAAGAATTTTATTATTTAGGAAAATAGTTAAATTCTTGTAAAGAATTTTTCTTACATTATTTTTTAAATAATTGAAGTCCTGTGAAGAGTTTTATTATTTATGAAAATAGTTTAATTGTTGTAACGAATTTTTATTACATTTTTTTTTAAAATAATTGAAATCATGTAAAGAATTTTATTATTTATGAAAATAATTGAATTCTTTTAAGAAATTTTAATAAAATAGCAGATTATAAAAATATTTGAATTTCAACGAAGAATTTCATTATTTGTGAAATGTACTTGAATAATTGCAAAAAAATTTTGAAACTAATTACATTTTTTGAGGATTTCGATTAAAATTGCATTAAAAATAATAGAAATTCTGCAATGAGTTTTATTATTTATGAAAATAATTGAATTCCGAAAAGAATTTTATTATTTATAAAAATAATTGAATCCCTGTAAAAAATTTTATTATTTATTGAAAATAATTGAATTATTGCGAAGAAATTTAAAAAAAAATTGTAAATAATTGAATTTCTGTAAAAAAATTTATTATTTATGAAATAATTGAATGTTTGCGTAGAATTTTATTCAAATTTTTTTTAATAATGGAATTCTTTTGGAAAATTTTATTGATATAGTAGATATTGAAAATCATTAAATTTTAGAAAACTTTTGAAAATAATTGAATTTTTGACAAGAATTTAATTAGAATTTTGTAGAATAATTGAATATCAGAGAAGAATTTTATTATTTATAAAGAGAATTGAAATTTTTACGAACATTTTTAAAAATTTTTGAACACAATTGAATTTAGTAACTATGTTACTAAGTTAGTTAGTAACTAACTTACTAACTGACTATTATACTAGCTAAATTCGTTGAATTTTTGCAAGTCATTGACTTTGGTGTTTTATTTAAAGTAAAATTTCATTCACAGTTAAAAATAACACCAAAATATATTATTTTAATCCTTTCTGGTGTTAATTTAATCCTAGAGGGATTAAATAGTTGCAGATTATTTTAATCCATTCTGGTGTTATTTTAACACCTCACGTTTTACTGTGTAGGTATTATTTTAAAATTTATTAGTCTTTTTTTTAAAAGCCTCATTTTCTAATAAAAAAAACTAGTTGATGAAATAAATTTCTAAAAATTAGAAGAGGTTTTGAGCAATAAAGATAAAATTTTTAATTTACCAATACAAGTGTAGAGACGGATACGACAACTAGTTATGAGAATATTTTTAATGATCATAAAAGCTCTTGAAATTGTAAATTTGTTTACGAAAATAATAAAAATAAAAAGTTTTGATCCTTTTTTTTGCGATGCAGTATATGACTTGGTGGGCAAATCGCCAGAACATGAATAACTTCCTTTAGGACAAAACCGATTTCATTGTGCTGATTTCGTGGCATTTTAAAGTACCTCTCCTTTCTTCAAGTACAATAAAAGCGTACATGTGCATATAAGTAGAGGAAGGGGTAACGATCCTTGTGGCGTCCAGAAAAGATCCGAGATACGACAAACTGTTCCGACGAAACTGCACTTCTTGTATAAATATTTATAGGGGCAACTCGCGCGCGCGCGTCCAACTCTCGATCTTTTTCCCGTTCCATGAGTAACACAGATCGCATTGTAATGTCCTACTTTAGGGGGTTCGACCTCGAAGAGGGAGGAACGTTTCCGGAATAACTAAGACAGCCCCGCCATTGGAATGCCACCGTAAACCGGAAACATTCGCCAAAGAGAGAGGGAGAAAGCTTGATATTCCAAGATTTCATACTGGGATTTCTCCTCAACGTAGATGATATTCATCCGGTACACAACTTTCTTCTTTCCATCAGGGCAAACGCCAAGAAATAATGGAAGTTGTGATGAGCTTTTATACCCACGAGATTACTCTACACTTTTATTATTATTAAAATTATAGTTATTTCACGATTACCCAATATTCCCTGTGGTAAAAATGTGTATACTCGTTATGAATAAAAATATATTGCACTTTATGCTGAAAACAAGATTGAGGGACATGAGTCGGGGGATAATTTTTTATTGGATTACTTTCTTTCATTTTCTTTTTTATCAATGCTTTTATAATCTCCCTGAAATTGTGGAATTACATTTTTAGCTTCTCCGTTCAATTCGCTTTAATTATATGTGGGTGATTTTTCTGAAAGTGATATTTTTTATGTCTCGATTAATTTTACAAAATCTACTCTCTAATAATTTTTATCAATTTCTATACAGTAAAAATTTAACACTTATCATTTAAAAAAAAATTTAAGAAAACTACATTTTTATAGTTTTTTTCGAACTCTTAGAAATTTTTTAAAAATAGTGTCAGAAAATACAATGTTTTTTCTATGATTATATGTATTTAAAAAAAATTTAGACCTCAGCTTTATTTTTGATAAAAATATTTAAACTTTGTCTTCAGTTTTAGGTTAAAAAAAAATTTGACTTTTTTCCTGACCCTAAAAAATATTCTGATTCACTCTAAAAATTATTAGATATTGAAAAAAATGTTCTATTACATTTACCAACAAATTTCTTTAATTGTAATATTATTTATTTGAAAACTTGGCTTAAAATGAAAAAGGAGTTATACACTCCATATACTTTTTATTTGAAAACATCAATAACTTCTTTTCTAAACAAATATTTCACCACTATTATTTTTGCATAAGAATTAGGATTTCCAAAAATTTAAGATTGAAATTCAATTTCAATTTTAAAACTTTTTTAAATTCCGAGTGATAAAATCATTCTTCTATATTACAAGAATATTTTGACTATAACTTCTTCAAAATTATTTTCATCATTTCAATTAAATTATTATTATTTAGAATTTTTAACTAAAATTCTTCTTTAAAGCAATTATTTTTAATAATAATATTTGACAAAGTTCTTTGAGAATTTTCAAATCCATTTGTTTACAATTCAATTTTACGAGATTTCTATTATTCGGAAATTCTTCAATTAATTAATATATTAAATTGAATTAAATTAATTATATTATTAATTCAATTAATTATACATTAGAAAATAGAAGCTTCAAATAATTTCAAAAAAAATTAAATTAAACTTTTTTAAAAAATTAATTCTACAGAATTATTAGTTAAAAGTATGAAAAATTCAAATTTCCCTTTTCAAAATTTAAATCTTTCTAAAAATCTATACTATAATGCTTTTAATATTCAATTATTATCTAAAATGTTATCTAAAATTCATTTTTATGAAATGAAAATCAATTTTTATTAGAATCCTTATAAAAAAATTGTATTATTTATGAAAATAATTGAGCTTCCGGACATAACTCATTTAAAGTACATTGTTTATGTGCCCTTCTTCGATCGGACATCTCAATTGAATTATTGAGAAGAAATTTATGAAAAATTTGTAAATAATTGAATTCCAGGGAAATTTTTATTATTTATGTAAATAATTAAATGTTTGCGTAGAATTTTACGAAAACTTTTTAAAAATAATTGAATTCTTTTCAAAAAATTGTATTAAAATCGTAAATATTGGAAATCATTGAATTGAGAAAAAGTTTTGAAAATACATAATTGAAATTTTCACAAAAATTTTATTCAAATTTCGAAAAATAATTTAATTTAGGATAATAATTTTATTATTTATAAAGATAATAGAATTTCTGCGAAGAATTTTATTATGTACTTTTGAAAATAATTGAATTTCTTTCGAAATTTTTTCTTAATTTTTAGCTAAAATTCTTCTAGAAATACATTATTTTTAATGAATATATATTAAAAAATTTAACTAATTTCAGAAGAATTTGAATTATTAAAATTTTCCAAAAATCTAAGTTCTTTAAAATTTCTAATTAAATTTATTCAAATTGAAACCTTTTGAAGTTCATCTATTTATGAAAATTGTAAACGCAACTCCATTATGTCTTTCTTAACATAATGTATTCTTAAAATAAAATAAAAACATTAAAGAAGAACTATTACTATTAATGTAAGTAATATAACAATAGAAGTGAAAATTTCAATTGAAGTTAACTTTTTTATAAAAAAAATCATTTCCCCAGTTTTCATTTTTTCCAAAAATTCGAACTCTTTTGAAACAAAATTGGCAACCAGAGAAAACAGTCGTTCCGATACTCTACACAGTGAAAATGAAACAAAATGTTATTTCTGCAAGAAGTAATTGCAATAAGCGAGAGATAGGCTTAAACTAAAAAACAATACCACCTCTAAAAAAAGGAGGATCGCAAAAAAAAATACTGCGATTGACATCACGTCAAAGACACTCCTTTCAAAAATCGAACGGAGGTTTTTTTTTAACCAACCGTATAACGTCGTTTTCAGCTGGAGAAAATTAATTGAAACGCGACTGTAATTTTCGTGCATTAATTTTCTAGTGCGGTGATTAATTTCACATATATTAATTATGAAATCGTTTATTTCCTGGCACACATTACTCATCAAGCTCGATACTTCTCAATACAAAATGAGTTTGAGAATGCAATGCTACACACAAGTTGCGAACTCATTCAATAGGGAGAGAAATAAATTTCCATGTCACTATTTAACAACCGGTACTCTAATTTTATGTCACATTATAAAGTTTAATTTAAAATTTTATTCCACTAGAATATAAAGTGAAATGTTATTTTATTATTTTTATAATTAATGACAATAATTTTATTCATCGTGATGTTGATGATGCTAGTGATGTTATTGATGCTAATTATGCTAGTGATGATATTAACGCTAGTGTCGCTAATGATGCTAATACCGCTAGTGATGCTAAGAACACTAATGACACTAATATTAATGTTAAGAAAGTTATTGATAATTAAAAAAATGATTATTCTATGATTTTTATTCTAATTATAAGTAGGCTAATTGTAAAATTGATAACGTCAATAATATTAACACTAATTTTAATGGCCATTATGCTAATAATGAGACTTATAATATTAATATAGTTGTCGCTAATTCCAATGCAAATCAAATTAATTTTTAAGTTCTTTCTGTTAATGATGTTGATCTTAATTCTAATGCTAATCATCATGACAAATAATAATATTGCCAACCCTTATAACGTTGACGCTAATTTCAATGAAAATTTTTGTAAATGAAATACTTTTTTTTGTTTTATTTAAAAACTCCCAAGTATAAATATGTTTAGACAAATTCATCAACTTTTAAAAAGTTAGGTAACCATATTGAATCCGCCATTTCGAATTTTGAAAAACGAACATCAAATTTGAATTCAGCTACCACAAAAACCCACGAGAAACGAATTTCGATCAAATCGCATCAATTTTTAAATTATCCGTCATATTGGATCCGCCATTTTGAATTTTGAAAATCTGACATTATATTCGTAATCAGCGAACCCAAAAATCCCCCCAAGTAGCAAGTTTTAAGCAAATCCGGTGGATTTTTAATTTTTTCGTCCGCCATGTTGGATTCGCCATTTTGAATTTTGAAAATCTGGTATAAGATTCGTAATCAACGACCCCGAAAACCCCCTAGAAATAAATTTCCGTTGAAATGCATCAATTTTAAAATTATCCGTTATATTAGGTCGCCATATTGGATCCGCCATTTTGAATTTTAAAAAACTGACCTCAAATTCGAATTCAGCGACCCCAAAAACTTTATATATAATATAATAAAATGATATTTTTTTGTAAACTTTTTTCGGACCGCTTTTGGGCTGCAAGCGATTTTTAACTGGACTGCGAAGGGGTGAATGAAGTTGAAGCAATATTTGCATTTGTGTAACTCTATTATAAAATATTGCTATTTTTACGAAGTATTTGTAAAATCAAACTTGATAGCACTATTCAAAAAGGAAAAACTAGAAAATATTTTTTTTACCTCTCTGAATATTCGGCTAATTCAAAGAAAATTAAATTTTCATTCCTTTTCGAGAAGAACAACATTTTTTTCCACACGCAGAAATATTGCGTGTATGAATTTTTGAATTCTGAATTTATTGACCGAATGCGGTGGAAGAACGTGAGACGAATGTTGGGAATTGTGGTTTTTTCATCAACTGGTTATATGGTTATGGATACAACTTGAAGAGTTGAACCACAATCACACTAGAAACGACTTGTACTTTGAATGCATGAGACACTTGCTACAAGGGAATATATACACTCGTTGCAACGAGCCGAGCAATCGTGCAGAAATGGCTTTTGTTTAGGAACCTGTTTTCACAGGATAACACATTGTTACTGTACTTACTTAGAGGGTTAAGAGGGAACATTTCATTTGCTATACTCGACAACTAGTTGCAATTTATGTCTCTTAATTAAAATAAATACTCTCACCAGGTACATGAACTAATTTCCTCCTAAATGTGCGAAAGGTACACGAAAAACGAAAATTATGATAAAATAATTTAACATAAATTAAATAAAGTGAAAATTATAAAGTTAATTTGGAAATAATTTTCATATACACACAACAAATAGATGTTACATTAAAAACAAGAAGATTTAATACTTAAAAATTTAATTTTTAAAACTTTAAAAATTTAAACAAAAATATATTAAAAAATAATTTTAAAAAAACTTATAAAATTAAATTAGATTGTTACAAAATCTTCCTAGTGGAACTATATTTAGTTAATTAATTTAACATCATCAATTTTTAACTTTCTTAATTTTTAGTAACAAAAACCAAAAATAATATTTTAATTTTTTTCAATCATGCAAAAATTATCCTAAGCTATTATTTTTTTCATTTGTTTTTTTATTAGAATTTTCAATTTTTAAATTTAATTTATAACTAGCAAAAATAACGCGCGCATGTGGTTTTGCATGTAGTTTAAAATTAATTGAATTTTCAAAGAGTTGCGGTTACAATTTTCATAAATAGATGAATATTGTAATTTTATAAAATTTCAATTTTCAATGAATTTTATTAGAAATTTTAAAGATTACTTAGGTTTTTAAGAATTTTAATAATTCAAATTCTTCTGAAATTGATTAAATTTTTTAATATATATTTAATTAATTATTAAAAATAGTGTATTTATAAACCAATTATACTCAAAAACACTTAAAAAAATTGAATTTTAGAAAAATTATAAATTATTGCAAAAATTCAATTATTTTCAAAAGTAATAAAATTCCTGTCCAAAATTCAATTATTTTTAAAATTTTAAATAAAATTCTTGTCAAAATTCAATTTTTTAAAATTTTTAATAAAATTTTTGGCGAAATTTCAATTATTTTTAAAAATTTTCCTCAGTTTCATATGAATTCTATTATTTACAAATTTTTTGTAAATTTTTTTGCAATAATTTAATTACTTTCAATAACTAATAAAAAATGTTAAAGGGAATAAATTATTTCCATAAATAATAAAATTCTTTTTAGGAATTCAATTATTTTCATAAATAAAACTCATCGCAGAATTTCAATTATTTTTAATACAATTTTAATTGAATTCCTCGAAAAATGCAATTGTTCTGAACAATTTTATTAAAGATCGTCAAAAGAAATCAATTATTTAAAAATGTTTTGAGAAAATTCTTTATTAGAATTCAATTTTAAGAAATGTGCAATTATTCAATAAATTAGTTATTTTTGCATTTAAATAATTCAATTCTCGTAGAATTTTTTAATAAATATTAAAAGCATTATGGCATGAATTTTAAGAAATAATTGAATTTTGAAAAGGTTTCAAATTACATTATTTGAAAATCTTAATTTTTATTGTATAAAATAATGATCTTATCACTCGGTTATTTTTAATTTATTATAAAAAATGAAAAAAACCGATCACTCCGAGTCAAAGACTCGGAGTAATCAATTTCTGCATGTTTTATAATTTAAACATTTAAAACGAAACATTTTAAAATTAATTTAAATCATTTTTATTTTCAATTAATATTTAAACATTTTTAATTGAAAAGAAGAAAATAATTTATTAAATTTACCGTTATTTAGTACAGAACGGTAAAAATGTTTATTCAATTAAAATTTTCTATTCTTTTTAAAAAATTTTTGTTTTTTTTTTATTTTTTATGCTATACATTAAAATAATTTTTATAATTCAATTTGCAAATTAATTATAATATTTATACCTATTATATATTAGTTTATTCGTCTTGCATTCTTGCTGCTGACATCTGTTTGAATTTCCATCAAATATAAACTCGTAGATTTCTCGGTTACCGCTGAGAGTTGAAAATCAATCGTCGGCAAAGAAGAGACGCGCAGAAAGTTTATCTGTCAAATTATGAGATCATTCATTGATAAAGTATGCTTGAATTTTCTATCTTTTATCTTCTATCAATAATATACAATAAATTTTGATAATATCATCGAATGATAAAAGTTTTTAAATAATTTCAGTAATTTTTAATCGACTAACACGTTTATATTCAGAGACATAATATTGCTGTATTTAAACAACATATTTTTTGATACTTGTTCTTTTTGTCACAATATTTTGTTTATACTTTAAAATTACTATTGTTTATTTTTCATCTATTTTCCATTGTTGATCCACGTGATTGAGGGCTGAGATTTAAATAAATAAATAAAAACAATTTACTTAGTAAATTTCTTATATTTTTTATATTAGTAAACGATTTTTTATTTTAGTCAGAGAAGTAAATTTACAATCTTTTTAATATAGCAACAAGTTTAGTTACTGAATTTAGATCATATAAAATTTTGTAGTATGTATTTTTTCTTTTTGTCAGTAGTATAAGTCAATTACAGTTAGACACAAAAACAAGAAAACTTTATTAAATTTCGTTAATATTACGTTACGTTAATATTAGTAGTAAATGACAGTTTCAGCCAGACGGCAGTTTATCATAAATTTATTTTAATATAAAAAGTATAGTAAGAGATTGCTTTTCGGAGATAAAAATTTTTAATTCTTGAAATAGACAAAAATTTTTCGAATTTTAGTATTTAGAGAGTTAGTAGTAAAAAAAATTTCAGTCAGACAAACGTACAAAAATTTAAAGTTTCTTTAAATATCAGTGGTAAAAGAACGTTTTAGTCAGACATGAGTTTTTTTTATCTATTTTGGAACTTAATGGTATTAAGTGGTATTAAGCATTAAGTGACAATCTAGCGCTATGGTCAGACATTTTTTTCAAATTCAATATTGATAGAATCAGTAGTAGAAAATATTTATAGTCAGACAAGCTACTTAAAAGATCAGTAGTAAAAGTTGATTTTAAAAAAAATCAGTAGTAAAAACTAATATTCAATAATATTTAAATATGAAATTTTGAATTAGGTTAATTCAAATCTCATTTGTTTATTTAATACATAACTTATTATCTAGAGCACCAAAGTAATAATGAAAGTAACTAAATGGAATTACATTAACAAATGAACTGAAAATAGCCAATTCAGTTCACGTTTGGTTTCCTGTCAAAAATGATTTTGTCTGCAATTACTAGATTGAATAATACAAATTTCTAGATAGATTTACGTAAATAGTTGAATATGGCTTTACTAGTAATAAAAAATTAAATACTCTAGGTTTCCAAAATAAATTTTCACAAGGAACGTACAAAATTTTTGAATTTTTTTTTAATCTCAGTAGTGAAATACAGTTTTAGTCAGACTTAACTTTTCGAATATATCTGTTTAAGAAATCAGTAGTAAAGATGACTTTTAAACAGACAAGATCTTTTTATGTGTTTTATCAATGTTTAAGTAGAAAACTATCGCTATAGTCAGAAATGTATTTTTCATATATTATTTTCACATTTCTATTATAATTAGAGTCTAATAATAAGTTTTGTTGGAAGTTTTTTGCAAAACTTGAATGAAATACGCATTTTGCAAAAAAAAAATACAACAAAGATTATTATTAGATTCTAATCATAATACAAATGTTAAAATAATACTAAAACTAAAAACTTACAGAATTTCCTTGATTTCCGGACAAAATTTTGAATTTTTTACTGACCCTAAAGAATATTCTGATTGACTCTAAAAATGATTAGATACTCAAAGAACTGTTCTATAACATTTAATTATGAATTTTTTTAATTGTAAAATTATTCTAAAACACCAATAAATTCTTTTTAAATAAATATTTAATCATTATTATTATTCCATAGGAATTAGGATTTTCAAAAAATTTCAAATTCAAACCTTTATGAAATTCAATAAATTATAAAAATATTATTATAAAACATGAACATATCGATCTCTCCGAGTCGAAGACTCGGAGTTATTGATATCTTCATGTTTTGTAATAATTTACATTTCCATAAAATTTTTCAAAAAAAAAAAAAAAATTAAACTATTTACAAAAATTTTAATAAAATCCTTCGCAAGAATTCAATTATTTTTACAAGTAATAAACTTTTTCACATGAATTCAATTATTTTCAAAAATAATAAAATTTTTCTCAAGATTTCAAATTATTTTGAATACAATTTTCAATAAAGTCCTCAGAAAATTTAATTACTTTCAAAATTTTTTGGCAAGAATTCAATTACATTTCACAAGTCATATTCAAATATTTTCAAAAACTACTATTTTAATAAAATTACTTAAATGAATTTCAATTATTTAAAAAAAAATTGTAACAAAATGCGTTGCAAGAATTCAATTATTTTCATAAATAATACAATTCTTTACAGGATTTCAATTATTTAAAAAAAAATATAATAAAAATTCTTTACAACAATTCAATTATTCTCCTAAATAATAAAATTCTTCACAGGGTTTTAATTATTTTTAATATAATTTTAAAATAAATTCCTCGAAAAATGTAATTATTATCAAAAATTTTTTGCAATTATTCAAGTACATTTCACAAATAATGAAATTCTTCGTTGAAATTCAAATATTTTTAAAATCTGCTATTTTATTAAAATTTCTTAAAAGAATTCAATTATTTTCATAAATAATAAAATTCTTTACATGATTTCAATTATTTAAAAAAAAATGTAATAAAAATTCGTTACAATAATTAAACTATTTTCATAAATAATAAAATTCTTCACAGGACTTCAATTATTTTTAAAAAAATGTAATAAAAATTCTTTACAAGAATTCAACTATTTTTCTAAATAATAAAATTCTTCACAGGATTGCGTTTTAATTTTAATACAATTTTAAGTAAATTCTTCGAAAAATGTAATTATTTTTAAAAATACTTAAAATTCAATTATTTTTTTAAATTCTTGCTATAATGCTTTAAATATTCAATAATTATGTAAAATTTTAACTGAAATTCATTTTTAAATCAATTTTTACTAGAAAATTCTACGAGAATTCAACTATTATTTAAATACAAAAATAAATAATTTATTGAATAAATGAATGATCTTCAAAATTGTATCTTCATGAAGAATTTCATCAACAAATTTTTAAATAATTTAATTTTTTCGATGAATTTTAATAAAATTTTTAAGAATAATTAAATTTTTCAAGGAATTCGACTAAAATTGTATTAAAAATAATTAAAATTCTATGATAAATTTTATTATTCATGAAAATAATTGAATGTCGGTAAAAAAATTTATTATTTTTGAAAATAATGTACCTAATGTTTTTGCTTTCAATTTTATCAACACTTTTTTTTAAATAATTGAAATCTTTTGAAAAATTTTATTATGAAATAGTAGATATTGAAAATGATTCACTGAAAAAAATTCGGTCGAAATCTTTAACTACTATTACCTAGTTGAGTTGAAAGTTGTCAAATTAATTACTTTTTTAGTTTTACTAACAATTTTTGTGTAGTTGATTTTACTACTTTGAATATAGTTGAAGAATAATAGTTTATATAACTAAAAAAAGTAGTTAAATTGCAAAAACAACTACAAAAATCTAATTACATCAACTAAATTCTTAGTTCTTTTTACTACTTTCGGTAGTAAATATAAATTTTTAAATTCAGTTGAGGACCTATTGAATCACTCAGGGTAGTTTAAAAAGTAGTCAAATCTACTAGTTTTTTTTTTTGAGTGTTGAAATGAGGAAAATTTTTGAAAATAATTAAATTTTGGAGAAAAATTTAATTTTTGAAAGTAATTGAATTTTGGAGAAGAATTTTATTATTTTAAAAGTAATTGAAAGATTGACAAGTATTTTATTAAAATTTTTGAAAATAATTAAATTTTTGAGAAGAATTTTATTATTTTAAAGATAATTGAAAGCTCACCAAGAATTTTATTAAAATTTTTGAAAATAATTGAATTTTGGAGAAGAATTTTATTATTTTTAAAGATAATTGAAATTTTGACGTGGCATTTTTAAAAAATTTTTGAACATAATTGAATTTCTGCGAAGAATGTTATGAATTTTTGAAAATAATTGAATTTCTGCAGTTATTTGTAACTTTTTATAAATTCAATTTTTTCCAGTGCTTTTAATAAGAATTCCTGACTTTTCCCTGACTTTCCTGACCTATGAGACAATCCTGGAAATGTTAAAATATTTTTAAAATAAAAAACTTGCAGAATTTCCATGGAAACTCCAAGGAAATTCCATGGAATTTCCAGGGAGTACTACCATGGAATTTTTCGACGTGGGAGTTTATATATTTTTATTTTTTCTCCTTCATGTAATTTATGTATAAATCTCATTATCAGTAGTCTCAGCCGATTTAAGTCAGACTTTTTTAAACTCTACCTAATAATAATATAAATTTGTTGTTTAAATTCAGTTGCCTTGGGGGAAATTTCTTAAACTATACAATAACAGAAAAAATAAGGAGGAATATACATACATATATACATATACATATATAGATGAAAATACAGTGTGTCAAGTTGGTAAATTATTCATAGTTGAGACGAATGAGTTAATAAGCTGCAGTACGAGCTTGGTTGAGGCAGAGATGAGTGATCGTAAATGTAAATCACTTGAGCTTTTGGGTATCACGCACGTTCACCGACGGTCGTTAGCAGCAAAGTGCGAGCATAAACCCGCAAATATATTTTCACCTAAATACCCATTTAAAAAATTGTTTAATCACGTGATCTGACAACCAAACACGTCTTTATACGTTCTCATTTATCATTATAATTTTCACAAAAAGCGGTCTTTAAAATTTATTCCCATTTATTCCTTATATTGTTCATATTTGCAGATTTCGTTAGATTATCGAGTAATTATTTATTCAATCAATTTAGAAATTTATCAAATCAATTTAAAACTTTTTAAACCAATATAGAATATCTATAAAGTCAGTTTTAAACTTTTGAAATCAATTTTGAATCTATTAAATTAATTTATAAAGTTTTTAATTAAGTCAATAACTTGTAAATCAATTTAAAAACTTTTTAAATCAATTTCATATTTATAAAAGTACTTTTTAACATATATATTTATTTATTTATTCATTTAATAAAGGAGGAAAAAATAATTTATTCACATTCGTACAAAGTACTGTTCGTATTGAATGAAGAAAACGATTTTTTTTTATGTAAATTTATATTTGTGTAATTATCTTTCATTATTATTTATATTATTATTTATTATTATTATATTTGTATAATAATTATCATTCTGAAATTATAAATTTGAACTAATTTCGATAAATTCCGAATAAAATATGTTGCCTTTGAATTACTAATTAATTAATTTCAATTTTATCTCTATTTTATTTGTTTTAATTTGTAATTTTTAATACAGAAATTCTCAAATTTTCCAAATCAGAAGTTTGCGAAATATTAAATTAAATACGAAAATTAATTTCAAAGAAAGAAAAACAAATATTAATTTTTGTAAAATGTAAAAAGTAAACCTTTAATTTTAGAAAATTAAAAGAAATAAATTTTAATTCTTCATTAATTGAGAGAAACTAATTATCGAAGAAGTCGACCTTAAAAAAATTGCGTTTTAAAATTGAATTAAAAAACTAAAAGATGTTGAAAAATAAAAAAAAATTTCCACATGACAGAATATCAAGAAATTATAAAAGTCAGATGAACGTATAATAAGAATAATTTGTTTTAAAAGTATAAGACTTTGCTTTTCAATATAAATAAGTAATTGGCAATTAGAGGAATTGAAAAAGTTTTAGTTTCGTGTTTTTTTTTCTCCCTTTCCTTTTTTACTGTAGTAAAAGAGAGGGAATGCACTTCCGAGGAAATATGGGTCATAAAAAGGGGAGAATAAATTTATCCTTCTTGTGTCTCAATACTGATTGTTGGACGTAAAAAAATTTTTTTGTTACATCACTGATTTAATGTGGTTGTATAACAAGAGAATGAAACGAGTTTGTTGTTGACGGAAATATATATATATTTGTATATGTATATATATATTTCTATATACTTGTATATATATATATATATATATATATAGTGAAATAGAGAGAGAGAAAAGATGGAGGTCTAACACAAGTAACGGGCAATTTCGTGAGTAATGGTTTGAAGGGACGGTGGTCTCGTTAAAAGAAGCTATACTATTGCGCTTTCCTTCGTGCAAAGTTAAAGAACGAATTCAGCCAGAAAACGTTAACCAATTACACGTCGTTCTACACCTGTAAGACCATTTGACAAAATTTCAAACCAAGAATAATTGACTTTCTTTTTTTTTCGCCAGGAGACTCTGCACGAAGATTGACGTCGGAAATCACGTTCTTACAAATTTTTTCAATAAAAAGGGAAAATTGTAGCGATTTTTCAGGTTTACTATAAAAAAAAATTATTCTGGAAATTAAAAAAAATAGAAAACAAAAAATATTGATTTACTTTTATTTATTATTACCTCAAATATTACCTAAAAAGATTTAAGTTTTTTAAAAACTTTTTCTGATTTGTCAAAGACTTTATACATATTTAAAGCCGTATAGTTATATTTAATATAATTATTATCCTACCTGGAACTTTAAATTTTTTTCGACTAATTATAATTAAAAGTAGAAAATCAGGAAAAAATTATGGAACTATTAAAAATATTTCTATTTTCGATTATTTGTTTTTTTATTTCTTTTTGTTTGAGTAAAATTATTAAAATCTCTTATTCTTTTGATTTTAATACGAGAAATTTAATAATAAATTTAATTACAAACGATTTTTTTCAATAAACTAAAATTAACTTTAATTAATTAAAATTAAAATTAAATACAAAAATAATAATCTAACTTCCATTCAAACGAAAGCTTCATTTTTTTAATTTATAATCAATAGTAATTTTAATTATCAAACTTTTCATTTTACAGAACTTTTAAATATAACACAGAATATTTAATTTACAGAAAATTTAAATTAACGATAATTCCTTTGGTGTGAAACTTCTAACAGGAGAAAAATTTTAATTAAAGCAAATGGTAATTGGAGAAAGTGTTACACATTACAAAATTTGCAATTAACAAAAATTTCTATAAACAAAAATTTCAATTTAAGTAGATTTCTAATTGTCGGAAATTTTAAATAAGAGAGTTTTTGAATATTTGAAAATTTTCATTTTTAAGAATTTTCTATATGAGGAAACTTTGGATTATTTCAAAAATTTTAATTAATCAAATTTCAACTTCATAAAACCTTTAAAATTTTAAATGTTGAAATTTGAAATTAACAGAAATTTTATTTCTTAAAATGCTCGAAAACAAAATAAATTATGTTAAATTTGAATATTATAATTTTAAAATTGATTTTATTTATTTATTTATTTATTTATTTTGAACATAAACGGGTTTCAGACGAACCCTTTCGTACAAAAGTACTTAATTGTAAATTATATAACAAAAGACCTTAATAACTATATTAAGGTAAGTTATGAGAACGCTAGGCGGAACTATAATGTTAATGGTAGTAGTATAACAATTTTTGCAATGCAGTTATAAATCTATTCAATGAAGTGTCGAAGAATTCAACTGAATCACTTACAGTATTTGCTATATTTTAAGAATATAAGGAAAATTTCAAGGATAAGTTATTAAAAGCTTACTTAACGTCTAAAGTTCTCCCTAATTCTTGATTTAAGTAAATAAATTATGAGATTCAGTCCACGCGTTCAAGTTTGAAACTCGGGAAGGGGAGTGGAGGGATTTAAAGTTCACAACTAAAAAGATGTTTGTTTAGTAATTAATGAAACTGGAATTTTGCAGTTTATAAATGCAGAGGGATTTCTTTAAAGTATACAAAACTGTAATAAAGATTTCAACATTTCTATCATTACATTTACAATTAAAATTTATTTAAGAAACAATAAATTTCAATTTTTGTTTTTGAGAGAAAAAAACAAGAAATTGTAGGAAACTGATGAGGTACTTTCTTATTTCTAAATTAGAAGTCAATTATCTCTTTTAATTTACATTTCATATTTTACTTTAACCTTTATTATATTTATAAAAAAAATTTTTATATATATAAATTATAAAACTAAATTTAATTTTATTCACTTCAATTAATATAATATCAATATATGGTATCTAAATTAATAATTTTAAAATTTTAATTCTCCTTACTATTTCAATCAGCCAGGCAGACCATGGAAAACTTTTTAACTAAACAAAATTTATTTTTATTTAATCAGTAGTATAGGTCAATTGATTCGTTTACTCAATTTGAATAGTAAACTATTCCTATAGTCAGACTATCACTGTAATCAAACATATTTTGTAGATATTTCATTTTTTGGAGAATCAGTACTAAAAAATATTTTTTGGGAGATGGAAGATTTGATTTTCGTTTCAGTAGTTAAGAACCGTTTTAGTCAGACATAAGTATTTACGGCTTATCTACTTAAGCCTCCTTCTAAGCAAGAGGGTTAAAACGAAGGCCAACTTCAGAGGACACAAGGTCATATGAGGTCATTTGAATCCAACTTCAGAAGACAAAGGGCAAACATTAACATCGAAATTAGTTTCAAGAACATTTAAGGTTATTCGAGATCAAATTTGACCTATTAACCTATCTACACGTCAAAAGGAGACCCAATAAGGGTCACCATAGGGTCTGTTACTTTAAGTAACGTTAAATTTAGGTTAAATTTGATCTTTTTTTACTAACATAAAAAATAACTTTTTAAAAATTTTAAGCACAAAATAGGTTTAGACTGACATTTTTTTATATTTCAGAATTTATGGAATTAGTAGTAAAAATATTTTCAGTCAGACAAACGTATAAAAGTCAAGTAGTAAAAGACTATTCTAGTCAGACATAAATTTTTGGTTTATCTATTTAAGTAATTAGCACTAAAGTTCACATTTTAATTCTTACATTATTTATTTAAATAGAAAATGATTGCTATAGTAAGTCATAAGTTTTGTATCCATAATTATTTAGGGAATTAGTAGAAAAATATATTTTTAGTCAGAAAAATTAATGTACGCAAAAAATTCAAATTTCTCTGAATATAATAATATTTATAAGATTCATTTTAGTCAAATATAATTTTTTTTAATTTGTCTCATTAAGAAATCAGTAGTAAGGGTCAATCATGAACAGACAAAAAAACTTATTTTTATTTATTTTTTATCAGTATATAAGTAGTAAACTATCGCTATAGTCAGACATAAGTTTTTTAGTATTTTACACTTTGAAATTAATAGGTAATCAGTTTTAGTATTTTCAAGTAGGTATTTATTGATATTTATTTTTCTTTTCTACTTTCTTTAAATAAAAAAATTAATGGGGCATTCTCCGTGTAGCGAACAACCCAAAATTTTGATTAAAAAAACTCTATTCTTAAAATACTGCTATTTAAATTAAAGTGTATAAAATAGAAAAAATTATCTCACTATTTTATAGTAAATTCAATTGTCTTTAATATCGTTATGATTTTTCACCCAAAAAAGTAGAAACAAAAGTTTTAAGTTTATTTTTATAGACCTTCGACCATTTAAAAAATTTTCAAAAATGTTTTAAATAATAGTTTAAAGTATGCAGATCACATGTGCAAAAGGACAGAATCACATCACAGTAAAACGTGAGGTGTTAAAATAACACCAGAATGGATTAAAATAATCTGCAACAGGGATTAAATTAACACCAGGAAGGATTAAAATAACCTATTATTAATCTACTATTTCAATAAAATTTTCCAAAAGAATTCCATTATTAAAAAAAATTTGAATAAAATTCTACGCAAACATTCAATTATTTTCATAAATAATAAAAATTTTTAAAGGAATTCAATTATTTTCAAAAATTTTTATAAATTTCTTCGCAATAATTCAATTATTTTCATAAATAATAACATTTTTGCAGGGATTCAATTATTTTCATAAATAATAAAACTCATTGCAGAATTTCAATTATTTGTAATGCAAGTTTAATCGAATTCTTCGATAAATGTAATTATTATTAAAAATTTTATTAAAATTCGTCAAACGAATTGAATTTTTAAAAAATTTGTTGATAAAATTCTTTATTAGAATTCAATTTTAAGAAACAGTCGAATATTCAATAAATTATTTTTTTGTATTTAAATAATTGAATTCTCGTAGAATTTACTAATAAAAATGGTTTTAAAAATAAATTTCAGTTAAAATTTTATAAAATCATTGAAATTCTTAATTTTTCATATTTTTGAGAAACAATTTTGTAGAATTAATTCTTTTCAAAAGTTTAATGGGATTTACATTGAAATTATTTCAAGTTTTTATTTTTCAATATATATTTAATTGCAGAATTTCCGAATAATTTAAATTTTGTAAAATTGAATTGTAAACGAATGAATTTGAAAATTTCTTAAAGAACTTTTTTAAAAATTATTAAAAGTAATGGATTTATTGGAGAATTTTAGTTAAAAACACTAGAAAAAAATTTAATTTTAGAGAAGTTACAAATAATTGCAGACATTCAATTATTTTCAAGAGTAATAAAATTCTTCTTAAGGATACAATTATTTTTACTAATAATAAAACTCATCGCAGCGTTTCAATTATTTTTCATACAATTATAATTTAATTCCTTGAAAAAAGTAATTATGTTCATGCAAGTTTTAATAAAATTCGACAAAAGAATTTAATTATTTAAATATTTGTTAATAAAATTCTTTATGAGAATTGAATTTTGAGAAACATTTAATTATTCAATAAATTATTTACTTTTGCATTTAAATAATTAAATTCTTGTAGAATTTTCTAATAAAAATTGATTTTCATTTCATAAAAATGAATTTCAGTTAAAATTTTAGATTATAATTGAATATTAAAAGCAATATAGCGTGAATTTTTAGAAATAATTGAATTTTGAAATTAATTCTTTTGAAAAAGTTGAATTGAATTTTCTTTTATATTATTTGAAGTTTTTATTTTCTAATATGCATTTAATTAAAGAATCTAGGAATAATTGAAATTTCGTGAAATTGAATATTGTAAACAAATGGATTTGAAAATTGCCAAAGAACTTTTTCGAAAATTATTAAAAATAATTGATATAAAGTAAAACTATAGTTAAAAATTTTTGAAAATAATAATTGAATTGAAATAATGAAAATAATTTTGAAGAAGTATAATATTCTTGTAATATAAAATAATGATTTTATTATTTGGTCATCTTTAATTATTATAAAATATGAAGAAATCGAAGACTCGGAGTTATCGATATCTTCATGTTTTATAGTTATAAAAAAATTTAATGAACTAAAATTTTATTCATTGTAAAAAATTACACCAAAATTGATTATTTTAATCTTTTTTGGTGTTAATTTAATCTGCAACACTTTATAATACCTCACGATTTACTGTGGTAATATGCGCCTAATATTAATAAAATAAATAATGATTGATAAAAAACAAATTTATATGTAAATTCAACTTAATGAGGTAAATAGAAAAATAATAATTAAACTACTTCGTCAAATAGAAATTATTTCTTAATAATAGCAAAATTCTTTGCCTTTTTCTTTACTAATATTTTCATATTTCAAAGAGAATGATTTGAATTTTCAAGAAATAAATTACATTCAAATTAATTTTTGTTCTAGAAATATCAAAAAGTCCATCATCAACAAATTTCATTTTTGTGTCTTTCATCAAAAGATTAATTGCCTGTTTTAAATGCACGATTACATCCTCTCCCCACCTATAAAAAGCAGCTTATATTCGCATAAAAGATTATATGAGTTCTGTGGATACAAAACATTATGTTCCGAGTCACACGTTGACGTATAATATCTTCCTTCCTGGGTCACCTGTCTCACACCCTTCCCCCCTCTTAGCGAAAGAGAAAGAGAGAGAGAGGGAGTGAGAGAAGCCTGCGAGATAATAAATAATTTAGTCCCGGAAAATGTTTTGCGAATTATTACAGTTCGCACAGGTTCGTATAGATCCGCTGCATTTCCGGATTCAAGAGTGGAAACTGGAGTAAAAAAGAGTAAACAGAAGAGAGAGAGAGAGAGAAAAAGGGCAAAAAGAGAAATTGAAAACCTAGAGAAGAAAGGTATGGGAAACAGAGACAAACTGTAACGATGATACGCGGATAGCGGGACGAGGATGAAAGGGTAAAAAGAAAAAAAATAAAAATGCAGAGGGAAGAAGTCATCTCGTTGAAAATGTTACAGATAGTGTTTTGCACACAATATCTCTATGGCTTTCTCTCTACACTGTCAAAATATTCTCTCTCTCTATATATATATATTTAGTGCAACAGAGAAATGTATATAAATTTCTATTCTTCCCTCACTCATTCACCATGTAAAACTGTAGTATTTGATGTTATTATTATGATTAGTCCTATACGTGCATTTCACATGAGGATAACGAGCACAACATATAAATATATTCGTTGGAAAATTGCATTTTACTCGCTTTATTATACTAACGATGTAATATCACTCCCTTTTATGCCCGAGACGGTCTGACTAAAATGCGATTCCACTACTGCCGCAATAAAGGATGTAACTGCGGCTTTTTAGACCTGACTTCATTTCCCTGAAGCTTTTTTTTTCTTTTTTGAAGTATTCGAATAATCCATTCTCAAGTTGATGGAAAATATAGCTTTTTACACGTTGATGTAAATCTTTAAGAAAATATATTATTTAGATTTATAGTTGTTGTAATTGTTTATATTTATTAATTATTAATAAGAAAAACTACAAACATTAATCAAAAAATTTTTTTTTAATCAAAATTAAGGGAACCCAGCTGAAAAAGTTGTATAGAATTTCACTAGAATCATTCTATATGAATTCTAGTGAATTTTAGCTCGGAAGTGTTATTTTAACACCGAAAATAAGGTAAATTTTCTATTATAGAAAATTTATCCTCACTAAAATTACCCTACCAAAATTTACCCGCATCAAAAACAACACTCGCTTTTCTCTGTGATTAGAAAGAATATAAATTTCGTGAAATAATTTTTTTAACATTATATTAGTGTAGGTACTCTTACATTTAAAATTATTAGCGATAAAATTTATCAGAATTCGCTAAAAATATTTAGTTTTTCAAAATAAAATCATGAAATGCTTCTCGCACTTTTTGACAGAGGGAAAAATTATTGTTACGAATATTTTGGAGAAGCAACAAACTCGAGTCACTATTCACTTAAAACAACCATTAGTTTTTTGAAATTTCTCTTAAATGTAACGACAACGATTCTTTATACATACCTCCTTCGTTTTCATCTTCTTTTATACTAATGTCCCTCTGACTTTACTTTTATGTCGCATTAGAGATAATAAATGAAGCGCAATGCGCACTTATATAAATTATGACTTGCCGTCGAAGGGATTTATTTGGGGGCGGAGTGAACAGTGAAAAAGCCACATTTGGGGGCAGTTTAATGTGGTTAGAGAGAGAGAGGAGAGAGGAGGATGAATAAGGCTCAGTTTTCCTAACGTCAGAGAATTTTACTGCTTCCTCAGTATTTTGACCTTCTCAAGGAACTCTCTCTCTCTCTCCCTCTTCAATATTTCTGACATATTATATATTAATATATTAATTATATTAATAATAATAGTTATTAACTTAACTACACTAAAAAAATTTAATTGAATCAAATAAAAATTAATTGACTCAATTAAATAGTTTCATTGTCTATTATCCAATAAATATTTATTTGTACCAAATACGAATTACTTAAGTCAAATAAATGGAATAATTGGATCTAATAAATATTGCCTTACATTAATATGAATCTTACTGAATTTATTATATTTAATACATTTAACACATATTTATTATTTATATAATAGATTTTTATATTGTTAAAATAAAATTACCTAAAATTAATTGAGAACAAATAATTTGTATTTATATCTAACATCCATTTACTTGAGTGAAACAAATAAATTAATAGTTTCAAATAACTCATTTATTATCATTTCAATAAGTGATTTATTTGATCCAATTATTTTTTTATTTGTTCTTATTAAATACTTCATTAACAATAAATAATGCATTATTTGTATTAAATAATTCAGATTACTTGAAGCCATAACATAAATTAATTTGCGCCAAATAATTTTTAATTATATCAAAATCCAATTAATTGAGTAAAATAAATTAATTAAATGTTTCAAATAACTCATTATTTTGGTTTTAATAAGTTATTTATTTGATCGAAATATTTTTTATTTGTTTCTATTAAATAATATATTTGAATTGAATAATGCATTATTTTAATTAAATAATTTAGTTTACTTAAAGCGATAAAATAAATTAATTGTGTCAAATAATGTTTATTTATATCAAATATCCAATTAGTTGAGTGAAATAAATAAGTTAATTGTTTTAAATACCTATAGTTTTAACTAAAATTCTTTCTTAAATCAATATTAAATAAAAAGAAGAAAAATTCATAGAATAATTAATTATTATTATTTAAAAAAATTGCAACTGTACTTTTTTATTCAGTTTTTGAAATTGGAGTTAAATTTTCTTACTCCACTTATTTTTTTTATTTAAAAATTAACTGTCAAACTTTTGACATAAAAATTCGAACTATAAAACAAAAAATTGGAATAAAATAACACTAACTTCAGGTGATGACAGTTTATGTCGATTATTATAATATAATAATCGTGTATAGAAATAAATAAAATGTATTCTGAGCAAGCTTATTAAATGACAATTAAAGTAATATTACAAAATATATCAATACAAATTAATTTTTAAGGATATATTGTAGAAAAAATAAATATAAACACTTACACAGAAAAAAGTATATAATTTTTAAAACTCACGCCTAAATTCAAATGATATAAATATGTACCTATTAAAGAAAAAATTGTCTAATATTCATTTTCTTATTCTTATAACTACTTTAATTAATAAATAAAAAATTATTTTAATACACACCTGTTGTTTTTAATTCAAAAATAATGTTTGGTTGACTGTATAAGAAAAATAATTATGTTCGATTCAAATATACTGTTTTCTCAGTGTCACAAATTTATCAATGAAAATTGGAAAACAACATAAAAAAAAGATAATTTTTTTGTGTTGACTTTACATATTTCCTCTATTTTTAAAATAACTTGTTGTATATTGTGTTTGTTATCTTAACGGTTTCAACTCGTCGGTATCCTTTCAATAGTAATAAAAGTCGCCTCACACTTTATGACCGGTTGCCGAAATCACTGAGTCGACCTTCACTGCACTAACTGTATTCACGACTTATCTCCGACTTGTTTACACTTTGTCTGTTTCTCGAAATCCGTATAAAATACTAACTACTGTTTACTGACTTGAGTTTCAAGTGAGGCCCTTGTTTATTTTTAATGCAAGTTTTCTTAAATCAGAAATTCAAAATTCAGTAATAAAAATTAATTTCCTTTTTCCTTGGCTAATTTATGAAAATTGTTTCTTTTTGTCTATTATTACTCCATGACGACTAAAAGCGTTACTATGGAATTACAAATTACTTAATAGTTTTATAGAAAAAATTTAATACATTACATTAAAATTGTAAATTGTAAAAATGAATTGATGATGCAACCTACTAGTTGTACAAATATTATATGATATAATTAATTCAAAATTGTAATGACAAATAGAAATCATTAAAATTTTTCTTCACTTCCTTTCATTAAAAGACTAAAATTTTGTTAGATATTATGTTTTGTCAAATTGAAATTATGCAGATTTTTGTTCTTTACTTCTAAACAAAATTAGAAAATTGTTAAACAATTGTAATTAAGAAATAGAAAATTTATTTATTTTGTATTATTTTTCTTTATGAATCACAATTTTTTAAACAAAATTATTATTTTGTTTCAGAAAAAGAAGATAAAATTATTTTATATTTACATTATTACAATTGAATCAAAGTAACAATTCCAAATGACAATTTATTAATTAATTAGTCTTTCTTTGAAAATTAGAATTAACTGTAATAATTTGAATGTTCTTTAATTCATTCACTTTTTCTGTCCTCACACTCTGAAGTTGTCTTTTGTTTTTTGTTAACTTTAGATAGATTGTATATATTATATTATTATGTTATAATTATTTTTATTTTCTAATTAATTCAAAATTGTAATAACAAATAGAAATCATCATAATTTTTTTCATTTCTTTTCATTAAATGATTAAAATTTTGTTAAATATTATGTTTTATCAAATTGAAATTATGCAGATTTTTGTTCTATACTTCTAAAAAAAATTAGAAAATTGTTAAACAACTGTAATTACCTAGTAAGAAATAGAAAATTTATTTATTTTGCATTATTTTTCTTTAAGAATCACAATTTTTTTTAACAAAATTATTATTTTGTTTTAGAAAAAGAAGAAAAATGTTTCTGCAAAATTTCTATTTTTAATCTTCTTTTTGGAACAGGATTTTCCACAGGAATTAAAACATTCAAAAATTTCAAATTCAAATCTTTTTTAAATTAAAAAACTAATAAAAATATTGTTATAAAACATGAAGATATCGATTGCTCCGAGTCGAAGACTCGGAGTGAACGATTTCTTCATGTTTTCTAATAAATTAAAGATGCGAGAGATAAAATCATTATTTTATATTATAAGAATATTGTTACTGTAACATCATCAAAATTATTTTCATCATTTTAATTCAATTATTATTTTCTAGAATTTTAAATTATTTTTTATGAAAATAATAATTGAATTCTTTTTGGGAAATTAAATAGTAAATTAAATAGTAGATATTGAAAATCATTGAAATTAGAAAAATGCATTTTATTTTTGAAAATAATTGAAATTAGGACAAGAATTTTTTTTGACATTTAAGAAAATTATTGAACTTTGGAGAAGAATTTTGTTATTTATAAAGATAATTGGGATTTTTACGATAATTTTTTTCAAATTTTGAACACAGTTGAAATTTAAAGGAAGAATTTTATTTCTTTTGAAAATAATTGAATTTCTGCAATTATTTGTAATTTCTCTAAAATTGAATTTTTTCAGTGTTTTCAACAAAAATTTAAATTAGAAAATTTTTAAATTCTATTATTTTTAAAATTGCTAATTTTATTTAAAAAAGGTAGTAAGAAGTTAGCCACGCGCTTTAGCGCATGAATTGTTGCTAGTGTTTATTTATTTGTTATAAAGTCATTTGTATATTAAACGATAATTAAATTTACCTTCCATACAAAAGAAAACGTTTCAGAGTGTAGAAAAAATTTGATTTGACAAAATAGAAGAGAAAAAAAGTCTCATATAGTCATATTATTTTACTAATCCGCAATAAAAGCAGTGGATTTTCAATTTTATAATTTAATATGAAATTTCACAAGTGTAAAATGCAGATGGAATAAAAAAATTACGATGGAAGATAAAATTTTTGTTAAATCTCTCATGGTCAGAAAAGTTGAGAAGTTTATAAAAAGAATGAATGAATGGGATTTTCCTGTAAAAAATTCTCAATAATATGTGAATTCTTTTCTGAAAAATTTAAGCGTGTTATATTTTTAGAAATAAAAAAAAGGGAAATTCTTTATTTCTTTTTTTTTATCTTTTCGTACACCATTCCATATTCGCGGATTTAGTTACTCTATCGAGAACGTCTAGCTCTGCTTTTCACATCGTCGAACACGAGATTTTCCTTACTTTCTTTTCTACATTCACATTTTTTTGAATTATGTGGGTCACATTCGTGTCTCGAGTTTCACATATTGTATGCATATTTTTTATCACAAAAAAAAGGAAAATAGAAAATCAAAAAATTTCTCCCAACCAATTGTCAACATGTGTGAAAATCGGACGTATTGATAAGAGAAATCGTTCTTTACTATACTTGTAACCATTTTTTTTTTTTTTTTTTTTTTGAGCTAAAAAAAAAATATCAAAATTCCAAGAAATTCTTATCAGTAATAATAATAAATTGTCATTACAATAAAAAAATGACAATACAAAATTCTTTATAAAGTAAAGAAAAAAATTTCAATACTCAAGAAATTTATTCTCTTTTATCTACAAAGAAAATTATTCTTTCAAATGTCGATTGAACTTGAAATAAAATGATTTACAATACAAACAAAATAATCAGATATCTATTATGGAGAATAAAATTTGCATCTGCTTTAAAATTGATAACAAAAGCCGTGATAATATTTCAATACAAAATAATCAATTTTTTTTTATAAAAGTTAGTGTAAAAATTTTATTGAAAAAATAAGTAAAAGGAATTTTTATAATAATGAAACAAAGTAAAATAACAATGTGATTTTTTATTTATATTGATTGAATGAAAAAAGAATAATTAAAACAGAAATTTATTTGATTAAAAAAGAAAAATTTACTATAAAAAGAAATTTCATTTGAAGTAAATTTAAAAAAGAGATTTTATACTCAACTTGTATAATTGTAAAATTCTTTAAAATGAATTGTATTAAAATTTTGTCACTATTATTGCTAATTTCTGCCGTTTGGTGTCAAAAAGGAGAAAAATGGGCTAAAGGCTTTGCTGATAGAAGTGCTGCTGAACGTGAGTAAATTAAAATTTATTGATTCGTTATCGGAAATAAATAATTAATATTCATTTGTTGTATTATAAAAAAATGCAAATCTTAAGAATTATTATAAATTAATTAATTATTTAATAAAAAAAGTATTATTATAAATAAATGATTTAAATAAATTAAATACAATAAATGATTCAATGTTAATAACAGTTCAGTGTTGTTATAATAACAACACTGAATTGTTAATAATAATTATTAAACATTTACAATGGGGAGTAAAAAATATATTTTTGTTTATTTAAAAACAAAATTTTTTAATTTTTCAGTTATGTGTGGACCACGTCAAATATTTGTAAGAAATAACCGCTACTATTGTTATAGTATTAGCGAGACTATTTTATTTGAATATGAAAAGCAATTTGGTACTGGAGCAAGAATAAAGATTAATAATCACGAAGATTATCAAAAATTAATTGACACAATTGAAAGCAATTCATTCTGTCGTAAGTAAATTTAAATACAAATATTGTAATAATATAATGTAGAATAATAATAGAATGCCATTAAATAGATTTTATAATTCAATGTACATTTTGTAAATAAATTTCTTTTTCACTTACAGAAGAGGAGCCAAATGATTTACTTCTATTACTTTTCCCAGATGACTACGAAAAATATGTAGCTATTGGGAGAGTCGTTCAAAAATTCAGTGGCATCTCATCTTATTGCGGTAAAATAAATATTCCTCAACGTTTATATTCCCGAATTAATATATCTAAAGAGAATTTAAATATAGATACGATAAATATATTCTTTTAAAATAAAATAACTCGAATTATGTAAATTAAATTTAACTAAATTAAAATTAAATATTTTATTAGATTCACTTATAATACTAATTATATTTTATTAAAACATTTTTAGGTATTTATTCTCTATTTACTTTAATCTTTACTTTAATCTTTATTTACTTAATTAATAATTTAAGAAAATTATTTTCAAATAACAATTACAATATTATTAATTTATCAGTAATTACATTATTATAGATTATTCCTTAAATTAAATTTTTTTTATATTTTATACCATATAATTATATACATAAAAAAATGAGAAAAATTATCAAAAGGAATTTTATTATTTATAGACAAAATGGCAAAGTTAAAAGGAGGAATTATGACTGCTCACAAATTAGAAACAAAAATACAGCAACTTTTAAATGACGGAATTTGTGGTAAAATGAATATTCTTTATACATTGAAAAAAAATGTAAAATATAATTTCACAAATATGAAAGAAACGGAAGGATTCATATTTGTCTTCTATAAAAAAAAAGTATAATCTTCTTTTTTCAGAGAAAGTTAAAAAGGATGCAGAAGAAGGAAGTATAACGAGAGATTCAAAGAGATTGCAAGAAATAGGTAGAGTTCTTAAAAAGAATGAATATTGTGGTAATCTGGAACCGCTAGGAAAAAAAATTTGTCGTAAGTTTTTTCTCCGATGCAGAAATTAAATACTTTCTACTATCAAAATTATATTAAAAATTGTTCATGAACTTTAACTAATTTATTTTAAAATAAGAAAATAAAGTACAATAAAATGCAATAAAATATAAAAAATATAAAAAATATAAATAGATAAATAATTAAAAGTAAAAATATGTCGATAAAAAATAACATTTCATATTATTTTCAGGTAAAATCTTTAGTGCTTGGTTCGTTTGTGCAATAGCCAAATTCTTTGGAGCTGATGTTTGATAAATTGTAAATGTAAATATAAACTTATATATAGCAAAAATGTAATACAAACCAATAAAAGATAAAAAAAAACATTCTTTGGCAATTAATTCCCTTTATTCGCTTTTTTATTTCACATTTCTTTTATATTTTTTAACAAAAATAAAAAAGAGGCAATAAAAAAGGTATAATAAAAGTTTTAATAATATTATCAGCTGAAGAATTGCGAACAGATAAAAATGTATTGGTATTATTACAATTACTATTGTTATTATTTATAAATATTCCCCAAGGAATAAAAATTGTACGAATTTTTATAGAGATTGTTTCTCGACAATTTTTTTTTACTAAATAATAAATATTGAATAGAATTTTAATTTTTAAATTATATGTACTTACTACAGTTCTTTGTTCCTTTTTTGACAAAATAAAAATATCTTTCTTCTTCAGTAAAAAGGATGGTATTATTACAATATTTTTATTTATTAATATAATTAATTATATTAATTAATATAATTAGAAATATAATTATAATTATTATAAAATAACAACAGCCTCGTGAACTTTACAATGTTTTTACAAGTTTTATTAAAAAGATTGTGAAATAGAAATAATTATGTAAATTAAATATTCATTTGAATTTAATATTAATTTACATAAGCATATAAAATATCTATGATTGACTTGGCAAAATATATAGTAATTTAATATTTAAAAGAAGCCATTTATAATTCAAATTCTGCAACTGCGCATTTCATTAATAAATAACTTCGCTTATAACTTTTCCTTACAAGTTATATAAAATAAAAGTTTTTATTTCAAAGTGGAAGCACCTGTTAAAGTTTATCGTATACTGAAATATTCAATACTAAAAAGTTGTAATATAGTTTTTTTTTCATCAGACTAATTTCCACTGAGGAAGATATTTTTATTTTATCCCAAAAGAAGGAAGAAACGAAAAATTTTATGTATAAAGACAAAATTAAAATTTTATTTATTATAATAAAATATTTTTTATATAAACTTTATTCATTTTTTAAATAAATTTTAAATTTTAAATTAAATTATATTTGACTACATTTCAGTACATTCATTAAAATAAAAAAGAATAAAATAAATTTATATTATGCAAACTAGTTTTTAACGAATGTCGAGTTTTTAAAAAACTGTGATTTGTTAAAAAAATAATTCATTTAATTACGTTCCTTTTTTGTAGAGCAAAACAATTTATAAAAATATAAAATAAACAATTATCAATAAAATAACACAGTAAATCGCGAGGTATTAAAAAGTGTTGCAGATTAAATTAACACCAAAAAAGATTAAAATAATCAATTTTGGTGTTATTTTTTACAATGAATAAAATTTTAGTTCATTAAATTTTTTTATAACTATAAAACATGAAGATATCGATAACTCCGAGTCTTCGACTCGGAGTCATCGATTTCTTCATATTTTATAATAATTAAAGATGACCAAGTAATAAAATCATTATTTTATATTATAAGAATATTATACTTCTTCAAAATTATTTTCATTATTTTAATTCAATTATTATTTTCAAAAATTTTTAACTACAATTTTACTTTATATCTATTATTTTTAATAATTTTCGAAAAAGTTCTTTGGCAATTTTCTAATCCATTTGTTTGCAATATTTAATTTCACGAAATTTCAATTATTCCTAAATTCTTTAATTAAATGTATATTAGAAAATAAAAACTTCAAATAATATAAAAGAAAATCTAATTAAACTTTTTCAAAAAAATTAATTTCAAAATTTAATTATTTCTAAAAATTCACTCTATATTTCTTTTAATATTCAATTATAATCGAAAATTTTAACTGAAATTCATTTTTATGAAATGAAAATCAATTTTTATTAGAAAATTCTACAAGAATTTAATTATTTAAATGCAAAAGTAAATAATTTATTGAATAATTAAATGTTTCTCAAAATTCAATTCTCATAAAGAATTTTATTAACAAATATTTAAATAATTGAATTCTTTTGTCGAATTTTATTAAAACTTGCATGAACATAATTACTTTTTTCAAGGAATTCAATTATAATTGTATGAAAAATATTTGAAACACTGCGATGAGTTTTATAATTAGTAAAAATAATTGAATCCTTAAGAAGAATTTTATTACTCTAGAAAATAATTGAATTTCTGCAATAATTTGTAATTTCTCTAAGATTAAATTTTTTTTCTACTGTTTTTAACTAAAATTCTTTAATAAATCCATTATTTTTAATAATTTTTAAAAAAGTTCTTTGAGTATTTTCAAATTCATTCGTTTACAATTCAATTTTACAAAATTTCAATTTTTCTAAAATTCTGCAATTAAATATATATTGAAAAATAAAAACTTGAAATAATTTTAATAAAAATCCTATTAAACTTTTGAAAAGAATTAATTCTACAGAATTGTTTGTCAAAAATATGAAAAATTAAGAATTTCAATGATTTTAATTTGAAACTTTTTCAAAATTTAATTATTTCTAAAAATCCACGTTATAATGCTTTTAATATTTAAATATAATCTAAAATTTTAACTGAAATTCATTTTTAAAACCATTTTTATTAGTAAATTCTACGAGAATTCAATTATTTAAATACAAAAATAAATAATTTATTAATTAAATGTTTCTTAAAATTAAATGCTCATAAAGAATTTCATCAAATAAATTTTTAAATAAGTGAATTCTCTTTACAAATTTTAACAAAATATTTAAGAATAATTACATTTTTTGAGAAATTTGATTAAAATTGTATAAAAAATAGATTAAAATCTGGCAATGAGTTTCATAATTTATGAAAATAATTGTTTTCCTTAAAAGCATTTTAATATTTACGAAAATAATTGAATCCCTGTAAAAATTTTATTATTTATATGAAAATAATTGAATTATTGCGAAGCAATTTATAGAATATTTGTAAATAATTGATTTCTTGTGTAATTTTTATTATTTTATAAAAATAATCAAATGTTTGCCAAGAATTTTATTAAAATTTTTGAAAATAATTGAATTTTGGAGAAGAATTTTATTATTTCTAAAAATAATTGAAATTTTGACGAGAATTTTTTTAATTTTTAAAAATAATTGAATTTTTGCGAAGAATTTTATTACTTTAAAAATAATTGAATTTCTGCAATGCATTTGTAATTTCTCTAAAATTTTAACACCTCACGTTTTACTGTGAAAGCAAACAATGAAATTCGTTGAATTGGAAAAAAAATTTTCTTCTTTATATTCGAGCGTGACTTAATAAAACTATTTCATGCATAAAATATGTATAAATAATATTTTATATATACTATATGCTATAAATTTTAAATAATATTGAAAGCTGAGATTCGAAGAGAAATTTTTTTTTACTCAGATTCAAGCAATTACTTGAACTGCTCTATATATTTATATGTGAATATATTTCGCCTCAATATCTTCCACAAGTGTCGTGTTGTGAATTATGCAGGTAAGTACGCAAGGTCTAACCGCTGGGTACCATATCTACTTTTGAGATTCCATATGTACATGTAGGTAGCCGCATTCGTTCGCATGTATGGAACAGTGCATGAGCCTTTCGTTGCATTTGTATGCACACCGTACGTATACAGTAATTTCAGCCTATACTAGAATGAATCCCAAAACTGTGTTTGTACCGTTTTATACATATATATGAATATATATATATATATATCTTTCCATGAATATACTGGCGCTATGACTCCTTCGGGAATGTTTCAACCCCTCAGAACTCGGGAATTTCGAAGTGGATTCCCTTCGACTACAAATTATGGAGCTCTCACTCTTTCGACTAATGCTTTTCATTCACTCCCCTGCATCACCAATGAATCTTCGATTTCTCCAAATCATGTCAATTCTGATGGTTCTAATTGACCTTTAAATTTATTTTCCATATATTTGTTTTGTTTTTTAGTTTTTAGACCCCAAAGTTGATTATGCAAAATTTCAATTTTTTTTAAGAGTTATTGTTTAAACAATTTTTACGTATCACAGTATTGAAAAATTTTTTCCTCTCGTTCTGTTTGATGAATTTTAATAAAATTATTTTATCACCTGTATTTAAAAAAAGACCGCGTTTGCTGCGCTCCACAGTGGGATAAAAAGACAAAATTTGGTTCAAATTATCTTTTAGACCACAATTTTAAGATTAAATTATACAGTTAATATCTTCTAATGAAAACAAAGTTTTGCTTCAATTTCTCTTATTTTTACCAATAAGTAGCATTAACAATTAAAGATAAAAATATTTTAACAAAAGAATAAAACGTCCAAAAATGTCCCTACAATGCAATTATTTATTAAAATTGTTTAAATAACTAAGAAAATTTATCGCAAAAGTAATGTTTATTGAAATTTTTCTTAGTTATTTAAACAATTTCAATTTTTCGGCGATGCAATATGCTTTCGACAAGTTCAGTTTAGCACTGATTAATAATAAGAAAATTTTTCAATTTAAACAAAAACTGTTAAAGAACGAAGTTTTTACACTCACAAAAGTCCAAATAGTGTATTTGTTAACTAATAATTGTTTAAATAATTATTAGATTGGCACTAATTAATCACTGTTGCAAAACATAAAATCAATTCAGGTTCATAATATAATAATTAGCAGTTTATTCTGCTCAGAAAATAATATTTTTGTTAATCTCAAAGTTAATAACGTCATAATTATTTATTAATTGTTATTAATTTTATAAATAACAAATGAATTTTTTAAAAAATACTTTGTAAACTTTAACTATTGTTAATTTTGTCAAATTATTCTCAAAAGATTTCAAACTATGTTTATAAACACCATGAAACTGTAATCCTCCATTTATTTGTTTATAACAAAATAAAAAAATTTTATTTTATTAACAATGTTGGTAAAAACTATTTTTTGACAGCTTTTTTATTAATTCTAACCATTTTAAAACAATTTCTCAGCTTTTTAAAAAAATGGTACTCCTTAAAATAAAAAGAAAATTTTTTTCTATTTGTTTATTAAATATTTCAATAAACAAATTTTTTTACAAAAAATTCCAGATAAACGTTTGATGGAAAATTTATATACCTTTATTGTTAAAATATTTGTTTTTATTAATAATAATTTTTTGTCTCAGTCGCAGTTTTGATAATTTTCTTTCTTTTTTTTGAAGATTTATTTTAAAATTTGAATTTCCAAGTAGAAATGTTTGAATTTAAAGAAGCTGGAAGCCTACTGAAACTTACTAGAAGAGAAGCCTAGAGCTTTAGAAAGCCCTGGGCACTTTGAGAACTTGCTAACTCATAAAGCAAATAGGTTAAGATAGATAAGTGCATCTGGTTGTTGGAGATTAGCATAATTTCTTATATATTCCACATCAGAAATCTCTCAAAATCAAGATATGTTCTGAATTGTAGAAAAGAATTCAGGGTGAATTTCTTTTTCTAAAAGTATATCGACCCTACTCGAGCACGTGATTTGTATTACATTTAAACATAAGGGATTTTCATTAACTGTATTTTAAAAATAAATTTAATTTTTTTAATTGATACATATACTATAATAACAATTCATAAAAAATAATTTAATTTGTTTATTGTTATCATTTTTCGAAATACTGTCAAGTCTTCGGTTCTAAAAAATATTTTTTAACATCTTTCTAACGTTCATTTTTATTAATGAGAAATTTTTGAAAACGAATTTTTCTTGGAATTGAATCAGAGTTCGAAGGACAGGAAACAATTTTAAATTTTCTGACTTGATTATTTTTTATGAACTACTTTTTCAAAAAGAAAAATACAATGAAATTGAAGGAAAAAAAAATATAATTTTCCCTCAAACTCAGAAACAATGGATTTTTCTTTGAACTGAAAAGAAATTCCACTGGAATTAAGTTGATTTTCTGTAAAAAAAACTAAAAGTCTATATAATAAATAACCTTACACACAACTAACTGGAAAGTCTGCTTTCGAAACGATTGATTTTCTCTAAAGTTCACCCTCGAGGTTACTTGAGAACTTGAGAGATCCGTCGAGTTCCCATTTCGCGAATCACTATGGTCTTGTTTCAAGGCAGAGAAGCGATCCTGGGTCCTTCATGATTGTCATCCTCTTACTGGTAGCCTCTTCCATTACCTCGTCCCATCCATCCGGTTCCACTGCGGTTCTCCACGTCTTTCAATCTCAGCCTTTGTGCAGTTCTGTCTATTGTTTAGCAGAGAGATAATTAGCATGGTGGTTGACGAATTCCAACCATTCTGTCATTTTCTCCCTCTCTTCCTAAGTGAAAAAAATACTAAACTATGTCATTTACCATAGAAATTTGACTTAATAGACCATTCAAGAAACACTTATCTTCTTCTTTTTTTTTTTATTTTTCTTAACAATTAATTTCTCTTTGTCTCAACTATCAAGATTCTTTTTTCTTCTTTAATTTCAAAATTGAATCGGGAAATAAGTCAAGGAAATTGAGATCAGAAAATATTTATAATTATTAGAAAATACAAGGTAAAACTAATCCGAAAGGATTATAAATTTTTCGGTACTTTTTTCTCAATAATTACTTACTATTATATAAAAACATTATTCTTAATTATTTTTTAACTTTTTTTTTGATGTTTTTAGAATTAATTTTTACTAGCAACAATTCGCGCGCTCAAGCGCTCGGCTAACTTCTTACTGACTTTTTTAAAAATAAAATTAGCAATTTTAAAAAATAATAGAATTTAAAAATTTTCTAATTTAAATTTTTGTTGAAAACACTAAAAAAATTCAATTTTTGAGACGTTACAAGTAATTACAGAAATTCAAATATTTTCAAAATAAATAAAATTCTTCTTATAAAATTCAACTATGTTCAAAATTTGAAAAAATTTCTCTTAAAAATCCCAATTATTTTTATAAATAACAAAATTCTTCTCCAAAGTTCAATTATTTTCATAAATGTCAAAAAAATTCTTGTCCTAATTTCAATTATTTTCAAAAAATTTTCTAATTTTAATGATTTTCAATATCTACTATTTTAATAAAATTTCCCAAAAAAATTCAATTATTTGAAAAAAATCTTAATAAAATTGTATGCAAACATCTAATTACTTTCATAAATAATAAAAGTTTTACAGGAATTCAATTATTATTTTCATCCTTATTAATAAAATCAGACGTCTGTCTGTACATTGCTTAAAACTTCAAAATGTTAACATAATTAGTTATTATGGACATCAGAGATTCCAAAAATGTTCTTAAAAAATTTAATGTATGTATGTATGTATGTATGTATGTATGTATGTATGTTTGTCTGTCACAAAAACTTTGTACCCCAATCACACAAAAACATGTGAATCGATTTAAGTCCAACTTGGTAGGTTATTAGGTATTGACCCAAGGAAGGTTTATAAATTTACAGATTTAAAAAATATTAATTAGAACGGCAGATATTCAATTTTTTCAAAAAATTCAAAAAATCGAAAATTTCAAAATTTTTTATTTTTCATGGATTGCTTTTGAAGTTTATATACTTGAGTATTATATGTTATTTAGTCACATTATAGCATAACTTTGCAAAAAATAAAGTCCTATAACTAATATGTAAGTATAAAAATGTTTTCAAAAAATCGAAAATTTCAAAATTTTACATTTTTTTATGGATTGCTTTTAAACTTTCTATATTTGAGTATTACATGTTATTTGGTCACATTTTAGCATAATTTTTCAAAAAATACTATTCTACAACTAAGATGTAAATATAAAAATATTTTCAAAAACTTGAAAAATGGAAAATTTCCAAATTTCACAATTTTTAATGGATAGCTTTTAAACTTTCTAAAAATGAATATTATATGTTATTTAGTCAGATTTTATCATAATTTTGCAAAAAATACTATCCTACAAGAAATATAAAAAAATTTTCAATATATCAAAAAATCGATACTAATTACTATATGAAGTATAATTCAGTAGTATTTTTGGAGTCTCTGATTAATATTTTGATGTCAAAATAGTGCAATTTAAAATTATTTATCAAATCAATCTAATATTTTCAAGAAGTTCAGAAATATTGAAAATGGAAATTTTTTATGATTAAAATGATTTCGCAGGATGTCAAGAATTGTAAGTCACCTGTGATACAATACAAGCATATTATGCCACTAGGCAAAAACTTACATGTTAAAACGTTTTTTCATTTTAACTCTAGATTTAACTTTAAGAGATATTTTGAGCAATGTAAAGACAAAAGTTAACACGGTGTCTATTTTTGTTTAACAAAATTCCCTGCTTTGTCCAAACTTTTCACGGTTTATCTCTTTTTTGTCAAATTTAAATTTACTTGATTTTATCCATAAATAAATCTACAAATGGCTATAAAAATTTACTTATTTTATGAAAATACTGTTTCTTAAGTTCATATAAATATAGATTGTATTACTTGCTGTCGTACAGTTTTCTGTTTATACTAATACATTTAACTGGGTATCTACCAAACGGGAAAAACTGTAAAAAGCTGGGAATATGCCGAACCGGGAATTTTCCTATCAAATTAAGAAAAGTTTCATTATATTAATTCGCTTTTAAAAAATTGCTTTTTACTTCAATTTTTATTGATGTATAATATTTATGAAAACAGACCCGAGTCAAAATTTAAGCCCTACTTTCAGCCTAAAATTTAGGTCTTATGTTAGGTTTTAGCAGTCGTAACGTAGGGTCTACTTGCGATACAATTAGTTCCAATTAGACTCTACTATAACTTCAAAAACTGTATGGAAAATTTAATTTTTTTAATACATTAATTAAAGTACTACAAATTGATAAATATTGTTCTCTGCATTTGAATTGGTTAAAATAACTAATTTGATAACAAAAAGTCAATCACTGATTCAAATAGTAATATTTTCCTACTAAAATAGCTATAATGGTAACTAATTATTATTTTTTTCCGGTCAAATTAAATTCCCTAGCTATTTCCTGATTTTCCAGATTGGTAGAAACTTAAATGTATTGGTAGAAACTAAAACCCGTCGAAGACGGGTACGACAGCTAGTAAAAAATAATTTAAAATTTTAGAAAATAATAATTGAATGAAAGTGATAAAAATAAGCAAAAGACAACTTCAGAGTGTGAGGGACAGAAAAAGTGAATGTATGACAGAACATTCAAATTATTATAGTTAATTAATTTACTTTCTAGCAAATGTTATGCGCCCGGAACGTGCTATTCAATTCATAATTATTATGCAAATTTTTTATTTTTGAATAATTTGATGATGAAAATTTAAAAACTTCACTAATTTAGTATATAATTAATTATAATTGTTTATATTTTAAAAAAATTTTAATATAATTTTTCGCAATAATTCAATTATTTTCATAAATAATAACATTTTTTTGGAAGAATTCAATTACTTTTATAAATAGTAAAACTTTGTTAAAAATTTAATTATTTTCAACAAAATTTTAATAAAATTTCACGAAATAATTCAATTATTTTCTAAAATTTTAATGAATCCTTAGAAACAATTCAATTATTTTTATAAATAGTAAAATTCTTTAAAAAATTCAATTATTTTTAATACAATTTTAAAAAAATATCATGAAAGAATTCAATTTTAAAAAAATTTTTAATAATATTTCTTGAAAAAATCCAATTATGTACCTACTATTTTTTAAAATTCTAATAAACCTATCGAAATAATGCAATTATTTTAAAATTTTTAATAAAATTTTTCGAAAGAATTTAATTATTTTCTTAAATTTTCATAAATCCTTTAAAACATTTTAATTATAATTATTATGTGCGATAATTTTCAATAGTTGAAAAAAATTCTGTTTAAGTTAATTATTTTAAAAAATTTCAAAAAATGTTAAAAAAAATTAAAGAAATTCTTTACAAGAAGTTAATTATTTAATAAATTAAACAAACTTTTTGGAAGATTTTAATTAATGTCAAAACCTTTAATATTATCTATTCTTTGAAAAAAATTAATTATTTTCTATATTTCAATAAAATTCCTTGAATGATAGTAAATTATTTTCGTAAATTGTAATAAAATTCTGAGAAGAATTTAATTATTTTCTAAAACTTAAATAGAATTCAATAATTAAATGTTATTTAAGAAACACGACTATTTTAAGAACTTGAAAGAAATTGTTCATAATATTCAATTACTTTCAAAATTTTCAATTAAAATTATTAAAGAAACTCCATTATTTAAAGAAAAAGTGAAAGGAATTCTTCAAAAGAATTTGAGTAGAATTTTAAAAAGTTTTAATAAGATTTTTGTCCAGAATTAAATTATTTTCCATAAATAATAAAATTCTTCGAAATAATTCAATTACTCTCAAATTTTTTGATAAAATTCATTGCAAGAATAATTCAATGACTTTCAATATATTAATTTTAAAATTGGAACAATTAAAATGAAACACTATTAAAAAAGTTAGGAAACGAAAAAGAAAACAACAATTAATTTCAAACTGCGAACAGTTTACCGAAACACAACGATTATTAATATAGATGATTTGTTTAAAGTTAATTTGTGTCAATTATAATGAAATAAACTTTTTATTTTATTAACAATCATATTGTTTCCTCATAGAAAGCTTTGTTTTCGTGAAAAATTTTCAATCGACAGTTTTTGATTGATTTCGATGTTTTTGGACCTCCGGAAGTACCTCAGGCAATGTGTTTATATGAAACAAACACAAAAAAATGTAATGCACCAAAAATGAAAGTTAAGGTAGTACAAAAATGAAGATTAAAAATAATTGTATTTTTAAATATTTACTTGAATCAAATAATTTTTATTTGAGTCAATGAATTGCTATTTAAACCAATAATTTCAGTATTTAAAGCAAATATGAAGTGAACCATTTAATTGACTCAAATAAAAATTATTTGATTGACATTCAGTCTGACTGAAATATACTTGTACTACTTGTAATGGAATAAACATTCTTGTCTGACTTAAACTTACAATTACTACTGATACTAAAAAGTAGTGATTAAAAATGATAAAGTTACATTAAATCTTTTGAATAATTAGAAAATTTTTATTATTTTTGTTAATTCATTTTCTAAATTATTTTGTTACTAATTTTCATTGTTGTTTTCGTAACATTCTACAATTAAAATTTACAATTAACAATTTGCAATTAAAAATTATTACAATGACCAAAAAAACAAAAAGTACCAATTTACAAATGTTGCAAATAATATTTTTTAAAATATTATTTTATTAATTGCTCATAATTTTCAATTTTTATGTTTTGATTTGTTTACTTACAGTATTTAACAGTTTTACCAAATTACAGTAATAAATGACTTAAAAATTTAATTTAATCCCTGATTAAATAAGTTACTTTATTAGTTACAATAAAGTTTACACATAATTCTATTTATTGAGATTTGAACAAAAAATAGTAGAATTTTAATTTTAAAAAAATATTGTTTTCATCCATAGTGCTTTATATCAGAAAATAATCCACAATGATTGTGATTGTTTTCTTACTTTGTTTTTTGTTTACTCCTGTCCTTTGTTCTGTTTCTGTTTATTACCTTTTTCTATCCAATTATAAGACATCTAAAATGAAACTTGTAACGTCGAGTTGAACACGTAACAAGATTCGATTCATTTATTTATTTTCTTTTTAAAAATATCGTAACATTTCAAACGAAATTAAATTTTCGATTTTCAATCAGAAATTATTGATAGGAAAATTTAGAAAAAAATTATAAACATGACCTCAGATTGTACGTTGGTAAACATAAAAATTACAATTAATAATTGTAAAAACTGCTATAAATAAATAATAATAATAAATAAAATAAATAATTTCACAATTTATTATTGATGTATTTTATAAGATAATATTAATATTAGTATATTATTAGTATTAAATTGGTTTCAAAAATATGATTTTAAAAAATGTTCATTTTACAACACAATTAATTATAATTATTAAATTATTACTCCATTATTTGCCTTTTCTCATATTTCAATTTATTTTTTCCTCTTCCAATGTCAATTAATTAACATTGCATTTTTATTTCTGTTTGTAAATTTTTTTATTCACCCTTTTTCATTCTGTTTATTACTACCACTTTTCTATCCAATTACAAGACAGCTGGAATGAACCTTTTAACGTCAAGTTAAACACGTAACAAGATTCGATTCGATTCTTTTTTAGATTTTCGCAACTTCTTAAACGAAATTAAATGTTTGATCTTGTGAGAGCAGGGCTTCTATTAGAAATCCGTTGTAATCGTGTTTTCTTTAGAGAAGTGAGCTTTTTCACATCGTTGGAAGGCCGGAAGTTTTCCCAGGTAATGTAGAGATGGGGAATTTTCTTCAAAAAAAAGAAAAAACGCAAAAAGAAAAAAAAGAGGATCCGGAAGATCCTCTTCAGTCTAAAGCACTATTCTAAGAATCGAGAAGTTCAGATGAAAAAAAAAATTTCTCTCGTATCAAAGATTTTTGAAATATTTTCTCCTTTTTTCCTCTTTGTGAAAAATAGGAAAGAAAAACTAATTCGAAACCAATTGGATTTAAAATTAGTTTAGCAATGTAATAATAAGTAAACATTTTTCTTAAAATTATGATTTATTAAGATTTTTCATTTTTGAAGAAGCAAAAAATAAGGAAAACAAATAGAAAACTTTTACTGAAGATAAAAATATTCCGTTAAGTAGAATTTTTTCTATAGAATCTTGACACAGTAAATCGTGAGGTATTAAAAAGTGTTGCAAATTAAATTAACACCAAAAAAGATTAAAATAATAAAATTTGGTGTTATTTTTTACAATGAATGAAATTTTAGTTCATTAAATTTTTTTTAACTATAAAACATAAAAATATCGATAACTCCGAGTCTTCGACTCAGAGTGATCAATTTCTTTCTGTTTTATAATAATTAAATATAACTAAGTAATAAAATCATTACTTAATATTATAAGAATATTATACTTCTTCAAAATTATTTTCATTATTTCAATTCAATTATTATTTTCAACAATTTTTAACTACAATTTTACTTTATAGGTATCTATTATTTTTAATAATTTTTGAAAAAGTTCTTTGGCAATTATCAAATCCATTTGTTTAGAATATTTAATTTTAAGAAATTTTAATTATTCCTAAATTTTTTAATTAAATGCATATTAGAAAATAAAAACTTCAAATAATAAAAAATAAAATTTAATTAAACTTTTTCAAAAAAATTAATTTCAAAATTCAATTGTTTCTAAAAATTTACGCTGTATTGCTTTTAATATTCAATTATAATCTAAAATTTTAACTAAAGTTCATTTTTATGAAATGAAAATCAATTTTTATTAGAAAATTCTGCAAGAATTTAATTACTTAAATGCAAAAGTAAATAATTTATTGAATAATTAAATGTTTCTCAAAATTCAATTCTCATAAAGAAGTTTATTAACAAATTTTTAAATAATTGAATTCTTTTGTCGAATTTTATTAAAACTTGCATGAACATAATTACTTTTTTCAAGGAATTCAATTATAATTGTATGAAAAATAATTGAAACGCTGCGATCAGTTTTATTATTATTAAAAATAATTGAATCCTTAAGAAGAATTTTATTACTCTTCAAAATAATTGAATTTCTGCAATAGTTTGTAACTTTTCTAAAATTACATTTTTTTTCTAGTGTTTTTAACTAAAATTCTTCAATAAATCCATTATTTTTAAAAATTTTTAAAAAAGTTCTTTGTGAATTTTCAAATTCATTCGTTTACAATTCAATTTTACAAAATTTCAATTATTCGGAAATTCTGCAATTAAATATATATTGAAAAATAAAAACTTGAAATAATTTCAATCAAAATCTTAATTAACTTTTAAAAAGAATTAATTCTACAGAATTTTTTGTCAAAAATATGAAAAATTAAGAATTTCAATGATTTTAGTTTGAAACTTTTTCAAAATTTAATTATTTCTAAGAATCTACGTTGTAATGCTTTTAATATTTAATTATAATCTAAAATTTTAACTAAAAATTCATTTTTAAAACCATTTTTATTAGTAAATTCTACGAGAATTCAATTATTTAAATATAAAAATAAATAATTTATTAATTTCATGTTTCTTGAAATTAAATTTTTATAAAAAATGTTATCAACAAATTTTTTAAATCATTAGATTCTTTGGGCGAATTTTAATAAAATTTTTAAGAATAATTACATTTTTTGAGGAATTTGATTAAAATTGTATTAAAAATAATTGAAATTCTGCAATGAGTTTTATTATTTATGAAAATAATTGAATTCCTAAAAGAATTTGATTATTCACCAAAATAATTGAATCCCTGTAAAAATGTTATTATTTATGAAAATAATTGAATTATTGCGAAGAAATTTATAAAAAAATTTGTAAATAATTGAATTCCTGTAAAAAATTTTATTATTTATAAAAATAATTGAATGTTTGCGTAGAATTTTATTCAAATTTTTGTGATAATGGAATTCTTTTGGAAAATTTTATTGAAATAGTAGATATTGAAAATCATTGAATTTTAGAAAACTTTTGAAAATAATTGAAATTTTGACAAGATTTTGATTAAAATTTTGTAAAATAATTGAATATCAGAGAAGAATTTTATTATTTATGAAGAGAATTGAAATTTTGACGAGAATTTTTTTAAATGTTTGAACACAATTGAATTTAGTAACTATGTTACTAAGTTAGTTAGTAAGTTAGTAACTAACTTACTAACTTACTATTCTTCCTGGAGAAGCTAAATTCGTTGAATTTTTACAAATCGTTGACTTTAGTGTTTTATAAAGTAAAATTTCATTCATAGTAAATATTAACTCCAAAATATATTATTTTAATCCTTTCTGGTGTTACTTTAATCCTAAAGGGATTAAACTGTTGCAGATAATTTTAATCCATAACTGAAAATATATTCCGAACTTATAACATTTTTCCCATACAATTGTGATTTATGAAAATTTTGCAACTGCAAACTGAATATAACTGAAATTTGGAATTTCTGGTCATGTAAAATTCTTTTCTTAAAATTCTATTTTATGAAGTTATTTTCTAGAAGCAAAAGAAAAAGAAGAAAATTGAAAACAAATGAAAAATGTGATTAAATTGAAAAAAGGGAGATGTCTATTTTTTTTAAATGTTGAGAGGCTAGAAAGGAAAAAAAATTGGGAGGAGGGGGAAGTGTGTTTTTGGGAACAGGGAAAATCTGGCGATAAGCCCATTTATCAGAGACGACGATCATCTTTATCCATTTGGCGTAAAACGTCCTTCGTGGCCATTGCAGCCTAAACAAACTGCCCGAGGATGACGTTAAACTGTGCGAACTTCTCGACGACAGGAAATTTGATGAGGGTCTTGGTCCAAGACAAAAAGCACATATGTACACACGTACACGTGCAAAGGGAGAACGATAAAGCTCTCACAGCCCTCGGTCCAAGGCACCAGCTTTTAGGAAAAATACGATCGTTTGTTTCCAAGGTCCCTTATATTCTTAACTTTTTTTTCACTTGACCCCCTTCTCCGAGATCACCCTTCCTTCACCACTACTATGTAGTACATATATACAGTAATGTAGCGAGAAAACCATTTTTGCTCACAAGGAATAAAAGTTCTCCTCGATGTACAATTTTTATCTTATTAGTCACTAAATTTATCACTTTAAGAGACTATTCAATTATATAGAAGAAGGTTTTATTAGATTGTAAAAGGACGTAGCTTATTTTTCTCAGGAAGGGCAATTTTAATTGGATATATAATTTTTTTTTTCACTTCTGTTAAATGTAAATAACAAGAAGTTTGAAGTGAACTAATTAATTTATTTAATAATTACTGCCAATTTAGTATATTGATTTTCTTAGAAAGTAAATACTCAATAGTTTTAGATTGTCTGACCGAAAACCACTTGTACTACTTAGAAATTAAAATGCCTTGTCTGACTAAAATATACTTTCACTACTAATGGTTGAATGTAATAAGTAATTATTATTTAATAGTAATTTAATAAGATATTAAACTATACTCGTTTTGCTACTCACAAAAAATTGTCTGACTAAAACGATCTTGTACTACTTAGAAGTAAATAAAAAATAATTAAACATGTAGTGTCTGACTGAAACTAAATACTACTACTAAAGTAAAAACAGAAAATCGATTTTCTTTTTATTATTTTTTTAATCTACAAATAATAAATCCACATCCAAAATAACAGAGTCTGACTAAAGAGTACTTACACCACTGATATAAAATTTATAAGAACTAAAATACTTTTCCCATAAAAACTTGTTTAGATACAAAAAAACCAAAAAGTTTAAAATGCTTTCCTTGTAAAAAAAAATACCTATCACTATTGACAGAAATATACAGAAAAAGTTTATTGAAACTTTCAATCGAAAACATTGAAAGCGTTGGAAACAAAATTAAAATATAACATTAAAAGATTTGTCTGACTAAAACTGACTATATTACTAATAAAAATAAAATAAAAATCTTTAAAAAAATTATTTTTTAATATTGGCAGAAAATGGACCACAAATTTATCAGTCGGACTAAAATATACTTGTACTACTGAAAATGTGATTTAAAGAATTAGAGACCTCTTTGTCAGACTAAATTAATTTCAACTGCTAATTTAAATGTAACCAATTTTATCAAAGCTTAAACTTACTTTATTTTAAGTACTAAATTTTACAGAAAGTAAAAAAAGGCTGACTTAAAATTTCCTTTACTACTGATACTTAAATGTCAAAAAATTCTCTCTAAAACTTACTTGATTTAGTAGAAATCCATTGCAGAGAATTGGAAAAGTTTGGACTGACTAAACGGACTTGCACTACTTAGAAGATTATAAATATAAAAAAAATTGTCTAGCTTTAATTGTCATTTACTATGCCAATATTTGTTGTTCATGTATTTAACAATAATAAAAACATTACTGTTAATAATAATCCTATCAATGAATATAGTATTGTTGACATTAATATTAACAATAAATAAAGTAATGCTCATAATAATGTTAACAATAAATATAGTATTGTTGATAATAATAAACTTTACAAAAATATAAAAATGTTAAAAACGGTTAAAAATAAATATATATTATTATTTATAGTCAATAAAAATAATAAAACAATGTTGTTGGTAACGAATAATAAAAAGTTAAAAAATACAATAAAAAATAAAACAAACAATTAGAAATAATAATTATAAACAAATAATTCTGAAATCTTTTTTTATAGATTGTGACTGTCGTGATTAGGGAAACTTTCCATCTCGTGACGATATTTACAAGATTAGTGCCTTGTAAATTTCTATTGAGTTAAATGGCTTAGAAATAGGTAGGGTCTTTCGTTGCCTATATGAGCTTTGATACTAAATCCTCTTAAAACTTGAGAGTTACGAGAAAGATTCTAGATTTGTGATCGTGCCAAGGTATATAAAGATTAATGAGATAATAAATAATATACAATTAATGTACACATTTCTTAATGATAAATCGTCCAAGCGCCCGTCCTGCCGGAAGGACGTTCCGAAAAAAAGGCTTTTAAAAAAAGGGAATTTAACTTTTCTTTTCTGGCACTCCTTGGGATTAAAGTAGACGAAAAGACGAAAAAATACATATTTTTTACTTCTTAAAATAATAATTTAAACTATTTTTAAAAGCCTTCAAACTTGCTATGTTTCTAAACAGTGAAAAAAACATTTTTTCGTAAATTTATTGTAAAATCCCCAAAAATCAATATTTTTTGACCGGACAAGTCTCTTTCTCTTCAGAAACGTTCAAAGAATGAAACCTAATTGTTCAATTAAAAAATAATTCATTTTTAGTATTGTTCAGTATATCTGAGTAATACTCAGGCGCGAGTCCCTTTGAAATTTCTTTATAAAATTAATATGGAAGCAGATAAATATTAAACTAAATATATCGTTGGAAAGGTAATGAAACAAGCTTTCAAATGATGTAAATATCGAGTCTTTAAATTTATAAACCTGGGCTAGGTAGTCTCTTAAATAAAGCGAAAAGCGTCCTGCCGGCAGGACCGGGCTTCGTCATTCTGTGACTAAAAATTATGTGAATTTTTGGAACGTGTAACTTCTTCAAACTACCCAGCCCTTAGTTTTGAACTTACAAGCTCGATATTTATATGCGCTGAAAGCTTGTTTCGTTACCTTTCCAATGATATATTTCATTTTTTATTTATCTTAATCCATGTTAGTTTTCTTTAGTGATTTCGGAGGGACTCACCTGAGTCTTTTTCGTCCTGCCGGAAGGATGTTGGACGATCTATCATTAATAATAAATATCAACATACTTATATTTCAAAACAATATTGATAAATATCCCTCTTTACATTCGTTAACAATTCAATTACAAAAGTCTTTCTACATGAGGTAAAATATTTTTTTAAATAATTTTTCTCAAATATTAGAAAATTATATCAGATATGTTTAATTTTAAAATAAAATATTAATTCTTCTATAGTTTTAAATGAACCGAAATTAAATTGAAACAATTATCCATTCGACTGTCTGAATAAACTCGACTTTAACTACTGATGAAATTACAAATACTAAACCAAATTGAACGAATTTTGAAAATATGTTACTTGACTGAAAATTACTTTTACTGGTAATACAAGTAAATGATTCAGTTGTCTGAATTATAATGATTTCTATTGCTAATAAAATATTAATAAAAATTTTATTTTGGTGTTATTTTTTTTAAATGAATGAAATGTTAGTTCATTAAATTTTTTTATAACTATAAAACATTAAGATATCGATAACTCCGAGTCTTCGACTTGGAGTGATCGATTTCTTCATATTTTATAATAATTAAAGATAACCGAGTAATAAAATCATTATTTTATATTATAAGAATATTATACTTCTTCCAAATTATTTTCATTACTTCAATTCAATTATTATTTTAAAAAATTATTAACTACAATTTTACTTTATATCAATTATTTTTAATAATTTTCGAAAAAGTTCTTTGGCAATTTTCAAATCCATTTGTTTACAATATTCAATTTTACGATAATTCAATTATTCCTAAATTCTTTAATTAAATGCATATTTGAAAATAAAAACTTCAAATAATATAAAAGAAAATTCAATTAAACTTTTTCAAAAAAATTAATTTCAAAATTCAATTATTTCTAAAAATTCACGCTATATTGCTTTTAATATTCAATTATAATCTAAAATTTTAACTGAAATTCATTTTTATGAAATGAAAATCAATTTTTATTAGAAAATTCTACAAGAATTTAATTATTTAAATGCAAAAGTAAATAATTTATTAAATAATTGAATGTTTCTCAAATTTCAATTCTCATAAAGAATTTTAGTAACAAATTTTTAAATAAGTGAATTCTTTTGTTGAATTTTATTAAAACTTGCATGAACAAAATTACTTTTTTCAAGGAATTCAATTATAATTGCATGAAAAATAATTGAAACGCTGTGATGAGTTTTAATTAATTAGTAAAAATAATTGAATCCTTAAGAAGAATTTTATTACTATTAAAAATAATTGAATTTCGGCAATAATTTGTATAACTTCTCTAAAATTAAATTATTTTTCTACTGTTTTTAACTAAAATTCTCTAATAAATCCATTATTTTTAATAATTTTTAAAAAAGTTCTTTGAGAATTTTCAAATTCATTCGTTTACAGTTCAATTTTACAAAATTTCAATTATTCGGAAATTGTGCAATTAAATATTTATTAAAAAATAAAAACTTGAAATAATTTCAATAAAAATCCTATTAAACTTTTAAAAAGACTTAATTCTACAGAATTTAAGTTTAAAATTATGAAATATTAAGAATTTTAATGATTTTAATTTGAAACTTTTTCAAAATTTAATTATTTCAAAAATTTCACGTTATAATGCTTTTTTAATATTTAATTATAATCTAAAATTTGAACTGAAATTCATTTTTATGAAATGAAAATCAATTTTTATTAGTAATTTCTACGAGAATTCAATTATTTAAATACAAAAATAAATAATTTATTAATTTCATGTTTCTTGAAATTAAATTCTCATAAAAAATGTTATTATCAAATTTTTTAAATCATTAAATTCTTTGGACGAATTTTAATAAAAATTTTAAGAATACCCAGGCAGAAAAGTTGGAGGTGTGCCAGCACTAACGACCGGCATGGTACCGAACCGGTTGTAAAGTCGGACATATGCCGGTACCGGCAAAAAGGTACCGGGCCGGATATGAAATAAATACCGGCCCAGTACCGGCCCGGTGGTAAATGTGGATTTCTACCGGTACTGGTAGAGTGTACCGGGCCGGTTAATTAAAAATATCTGGCCCAGCACCGGCCCGGTACTATAAATTACTTCTTCTTTTATACCGCCGACGGAGATTTGCCGGTGATAATATTTTTACCGGCCCAGCACCGGCGTATCACCGGCCCGGTACTATAATTTACTTCTGTTTTTATACCGCCGACGGAGATTTGCCGGTGATAATATTTTTACGGCCCAGCACCGGCGTATCACCGGCCCGGTACTATAATTTACTTCTGTTTTTATACCGCCGAAGGAGATTTGCCGGTGACAATATTTGTACCGGCCCAGCACTGGCGTATCACCGGCCCGGTACTGCCATTTCGCTCTGTCTTATACCGCCGAAGGAGATTTGCCGGTGATAATATTTTTACCGGCCCAGCATCGGCGTATCACCGGCCCGGTACTAAAATTTACTTCTGTTTTTATCCCGTCGACGGAGATTTTCCGAAGATAATATTTTTACCGGGCCAGCACCGGCGTATCACCGGCCCAGTACTATAATTTACTTCTGTTTTATACCGCCGAAGGAGATTTGCCGGTGACAATATTTGTACCGGCCCAGCACCGGCGTATCACCGCCCTGGTACTATAATTTACTTCTGTTTTTATACCGCCGACGTAGATTTGCCGGTGATAATGTTTGTACCGGGCCAGCACCGGTGTATCACCGGCCCGGTACTAAAATTTACTTCTGTTTTTATACCGCCGACGTAGATTTGCCGGTGATAATGTTTGTACCGGGCCAGCACCGGTGTATCACCGGCCCGGTACTATAATTTACTTCTGTTTTTATACCGCCGAAGGAGATTTGCCGGTGATAATATTTTAACCGGCCCAGCACCGGCGTATCACCGGCCCGGTACTGTCATTTCGCTCTGTCTTATACCGCCGAAGGAGATTTTCCGGTGATAATATTTGTGCCGGACCAGCACCGGCCCAGCACAAAAATGTACTTAATGCTTTCTACTGGCACAGAAGTTTTGCCGACAAAAATATTAGTACTAACCTAGTGTCCTCCCGGTTGTTTGCCAATGTTAAACTATCAGAAAAAGAATTAAAGAAAAGAAAAAAAATTTGAAAATTAATTTATTAATTAATTTATTATTTTAATTATTAATAATAAATTAATTAGTTACTTGTGCCGGCAATTATATTATTACCGAGTAGGTTGCTTATTGGTGCCTGCCCGGTATCTAGCCGGTGAATGGGGCGGTTATTATTATTTATATTTACTATTTTTATTTATTTATAATAATTTAAATTGAATTAAAATAAATTAGAAATACAAATACTGGCCCGGTACCGCACCGGTTGAATATTAGTGCCGGCCCGGTACTGCTGCCAACTGTAATGTCGGTTGGACTTTATAAGCTCACTTTGCATTTGCTTTCCATATGCAGGTTTAGGTTAGCGGATGTGGTGTCGACTTTGCAGCCTCAGGGTCCGGAGTTCAATTCCTCGAGTCTTCAGATTTTTCTATGATTGTTTATGTTTCTCTGTTTCAGCATTTAATATATTTACTGTTTCCAATTTAAAATTAATAATAACATTGATAATAATAATAATAATTAAATAATTAATCAGACTGAAATATAATTTTTTTTAACCGGCCCGGTACCACACCGGTTGTTTTTTAGTGCCGGCCCGGTACCTAGCCGGTTGTGCAGCCGGTAATAAACCGGCACCAAATGCCTTCCAACAATAACCGGGCCAGTACCGCCCCGGTGGATTCTTCGGTACCGGCCCGGTACGTATGCCGGATACCTGCCGTAGTTATCATCCGGCAATTTACCGGTACCAAGCCGGTGAAAATGACGGTCTTATGCCGGTACTGGGCCAGTTACCTGCCGGTAGTGTGCCGGTATTAAAGCGGCACTAAATGTCTACAAATATTAACCGGGCCAGTACCGCCCCGGTGGATTATTCGGTACCGGCCCGGTACGTTTGCCGGATACCTGCCGTAGTTATCATCCGGCAATTTGCCGGTACCAAGCCGGTGAAAATGACGGTCTTATGCCGGTACCGCCCCGGCACTTATAATCCGCCGTTTGTACCGGGCCAGTACCATCCCGGTCGTCAATTTCTACCTGGGTAATTACATTTTTCGAGGAATTCGATTAAAATTGCATTAAAAATAATTTAAATTATGCAATAAGTTTTATTATTTATGAAAATAATTTAATTCCTAAAAGAATTTTATTATTTATAAAAATAATTGAATCCCTGTAAGAAAGTTATTGTTTTTGAAAATAATTGAATTATTGCGAAGAAATTTTGTAAATAATTGAATTCCTGTAAAAAATTTTATTATTTATAAAAATAATTGAATGTTTGCGTAGAATTTTATTCAAATTTTTGTGATAATGGGATTCTCTTGGAAAATTTTATTGAAATAGTAGATATTGAAAATCATTGAATTTTAGAAAACTTTTGAAAATAATTGAAATTTTGACAAGATTTTGATTAAAATTTTGTGAAATAATTGAATATCAGAAAAGAATTTTATTATTCATAAAGAGAATTGAAATTTTGACCAAAATTTTTTTTTAAATTTTTGAACACAATTGAATTTAGTAACTATGTTACCAAGTTAGTTAGTAAGTTAGTAACTAACTTACTATTCTTCCTGGAGAAGCTAAATTCGTTGAATTTTTACAAATCGTTGACTTTGGTGTTTTATTTGAAGTAAAATTTTATTTATAGTTAAAAATAACATCAAAATAGATTATTCTAATCCTTTCTGGTGTTAATTTAATCCTAGAGGAATTAAACTGTTGCTGATTATTCTAATCCATCCTGACGTTATTTTAGCACCTCATGTTTTACTCTGATTTCATTCAGAATTTATTTAAAATTTAGAATTACACTTTTTTCTACAAATTTAAATGAATTCTAATTCGTTGCAATTTCGAACGGAAATTTTGGTTCTTTAACATTGTTTTCATATGTTGTATCATTTGATTTCTATTTTTGCAATTAGAAAAATGACAAATTTTGCTGTCAAAAAAAAATCTGAATCCAAAAGTGAATTGTCAATAAACTACTATTAAAATTCCTTTAGAAACAAATGGAGAAGTTCTTTTGATAAGCAGATGGTAAATGCAATTTAGACGTCTAGGTAAATTTATCGAGTCCCCTGTAGGCAAACTCTTGATGAGTCTCTTGGTTTACCGATCGCTAAGATGTGAGTGTAAGGATGAATATCACGGTGAGATCGATACTTTATACGTATATATATATAGACAGAGAGAGAAGAGAGACAGGTTCCCCTGCCTAGGCGGCTTGTTTGCGGGAAGAACGTGATGTGCAAGCTGCGTTAGAGCTTACCGGAAGTCAAGCACGAGAAATATAATAAGGCATTTCTCGAACGTCCAAAGACCCATTCTCCTATATATAGAGTAGAGAGAAGATTTTCTCTCTCACTGAAACGATTGGCTATAATCCGAGAACTGTCAACTCAAGTTAGATACTTTTTCTTGACTCGCAAGCAAAGGAAAATCCCTTCCCCCACCCCTTTTGTAAAAAAAGACAAAACAAATGTCAATATTTCTTACAGTTTAAACTTTTTGTAAAAAAGAAAAACAAAAAATATTCAACAATGTCACGTATTCTGTCACATTGATCGATTAATCGCAACAAAAATAATAACAATCACAAACAATAAAGAAAAATATAATTATGTGTATAAATAATAATTTCATCAAATGGATCTCAATAATAAATTATTCAAGTCAGCGATTACTTGAAAATTTCGAATCAAGGTAAAGAAATACTTTTATTAATAAAAAATGTCATCAAAATAATAAATTGTTGATATCAACGATTAGAGTCAAGAAAAAGAAATACTTTTTACAAACAAAAAATATAATTTATTTAAATATTCTTTAAAATTCGGTTTTTTGAACTTGAAAAATAATAACAAAAAATTTTTAAAATGACTTTATTTTTCGACAGCAATTTAAGAGAAACAATTTTTTTAACACAATCGTCATGATGGATTGCACTCTAGATGAAAAGTCAAATAAATGTCAAAGTAGAGTACTGTTATAAAGAGGTAATATAATTCAAAATTCTCTTGGAGATGTGAGACAATAGAAATTATGTTAAATAGCTACGAGAATATATACACAAGTTTTGATCTTCTTATTCAAGAGTGAATAATGAAAAAAAATTCGTCTTTTATGTTAATGATAGATCGTCCAACGTCCTTCCGGCAGGACGAAAAAGACTCAGGTGAGTCCCTCCGAAATCACTAAAGAAAACTAACATGGATTCAGATAAATAAAAAACGAAATATATCATTGGAAAGGTAACGAAACAAGCTTTCAGCGCATATAAATATCGAGCTTGTAAGTTCAAAACTAAGGCTGGGTAGTTTGAAGAAGTTACATGTTCCAAAAATTCACATAATTTTTAGTCACAGAATGACGAAGCCGGTCCTGCCGGCAGGACTTTATTTAAGAGACTGCCTAGCCCAGGTTTATAAATTTAAAGACTCGATATTTACATCATTTGAAAGCTTGTTTCATTACCTTTCCAACGATATATTTAGTTTTATATTTATCTGCTTCCATATTAATTTTATAGAGCAATTTCGAAGGGACTCGCGCCTAAGTATTACTCAGATATACTGAACAATATTAAAAATGAATTTTTTTTTAATTGAACAATTAGGTTTCATTCTTTGAACGTTTCTGAAGAGAAAGAGACTTGTCCGGTCAACAAATATTGATTTTTGGGGATTTTACATTAAATTTACGAAAAAAATGTTTTTTTCACTGTTTAAAAACATAGCAAGTTTGATAACTTTGAAAAATGGTTTAAATTAATATTTTAAAAAGTCAAAAATATGGATTTTTTCGTCTTTTCGTCTATTTTAATCCCAAGGAGTGCCAGAAAAGAAAAGTTGAATTCCCTTTTTTTAAAAGCCTTTTTTTCGGAACGTCCTTCCGGCAGGACGGGCGTTTGGACGATTTATCATTAACGAGGGAGTTGTGATTTAAAAGTAAGCAAATGGAAATTGCTTTAAAAATTCAATCGATTCATTCAAAGTACTTTTCATACTTTCATTTATTTATTCCTACATACACGATCAAATTTTACTTTGGTTTTGAAAAAAATTTTATAAACTAAATATTCAGTTTTTCTTTTGTTCATTTTTCTTTCTCGTTAAAATGTAAATATTTTATTAGTAAATATTGTAGATTGATCCAGTAAAGCGACTAAATTTTTTTAAAAGCTGACGGATTTTTCTAAAAATTTTTACTTGAATGTTTTTAGAGTGACAATTTTTTTATTTTTTAATCCTGATTTCAAATTTAGAATTTAATGATATTCCTACTACTTGCACGTTAAAATAATTTATTTTATCGACTGAAAATAATTTCACCATTAATCCAACAGCATAACATATTTAATTTTTTTATTTAAAAAAAGTATTAATAATTAATACAATATCTTATACGAAATAAAAGACAGTTGTCTGACTAAAAAATACTCTCCCTACTTGCACGGTTAAAATTATTTAAATTTTCTAATTGGAATATATGTCTTAAGTAAAAATAATAATATTACCTAATTTTTTAAATTAAATATTCTCTAATAATAAATACAATAAAATAAGAGAATCACAACTTACGTTGTCTGGCCAAAATCTACTGTTACCACTTGCACATTTAAAATAACTTATTTTCTTTAAATAATAATAATTTCATCAGTAATCCCACAGGTTTATTTAATTTCTTTATACTGAAAATTGTTGAAAGGTTAATATTATTTATTAAAGGAAATAAAAAACATTTGTCTGACTAAAAAATACTCTTACTACTCGCAGGTTAAAATAATTTATTTTTTTGAAAGAAAATAGTTTCACCAGTAATCCAACAGCATTATTTAATTTTTTTAATGCAAATTATTGAAGTATTAATATTATGTCTCAAAAGAAATAAGAGATAGTTGTCTGACTAAAAAATACTCTTACTACTTGACCGTTAAAATAATTAATTTTTTTCATTGAAAATAATTTCACAAGTAGCTATTCCATCAGCAGTATTTATTTTTTTTACTTAACAGTTTTGAAGTTAAAAAAATTCTATCTTAAAGATAATAAAAAACAGTTGTCTGACCAAAAAATACTCTTACTATTTGCATGATAAAAATTATTTAAATTTTCTAATTGAAATGTATTTCAACAAAAACAATATTATTTTATTTTTTTAATTAAATTCTTCTTTATTATTATAAACTAAAAATTCAGTTTTTCTTTTGTTAATTTTTCTTTCTCGTCACAATGTAAATATTTTATCAGTAAATATTGTGCATGGATACAATATAGTGACCACATTTTTTAAAAGCTGCCGGATTTGTCAAAAAAATGTTGTACTTGAAAGTTTTTAATGTCACAATTTTTAACTTTTTTAATTCTGACATCAAATTTGGATTTAGTGATCCCAAAAACTCCCAAGTAAACATTTTAGAAAAATTCATCAACTTTCAAAAACAATATTATATTTAATTTTTTTAATTAAAATCTTCTTTAATAATAAATACAATAAAATAAGAGAACTACAACTTCCTTTGTCTGAACAGAATCTACTGTTACTACTTGCACAATTAAAATAATTTTTTTTTCACTAAAAATAATTTCATCAGTAAACCTACGGGTTAATTTAATGTTTTTTACTGAAAATTATTAAAGTATTAATATTATATCATGAAGGAAATTAAAGACAGTTGTCTGACTAAAAAATGCTCGTACTACTTGAAGGTTAAAATTTTTTTAATTTTATAATTAAAATTGATTTCGCAAGTACTTTTACATCTAACTACCCTTTCTCATTCTATTTTAGAGTTGTTTACAAAAAACAATATGTATTTTTACAAATAATTAATTTTCATAATATTTACATTTTTTAATTCGTATTTTACAAAACATCAATTTTTTGTAAGATTTAAATTCTCTAATTAGTTTTTTGAATTGTTATTTGACAGAATAAGATTAGGAAAAATAACTATTTTGGGCATTTCTTATTCTGTCAAATAACGGTTTAAAAAACTAATTAGAGAATTTAAATATTAGAAAAATGCATGTTATGTAAAATAAAAATTAGGAAAAATAAAAATAATAAAAATGAATTATTTGTAAAAATAAATATTAGGAAAAATCAAAATTCGAGTAATAAGAAGTTATTTCAAATATAATTTCAGTAACAAAAATATTATGCAAAATAATTATTCGAATAAAATAAAATTATAAATTATAAGTTATTTCAAATATAATTTCGGTAACAAAAATATTATGCAAAATAATTATTCGAATAAAATAAATTTATAAAAACTGGTTATTATACAATAAAGAAAATCTTATAAAAAATTATTAGATATTACAAAAATTTTGAAAAATACTAATTCGATATAATAATAATTTAGAAAATATAATAATTATAAAGAAAAATGATTAGGAGTAAAGAAAATTATAAGGAATGTTAATTCGAAAAGGTTAAAATAAGTTTGAAAAACATTTCGAAGAAAAAAGTTTTATAACAAAACAAATGATATTTCGATAAAATAAAATTTAGAAATCTTAGAATTTAGAAAATTTACACATTATTAGAAAATACGATAAGGAGCAATAAATTTTATAAGAATTGGTAATTCGGTAATATTAAAATTATATTGAATAATAATTCGGGAACATAATTATTATAATTATTAACAAATCTATAAAATAATGTTTATCAAAATTAACAATTTTAAAATGAAAATATTAATAATTATAATTATTAACAAATCTATAAAATAATGTTTATCAAAATTGACAATTCGAAAATGAAAATATTAATGTAAATAATAAACTTAAAAAATAATAATTTTTAGAACTAATAATTCGGTGATTTGAAGATTATAAAAAATATTCTTTCGCAGTAATAAATATTCTGTCAATCGGTCATTCAAAAACATAATTTTTCTGACAATTATTTTTTCGATTAAAAGAAATTATAATTAATTCTTATTAGATAAAAAGAATTTTGATAAAATAAAGATTCGGAAAATAAAAATTGGAGACCTTTCATGCGCCTCTACTGCACCTTCTTATAAGTTATAAATCATTTATTAAATTAATTAATTAGCTTTCTTTCTGAAAAAAAATTTCAAAAATCAGACGAAAATTGAAGACTCAGCACTTTTTTCCACTTTTGTGGGGTGATATACCTAACATCCTTGGTCTATTTAATAGTGCTGAACTTCGTGACGGGAGAGAGAGAGAGAGCACCAAAGAGGGTTTTCGAGAAAAAGAGTCGTGGTCTTGTAGATCGAGCTTAGGTTGTAAAAACTATAGTAATTCGCATGGGGTCTATAAAAATGTTTATCACCATCAATAAAATACTCTCGGCCCAATGTACTCCCTGTATTTCACTCTTGATATCGTTCCCGTGGTTCTCCTTTCATTTTGCCCCCATTTTTTTTTTTTTTTTAATAAAAAAAACACTCTTCTCAAAACCCCCTCAAAGTCTAATTTTCAAGTCTCAACATTTCCCTCTCGTTTGATGATAAAAGAGTGCTCTAATCTTAAATGACATTTCACCGGCGATAAAGTCTTAACTCCCCCTTCTCTCTTTTCTCAACCACCAAAGACGCGGCTCCTCTTCTTTCTCTCTATTGTTTTAGTTTAACGGAAGGAATTTAGTTTCGTTTGGGAAGCTCGAAATTACGAGAATTGAAATCGCAAGAGAGTGGATAATTGCTTCTGACTGGTATTTTTCTATTATTGCGGTCCTGGATCTCTTTTTCTTTAATTATAGTTAGTTCTCTCTCGACGCGCTTAGTTTCTTTCGCGACGATCTTATGGATTTTTTTTTCTACTTGAAATATAAGTAACGATTAACCAGTAATTTAGTGTCATTTCTCAAAACATAATTTTTATCCTTGTATGAAGTTTCCTCTCTTTTCAGTCAATGACCTTTCTTTTATTTCATTTCATATGGAGTAAGAGCTGAATTTTTTTTTCTTTGACCTCTTGTTGATTTTATTTGCTGTGTAATCGAAAAAAATTTCTTTGAAGAAAAATCAATGAGAAATTTTCTTATAGGATTATATTTCGTAACTACAAAACTTCGGTTAATAAAAAGTTTTGTACTTTAAAAAGTTTAATTAGAATCTTATTTTTAAATTAAAAATAACTCAGTGACTTAATTAATGATACTGGAAATAAAAAGTATATTAATTAATATCATAAAATTAAGAGAATTTGAAATTAACAGAAAATTACCACAAACTAAAAACTGCACCTAAAGGCAAACAATAAATAAATAATGAATAAATTAAAATATAAATTGAAACAAATTTGAAAGAATAAAAAAATAGAATATAAAAAATATTAGAAAAATATTTCTTGTACATTCAATAAAAAGTACAAAACAAATGCAAGATTTATCAAAAAGAATTCTTGAAGGTGTGTTTTTATAAATCTTGAGATTTGAGTAAATTTTTTTTTGCCACTCGCATCTGTATGGAACAGCTTTTCCTTTATTTTGCGCTTGACTAGTCTCTCAACTCTCCCCCTTGTGTCACTAATGAGACGACGAAATGATTACTGCCTCTGTATTGTATCCTAAATTGATGCTTGTGTTCTGAGAATACTAAGTACCACGCGCGCCCCTATATTGAAACTTCGCAAATATTTTGATGAAGCAAAAAAAGAAGAAAAATTCTTATCTCAATAAACTTTGTCACCTACAGTCTGTAATTATTGTACATGTAGTCTTTAAAATTCATAACAAAATTCTTTTTAAAAAAATATTCTTTCAAAAGTGTCAGACATTTTTTTTTACTTATTATTACAATTGAAAGTTGTAAGAAATATGAATCAATTGTAAATTAAACAATTTTTTTTACTGATTTGTTAAAAGTGTAACAGTGAGAATTCAAAAGTGATGTCTGACTAAACTTCAAGTTTACTACTTAGATTAACAAGTGGAATGAATTTAAAAAATTTGTAAAAGTAAATTGTAAGAGTTTAACAAATATTAGAATTATAATTATAGAAGTAGAAAAATTTTAAAAAATTAGAACAATTAAAATAAAATACGTTGTTTGACTAAAAAGTACATTTCCTACTTGTACGGTAAAAATTATTTAAGTTTCTAACTCAATATGTGTGTAACAAAAATATTATTAAGTTTTTAACTTTTAATTTACTTTAATAAATAATAAATAACATCTTAAAGGAAATAAAAGACATTTTTTAGATTAAAAAATACTCGTACTACTTGCACGGTTAAAATTAATAAAATTTTCTAACTGAAATAAATTTCGTACGTAACAAAAACAATATTCTTTAATTTTTTAAATTAAAATCTTCCTTAATAATGAATTCAATAAAATAAAAAGAAGTAAAACTTATGTTATCCCACGTCGAAAAATCCCCTGGAAATTCCATGGAACTTCTCCATGGAATTTCCGTGGAGTTTCCATGGAAATTCTGCAAGTTTTTTTATTTTAAAAATACTTTAACATTTCCAGGGTTGTCATAGGTCAAGGAAAATCAGGGAAAAGTCAGGGATTTTCATTAAAAATTTTGAAAAAAATTCAATTTACAAGAAGTTACAAATGATTGCAGAAATTCAATTATTTTCAAAAGTAATAAAATTATTCGCAGAAATTCAATTATGCTAAAAAAATTTTAAAAGTTAAACGTCAAAATTTCAATTATCTTTAAAAATAATAAAATTCTTTTTCAAAATTCAATTATTTTAAAAAATTTTAATAAAATTCTTGGAAAAATTTCAATTATTTTCAAAAATTTTCCTCAATTCAATCATTTTCAATATCTACTACATTATAATAAAATTTTTCCAAACATTTCAATTATTTAAAGAAAGTACTGATAAAATTTAAAGCAAACATTACATTATTTTTAAAAATAATAAACTTTTTCTTAACAAGATTCAATTATTTTCATAAATAATAAAACTCATCATAGAATTTCAATTATTTTTAATAAAATTTTAATCGAACTCCTCGAAAAATGTAATTATTCTTGAAAATTTTATTAAAATTCGTCGAAAAAATTGAATTATTTAAAAAATTTGTTGATAAAATTATGGATATGAGGATTTAATTTTGAAAAACATTCATTTCTTCAACAAATTATTTATTTTTGTATTTAAATAATTGAATTCTCGTAGAATTTTCTAATAAAATTTATTTAAAAATGAATTTCAGTTAAAATTTTACATAATAATTGAATATTAAAAGCATTATAGCATGAATTTTCAAAAATAATTGAATTTTGAATATTTTTGAAAATAATTACATTTTTCGAAGAATTTACTTAAAATTGTATTAAAAATAATTGAAATCGTGTGAAGAATTTTATTATTTAGGAAAATAATTGAATTCTTGTAAAGAATTTTTATTACATTTTTTAAAATAGAGTTGAAGTCTTGTAAATCATTTTATTATTTATGAAAATAGTTCAATTCTTGCAACGAATTTTTATTAAAGTTTTTTTTTTAAATAATTAAAGTCCTGTTAAGAATTGTATTATTTATGAAAATAATTGATTTCTTGAAAAGCATTTTATTACATTTTTTTAAATAATTTAATTCATTTAATATTTTATTAAAATAGTAGATTCTGAAAATATTTGAATTTCATTATTTGTTAAATGTAATTGAATTGATGCAAAAATTTTTTTAAAATAATTCAATTTTTTGAGGAATTTATTAAAAATTTTATTGAAAATAATTGAAATCATATGAAAAATTTTATTATTTATGAAAATAATTGAATTCATATGAAAAATGCTTTTATTTGTAAAAAAAAATTGAAATTTTGAGAAGGATTTTACTAAAATTTTTGTAAATAGTTTGATTTAATTTTTTAAAAATTTTTATGGAAATCTAAATTATAAGAAAACATGAAGATATCAATAACTCCGAGTTTTCGACTCGGAGTGATCGATATCTTCATGTTTTATAATAATATTCTTATAATTTATTAAATTTCATAAAGGTTTGAATTTAAAATTTTTTAAGAATCTTAATTCCTATTAAATAATAATAATGATTTAATATTTATTTAAAAAATAATTTATTGGTGTTTTGGAATAATTTTACAATTAAAAAAATTCGTAATTAAATTTAATAGAACAGTTTTTTTTGAGTATTTAATGATTTTTAGAGTGAATGAGATTATGAAAATATTCTTTAGGGTCGGGGAAAAATTAAAAATTTTGTCCGGAAATGAGGGTAATGTGAAGGAAATTCTGTGAGTTTTTTATTTTAATATTATTTTAAAATTTGTATTGTCATTAGGAAGAGTAAGTTTTTGACAAATAAGAACATTTTTAAATTGATGAAAAATTCACTTAAGTAGTAAAAATCGGTTTCAATTAGTCAATACTTCTTAAATGTCTAATTATATTTATTGCCTGACTCAATTTCAACACTAAGACCAAAATGTAACAAGATTAGTGTACTTTCGTTTGTTTAAAATTTACTTTATCCACTAGTAAGACTTAAAATACAGTTTTTTTATAAAATCACTAAAAAGTGCTTTTACTACTAATACCAAAATACTGATAGTAAAATTTCTTTAGTTTCAAAAATATACTAATAAAATTTTTTCCTTCTTTATAATTTAATTAATTTCTACTTTATAAAAAATAAAATAAATAAAATGAACTAAATGAATAATACTTTATTTTTATTATTTTTCAACAATATTTTGCTTTTTAATTAAAAAAATAATATAAATAATGAATATAAAAGAAAGGAGAGGAAATAAATAAAGAAAGATTTCATTTTTATTATTCACCATTTTATTACTTTTAGCCGATTTGAAATTTTAAATAAAAGAACGAATACCAAAAAAGAAAAAAAAAGATGAAAGAAATAAAGGAAGTAAAAGTACAGTAAGAGAAAAGGCAAGAAATAAATTGATAATCGGTTAAAAAGAGGAAAGAAGTGAGAAAGAATAAAGTGAAAGGTGATATGGTCGTGTGGTCTTATTCACCAGGGTAAGTGCTTTCTTGTCGATCTATACTCAGGGAATGGGATTTCGAAATTTTATTAGAATGACGGAAACCGCAGACGGTCTACGGAAGATGCTATCGATTCGATCGAGTCTCAATTTGGATAGTCTCGCATCATATATACAAGAGGAATAACTCGCTTCACTAGACACATCCTGTCTTCGACTATATATGTCAACGAATACGTATAGTATATACATACGTGTATATAATCCTTTTTTATGGAAAAAATTTTTTTATCCGAAAAATCCTCAGTATTTACCACACTATACATACGTGGGTGATATTTCGAAAAGTACAATTTTTTTACTCTGATTCTAAAATTTATTTTCTTTTTGTAAATTATACAATAATTCCTTCTGAGATTAGTTTTTTACGTTCCTTTTAGAATCACATTCTTTATGTTATAAAAAATAAATTTTTTCAATTAAAATAAATTTTTCTTTAGATGATTCTTTGCGTAGTGCACAGTTTATTGTCCCTCGTATTTTTAAGAATTCATTTGCTTATGTTATAATGAATAAAAAAATAATTTCTATGCTGCAAAATAATGTAAATATATATATTATAAAATATAATGTAGTATGTAACATATAAAGAGAGAGAGAGAGAGAGAGAAAATTGACGAAATGAGAGAACATCTCTTGCGAGCTCCATTTCGCACCAACTAAATCCCACCTGAATATATTTCTCAGATAACATCAGTTTTGAGGATATGTAGGTATCTTGATTGTACTTTGGATTTTCTCTGACTATGTGTACGAAATCTCTTGCTCTTGGATTAGACACATGTTGAAAAGCGAGGTTACACATATATTCGACATCTGGAAAATCTCTTTTTAACGATCTTTATATACCTCACATTTCACTCCATTAAAAAAGAAGAATTATTTTCTACTTTTATTATTATTATATTACATTTTAATTCACTTTTCTAAATCCTTGAGCTAAAAAAAATCTATTTTTAAATTCTTTTTTTTATTAAATAAATGAATTTGTTTTCACATCATACACTTTTTTCAGAAGGGCTTAATCCGATTGCATATGTAATAAAATATCTTATTTTCTCTATATAAATTTTTATCTCTTTCCAAAAGTTTACAATTTTTTTTCTCTCATTTTTATATTTCAGGAATTAACAGTAAATTTATAATTACAAATTTTCGAACTTCATTATTCATTTCAAATAAAAAAATTTCTTTCTCTCATTTTTATATTTCAGGAATTAACAATAAATTTATAATTACAAATTTTCGAATTTCTCTATTCATTTCAAATTAAAAATTTTTTAAATGTTAGTTAAAAAATTTTAAATTTAAATTTTCTCTTAATTTTATATTTATTCATCATATTTAAATTTCACAATTTTAATTTCGGTGAATGTTAATGTAAAAATGAATATAAATAAATATTTTCGGGAAAAAAGTCAGGGTTGGACCACCAAAAAAAAATTCTTTTGAACATTGTTTATTTGTAAAATAAAATTGTAAATTTATTAAAATATATACAAACGAGCGATAAATTTTAGAAAGATGGTAAAAAATTTGCATTTATAAGTTATAAAATAAATTAAAAGTTAAAAAGTAATATATTTTGCGTCGTTTTAAATTTAAAAATTTCATGTTAAAAATTAATATTGAATTATACTTTTTTTCCCGTAAAATTTCGTTTTGAGTAAAAAGAATGTTAACAAGATAATTGTATTTTAAAGTTTAACAGGGCAAGTGGAGAAAAATGAATTATTACTTTGAAAATAGAATTCGGCTCGTTCATTAGATTAGTCTTTGGTATATATTGCAGAACAAACTTTAGTTTTTAATGGTATACGATATGTTCCAGGAGTATATGAACCTTTTCCTTGTAGTACCAAATACAATGAAATTGAAACACGTGCGCTTCACATGCGCGCACATTCCTCTTGTCTGGAAAAAGACTTTGGTGTACAATTTTAACAAAAGAATTCCACTTTTACCTCTTAAAAATAAGGACAAAGAACTTGTATAATCTCCACTATAATGATTAAAATCTACTTTCACAAAGTACTTACTCCCTTGCCTTAAAAACAAAATTATAAAAAATTATCTCATTTCTTTTATATTTAAATTTTATTATATATTTTTTTATTTTATTAGAATTGTTCTTAGGAGGAAATTTATACATTTTTCGATAAGAAATTTATATGTTTATTTATTTTTATATATATTTTTTTTCCTCTCTCACTATTATACTTCACACACACACGAGTTTTTTCTTCTTCTACATTTACTCTTATTTTGCAGTTTCCTTCATTTACTTTACGTTCCTCTTACTTACTTCCTTCATTTATTTTATTCCTTTCCTTTCTTTTGTATTTTAAAATAATATAAAAAGAAACCTTTCCACTTTACATTGTAACTTCGTTAAAAAATAGAAATAATTTATAAAGTGAAACTTAAGCAACAAGAACTTAAATATAAACGAAACGTAATAAATAAATTTATAGTTTTTAAAAAGTATAAATTATTTAGTAGAAGGTTAAAGAAATCATTTGGTCAAATATCATTGACATTTTAAAAATTTTCTCTGTATTTTTATAAAACTTATTTTTCGAATATAAGTAAATACATTTTTAGAAATTTCTTGACTGTATGCAAAATTTCATTTTCTACTGGTAAAGAAATTAACAAAAATTTTGCAATCGGTCTGAAAATGACTTTTAGGTGCCATTGATACTTCAATACTAATTATTAACTTTCATAAAATGATAAGTTATTTTTAAAATGACTGGAATATTTATCTAAGTACAATCAACTTTTACCATTAACTTTTTCCTCAACTTTCCCCTGAATTTTTTCCTTAACTTTTTACTTAACATTTTACTTAAATTTTTACATAACTTTTTACTTAACTTTTTCCTTAATTTTTTTTTCAAATTGGAAATTCAAACAAATACAAAAAAAGGATTATTAATCAAATTTATAAGGCCTGAATTTAAATAAATTTAACTTGACAGAATTATTAGTTCAACTAGCAAACTCCTTTTACTGCCAAGTACAATATAAGACGCTTAAATTGTGGTCACCTTCAAATTGTTAAACAGTAATTATTCAGCTCAAATTTTTTTAACAAAATTAATGCTCAGTTGAGCGCCAATTATTTTATTTGTTTTTACTTAAAATAATAAAAGAATATTCTTTATAATTACACTAATAAATTTATCTTGAGACTCTATTTGAACAAAGGGGAGGGGGGGGGGGGTGATTTAACTGAGACAAGCAAATTAAGAACAATATTCAATTTATTATAATTAACTCACTAAATGGTATTGTTTTATCGTTACAAACGCTGGACCTGAGGTTAACAATAATTTTAACGCTGGTTGACACAGTCCTCTTAGGTTGTATCATACACTTCGATAACTCAAAATTGTTCGAATTTATGATTATCTCAACACACTAGGTTTTAACCTCAAAATTTACACACACTCGCCATGTGCTCGACTCGGCGCGTCTCATACAATCTCGTTCTGCCACGGTGGACAGTGTTCAACCTGATGTCAGACGAGTCAAAATCGTTTCAAATTAAACAAAATTAATAATTGAACAGCTTATAGATAAATACTACAAATAATAAAATACTATTGCTAAACTATAAACAAAAAGTAATTTTTTGAAGAATGTTCAAATAGCAAACTAAATTTGTCTAAAGAATACAAAAATTAGATAACAAATATTATATTTGTAGTAACTACAGAAACGTATCTGGGGAAAAGGGGAAACCGTCGTGAGTTCAGCAAAGAAAAATCAACCATAGTTCCCTGTGTCAATTCACATTGTCACAGTTCCCCCTTCCTTATTCGTCACTACCTGTAGTGACGCTAAAAAATGAACCGCTAATAAAGAACTCAAATATAATAAACAAAAAAGAAGATGAAACAAAACTTATAAATTTCTGTTAAACTGAACGAACTCCTAGAGTTTATCTGTTGATTTTCTCCCGTCGATAACTCTTCGTCTTTCCTCATAAAATTCTTTCATGGCCAGTGTTACCGCATCAGCTGGTAATCCGGCCAGAGCTTGAACTAAGGAGCGCGTTTGCTCGATGAATCGGTCCGTGTCATCCTTCTGGATTGGCGGCTGCGATATCATCGGCGGTGGTTGGGTAAACGTTGGTATTGGTGCATTTTGGTGTGTTACTGGGGTTGGCAGCATTGGTGGTGCGATTGTGGGCGATGGCAAGGCCCAATTTGGCGGTGGAATCGACATGTCTACAGGTAATTTTGGGGGGATTAATGTTGCTGTTGGAACTTGTTCCAACAATTCCCATGCCTCGTCCCGATCCAATTCTTCCTCCTCTGTTGATTCTCTCCTCTCATCGTTTTTTTCCTTTTCTAGGATTATTTGTTCAGGACGTTCTAATTTGACCACTTTTGACATCTGAGTTCCTCGGCCTACATCCAATATGTTCTGTTTTGGAATCGTGATCACCTCTACCTCAGACTCATCCCTCTTCAGCTTCTTGACTATTAGTTGAACGCTGCTTCCTTGATCAGCGTCTCTTTTGAGCTTCTCTTGTACACTCAATTTTCCTGAATCTGTCATTCTATCTTTAACTTTTGCGATCCGTTCAGACCTGAAATCATTGTAATTAGTTTTACCATACTTCTTCAACATGTCAATTCTATGTTGATCAGCACAGCGAGGACATTCAGTCATGGTGACTCCACGCCTACCACAATTGCGACAATAACCATATTGAGGGTTAGGACAATCACTGCGCTTGTGTCCCATCTTCCAACAGCTGATACATGATCCAAACGGTGGATCAACTCTAGGGTCGGTGGGAATCGGCTTGAGATTCCCAAACATTACACCTCGTTTAATGATCGGAAGAACGCTTCTTCCATGTTCGATTTTCCTTTCCTTTCTCTGTCTATCTCTGCCAGCTGATGACACATCATCAGTATAATAGGAAGATTTCCGGCTCCTGGAACTGGTCGATGGCTCTTCTGGAGGTACATCCTCCCAGCTGATAAGGTCAGATTCATTGCTGTTTTTTACAGAATGGAATGACCTCTTCCCTGATGATCCTGACATATTTCGGACTATTCCTTCTAAAACAAACTCTCTCTCTGACTTCACACAACGCTGGTAAATATTAATTCGGGATGTCGGTATCCGAACAATTATTATCAGTGGAAACTGAAACAGTATGAACAAAATAATACTAATTATTAAACATTCGTGGCGGAATATAACGATTAACAGCATGTGATTGTTAGGTTCTTAATGGTAATTTTTTCGACTACTTTTCTCTTTAAATATTTAATAAATAGAGCTCAAATTTTGTACGAAAGTCTAAAATACAATAAAGAAAGGCAAAGATATACAAAAGTTTTAATATTTTTAAGATTAATTATTACAAATTACTTTAAAATTGTAAGTTGTCACGGTCACCTCTAATCAATTTCTCGTCTTTACTGATTTCAAAGTGTATTATTATAATTTATTTTTGAATTATCAAAACTTTTGCACATCACTACTCTTCTCTATCACATTTTTAGACTTTCTTAGAAAATTTAAGCTCAATTTATTAAATATTTAAAGAGAAAAGTGGTCGAAAAAAAAACCATGGAATTTCTAACAGTCACATGCTGTTTAGTTCTGAAACGTGCAGTTTTGTGATCCTGTGACTATTTTGTGTACTTAATACGTAAACCAATGGAGATAATATTTTCACGTTTTTAAATGGACCTTCAAATTTGGGTGCTAATTTAGTCGCAAATTTGTTTCTTAGCACCACTGGATAATTGATGCGTTGTCCAGAGTACTTGATCTCCAATATTGAACGTGCTATTTTTAAGTCCACGTTAACAATATTATTTTCTACTAAACGTCGTTGTTCATTTCTCAACTCTCGGTAACTGTAGTAGTCCGGATCTTCGAGCATGTGACTAAATTGTTGCAATTTAACCATTTTTGGAACAACAGCGGAGGATATTCGAGGAAACGAAGAAGTTGTCGTATGAACTATTGCGCTGGTAAATTGGGGTGCTGCCGAACTAATTGAGGTAGTGACAATGCTAGTCGATGTCATGTTAGAGGTGGAAACTATCAACGAGGGGGAAATAGATAACGACTAGAAACAGTGTGGGTCTTTTGACATTCAGTCGAATGCGTTGACACTACCGTAATATTACTTTCAATTCCCGCGCTAGTGTCAAATTGCTGTTCATGTTGTTCACCAAATTCCGTTGTTTTCAGCCCGCCTTCATATTCCTTACGCAGGGTCACGTTGGAAGTAAGTTCCACGCGTACCGCTGGAAATGCTTCAGAAATAAATATTGTTTGTGATTCAGCAGCATCATAGACTGTATCCCAAGGAATATCGGCTTCTTCAGGTAATTCTGGTTCACGTAATACTTGAAGGATTTTATTTTCGTTTCTTTAAAAGTAATGAACAATGAAACTGCAAAGATTTACACAAAAAAATTCCAGAAATATTGTTTAAGGTATATTTTGGGACTAAGGCATTACTCGTTATGAATCTGCATTCCAACTTTTAAATGCAATTTTTTATTTGTTGGTTGAGTTAAACAAAATGGAGAAAATAATTAATATTTGATAAATAAAACATATAATCCCAACCCCCAAAGAAAAAATGAATGATTTAGACCAATAAAAATAATAAACAAACTCCTCCTATTTTCAAAATCAATTTTTCTATTTGTTGGTTAAGTTAATCAAAATAAAGAAAAAATTAATTTTTTTTAAAAATAAAACATAATTCCAAGCCCAAAAAAATGGATGTTTTAGACCAATAAAATAAAATTTAAACTCATCCTTCTTAAAGAAAGCGATTTTTTTATTTGTTGGTAAAGATAAACAAAATAGAGCAAATATTAAACTTTGAAAAATGTAAAATTTTGTCTCAACCCCTCACGAAAAAATATTCAAACTCTTCCTATTTTCAAAATCAATTTTTCTATTTGTTCGTTAATCTAAACAAAATGGAAAAAAATGTATGTTTAAAAAATGAAACATATAATTTCAACTCCCAAACCCCAACAAATAAAAAATTGAGGAGCTGGATGCATCCAGCCCCTCAATTGCATTTTGAAAATAGGAGGAGTTTGTTTTTATTGGCCAGTAGTCTTTTTTTCTTAATGCGTTAAGACTAAATGTAACTTTTCTAAAATTAAATATTCACTCCCTTTTTGTGCTGTTGAAACAACGAATAAAAAAAATTGCTTTCTTAAAGTAGGAGGAGTTAAAATCTCATTTTAATTGGTCTAAAAAGTAAACTTTCTAATAATTTTAGAAAAACGGGGAAAAATTGCCTATTTTATCTTTCGTAGTATAATTGATTGTAGCACTATTTCTATTTACTTTCAGCTTTTTTATTTTTTATATTCTATTAAATATACTATTAATTGTCTTTGCACAACTTTAAATATTAATTATTCAATAAGTAAACATTAATTTGCCCTAAATATTTAATAAATAAATGCTTTAATGATTACTTTTGTCAAATTAAATAAGTTTTCCTAATTTTTCCTTTTCTTTATTCACTAAATATGTATGCTATATAAAACACACTATATTCACTGGAAACTACTTTGTCACTTCAGATATCAATAATTTATTTATAATTGTTCAATTTATATAAAATACTTCAAAAATTTACTCTACAACTGTTCCTTTATTATTCCCAATAATTTATTTGATAATATTTCATTGAATAATAGCAATTTTTTGAGTCTACCCAAAACCTACCATAACTGGGGTAGACTTACGTTAACCCAAACCGCCAGGGATGGATGATGGATTTATTGAGAATTTGATATTTATTTCTAAGAATCAGTTTCTGCACTAATGGAAGTTGTCGAGCTGTTCTTTGTTACGTTATTTGAGTACATAATTTTCATTCGTTGCGTGAATACGAAAATACAGAAATTTTAGATACAAAATTGTGAGTTTTATTCAGATGAATTTAAAAATTCTAATTTTTGAATCAGAATATCTTTCGATATTTTTTAGTTTTAATTTAAAAATTAAAATATGAACAATCAAGAAGAAGCAGTAAACATTGAGAAGCTTCACTTTAAAAATAAAATAATTCCGAGCATAATATGATGAAAAGGAACAAAGACCAGCTCGACAACTTCCATTAGTGAAGAAACTGATTCTTAGAAGTAAATATCAAGTACTCAATAAATCTATTCTCTATGTCCTATAGTCCATTTTTAATTTTTAAAGTTTGACATCAGATTCCTAATTATCGACTCAAAAAATATTGGAATACCGATTTATAGAAAAATGTACATAATTTTTAAAAATTCTGTTTGCCATAGTGGATCGACCATTTTGTATTTAGAAATTCTGACTGGTATAAAATTTTAATTGTATGGCTAAAATTTCCTCTTTAATTTCTTGACAGAATATAAATAATTCATTATAATTAACACAGGAAAAATTAAATAAATCGAATTTAATCCTGATTATAGTTAAATTTGCATTCGAACAATAATAAATTTCAAAATGTATGCACGAGACAAAAATCGTGCACGTTTCAGAATTTCTTTTCGCACATAACCAATTTCAAATAAAAATTCAAATAATTATAAAAAATACACATAAATATCAAATTTCAATAATATTAAATACAGACAATTAATCAATCAATAAATAAATCAAACAAATAAATTTTGCTTAGTGTTTCAGTGGTAGAAAAACGCTGGTGGGCCCCACGTTGAGCGCCAATTTATTGTCACCCAATAAATTGGAAATTTAAACAAATACAAAAAAAGGAATATTAATCGTATTTATAAGGCCTGAATTTAAATAAATTCCACTTGACAGAATTATTAGTTCAACCAGCAAACTACTTTTACTGCCAAGTATAATAAGACGCTTAAATTATGGTCACCTTCAAATTGTTAAACAATAATTATTTAACTCAAATTTTATTAACAAAATGCTTAGTTAAGCGTCAGTTATTTTATTTGATTTTACTTAAAATATCAAAAGTATATTCTTTATAATTATTCTATTAAATTTATCTTGAGACTCTATTTGAACAAAAAAAGGGGGGGGGGTGATTTCACTGATACAAGCAAATCAAGAACAATATTCAATTTATTATAATTAACTCACCAAATGGTATTGTTTTATCGTTACAAACGCTGGACCTGAGGTTAACAATAATTTGATCGCTGGTTGACACAGTCCTCAGAGGTTATAATATCGGCGTCTACGCCAAACAATTATAACAATAATACAACTCCGCTCTTGAGTTAATCAAGTCACTCAGCTTTCAATATTAAATAGTTAGATTCACGATAATTAACTAACAGTGCTCATACACTTCGATAACTCAAAATTGTTCTAATTTATGATTATCTCAACACACTAGGTTTTAACCTTAAAAATTTACAAACACTCGCCATGTGCTCGACTCGGCGTCTCTCATACAATCTCGTTCTGTCGCAGTGGACTGTGTTCAACTTGAAGTCAGACGAGTCAAAATCATTTCAAATTAAAAAAAAAATAATAATTAAACAACTTATAGATAAACAATACAAATAATAAAATACTATTGCTAAAATATAAACAAAAAGTAATTTCAAGAAGAATTTTCAAATAACAAAGTGAATCTGTTCTGTATAAAAAATACAAAAATATGATATTCGTAGTCACCACAGGAACGTATCTAGAGAAAGAGGGAAACCGTCGGCAGTTCAGTAAAGAAAAATGAACTACAGTGCCCTGTGGCAATTCTCTTTGTCACAAAACAAATTTCCATTATTTAGTAGAATACTTAAATTTGAATTTTGTCAATTTTTATTAACAATAGACATTGTTGATAATCATTTTCTCGTCCAGACTTAATTAGTAAACAATCCTACATAGTTCTTTCATTCCCACCACCAAGATTATTTGTTATTCTTATTTATTAAAAAATTTCTTTTTTAAAAACTTAAATTTGACTGCTGTCAATTGTTGTTAACAATTGACGTTGTTTTTTTTACATCTAAGCTTAACCATTATGCAATCCTACATAGTTTTGTCGTTTTCTCCTCTACTGGATTTTTTTATTCTTGCTTTTTAAAAAAAAATCTTTTTCGAACAATTAAATTGGACTACTCTCAATTGTTATTATCAATTGCCTTTTCCTTAACTTTTTTCTTAACTTTTTACTTAACTTTTTACTTAACTCTTCACTTAACTTTTTACTTAACTTTTTACTTAACTCTTCACTTAACTTTTTACTTAACTCTTTACTTAACTTTTTACTTAACTTTTTACTTAACTCTTCACTTAACTTTTTACTTAACTTTTTACTACTAATTCTAGAAAAATTCTTAATTAATAATAGTATTTTTTATTTTTCGTAATTTTAAAGTTGATTGTTCAATATATTTAATTATCAATAAAAGTTTAGATAAAAATTTCTTTTTATAATATTTACAATTCTTTGAAAAACTATGGCCTTCTCCCTCTGATTTACCCTATACTCAAGAAGACTAGAGACAGGAGGTAAAACTTCGGTAGTGGGGATGAGTCACCAGCCTGTCTTTAACCAGGAGTTTAATTTCAAAAAGTCGTCGGCGCGGTGCTTCTGCACATCACTCACACATTTAAAATTTTCTATACCGTGTGTTTCACACATGATATGCTTTTAATTTGAGGTTAACGGTTGTGTCAAAGCGGATACGCATATAAATAATTCAAGTGATTAGTAAATTTAGTGCATTAATTTAGTGTTATTAAAATAGTTATAAAATGGCGAAAACGTGCTGTGTAAAAGGAAATAAGAAGAAAAATAAACACAACACTGAAAACCAACGACAATTTTTTCATAATGTATTTGCAGGTTAGATGCGCATGAGTCTATTGCGGCGGAAAACTTTTTTGAAAGATAACGCCTGACTATAAACAGCTGAGCGACTCAGCATTCCCATACCCCCACTACCGAAGTTTCACCTCCTGTCTCTAGCCTTCTTGCCTATACTAAATGGTTAATTTTTAAAAAATTTCTCAGTTTTGTTTGAATACAGTTGACTTTTACTACTGATTCCATTAAAATTCCTAATTAATTAATAATTATCTTATATTTTATTATTACATTTAAAAATTACTTAGTTTTTTAGCGGACTTCAACTTTGTTTTACTACTGATTCTACATATTACATTCATTATAACAATTATCATATATTTCATAATTAACTTTCAAACATTACTCAGTGTTATATATTATTTAAGTAAGACAACCGAGTGATAAATCCAAATATTTATTACTCAGTTTTGTCTGATCGTACAGTTGACTTTTACTACTGATTCTAAGGAATGTTTCTTAATTTTTACCAAATTATGAATTCTTGATAAAATTAATTAATTGTTGTCTGCCCACGATGGAAAAACTGATTTAATTCACAATTATTATAAGCTTTATAAATCTATATTATTTATTAATAAATTTTGTCTGACTAAAATTGACTCTTATCACTGATTTTAGACGATAAAATAAGAATAACAAAATTTTAATTAACTTTTAATTACATAAATTGCATTCAAATGCACATATTTTAATTATAAATTTTAATCGAGATTTTAATTGCGAACCTAAAATTGAAGTAATTCAACATTATTGCATTATTGCAAAACCTTTTTCTTGATTAAAAACCAGAAACAAAAAAAAAATTTAGAAGCATCTTCACAATTATTTTCCCCTATAAAATTTGTTTTCTATTTTTATTAAAGTAATTTTTTTCAAACTCCTACTCGCATTCCTTTTCTCATTTCTCAAGGTTCTTCTAAGAGTCGAATTCACTATTGTGAAAGGGATAAATAATAGGCGTGCAGGAATGCAAGAAGCGGTGCTCCTAATGGAATGAGATCAGTCGGTAAATTCACGTTGAAATGGCACTGGTGAGATGGGCGTTGCGTTGGATGGGAGGGTTGAAGGGGATGGGAGAATAGTTTCTCAGAATTGTGGCAGTTGTTAGTATCTCGAGTCATAAAGGTTATCGGTGATTCGCTGCAAGACATGTGTGATATCTGAGTACATGCAAAATGGCTTGTGCCATTCTAGCACACAAAATATATAGCTATGTACCTATACAGCTATGTATACCTGAATGTATATAGTAGTGCATATATACCTATATATAGTAGTTAGTGGCTGATGGTTAGTGGTCAGTTTAATAGAATGAATTAGTCCTCACTGAATCTCTGGAACATGTTGCTTACAACACAACTGTTATTTGCCTCTCGACTAATGCTAATACTCTTGCTGTTTGCGCGGTTGTTACCTTGTACGTATTATAACTCGATACCACCTGTCTATTATTTGTCAATGTAATTGTCAATAAAGCTTTCATCTCTTCCCTTAAAGGCAAATTCAATGTTTAGATCTAATAATAATTTACGCAATGTTGACGCTAACAAATCAATGAGCTCTTTGCCTTAACATTCAATCTCGTTAATGGGTAATGGATTTTCTTCGCCATCTGTAGGCAATGTTATGGAATAATAATTTGTACGCGATTCGCATGAAAAGAACCCAATTCAATTCAATCATAATTAATTTTATTTTTCTCAATTATTTTAAATTTCACTTTCTCAATAATTAAAGGGTTCGGATATATTTTCAACTATACTATTAAATAAACTTAGAAAAATTTGAAAAAATTATTTTTATAGTAATTTTTTTTCAAGAAATTCAATGGTCATAATATAAAATTGTTCCAAAAATGTCTCAACTATAAAAAATATATTTTTTTCATTGAACAAAAAAATATTTTTTAAAACTCATCGTTAATTTTTTGAACCCTATGCTTTTATGTTTAAGGGGAGACTTTGACTACATTTTTAACAATATCAAGTAAACAATTTACATCTTTCAAAAAAATTGTCAGAAAATATTCTGACATTTTTTGGATTTTTAGTTTTCTTAAAAATTCATAGATTTTAAAATCAATCGGTAAATTTTCAGAAAATATGTTTCTGTATCTAAAAAAAATTGCTGAATAAAAAAATGTATTTTTACATTTTCTTAATCATTTTTTAAAAAAAAATCTTTGTTTTTAGGTTAAAAATGCTAAAAACTACCATTTTTATTCAATTTTTTTATATGAATTTCACTTGTTCATTTTTTATAACTAATTTCAAATAATATTATAAAATACTATGAATATTATAAAATATTACGCAAATATTATAAAATATTATAAATATTATAAAATATTGCAAATATTATAAAATATTACAAATATTATAAAATATTATAAACATTATAAAATATTTATAAACATATTTTTCTGTATTTCATGTTTTAAATTTAGGATAAAATAAAAATTTAAAATTAGTTAAAAAAATAAACAAGCGAATTTCCATATAAAATCCTAAAAACAATTAAAAAAAAATGCTTCAGTAATTGTAAAAATCAATTTTTTTTTATACATACAAAAATATATTTACCACAAAATTACGGATGAATTTTAAAATCTATCAATTTTTAAGAAAAATCAAAAAGGATCATATAATATTTTGAAATACATGCGTAATTTTATAGAAAATATGTTTTTGTATCCACAAAAAAAATTGCGGAACAAACAAATTGATTTTTACTATTTTTAAAGAACTGTTTTAGAATCAAAAAACTTTGTTTTAAGGTTGTTGAAAATTCTAAATGTTTTTAATTGAAAATTCATTTGTTTATTTTTCTAATTACTTTCAAATAATAATTTTTTCAAAATTTTTTTTGTATTCTTTATTTATTATATGAAAAATATATGATCTATAATTAGTAAAGAAATAAAAAAATGTTAAATTTTCACATATTTTTGATATTTTCAAAAAAATTTTGAATAACAATGGTATTTTATAGCGTTTTCAGCCTAAAAACAATGTTTTTTGTTTTTGAAAAAAAAACTTAAAATATAATCAAAATTAATTTTTTTTTATTCGTCAATTTTTTGGGAAAACAAAAACATATTTTCTACAAAAAAACTTCGTTTATAATTTTCTTCGAATTTTTGGAATATATTTCTACTTTCAGAAGTATTTTAAAAAATAAAAAAGACTAATAAATAATTTCGACTCACCGAAATTGTAAATAAAATTTTGTACTTACCTGAAACATAATGAATATGTTTAATTACAAAATTATCAATTAAATAATAATTAAATATAATTACTTTTTTTCTCAAAGAAAGTAAAAAAAAATTTTAATTTATTTTTGATTGCTTAAGATCATAATTTTTATTTTTACTTTCGTAAATCTTAAACAGGAAAGTTGATCTCTCAAACTCGTGAAATGTCAGGCATCGTGTTGTAGATCTTGTTCAAAAGTTCGATATTTTAAAGCTCAGAACTTCGAGAGAGGCAAGAAGGAGAGGGAAAACGAGAGAAAACTGTTTGCATACGAATTAAGGTTATTAATTCGCTAAAGTCGATGAAAGATATTCTAGGGAATGGGGTAAACGCTTACTTTTTAATGGCTTGATGGAGAAACCCTTTCCCCACTTGCATTAAAGATTACGTGATTCCTTTTATATTTGTCCAAATGAAGTAAAGTCAACTTCAATGTTGAATTTTAATTAACTTGCAATATGAGATTCGCCCAGAAAAATGTTCATTATTTTATAGAACAAAAAGAAAATACCGTTAAGAAAAAATTTATACCGATTTTTTATTTTAATTTAATTATTAAATATCTTGTATAACAAAAATTAAATTTTAAATAAGAATTAAACTTTTTCAATATATTTACTACGACAGACAAGTCACAAAAATTTAATTTTGTTTTTCCCTGACTTTTCAAAAACACCAATTACTACATTGTTAAGTGAATATTTAATCATTATTATTTTTCTATGGGAACTAAGATTTTCAAAAATATCTAATTCAAACCTTTTGAAATTCAATGACTTACAATAATTAAAGATGTCCGAGTGATAAAATCATTTTAAAATAAAAAAATATTGTTACTGTAACTTCTTTAAAATTATTTTCATCATTTCAAATCAATTATTATTTTCTACAATTTTTAAATAAAATTCCTCTTTAAATCAATTTAATTTTTGAAAAAATTCTTCTGAGAATTTTCAAATTCATTTATTTACAATTCAATTTTACGGAATTTCGATTATTCGGAAAATTTTCAATTTTCAAATATTTTAATTTGAAACCTTTACAACATTCAATTATTTCTAAAATTTGCAATTATTAGTAACTTCTTTAAAATTCAATTATTATATCTAAAACTTTAATTGAAATTAATTTTCAAATCAATTTTTATTCAAAAATTCTACTAGAATTTATTTACTTATATACAAACATAGATAATTTATTGAATAATAAAATTGAATGTTTTTTAAAATTCAATTCTTATACATAGTTTTATCAACATATTTTTAAATAATTGAATTCTTTCGTCGAATTTTAATCAAATTTTTAATAATAATTACATTTTTTAAGAAATTCGATTAAAATTGTATTATTTAAAAACAATTGAAATTCTGCAATGAGTTTAATTATTTATAGAAATAATTGAATTTTTGCAAAGAATTTTATAAAAAAGTTCCAAATAATTGATTTTTTTTTGTAAAAATTTATGCAAATTCTATTTTTAATAATTGAATTCCTGTGAAATTTTCATTACTTTAGAACATAATTGAATATTCATGCTTAATTTTGTCAAAATTATTTTTAAATAATTCCATTTTAATCGAATTTCTTAAAAAAACGTAATTATTATTAAAAATTTGATTAAAATTAGACGAAAGAAAAAATTAGACTTTTGAAAATAAGTGAATTTTTATGATGAATATTGTTATTTATGAAAATAATTTATCTTCTCCGAATGATTTTATTATTTATGAAAATAATTAAATCCTTGAAAATAATTTTAAAATTAATGAAAATAATTGAATTACTGCAAAGAATTTAATGCCAGATTTTAAAACATTTGATTTTTTCAAAAAAAAACTTATGCATATTCTATTTTAAAGAATTGAATTCCAGTGAATTTTTTTTTTAAATAATTGAATGTTCGTGTAGAATATTATCAAAATATTTGTTTAATAATTAAATTCTTTTGGAATATTTTATTAAAATAGTAGAATATTAAAAATCATTGAATTAAGAAAAATATTCGAAAATAATTGAAATTTTGTTATGAATTTTGTTAAAATTTTTGAAAATAATTGAATTTTATTACTTTTTAAAATAATTGAATTCTTGTGACGAATACTATTATTTATGAAAATAATTGAATTTTGTCGAGGAATGTTATTAATTTTCAAAATACTTGAATTCTTGTGATGAATATTGTTATTTATGAAAATAATTTAATTTTACAATGAATTTTATCAAAATTCTTGAATATAATTGAATTTCGGCAAATAATTTTGCTATATTCATTTATAAAGATAATTGAAATGTTGACAATTTTTTTAGGTTTTTTTTTTTAAATAATTGAATTTCTGTAAAGAATTTTAATATTTATTAAGATAGTTGAATTCTTTGAAAGAATTGCTTTGAAATTTAAACTGATTTCCACAGAATTGAAATTAAAATTTTTCAAAAAAATACTTCATTAAATGATTTATAAGTAATAACTTTATAGCAGTTCTTCAATAGAATTAAGTTGTTTAAAATAAATTATTGTCGGAAGTAGAAAAAATTTAAGGTTTTTTTAGAATTCGTGGTAATTTCATATAAGGAAAACAAAAAGACACAAATTTCAGAATTTTCTTATAAATTCTACACATTTTATTTTTTCCAGTACTTTTAATAAAAATCCCTGACATTTCCCTGATTTCCCTGACCAATTCTAGTTTCCCTGACTTTTCCTTGTATTTTCCTTGATTTCCCTGACCTGTGGCAACCCTGTAGGAGAACATAGTCAGGGTTGGACCTTCTGTTGTTACCTAAATTTCCTAAATTTATTTTTAAAAAAAAGTTATGAACAAAATTCAAAAGGTGGTCCAACCTTGACTATATTAATTATTTCCCCTACCTTTTTCTTATTTTAATTATTTCAAACTTCTCTTTTAAAATATGGTTACAAAATAGTAGTTTTTCTTCTAAGAATAAATTTTTTTTGCCTATCAAAATAATGATGCGAAAATTGTTAAAAAAATTCTCACAATACGGTAATATTTATGCATGCGTATAAATTGTTTTTTTTTAAATTCACAACGGAAAATAAAAACGAGTCAGGACAAACCTGTCGCAGTCAGTCAGACAGATTCGTTTGGGAATATTCTGCATATAGCAAGTACACGAAATGTACCAAATGCACCATGATAACGTCAGTCACAGGGGGGTTTGCCTCATCCTACATCCTATCAAGGTTTGTGTCGACGTCGAGTAATTTTCAAAATTACCCTTCTCACTGTAATTCACCTTTATTCCGACCAATCTGATATGCTCTGAATATTATTCAAATTTCCGTTTACTTAAAAAGCAAAATTTTTATCCTCTTCGTCTCAAAACTTTTCTAAACCGTTAAGTTATTTAACTAAAAAAATATATATGTATATTCTAACTTAGTAGTATAATAATATAGTATTAATATTTAAATAATAATAATAAAAATAATAGTAACCGCTGATGGATTCCATGTCATCAAATCATAGATATTTTCATGACATAATGGGATTCAGATTAATATTATCTGCAAACACTCCTTTGGTGATAATCTCAAAATATTTATAAAAAATTATGTTAACAAATACACCATTTTTGGATTAATTTTTTCTTTCACAAAAATGTGTCTAAATCAAAACTAAATAGTTTATAAACCATTAAAAAAAATGATCAAAGATAAAAGAAAAAAAGTAACATCTTATCATTTAATTTAAAAATTCTGGTCGAAACTAATTTTAACATCTAACTAAACTAATACATTTAAAAAATAATCAGTCAATGAATTAAAGCGTTGGAATTTATTTTTTCTGAAGTCAGAAAACTGAAAGAAATGTGAAAAATAGAAATTAAAAATTTTTGTGAAACAATGCTTCTATGAGGTAGTAATTATAATAATATTAATAATAAACGCAAGATAATAATAATAATAAATTAATATTTAAGGAATATTAACAAATAATGAAAAAATTAAATGAAATCCTATATTTTTAGTAAAATAATAATATAAAGAAGATTATATAATTAGATGACTCTTAAAGTTCTACGTGTATTATATTCTGAGGAAAATATAGTCGTAAACGAAAAGCAATCAGAATATACGACTTTTATGTATAGTTATAAATATATGTATGTATACAATATATTAACCTTCCACTTATTTTCCGTATAATTAGGAAATTCATATTCAATAATAAAATTTACGTTTTACGATAGACACACTTCGTTAATACGTCAACGATCCATGAATAATGGCACAGCTAAGTTTTTTTTATCGCTTTTCATGAAATATTTCTTCATTAGAACTGATTTTTATCGGTAGACGTAAAAAACTTTCGAATCTGGAAACGTTTTATGGTTTCAAGTTAAGTTTTATGGTTCTTCAAGTTTGTGAATATGGTAATCGACACAATGAAAGACGGACAGTAAGAAAGAGAGAGAGAGAGCGAGTGAGAGTAAGAGAGAGCTTTTTATTCTTTGTCCTCTTCAGGGAATTTTTTTTAAGTTCTTTTTGTAACACAAGAAAGAATAAGAAATATAAGATTTAGATTTTAAAACAAAAAAATCGACTGTTTAGAAAAAAAATGAAAAACATAGCAGGAAAATAAAAAAAAATTTCTAAAAAAACTGTATCTCCGTAGCTAACTTTTTAGCAAAAAAAATTTTTTTATTTTACTAAGGAAAATAAAACTTAGACGACTTTGAAAAAACAGCTGAAATTTTGCTTTAAAAAAAAGTAGTCCCAAGGAGGTCACCATTCAAAAATTCACTGAAAATTTAAAAAAAAATAGTTGCAAAAATCAATTTAAGGTAATTTTATTTGAAATGTATTGTTTTTGGCTTATAATCACAGAATCAATAGTTGCAAACTCTGTTTTTTGCTTATAAGAAGTCATTCTAAAATATTGTTAATTATTTATCCTATTTCATACATTAAAAAATAAATTATTTTATTATTCATCATAAAATTTTTCAAATCGATAAAATTTACATTTTCCATAATATATTTTAATAAATATTACATCGTAAAAAAATTCAAATGTGATTTTACATAAAAACGCATGGTGACCACCTTGGAGCCAGGACGACATTATTTAAAAGTTATCAAAAAATTGCATAACACATAATTTTATCGATATTTATTTATAATATTATTGTATTATATGTAAACAAAATTACGACAAAGTTTAGAATTTTTAAACCTTGGGGCCCTCTAATCTACAAAATTATATAATTTATTGAATAATCGAATGTTTCTTAAAATTTAATTCTCATGCAGAATTTTATTAATAAGTTTTTAAACAATTAAATTCTTCTGACGAATTTTAATTAAATTTTTAACAATAATTAGATATACATTTTTCGATGGATTCGATTAAAATTGTAATAAAAATAATTAAAATTCTGCGATAAGTTTTATTATTTATGAAAATAATTGAATCCTTGTTAAAAAATTGTATTATTTATGAAAATAATTCAATTATTGCAAAGAAATTTATTAAAAAAAATTTATAATTGAATTCTTGTGAAATTTTTATTATTTTTGAAAATAATTAAATGTTTGCGTAGAATTTTATCAAAATGTTTCTTTAATAACGCTGAGTTTTTTTGGAAAATTTTATTAAAACAGGTAGGTATTGAAAATCATATAATTGAGAAAAATTTTTAAAAATAACTAAAATTTTGCCAAGAATTTTATTAAAATTTTTGAAAATAATTGAATTTCATGAGCAATTTTTTATTATCTATTTATAAAGATAATTGCAATTTTTAAACATTTTTGAACATAATTGAATTTTTACGAAGAATTTTATTACTTTTGAAAACAATTGGATTTCTTCAAAATTTAATTTTTTTTAGTGTTTTAACTAAAATTCATCTATAAATCCATTATTTTTAATTAATAATTAATTAAATATTTTATTTAAAAAATGTAACTAATTTTAGAAGAATTTGAATTATTAAAGTTTTTCAAAAATTTGAGTTCTTTAAAATTTCTAATGAAATTTATTCAAAATTGAAATTTAATAAAAATTATTTTAACATTAATTATGAAAATTATAAACGCATTTCTTTTAAAATTGAATTAATTTTGAAATATTGAAGTAAAATTGAGGAGCAAGTTTTCAAAACTTGATAAATCCATATTTTCTTATTTCGAGAAAATGAAACAAGTAACTTTTCTCACATAACCACTATAGTGGATTTTAAATTAAAAAATTTGCAATAATTTATTTTTATAACAATGTTTTTATATTTAAGACGTGTTGTTTTTAATTAAACATTATCGTAATTAAGTGATTTAAAGGTTTTGGTAATTTTTTCTAATAAAAAACTTAAAAATGATAACTTATCTTGGTTATGTCAAAACATTTTTAAATTGAAAATTCGTTGTTAATAAATTTTTTTTCTTACATTTAACAGTTACAGGTCGATTTGTGAGGTTTTTAAAATATTAAATTTATGTTTAACTCAATTTTTTTAAAAATGGATTTATCAGCTTTTGAAAATTTGCTCCTCAATTATTCATTAAATAATTTCTAAGCAAAAATTTTATGATAGTTCTTCATAAATTATGTTATTTAAAAAGAAATTATTGTCAGAAATAGAAAAATTTGAAGGTTTGTATTATAATTCGTGGTAATTTCATAGTTTGTGAGCCAAACAAAAAAAAAAATTCTAAAAATTTAATTTTTTCTAGTCTTAATAAAAATCCCTGACTTTTCTCTGAATTCCCTGTCTCAGAACATATGATTATTATAGTTATAATAGTATTAAAATTATCTTCCAATTCATATTTTATTTTTATGAAAAAAAATTTTAATTAAAAATTTTTAAATTCTATTATTTTTAAAATAGGTGATTTTATTTTTAAAAAAGTAGTGATGCACTTTGGAGCGAGGTTCGTCTCGAAAAACTGAGAATCTCGCGTGAAAAACAATGAATACAATTGAATATGTTATATTTTCATCTCTTTTCTTTTATTAAAGGACAGAGTCTCGTCGTGCGTCACTATAAAAAAGGAAGTAAGAAGTTATCCGCCCGTGAATTATTGCTACACAGAGAAAACTGGAGTATTCAACTAACAATCTGGAGGGACCAAACAGACTATATTTGAGGTTAAAGTTTTTCGTAACCATCTCGGATGGATAAATAGACACTCCGATGATTAATTTTGACTAACTCGGAGGGAAAAGTTAACTATCCAGAGAATCAGGCATAACACTCAAAACCTATCCCTCTAAGTTTGACTATCCAGTTTTCTCAGTGTAGTTTATATAAAGTTAACAATAATTAAAATATTCATTTAAAATCAGCTTTTTCTATATACTAAATAGTAAAGGAAGAATATTTTCTCTAAAATTTTGCTTCAGAAAAAATGAGCTGAAATCGAGTCCAAAAAAAAGGACTTTTCTTCTCCTACAATCAAGTTTCTGGTTCAGAGAAGGAAATTTATTTTCTTTCGAACTGAAGGAAATATACGAGAAAATACAATAAAAGAAATTCAACGAGAAAAATTGATCCTGCAAAACTGATCGTGTGTACAGGTATAGGTGGGGTCTTGGAGATATTGGAAGTCCAGTGAAATTCGATACAACAATCAACCTGGCTCATTACCTTGGGACTGTGTCGAGGCCGTGTGCTCTGCAATTTAGTAAGGTTTGATTTGGCTTGATTTCGGTTTGCCCCAATTCGTGACAGACTGCACGTAGTTGGCATAATGATTGGCTGCACTACCGCTTCAATTATGTCGTCCAACAATGAGCGTTTATTCCCGTCCAACCCTTTCTCTCTCTCTCTCTCTCTCATTCTCTCTTTTACACTCCCTTATTCTCTCTTTTTCTCTCCCTCGACTATATGATGAAAACAATTTTGACGCGAAACAGGTTTTATGAACGCCACTATAAACTGGAGCTAGTTCTTTACGAGTTAATAATAACCGCTTGATTCATTACTCTCTCTTCATTCAGACGATAAATTGTGTTGAAAAAAAAAATTGCCTGATATAAACGAGCTCGAGTATTTGCCAGATAAACTTCGTTTCAAAATGAATAGAATTTCCTAATTTGATAGAACACTCAAATTACTGGAACCACTCGAATGTTGAAATACAATCTGTAAAATGCTATACAATTACCTCTATAGACATATACCAATTAGCGAGTTATATTTTCTTTTTCGTTACAATGAAATTAAATAAATGTATTTTTAATTAAAGATGAAATGAAACAATAGATGCGTGTTTAATAAAAAGAAACCCCCTTTTGATTTGCTAAAAATTCGACAATTGAAAGAAACCTTTTGAAAACAATATTTTATACTTTTGGTATTTCATATAGCCATTTTTTTTTAATTATGAAAGAGCTGGTTACAATAGGAAAATTTTTGTTAATTGATATCTGAATTTGTAGAAAATATTTTTACTGACAAAAAAACTACAAAAATTTCCAATTAAATAACCAACATCTACTACAGGAATTACCAATCACCTGGGATAAAATCGAACATTCAGTAAATGTAGACTGTCTGACTGAAGATAAACTTTACTACTGAACTAGAAACAATTCGCGAGTTAAATCGCGCGGCTAACTTCTTACTTGCTTTTTTAAATAATATTAGCAGTTTTAAAAATTAATAATAGAATTTAAAATTTTTTATTTTAAATTTTTGTTGATAACGCTAAAAAAATTCAATTTTGGAGAAATTACAATCAATTGTGCAGAAATTCAATTATTTTCAAAAGTAATAAAATTCTTTGTAAAAAATCCAATTATGTTCAAACATTTTAAAAAATTCTCGTAAAAATTTCAATTATCTTTATAAATAATAAAAAATTTCTCCTAAATTCAACTATTTTCAAAAATTTTAATAAAATTCTTGACAAAATTTTAGTTATTTTCAAAAATTTTTCTCAATTCAATGATTTTTAATACATGTTTTAATAAAACTATCCAAAAGAATTTAATTATTAAAAAACATTTTGATAAAATTCTACGCAAACATTAAATTATTTTCAAAAATAATAAAAATTTCACAGGAATTCATTTAACTTTTTTTATTAATTCCTTTGCAATAATTCAATTATTTTCATAAATAATACAATTTTTTACAAAGATTTAATTATTTTTATAAATAATAAAACTATTTTTAGGAATTTAATTAAATTGATAAATAATAAAACTCATCGCAGAATTTTAATTGAAATTAAATTAAAATTTAGTTAAAATTTTTTATAGCGATTCAATTATATTCATAAATAATAAAACTGTTTTTAGGAATTTAATTATATTCATAAATAATAAAACTTATCGTAGAATTTTAATTTTTTTTATTACAATTTTAATCGAATTCTTTAAAAAATGTATCTAATTATTCTTAAAAATTTTATTAAAATTCGTCACAAGAATTCAATTGTTTAAAAACTTATTGATAAAATTCTGTATGAGAATTAAATTTTAAGAAACATTCAATTATTCAATAAATTATTTATTTTTGTATTTAAATAATTGAATTCTTGTAGAATATTCTAATAAATTGATAAATTGATTTAAAAATGAATTTCAGTTAACAATTTAGAATATATAATGGAATACATTGGAAGCATTATAGCAGAATAATTGAATTTTGAAAAGGTTTAGCAGTTTTAAAAATAATAAAATTTAAAACTTTTTATTTCAAATTTTTGTTGAAAACATTAAGGGGAGGGTAAACCTATATTTTCAACTATATGAAGAAAATTTTTTAAATATGTAATAAAATTATTTTTATAGTAATTTTTTGAGAGGAATTCAATGGTCATAAAAAAATGGTCAGAAAATATTTTGAACCTTTTTGAATTTTTATTTTTTCTAAAAATTGATAGATTTTTAAATCCATACGTAATTTTGTAGAAAGTATGTTTTTGTATCCATAAAAAAATTTCTGATTAAAAAAATTAATATTTACAAAAGTTTTAGCATTTTTTCAAAAAAAAAAAAAAAAAAAAAATAGTTTTTAGGTTAAGAATTTGAAAAAATATGATTATTATTAAATTTTATTATACGAAAACTCATTTCTTTTTTTTCTAACTAATTTCAGAACATAAACTTTTTCAAAAAATTATTAAAAATTTATTCGATAAAGAATAATTTTTTGAAAAAATTTATGTTCTGAAATTAGTAAGAAAAAAACAAATGAGTTTTCGTATAATAAAATTTAATAATAATCATATTTTTTTAAATTCTTAACCTGAAAACTATTTTTTTTTGTTGAAAAAATGCTAAAACTTTTGTAAATATTTATTTTTTTATTCAGCAATTTTTTTATGGATACAAAAACATATTTTCTACAAAATTACGTATGGATTTCAAAAATATCAAAAAATATAAAAATAATATATATATATATATATATATATATATATATATATATATATATATATATATATATATATATATATATATTATATATAATATAAATATCAAAATATCGTATCAATTTAAAAAAAAAAATAAAAATTCAAAAAGGTTTAAAATATTTTCTGACCATTTTTTTATGACTATTAAATTCCTCTCAAAAATTACTATAAAAATAATTTTATTAAATATTTTTAATATTGTATATATATATTGTATATATATATATATATATATATATATATATTCTGACTGAAATTAACCTATTCCACTCTCACAGAATTTGTAAAATTTTTAAAAATTACTAATAGCAAAATTATGTTTTAATTAATTAAAAAATTTAATTTCTCTGACTTAAATCGATTTTTTCTACTTTTAGAAAAACTGGAAAGTTAAGAAAAGATACTGTCAGAAAAATTACAAAAAGTATTGAAAGATTTAACTGTAATACACTTGTATAATAATTGTTGCTTGAATTTAAATGGAATGTAACAGATCTGTCCAACAGAAACTAACTTTTTCTACTTACTTAAAAGTTTTGAAATAAATTAAAAACTTCTACTGGTAACAAAATTACAGAAAACGTAAAAATTTTAAAGTAGTTAACTTTTAATAATGCCCCAATCGATCAAGTGAAATAAAACAGTTCTGTCTGCCTAAAACTATCTTTTTTCACTGATTTAAAATTTTTGAAATAAAATAAAGTTAGTGATGAACACTTAAAACATCTGAGTGTTTACATCATGAACTTAATAATTAACAATTTAATTTTAATAATTAATTATTAGCAATTTAATTTTAATAATTCACAATAATTAATAATTAATTATTAGCAATTTAATTTTAATAATTCACAATAATTAATAATTAATTATTAACAATTTAATTTTCTCTCAATTCAATAAAATTAAAATATATATTTAATTATTTTACAAAACAATAGATTATTATTTAATGAAAATTAACTCTGTATGAACAAATATGTTAAAATTTGAAATTTTTAATAAATAATTGAAAACCAATAATTTAAAATTTTCATTTTTTAAAAACTATTATTTAATCCTCGTTACATGAGAAATTATTTTGTTGATATTATTATTTAGCGTACGTATAAATTTTGCAGTATTTCCACCAAACATTTTTGGATATATAATATAAAATAATTTAATTAATAAAAAATTAGGTTTTGGTAAATTATTTTGTGTATGAGGCATTCCATTTCAAAACGACCCCCTTCGTAAACAATTAGAAAATAATTAAATTTCACAAACATTTCGAAGGTTATATTGAGAAAACCATTTATTAAGAAGAATATTCAAGCTTTCGTTTAATATGAATTTTATTAAAATCGGAGGTAACGTTTTGAGATTTTTCAAAGTTTAACTTTTAAACTCAATTTTCTATTTAAATTAAATTATTAAAAAAATATTTTTTTTTATTATCAGAAAGTTTAGAAATTCTACTTTCGAAATCACTAATATAAAAAGTAATTTGGTTCTACAGAATGGAAGAAATATTCATTTAAAAATTTTCTTACATTGGCAATTGTTTACGAAGGGGGTCGTTTTGAAATGGAATGCCTCGTATGCAAATACCACACGTTGGAAAAGTTAACTTAATTTCCGGTTGAAATTGAAGGCCACATTAGCAAATTCCTGGACAAAGCAACCACCTAATATCAATCGAGCCTCAACTCGTTAACATAACGCACTTAGCATCGGTTGCCTGCCTTTGACCAAACTATCGAGATTATCCATTCGACATTCCTCGCCCAATAATGACATTAAGTAGACACAAAGCTATTCAACAAATTGGAAAGTAATTAATTTTCTACTGTAAAAAATTGAAAACAAATTTTTTACTACTATCTATTTTATTTCTTTTATATTCTATTACTAATTTTTGTTTTATTCCATCAACTAGTAAAACTATCATAAATATTTATTTGAGTTTCAATTTTTATTTTATTTTTTGTAGTTATTTTACACGTAGTTCATGTCAATTTCAGTCAGACCTAGAATTTTTCTATCCTTAGTAAATGTCATGTCTTGGTTGTTTATTTGAAATTTTTCTAAATAAGAACTAGTAAAAGTAATCTCCGAATTACAATTCTCAATAGAACATAAAATAAATTTTTTTTTCTTTCCTTCACGATAAAATACATAAATGACTCGTAAATTATTTTTGATTTATGCACATTGTCGTAATAAAAGTGTATGTAAATAAATTTCGAAGCAGTACTGCATGTGAAATTGATGGTTTATGTTTATTTAAAAAAAAATATTTTTTTTCTAAACAATCACGACATTAAAATATTTATTTATAATATTTTAACAAAATTTCAATTTAAAGATACTAAACTATAATTTTAAATTTTTCTTTTTTTTTAATTTTGTCTCTTTAAATTTTTCAATCTAAAAAATGATTTTAATCAAGTTCAATTTTTAAAATTTTTCTCATTTTTTAGAAATCGAAACTAGTTAAAAAATTTTTTTTTAAATATTCATTTTACTATTAAAATAGTCTTTTTTTGAAAAATAAGAATAAGAAAATATTTTTTTAAAAGCGACCATCTTCCTTTAATTCTAGTAATAAAATTAAAAATTTTATGGTACATAAAATGATTTTTATCGTAGGTACAGGAAATTATAAACTTTAATCGAAAAAAATATAATTTTTATGGGAAAAGAAATTATAACTAGAGTATTAAATAGTTAGAGTTACAAAATAGATTCAAAAATACTAAATAAAGTAGATGGGATTTTTAAAATTTAATATTAATTACAAATCGAATTTCTTTGGCAACAAATTTTCGAATACTTTCAAAAATAATTTTGCAAAAAGGATTACTGATAATCTAAATTTCCAGAATTCTTCTTTCTTTATATTCTGCTGTTAAAAGGATTTATTTTCAAAATTTCAAAACTTTTGTAATAAATTTTACATTTGAGAAATAAAAATGTTGTTAAAAACTTTATTTGAGAAATTAAAAATTTTTAATAAAATGTATTAAAAAATAATACAAAAAAAAAGTATAGAAATTAACAATTATTCAAAATTTGGCATTTATTGTAATTAGTGGGATATTAATAAGAACAAATATAAATTAATGGACATTTTAAAAAACTTTAATAATAATATTTTCAAGTACTTTGAGTAAGAACAAATTTTTATTATAAATTCAAAATTTTTTTTAAAGTAAATGTTTATTAAATAAAGCGTTTAAAGTTTATTAAATAGAAAACGATTTGTTTATGTTCAATTATTGTTAATATGTACTTTGTTTACAACGATTGTTTATTTGTGTCTTTCAAAAAACAATTTTTTTATAAAAATAGTTTAAAATATTGTTAAATTATAGTCATAGTGATAAAATTTTATTATAGATGTCAGTTTTATACTAATTTTAGTTATTTATGATGAGAAAGTGTGTCTGCAATTTCTTTTTCTGACTATTCAAAATTTTAGATATTTTGGCCTCCATTTTCAAGTAGCCATTTTGAATTTCTAAAAAATTAAAATTTATAAAAATGTCTAAATAAAACGTCATATATTTTGGTCGCGATTTTTTGACCAGAATGTTAAGTGATTGATAATATTATAATTAATTTTTTTTATGGCAATGGTATTGAAAAATAATTTTTATAAAATTGATTAAAAAATAATGAAAAAGAAAGTAAGGAAAAATAATTTGAAAATTTTCCATTAATATCAAATCACGAGCACTCTACAAGTGAAAGTATTTTCGAGTACTTTGGAAAAGAATTTCACAGAGAGGATGATAGACATTGACGTTGAATTGAATACTCAAACAATGCTAACAATGGTGAGTGAGAAGCGAGATATAGTGAAAGCGCTAAGTACCCTGAGGAGGGTCCTGTGGGACTCATTGTGGTAGCACCATGTAAACTTCTGAGGAAAATGCGAGGTGCGAGAAAGGCCAACGATTCACGAGCTGTTTCTGCCCCATCAATCATGGTATTTACGTTCTCTGTACATACTACTACTTCCTCATACACACACACGCACAAACATTCACACAATATAGAGATGCCTTCGTCGAAGAGGAAGAAGACTAAGTGTGTGTTTGTTGTATATATACATATATATTATCAAACATAAGCTTCCAACAGAATAGCCAGGGCTTTTCCATCTTGCTTCAAACAACTAGCTAACACTCAACTCCGGCTTATGATAATAGGGTCTTGAATAAAAAGCTCTTCATCGTCATTATATTGCGTATCACGAATAAAGACCTTCACATATATATATATATATATATATATATATATATATATATATATATATATATATATATATATATAAATATATATATATATATATATATATATATATATATATATATATATATATATATATATATATATATATATATACATATATATATATACAGTATATGTGTACATGTTGAATGAGAAAATTTTACACAGTAACAAGCGATCATTTTCTGCAGATTTATTTAAGAGGATTTTACATGCTCATTAATGGAAAATATTGCTCAATGTATCATTTATTTAAATAAAAAAATTTTTTTTTTGCAAAATAAAAAATTTCTTTGAAAACATACAAAAACTTCTTTTATGCTTTTTAATTTGCTAAAGAATTAATAAGTAGGGAATTTTTTAATACTCTCTTCTTTATCTTTTATAAATGTTGGTTTTCTTTTAAAGAAATTGTAATTTTTACATAAAATTTTGAAGGATGATATGTTAGCTTTATTATAGTTAAATTCAATACAGTTGTGTCTGTTCAAAGCTGACCTATATCACTGCACAAAAAACAACCTAGATTTATTTTTGTTGCAACTCAAAATGAGGCTATGTTAAACGCCATAAAACGTGACGCCACCTACGAGATTCAATGTTTGATGCGTTTAAAATTGAGTAGCGTAGGCTACTCAATTTTTAACCTAGTTTTTTTCAGTGTGATAATAAAATAATAACACATATGATTAATTGTTAACTATACACATAAAATTTACTACTGGTTCAAAATTAAAAGTCTGAGTGCAAATAACTTTGAGTGAAAAATTATAACAATTACATTGTATTAACAAATACATACATGTGTGAGAATTTCAATTTATTAGACTAAAATTAATTTTTTCTACTCTCATAAAATTTGTAAAGTAAATTCAAAAAATAACTAGTAGCAATGTCACAAGAAATTAGAAACATCTGACTGCAATTAGCATTTATTATTCTTAATAATAATTACATGGAAAGAAACAAAATTTTATCAGTCTTACTGAAATTGACAATATCTATTAAACCAAAAAATGGTAAAACTAATTAAAAAAAATTATTACACTGAGAAAACTGGAGTATTGGACTAAACATCTGGAGGGACAAATCGTTCATATTTGAGAGTTAGCTATTGGATAACAATCTAAATGTTCAAATACACCATTAACAGATATTCGTGCCATTTCTCTTGGAGGGAAAATGAGTTTATAACAGAGGGACAAATTAACCATCTTGAGAAATCCCTTCCTTATCCGGCGCGAAATGAATAAATATGGCAACCTAACCCCTAAATTAAATACATAAAATGTCAGAAAAATAATTTCGCGCGCATCAGATCGTACACATTTTCTGCGCAACTTTTAACCCTCAGATATAATGGGAGAGAATATACAAGTAGATTTCCATTAACAATTCAAAATTTATTTTAGAAGGACTATTTAACTCTCTTCATAAGCAAAGGAAACATACACTTTTTGAACCTCTGAATTTGACTCTCTAGTTTTCTCAGTGTAGCAGTCAAATGAACAATAAAGTAAAAAGTCCAACTACAACTAACTCAACAGATAAGAGATAATTTTTATTTGTAAATCAGTAGTTCAAGTCAATTTTAGTCAGACAGCCCCTATTCTATAGGTTTTTATTTGTAAATCAGTAGTTCAAGTCAATTTTAGTCAGACAGCCCCTATTCTATAAGGTAGTTCAAGTTGGGTGGGGGAATCCAAAATGTCTGCTCTCAGCTGATTTACTGGAGGACAAGCAAACCGCTGTCACTATATGTTTTGCATTGAAATTTGACCAATTTGACTTTGTTTACGATTATTATTATTTATACAACTCAGTAATGGTTTTATTTTGTTGTATTGTTGGATGTGGAATGCGAGGAGGCAGAGATAAAACATCATTTTTTAGAATTCCTGCAGTAATAAGTGTGAATAATAGGAAATATAAAACTACTTACTGCAATCCAATTTATCGTGTAAAAAGTGATTTAAGAAAAAGTGTCGATGAATTCATAAAATTGTCTAAGAGAAGACAGGAAACGTGGATAAATGCCATTAAGCGGGGAAAATTGACTGCTTCCCAATTACAAACATTCCGAGTATGTTCTAAACATTTTATAACAGGTAAGTAGGTTATGTTTTTCTTTTCTTTATGTCCACTGTAAAAAACATTTCCTGTAGATTTACAGTTTTGTTCAGAATTTTACAGAAACTTGTAAAATAACGTCTTTAAAAGTAGTGAATTTAAAATCCCTTCTGTAAAATTAATACTTTTAATGTGTCAATTTTACAATTTTCTGTAAATTTACTACTCTGATACTAGGTAATATTTTTGTATTTTCATTTCCTACTTTCAAAGTAGTAAATTTACAGAAAATTGTAATATTAACACATTAAAAGTATTAATTTTACAGAAGGGATTTTTTAAATTCACTACTTTTAAAGACGTTATTTTACAAGTTTCTGTAAAATTCTAAACAAAACTGAAAATCTACAGGAAATTTTTTTTACAGTGGATCGTTAATGCATTACAATGTGTGACGTATGATTTTAACTAATTTTATTTTAGTATAAATTTCTGCTTAACGTCAAGCAAAATCTGACGCTTTCAACAATAAAAATAATATGAAATTTAATTTAATAAATTTCGCCGTCAGGCGCCAATTAATTTTTAAGCTCAATTAATAAACTACTCGACTCTTTAACAACAACACCTTTGAGACGCTCTCAATCGTCAGAGGAAATTCTGCCTGAACAAATTGGCAAGCAGAAATGCCAACGACGAGACACGACTGGTACTACACTGGCACGATACTGACTCACCCCAACGACGCTTCTCAATTTCTCCTTTCTCCTGGCTTCTTGGCGGTTGTTTCCCTCGGAAATAAATCAGGGGAAAATCCAATAAAACAACTGCACTTCTTTTTACAGTCTTTATTAACTCACAACCTTTTACACAAATCTCCAGTTCTCTCACAACACTCAAAATTTAACACAACTATTTCACACTCTCTATATCAATGTTCTCTAACAACGCACTTTCTACACATCTCGTAGAACACTCTCCTACATCACTCGTAGGCCAACTGACTGCCAAAATGTCGGCGAAAACTAATGACACCTGTTTCTGACTTTTCTCCACACGTGCTCGTCTTCTTCAACTCTTCTTCTCTCTCGTTCCACTGGCTCTCCTCTCTCTGTCTCTTTCTAACCATCAGCGGCTCTGCCCTCTAGCACTTTCTCTCCTACTAACTAGCCGCGCGACACACATTCACCACTGATAGTGGGTCACACGGCAGTTTCGACTTTCTAAATTACCATACCAATTAACGATCACGGTTCAGGGATAATTCCGACAGATGACATGACGATTCAGAATTTCGACAAAATAAAAAACGACAATTCACATCGTCACAATCCCCTCCCCATGACCGGTACTACTCCCAGTAGGACCGTCATTACCAATGACTAACTACTGTCCGATGTCAATGGCTGGCTCGTTAATTTTGGTATGAGTCTCTCTCCTCTCTTCGGTACACTGCTCACGAAGCTTGGCTCTCCTCTATACGGCACACGGCTTACGAAACTCGGCTCTCCTCTCTACGGCCCTTGGCTTTCGGCTCTCCACTCTACGGCACACGACTTACGAAACTCGGCTCTCCTTTTTACCTCACACATCTCACAAAACTCGGCTCTCTTATCAATTTTTCTGTCTACAATGCCTTCTCCCATCTCTAATCTCAAAAAAAAATTTTTTTCTTAGGGTTGGGTCAGCTGTGACTCTCACAGCCTCTCCCCTCCCCTGGACTATAGGTACTGGGATCACATCCGTACCTTTAGTCCCACGCGCGTCAGCATTGTTTTCAACTACACTTTGACAGAGTAAGCTCTTTTTACTCGGTTGGTTCTGGCACAGCTCTCACACAGTTCTATTTCTCGGCTTTTCTTCTCCCGCTGTCGTGGCCCAAGTGTACTGGGCATCTCTATGCCCTCCAGGCACCGCTCTCCAAGACTGTCCGTATTGCTACACAATTCTGGCAGCTCAAAAAGTTTATTCCTGGTGTTTTGCACACTAGGCATGACTCTACTTGGGTTTGACTCAGGGGGCATTGTTTGGCATAATGTCCCTGTTGCTGGCATTGAAAACAGATCCTCCTGGGACAATCTCTGGCTCGATGTCCTATGGACTGACACTGAAAGCAAACTCCCATAAATTGCTTTGTTGCCGCTTGTAAACCAATTTGTTCTACATTTGGCAAACGAACTGGTTTGGCTCCTCCTGACACAATTCCTGCATACATGGCTGGGTATGCAATTTGCATAGGTCCTGGCAAGATATGTGGTGGGGGTGAACTGACTACTTGGCTCTGCTCTGCTGAATTTTGGGCTGTTGTCATAAGTGTCATGGCGTCCACACATACGCTTCCTGGCTTCTCTTTTCTCTTGTCCTCCTTAGTAGAGTGGTCACTACCACTCGACTCTGACTCCTCCTCCGACGTCGCTGCTTCTGATCTCACCATTTTCTTGAATCGGCTTTCCTTCACGGCTGCTGCAGGAAAACGCATCTTCTCTTTAGGTGGAGGGGGGGGGTATATCTTTCGTCTAAGTCCCTGGCCTTCTCATAATTTCTCAGGATCTTCTCCATTTGGCTCAACGATTCGAAATACAACCTGTCTAATTGACGTCTGTATGCTGGCGTCAAACCTTTGTAGGCGATCTTGACTTGTTTCTTCTGGCTGAGAGGTCGCTTCATATGACCTAAGATTAATCTAAAGCTGGTCAGGTACGGTGAGATTTTCTCCCCTTTACCCTGGGTTCTGGCTCTTAGTTCATCTATGACGTCATCATCGTCGACCGTAACCAAATACTCGTTTTTAAAGGCCCTCCGGAATGATTTCCAAGAATTAATTTCACGGCGCAACGACCTAAACCAACTGCTGGCAGTTTTCTGAAGGATGATTGGCAGCGCTTGCAATATTTCTTGATCAGAAAAATCTGACCAAGCCTTACAGTCTTCCAAGCGCGTCAAGAATTCTTCGGCACTGTCGTCATCACCAAAGAATTTTAAGTCCTTCAGTGTTCTGATCACTTTGGACCTCCGACTGGACTTAATTTCTTTGTGTTTCCCCCCACTACTCTGGCACTGACTCAGATCACTCTCAGATTCTGACTTACTCGTAGAGTCATCCAAGATGACCTCTCTTCGGTCTGTCGGCCCTCTTGTTCTCTCTTTGACACTCTCTACTCACTCTATCACTAACACTAACTCTATCCCCACCACTATCTCTCTCGCTATTACTACTACCTTCACTGCTCTCGTACTCTTTTCCTCTATTCAGTCTGGTTTCTCTCTCCCCTTTTCTCTGCCCTTCTTCTCTAATGTTACCCAATTTCCTAACATGATCTCTTTTTCTTCCCCCTCTACTACACACACTTCTTTCAGTCTCTTTTCTCACTGGCTCTCCATTTCGTGGCACTCTTTGTTGAGTTACACTGTCTTCATTCCCACTACTTCGGCTTGACTGGCTTCTAGGGGCGGGTGTGGGCCTCACTCTATCATTTGTGTGATGTGATTGTGAGGTCTCGGCTACAGGAGTTTTTACATGTGGGGACACGATGTGTGATTGTTGCTGGTGGGTCAATTGATACCCATCACCAATCTCGGCCCTACATTGGCTTTGTTGCAACTCCCACCCCCCTCCAGAATACTGGTGATCTATCTTCTCGGCATACTCCATAAGTCTTCTTATTTCTGGCGACAAACCCAAACGCGCGACTGAATCACGGAGGCTCTGAACATTTGGAGCCATTGTGGCTGACGTGATGGTGTGAGGCGATGTCATAACAGTGCTCGTTGTCATACTTAATTGAGCACTGGTAGTGGTGGAAGATACTGTCGTCATACTGGCTGTTGACATGACTGGGGGTGGGGGTGTGTAATTTGGTGTGGACACAACGTTGGTCGGACTAGGTCTACTGTACGATGCTCCATTCCGTGATTAATTTCCCCCACTCCCTAGAGTTTTTCTGGCACTACTACGCTCAATAATCTGGCTCGCCCCACTATCTGATTCCTCATCATCCGCCGATGATGTCTGACCACCTCTATGATACGTGATAAATGGGAATTTTTCAGTTTCCGGCTCTGAAAAGGCTTCGACCAGAAAGATTTTATCGGAATTTCCGAGATCATATCTGTCACTAAATGGCACGTCGCCACCGTCGATAAGGGCAAACCTCATCTCGGCTCTTAACAACCTCTCTCTCAAAACTTGTGACGACCCGCTGATACACAATTGGTGTCTCAGTAAATTCGTCTCTACTTGACCAATTTCCATGACTCTAATTGTTTCCCATGCTCGGCTTACGCATGGTATTTCAATTAGTTCGCTCATGCGTCTCTTGTAGTCCTGGATCTCGCTACTTGCCTTTGCCATTTCAAAATAATCAAAAAAAATTTCTAAGTTCGAATAATTTTATATTTTCAGGGGGGTGCACAATTAGTATACACGGCCCTGTGCTGTCTTAAAAGCAAGGACGTACCTACTCAAGGAGGGCCCCTTTTAAAATTTTTCCTTTTCTGGCAGACTGGTGACTCGACTCTCCCTCTATCTCTTCTTCTCGTTCTCTCTATGTAGCCGCTATTACTACTACTACTGGGCCACTTTTCCTGGCGCGCGCAAGCTTTCTCTTGACTGCCGAAATTTTAAATATCCCGGCGCGTCGTTTCTCTCGACCGTCCGGCGCACTATTTACAGTCACGTGACTAATCCAAATTTTATTTCCGGTCTAACATGTGCTTGACATGCAATTTTGAGAAAATTTTTGTTTTTGCACAAGTTTGTTGGGAATTTTACTCGGAATTTTCTCACGAAACTGGCTTTCGGCAAAACAAAAAATTTTTAAATTCAATGGCAAAGGCACTCTACAATTTTATTTTACGCAAATTTTGGCAGTAATTCACTCATAATTTATTAATGTAATAAATTCTGGCATTGGCCAAATAAATTTTTAACACTCTGGCATCTGGCAAATGAATTTTTGAAAATTCTGTCAGCTGGTAACATACAATTTTTATGTCTGGCGTTAGCAACAGAAAATTTAAAATTCTGGCAACATATACAATTTTCTGACACTGGCAAGTAACAAAATTTGAATCTTCTGGCTATTGACAAAATAAACTTTGGCTCTGGCTAAATTAAAGATTCAAATTTCTGGCACGCTTGCACTAAAATCTGGCTCACAATTAAATTTCAGTCGTGTCTCGGTTCGAGCTTGGTCCCACGTTGGGCGCCAAATTTTGTGACGTATGATTTTAACTAATTTTATTTTAGTATAAATTTCTGCTTAACGTCAAGCAAAATCTGACGCTTTAAACAATAAAAATAATATGAAATTTAATTTAATAAATTTCGCCGTCAGGCGCCAATTAATTTTTAAGCTCAATTAATAAACTACTCGACTCTTTAACAACAACCCGACAAACAACAACACCTCTGAGACGCTCTCAATCGTCAGAGGAAATTCTGCCTGAACAAATTGGCAAGCAGAAATGCCAACGACGAGACACGACTGGTACTACACTGGCACGATACTGACTCACCCCTACGAAGTTTCTCAATTTCTCCTTTTTCCTGGCTTCTAGGCGGTTGTTTCCCTCGGGGATAAATCAGGGTAAAATCCAATAAAACAACTGCACTTCTTTTTACAGTCTTTATTAACTCACAACCTTTTACACAAATCTCCAGTTCTCTCACAACACTCAAAATTTAACACAACTATTTCACACTCTCTATATCAATGTTCTCTAACAACGCACTTTCTACACATCTCGTAGAACACTCTCCTACATCACTCGTAGGCAAACTGACTGCCAAAATGTCGGCGAAAACTAATGACACCTGTTTCTGGCTTTTCTCCACACGTGCTCGTCTTCTTTAACTCTTCTTCTCTCTCGTTCCACTGGCTCTCCTCTCTCTGTCTCTTTCTAACCATCAGCGGCTCTGCCCTCTAGCACTTTCTCTCCTACTAACTAGCCGCGCGACACACATTCACCACTGATAGTGGGTCACACGGCAGTTTCGACTTTCTAAATTACCATACCAATTAACGATCACGGTTCAGGGATAATTCCGACAGATGACATGACGATTCAGAATTTCGACAAAATAAAAAACGACAATTCACATCGTCACAAATGTTGTGCATCTTATTATTAATTAATATAATTTTGTTATTATCAGAGTAGCCGCATGTCAGTAAAGTCAGGGAAATGTCAGAAAACAAAATTTTTTGTTATTAAAGTAAGAAAAAAAAAACTTTTTTGTCAGTAAAGTCAGAAATTTTTTTGCTCTAAACAGGGAAATTCGTTGTTATGTTAGGCAAATTAATAAAGTCAATCTTGCGGCCACCCTGATTACATTTTTAAAAGATTAATATATGAAACATAATTACATATATAATAGTAATAATATTTTATGAAGGACGTCCTGCTGATATAAATAACGATACTGATCCAGATTGGGCACCATGTCAAAATCTTGGATATCAGAAGGGAGTTTCTATTAAAAATGTAGCAGATCTCGATAAGTATCAGCGTTCCGAAAAAAGGGTATTTGTATAAAAAATAATAATTTTAATTAAACTTATTATCTAATTATTATAAAGAGTAGAAAATAATAACAAAAAGTGGTTAATTTAAATAATGATTGGAATGAAAAAATAATAACTTTCTTTCAGTACTTTAAGTTACAGGTATTTAAGATTTTTTGGATTACTATTAATGGTTGTCATCAGATGTGTTATTAATATTTTGTTAATAATTTTTTAGAATCAGCCTCTAACAAAAATATTTCTAAATTCATATTTGTTTCACTTTCTGTTCCTTTTTTTTAATTTCAACTAGGGATCTTCACGGAAATCGAATTTTGATTTTGATTTGGTAACGAAACAAAAGTCCATTCCACTTTAGTTTTTTTGCTGATATAGAAATAAAAGTCACTTTCTATTTTGATTCTGATACAGTAAGGAAACAAAAGTCTAATTCAAATTACATTCGGTTTTCTTGTGGAAACAGAATTCGATTCGAATTTCTACTTCTGATTTGGTATTGAATAAAAATTCATATATTCATATCATAATTAAAAAGGAAAGACTTTTGATTTTGATATTGGAATCAAAACTAAACAGAGTGGAATTTTGATTTTGATATAGGAATTAGAACATAAACAATATTTAATTTTGATTCGGTAATCTGAATCGAAACTAAATAAAGACTTCTTTTGATTCTGATACCCATATCCGAATCAAAACAAAAGTATTTTTAATTTTGTTTTGTATTCCGTGACAGTCCCTGATTTCAACTTTATGTGTTCATAGAGAGTTAACAAAGAAAATATATTAATTGAAAAAATGGTGGAGCAAATTGTTAATGATAGAAAAATGATAGAAGTTGAAGATGTAGGTCCTCAAATTCAAGATTCTGAAAACAATAATCATGTCGCAGAAAATTATAATGTCAAAGTCGGGTGTGACGTAGAGTCGCAAACAGAGTTGGATATTAACGAGTTGACTCTTCTTTTTGAAAAATTGACACTTTATGGAAATTTAATGAAAAGCTATGAAATAAAATTAAAAAAGTTTGATTTAAGTCAGGAGTCGTTTAAAAATGACGATAAGAAAACAAAATATTTCAGTGGACTTGAAAATTACGCAGTTTTGAGTTACTTGCATGAAATTGCAAGTCCTTTTCTTTTTACCCGCAGTGACGCCAAGTTGAATACTTTCCAGCAATTGATTGTAACTCTAATGATACTAAGATTAAATTTATCTTATAAATATTTTTCTTACAGGTAAGCTATCTTATCCAATAATGTCGTCTTGCAAATTTTTGAAGGGTTTTAATTTGTTTTTCAAATTTAGATTCGGTGTGTCTGCATTTACGATTTCGACGTATTTTAGAAGATGCTTGCATGTTCTTTACAGACTTTTAAAAAATTTTATAATATGGCCTGATAGAGAAACATTGCATGCAACTATGCCTCAATGCTTTCTAGAAAGTTTTGGTAGACAGGTTACAGTTATTTTAGATTGCTTTGAAATTTTCATAGAAAAACCTAAAAGCTTAAACTCTAGCGCAGAATGCTGGTCCAATTACAAACACCATCGCACTTTAAAATATTTAATCGGCATTACACCTCAAGGAACCATATCTTTCATATCAGAAGGATATGGTGGCCGTGCTAGCGATAAATTTGTTACTGAAGATTGTGGAATTTTGGATCTTCTTCTGCCAGGATCAGTTGTGCTAGCAGACAGAGGTTTTTTAATTAAAAACTCTGTTCGTCAAGTGGGAGCTAAATTAAAAATTCCTGCTTTTACAAAAGGTAAAATTTTTATCATACAAATAAAAAGTAATTTTCAACGGTTCCTTTATAAATTAGAATTTTATCCTAAAATTAATTAAGCTTCATTTACAAATAAATAAGCAAACGACATAAATTTCCAATTTACTTCTTTCTGCTTTTCAATTCACTAATAATGTTGAGAAAGATTTAGAGAAAAGATAGACTTAGTTCACTTGAATGTTCAAAACAGGAGCAGGGTGGCCGCTGGTCAGGGAAATCAAGAAAAAATCAGGGAGTTTTATAAAAAGTACTGGAGAAATATTCAGTTTCTAGAATTCGTAAGAAAATTTTGAACTTTTTTGTCTAAAGTAAAAGAAAAGATTCAAATTTAATTTTAAATTCTTTCTATTTATATGACAATAATTGAACAAAATCAACTGTAATGTAATTCATTAAACCAATTCCATTATTTTCAGTACAATTTTAATTAAATTCATCGAAAAAATTTGAACAAGAGAAAATTTCACATCCTATAAAATAGTAAAAAATAAAGCAATTTATAAATTTTGTTCGCAATAATATTATCACAAACTTTATTCTCTAAATTTGAATTAGAAAAATTTCTACTAATTATAATAAAAGTGATTCAACATTTCTAAAAATTAATTTTTAAATAACAAATAAAATAAATAATCGAATAAAAAAGGATTTACAAAAAATAAATAGAATTCGATATTTTTTTAAAAATTAATTTTTCAAAAACACGTATTTTACATTAACATCAATTTCTTTTTCTAAAATAATTAAAAATTAACTATGTTTACCTATATTTTATAATATGAAATGAATATTGCTAATATTAATATAAATTGATATTCAATATATATATTAACTAAAAAACTTTTAAATTATTCGAAATTTCATGAAATTGTCTTGTAAACAAGTGGCTTTTAGAAATATTGTAATTAAAATTTCTAGAAAATAATTAAATTAAAATCCTGAAGCTAATTTAAATATGCTAAAGTAGCACTTCTTATAAATTATTCAATTTTAAAGGATTTGAAATATTTTGTAATCTTAATACCTGTGAAAACATAATGATAATTATTATTTATGACTGGGAGAAATAATTCATGACCGGGAAATGATCATGGATTTTTTTTATGAAAAACGTGGCCACCCTGATGAGAAACATAGAATCTCAAAAATTATAAAAATGTTAATATATACGTAAAAATAGTCGCTAATTTCTTATAATCATATTTGTTACATTGTAGGCAAGTCACAACTGCATCCAAAAGAACTAGAGGAAACAAGGAAGATTGTCCACGTAAGGATTTACGTCGAAAGGGTCATTGGATCTATGCGACAAAAGTATTCAATTCTTTTTAGTACTGTGCCTATTTCTCTTTTGCGTACAAAACAAAACGGTGTGCCAATATTTGATGAGATTGTGCATGTTTGCTGTGCTTTAATAAACCTTTGTCCTTCTATGGTGTCTTTAACATAACGTTTTTACAGGGAAAAAATAAATTTTTTTTTTTTCATAAAAAGTGAAAAGATTATAAATGTTTGTTATCAAAAATATTTTATTTTAAATAAAATGGATATGGAAACATAATATATTTACATAGTTTTTCTACAATAGTTAATGAATTTTTATTGAAATGGAAACAATATTTAAACAATTTTTATGAAATAAATTATAATTTTTCATTATTATATTTTGGAGCTTACGAAAATAAAAAAAAAATTGGACAAGTGCGAGTTGTACTCGCACTGCAATGGCGGGTTCCGCACACAATTATTAAAACAATACTTGCAACATTGATCGGTAATTGGTAGAATTAAAATAAACAATTATAAACATATATTAAAATCATTTGATAAAAAAAAACTAAAAAAAAATTAAAGTATTGTATATATATAATATTGTAAACAATAATAAGCAGAGGAACAAAATTTTCAAAATTTATTATAGTTCCTCTGCTTATTATTGTTTAGAATATTAGATATACAATACTTTAATTTTTTTTAGTTATTTTTTTATCAAATGATTTTAATATATTTTTATAATTGTTTATTTTAATTCTACCAATTATCGATCAATGTTGCAAGTATTGTTTTAATATTTGTGTGCGGATCCCGCCATTGCAGTGCGAGTACAACTCGCACTTGTCCAATTTTTTTTTATTTTTAGTTAAGAAATTAAAGTCAGAAAACAATCTCTCATTTATTCTCTTAAAATTTCACTCTCTTCCTTAAAATATTTAATGCCACGCTCATTAGGTCAAATAATGTAAAAGTTAGGAAAAAAAAAATTTTTTTTTTTAATTTTTTAGTTTTTCCTTGACAACGCTATGGCCATCATTACATATCAAGTTCTTTATATTTTTCCTGTAATATTCGAGTAAAAATACACCAGCATGCAAAATTTCAGCTATAAATACTACTACTAAACTGTCCTTTTTAGTTATCATTTTCTCCTACGTTTATAAATCCAAATCCTCTTTCCCAGTTGCCATCTCTTCAGTGATTGGAAATTATTTTTTCTTTAATGAACAATTTTGTGAATGTTCAATCGAGTCCATAGCCTAAAAACAAGCAAAAGATTTAAAAAATTTTTAATTTAATAAAATACGTCTACATTAAACATTTAAAAAAATATTAACCCGACAATCACGACTGCAGTACCAATGACTTCTACATCCCGGGCAAACAAAATTTTCAGTGCTATCGCAAATGCTTTCACAAAAAAAGCAAAAAATTATGGCATCGGCATTTCCAATGGCTGTACTTTCCTCGGCAGTGTCCTGTAAAGATTTTTGTTATTAAACATTCAAATATTTTGTTATACATATTTGTTTACAAGAAATATGTATTTTATACACTTACCACATGCATTATACTGTCCTGAGATTGTTTGTGAGTAACCACCTGAAAAGAAGCTGAAGAACCTGAAACAATCTTATGCCTATTTAGACAGGGCATGGTAACTGTTTTAGAAACAATCTTCTTATTTACACACGAAACAAGTTGTTTTGAAGAAGTAAATGGACAATCAACTAATCTTGGTGTTTGTGTTTTCTTTGCAACATTTCCGAAAATTTCTTTACTACAGCTTTTACAAAACCAATAAATTGGTGTCAAATTAATTAAATTCGTACAATCTAAATGAAACCATTTAATTTGACATTCTTCGTTTGCACACAAGATCATTTGTCGTCCACCTTCTTCTTTTCTACAGTCACACCATAATTCAACTTCTGTCTGGCTATTTGCTGAAGTGTACCATTTTGCCAAAAGTTCTGGAACAATGATATTTTTATGATGCACAATAGCCTTCTCCAGATTTTGTTCCAAGAAGCATTTATTAATATAGATACGTTCTATATGCAGATAGCGTTTGGTCCAAACAATAAAATCGCAAAATTGTGTTTCGGAAACAAACATCTGTAATTGGATTTGGAAATAATATTCATGACTTTCCTTTAAATGAAATTTTTCTTCACTATCTGCATATAGAAAGCAGTTTCTCAATCTTACAAATTCTTTCAAATCCATTCCATCCTTCAATCGATAAGGACATTTAATTTCAAGAGACCCAATCCCACAACAATCACAACTGATAATACCATCTGGAGATGCGCCCATGATCGGCAATATTAATGAAATTAAAAAACCTGTTTTTTTGACATTGAAATTTGTATGGTTAGGTCCAACATTTTTTTTCATATTCCTTAATAGCTATCTCTTCGTGACTTAAACCATATGTCGTTGCTTTTATTTTAAATGAGACTTTTTCGCAGTAGCAAATAGATTTTAATAAAGACAATGAAGGGACTTCCAAGGAGGTATGACAAACCCTTTTAAAATTTGAAGCTGTGATTCTTCCTTTTCTAAATTCAAACCACTCTAAATTTTTACTTTGTTCTAAAGTTTTTTTCTCGACATTATTCCTTTCCTCTTCCGTAATATTAAAATCTATATCTACTTCTCTTAATTGCTGTAAATTAAAAGTTTCGAAAGTCCCATCAAATAAATTTCCTAATTTTATAGGAAGACTACATTCAGTCTCTACTATAGCTCGTTCTGTTGCGTGAGGCTCTACTACTGATAATACAGCTGCTGATGGACAAATATCATCTAAGGTTTTTAAAAAACCTTTTAAGGAAGCTCCCTCCAAACATGGTACATTTTCCAATTTTGCATCTGTAAAAATATAAAAATATTCAGCTAAACAATCCACAAAAAGAGTAAGACGCACATAATTTCATAAATCCAGAAGTGAAAAAGCTTTTTCTATAAAAATTTAAAGAGATAGTGCATTTTAATTTTAACACACTTAACAATTATTAAAAAGTTTATTTTACTAATATATTTTGAAAAATCGGCGTTTCCTTTTTTTTAAATAAATAAAATTTAAAGTAGAGACCCCATTATTCGGACTAATGAATGCGGGCATCTATCCGTATAATAAAAAAAGTACAAAATAATCGAATTTTCAATTTTTATTTTGAGGTATTTATTTGCATATGTATTTAAAGAAGACTGAAACGAAATAAAACTCTGAAAGTCGACATTAATATTTTATTGTTTATTTTATTATATTATTTAATATAAGCTTTATAATTAAAAACAAAAAATATTTAAAATTCGTCCTGATAATGGAGTCTTGACTGTAATAAATTTAATAAATAAATAATTTTAAGCCGATTTCAGCAAAATTGAAAATGATAGAATATTTTGAAGCCCCGCTCTTTTAAACTTTCAGAGTGAGGCAATTCAGGAAAACAGAATTTTTTTCCTTAATCCTTGTTGAATACCCTGGATATTGAAAATTATAAACGCTTTTACCGCAACCCTAAATTTTGCATTTCTTTAAGATAAAATTTACTAGTCTTAAACTCAGCATTTTTTTCAATGATTAGAATTTGTTTAAAAAAGTTAAATGATCTATTTAGTGATTTCTATTTAGAATGAATATTTATTTACTCAAATACACTGGTTAAAATTAAAACAACGTAATTGGTTTTAAAAGAGAGTAATAAAAATTGTTTTTTTTTATTTGCGTAAGAAACAAAGAAACAGAAACATAATTAATAAGTAAATTAAATATTTTTTGAAGAAACAATGTTAAGCACTTCTCCAAATTGTGGTAATAAAAATAATCTATAACCGGTTAATCCGATTACGAAAATAACCGAATTTATAAGCGGTTAACCGGAATTGAAAAATTCGTAACAAAAAAATTCAAAATCACTGCTGTCCCGACTTGGAAATTTTTTTAAAAGGCCTTCTGACATTAGAATAAGTGATTATAAAAAGAAAAAATTGCTATCCGGGGCAAGGAATTATTAATTTAGTTGACTTTTGTTATTTTTAGAAAATCCGTGAGAAAAAAATAACTTTTGTTTCTCTACCTTTTTTTTAATTTAGGGTTTGGAGGGTTTACTTTGGTTAAAAATAAACAAGAAATATTTGTGTCATAAACTTTTTAGATAACATTTTTTAAAAGATTTTTTCGTTGAACCAACGTTGGTAACTTCAGTTTCATTTCTTTTTCTCTCCCCATAACTTCGTATTTCCCTTTCATGGATATTTAAAATAAAGTAATGTTTTTAAAATAACCATTTTATTATAAAATTATAATCAATCGAAAATATTAATTACCAAAATACGAGATATCCTTCCCCCAATTTATTTGACTCATCCTCTTTGGTATGACATTTTTTGGTGCCGCTGGTACAGGCCAAACTGCTAATTTGTCAGTGCAAGACAATTCTTCTTCTGATGTGTACCTGAAAGACAAAAAAAAATGCAATTGCTGCTACATGGCTGCAAACCTCACCTAAACCAGCCATGCAACTGCAGTGTGCACTCGAAATACTTCCGTCCTGAAGAATAATGAGCCATGTTGTCAAATTTTTCTCCCTCATTCTTTGAGAATGTTTAACCTAAAAAAATCACATGTATATTAAAATTTGTATTTATTTACGTTTTATATTGCATTATTTGTGTTTAATTTGTATTTATTTAGAATTAATTAATTAATTCTACTAATTTATAGGTCGATATATTGATTTTCGACAAAGGATTCAAAATCTGTCACTTCTTGTCATTTTTAATAATATAAGTAGTCTACATAACAAACATCAATAAAACTTAGCAGAAGTATTAATTGATTTTAACTAAACTTTAACCACGTTTTCAATATGAATTAGAAAAATAACGTATTTTCAAAGTAATGTTTAAAATTTTCAGGAAAAGACAGTTTATAATCCATTATTCCCTTGCTTTTAAATTTTCATTTAAGGCTCTAAAATAAAAACTTTATTTAAAACATATTTAAAAATTAAATCTAAAAACTAACTAACTAAATAAATTGAAAAATTTTTCTCTTGTCATAAACTTTACAAATAAATATAATTTAAAGTTTTCAGGAATAAGTATATATTTAAAAATTCCTAATTAAATACATATACATATATTTACAGGATGTATACTAACCTCTCCTAGGACGATAAAGTTGTCATTAACTTGTTTACACTTTACTTTTTGAACGAATCCAGCTTCATAATATTTATAGCCTTCTAAGCTTTTGAAAGCTTTGAATTGTTTAAGACTGTAAAAACTGTGAGTGAAAATAAAGTAACTGAGAATATCCAAGTAATTTATTTTAGGAACTTCTAATACATTTGAACAACATTCAATATCAGTTAAACTATACGGATCAATATTATTGACACATCGAATCTTTTCTTCATATCTAGCTCTAACATTTAGTTCCAGATTACTTCGATAATTATTAAAATTCATTTTTGCACTCACAAAAAAAGTCAAATTTCAATGCAAAACATATAGTGACAGCGGTTTGCTTGTCCTCCAGTAAATCAGCTGAGAGCAGCCATTTTGGATTCCCCCACCCAACTTGAACTACCTTATAGGTTTTTATTTATAAATCAGTAGTTCAAGTCTATTTTAGTCGGACATCTACTCTCGACAGTCTTTTCATTTGTAAATCAGTAGTTTCAGTCAATTTCAGTCAGGCAACACTTTTTTATATTTTTTTATTTGTAAATCAGTAGTTCAAGTCAATTTTAGTCAGACAGCCCCTATTCTATAGGTTTTTATTTGTAAATCAGTAGTTCAAGTCATTTTTAGTCGGACATATACTCTCCACAGACTTTTTAGTTGTAAATCTGATAATCGATAAATTAACCGAAGTTTATTTTTCAATTATTCGCGAAACTAGTTCGTATTTTTCTGTCACCGAGTATAAGCGAGGATTCCGAATTGCTGGAATGCGGCATCAGCCGGTCGCACTAGGCCGCGTCAGCCAATCAGAGCATCGCTCGCTCCCACTGCGCGCGCTTCCCCCACTCAACGGCGCTTCAGAGCTCGGAGACAGAGCTCTCATCGTCACTTACTTACGAGCAGCCGACCTGCTTGGTCGCTTCGCTCTTGATCACCGCGAACAGCAAATTCCCATTGTAACGACTTCTTCCCGAACTGCCAGCCTGCACGGTCGCACCGCTCGCACCCAACGCAAACAGTGTTACTTAAAAAATAAATTCACTTTTGTTTTGTCACTTTAATTAATTTCAATTAATTCTCAACTTTTATTTGTTCCCCATTCATTTAACTTTCGAGTTTTATTCAACGCGCTTTTTGCGTTCTTAGTTGTTTTCCATTCACCACACATTTTTGGAAACTCTTGCGAGGGTCCAAAATTACCATTCTTTTTCTCCTTCCCTTTAAGAATTTTTAGAAACTTTTTGAGGGTCTAAAATTCTTAAACTTCCTTTTCCCTAGTAACACAAACTTCGGAAACTCCCGGAGGGTCCGAGGTTGTGTTTTTCCTTGATTCCCTGTCATTTTCCTTTCCCGGCGATTTTTGGAAACTTCCTGAGGGTCCATAATCGTTTTCCCCCTTTTTTTCAAGACCTATTTTTGGAAACTCGCGCAGGGTCAAAAAATTATTATTTCTTTTCCAAATCGATTTTTTTTATTTTTATTCATTTTTTTTTTTAATTTGTTTTGCGTGTAAATAAATTATCCTCAATTAGAGAAATCTTCGGAAACTCACGGAGGGTCCGAGATTTCTTCAATTTAAATTCGCCGTTTCACGAGTTTTCGGAAACTTGTTTTCGCAAGGGTCCAAAACTCGCTGATATTGTCAAAGCCCAAATTTGACGGTATCAAATTTGGCGCCCAACGTGGGGCACTGCAGAGATTTTCGGTAGAAAATCACGAACTCGAAAAAATTTACGCCGCAGATTCTCACTTCCGGGAGTGAGACGAACGCAAATTTTGATAAAAACACCCGGTGGCGCTCAACGTATTATTTCTCCTTAAGCAATGAAAGAGAAAGCAGAATTATTTCCGGTTTCTCGCAAGCCGTTAATTTAGCGAAGAAAGGAGCCAAGCGCTAAACTTTGCCATGGCGGCCAGAACACCTCATGAGAATTTACGCTCTCGCGCGGTGTTCAAACACATTCCACCCGACAAGCGTAAAAACCTTCAACAAGTATCGACAGGATTATTCACGTCCAATTCGACCAAGACTCAATCCAGCGCGATGGCTGAGAAAACAACGTCTCACGAACTTCGAGACAAAGACGGTTTCGACACAGGATCGTTTTCAACTGAAAATGTGAATTATATTTCATCGCCTAGAAGTGTAATTCTTTCAAACCGTTTCTCGGGCAGCGAAACCGCAAACAAAAATTCAACAAGCGCGACAACAGTTGCGCTCTAAGTCGAAAACGACTGTGAAATTGCGCGTACCGCCTTAAATTCGGTACCAATGAACACCACATCACACATCGGTGGGGTATTTGCGCAAATATTTCACAGTCAAAAATCTACTTTGACGAATCATCACGCTCCTAGAACATCTGAAATAATGATTACCAAGACAACACCCACTTCGAAACCGACAAGAACTGTTTTCGCAGGCTTACCGAGTTTGCAAAACAGCTCAATTTCTCTGGAACGTTCTTCACAGTTTCGTACAAGTGTAGAACATTCCGAGAAATTCACCAAACGAAACTAAAGAAAAAAGTTTTCTTCTTTCATCTGAGATCGCTCCTCAATCCGATGCATCTTTTCTCTCGAAAATTACACCTACCAACTTTTTTGAAGAGGTCATCGATTCGCAGCAAGAGGACGAAATCAACATCAGCCAGGTTCGACGCCGAAAGAACCTACAAGACAAGAAGAACTCGAAGTAAGGTCGACAAGAAATTTTTCCGAGAACATATCCTATCGGACGAAGGATTTTTTGGCCGCACGAATCCTACGATTCACGGACGTCTCGTGGTATCAGAAGTTGTCAGCTGACACTTCTGCCAAAGTATCACGACATCCAGGGAATGAAGACTCGTTCACGCGCTGTACAGGAGCTCTTCACCTGGCCAAAAATGGTTTCCCAAATAAAAGACTGCTCCTGCTGCACGTCTTTTTGGTCGCATAGCAACAGCGAGTTACGCCCATGCCAACCCGAGGCTCCGTGGGATACTGTTGCTGTCGACTAAACGGGACCATACCAATGTTCATCGAAAGGAAAACAAATTCTGCTCGTTGTCGCCGATCTTTTTTCCCTGTGGATGGAAGCGAATTACCTTCTTACCCGAAAAAGAAGTGCTCAATCGTTTCAGCCGCCACAGACGCGAAAGAGGAAGCGCGATTTACGACTTGTTGGTACCTCACATCGAAAAAAGGACTCTGACGTCGTCGACATTCTATTCCATGTCAGAAAATCGGCGAATTACGGCAACCGGACGGACGCCGAGTCAAGTTCTACTCAACACCAAGGCAAAGAGATGAATGCGCTCTACAGACCGGAAGAAAGGCTCCAATGCATTTGGAAGAACGCGTCCAGGAAATCTCTCAACATCAAGCCGCTTACACCCACAATTATGCTGTGCCACTTAAAGTTAACCAAAAATTCCCTCTTAAAAGTAAGTTTATGTACAAACGCCCCGCCTGTTAAACAAGGAAAACGGTTATCGCGCCGGTTTAGCTCCCCGTGGAGAAGGTCCATACGCAATAAAACGCCATCGTGGAAAAGAAATCTGCAATGTTGATTCGAGAAATCGACTGGCGAAAATTCACCGTATGGATCTAAAGCGCGCTTTTCCTTTGAAAAAGAGTGGAAAACCCGAATATCCCAGAATTAACCATTCCGGAAACCCATGCCGGCGAAGACTCCCGAATCATCGAGAATAACCAAAATAATAAGAAGACGCGAAATTAGACTCGGTTATAATTTAAGTTCTTCGAAAAAATTCCAAAACTAACGATTTCAATTTTTCTCGTCTTTAAGCACCGAAAAAAGCGCGAGTAACATTAAAAAAATGTCAACTATTTCTGTAAATAAGCGCTACAATTTACAACCGCGATAGTTAAAAACGAGTAACGAATTTTCGACCGTTATGATTAAATTCGCAGTTGTATTTTTCTTTTTACTTCGTTTTGCGTCCAATTTGTAATTAGAGTTAATCTTATTTTTCTTACAGGATTATTTTACTTTAATATTACTAAGCGTTGTAATTAAATTTTATTTATACTTTTCAGATTATTACAATATTCTTATTATTGTCTTCGAATTGCGGTAAATTAGTTTTCTTTAAATTGTTCTCGCCGAGAAATTTTTAACTTATCATCGCATTATTGTAATAATTTTCTTTATTAGTTTGAAGTTCGCCGAATATCTTCGTCTTTATGTATTTTTCTAATTGTATTTTCTACTTGCTTTAGTTATAATAATCTTTCATTTTCTAGTTTATTCCCAATTTGTAAAATTCTAAATAATCGCTTTTACTTGAGACAGACACTGTGGAATTGATAATCGATAAATTAACCTAAGTTTATTTTTCAATTATTCACGAAACTAGTTCATATTTCTCTGTCACCGAGTATAAGCGAGGATTCCGAATTGCTGGAATGCGGCATCAGCCGGTCGCACTAGGCCGCGTCAGCCAATCAGAGCGTCGCTCGTTCCTACTGCGCGCGCTTCCCCACTCAACGGCGCTACAGAGCTCGGAGACAGAGCTCTCATCGTCACTTACTTACGAGCAGCCGACCTGCTTGGTCGCTTCGCTCTTGATCACCGCGAACAGCAAATTCCCATTGTAACGACTTCTTCCCGAGCTGCCTGCCTGCACGGTCGCACCGCTCGCACCCAACGCAAACAGTGTTACTTAAAAAATAAATTCACTTTTGTTTTGTCACTTTAATTAATTTCAATTAATTCTCAACTTTTATTTGTTCCCTATTCATTTAACTTTCGAGTTTTATTCAACGCGCTTTTTGCGTTCTTAGTTGTTTTCCATTCACCACACATTTTTGGAAACTCTTGCGAGGATCCAAAATTACCTTTCTTTTTCTCCTTCCCTTTAAGAATTTTTAGAAACTTTCTGAGGGTCTAAAATTCTTAAACTTCCTTTTCCCTAGTAACACAAACTTCGGAAACTTCCGGAGGGTCCGAGGTTGTGTTTTTCCTTGATTCCCTGTCATTTTCCTTTCCCGGCGATTTTTGGAAACTTCCTGAGGGTCCATAATCGTTTTCCCCTTTTTTTCAAGACCTATTTTTGGAAACTCGCGCAGGGTCAAAAAATTATTATTTCTTTTCCAAATCGATTTTTTTTATTTTTATTCATTTTTTTTTAATTTGTTTTGCGTGTAAATAAATTATCCTCAATTAGAGAAATCTTCGGAAACTCACGGAGGGTCCGAGATTTCTTCAATTTAAATTCGCCGTTTCGCGAGTTTTCGGAAACTTGTTTTCGCAAGGGTCCAAAACTCGCTGATATTGTCAAAGCCCAAATTTGACGGTATCAAATCAGTAGTTTAAGTCAATTTCAGTCAGACAGCCCTTTTTAAAATTTTTTTAATTTGTAAATCAGTTGTTCAAGTTAATTTTAGTCGAGACAGCCCTATTCTATAGTTTTTAATTTCTAAATCAGTAGTTCAAGTCAATTTTAGTCAGACAGAACGTATCTCTAAGTTTTTTATTTAGAAATCAGTAGTTCAATTCATTTTTAGTCATACAGACATTCTTTATTATTATTTTTCTTTTTGTAAATCAGTATTTCACGTTAATAGTTCGTCAATGAAATATTTTTTAAACAATACCAATTATAGGTGGTTATAAAATTCTTATAAAGAATAATTTTTAAAAATTGTAATAAAATTCTTAGCAACTTTTAATTTATTTTCATAAATAAAAAAATTAATCGCAGTATTTCAATTATTTTAAAATACGAGTTTAATTAAATTTTTTCAAAATAATTAAATTATTATTTTAGATTTTAATAAAATTCAGTTTACAGAAATTTAATTTAAATAACTATTACTGTCGAAAATATTATAATTCATTTTGCAAAATTACAAATAAACTATACAATATATTGTTTGTAAATTTAAAATATCTTTACAAAAATTTTAATGCACATTAAAATAAAATTGAGAGTCTAATGTTTAATTTACTCATATATCATTTATAAAAAGGAGAAAAATTATTGCTATTTATTATAAATAATCTAATTTTATATGCTTGACTCAGTAAACATACAATTTCATTTCCGAAGCCTTGTTTTTTTATTAAATAATTGAATATTACAAGTAAGTTTAATAGAATATTTCGATGATAATACTTATAAAATTTGGGTGTAATATTTGTATATTTTACTTAAAAAAATTTTTAATTAAAAGTGGAAGTGGAAATTAATTAAGGTGAAATTAAAAGTGAAAGTGGAAGAAAAATTAATTAAGGTGAAATTAAAAGTGAAAGTGGAAGGGAAAATTAATTAAGGTGAAAGTGAAAATTAATTTTGATGAAAGTGAAAATGAAAGTGGGAATTAACCCCTTCGCAGTCCAGTTAAAAATCGCTTGGGGTCCAAAAACGGTCCGAAAAAAAAGTTTACAAAAAAATATGCTTCTATCATATATAAGGTTTTATATGGGCCATGGACTGTCAAGGGATTAATATTAATTTTTTAAATTTTCTAATTTGTTATATTATTTTATTATAAATTATGAAACAATACATGCATATTTTCCATTTGTCAAACAATATTTAAAAAAATCATACACAGAAACTAACTTCAAACTGCGAACAGAAGAAATGAAAGAATACGAAGATGAATATAGTTAAATATTATGAAGTACTATTTTCACTAAATAGAATTTACAGTAGTAGAATTTTTACTAAATACTACTTTTACTAAGTATACTATTTTATAAATTAATATTTTTACTAAGTAACATTTGTACTACACAAAATATCCAATTAAATATTCCTATAAAATATTCAAGTTGCAATATTCCAATAAATTATTCCAATTAAACATTCCTACATTAATCAAAAGAAATGCTTCAAATGTCAGATATTTCAACATTCCTGGATTATGATAATTGGAATATTCCAGATCAATAATTCATCAATATTCCTTTCCATAGAATACTATATGGTGATAAGCAAAATAATTTTCCCATAAAAACTAATATTTCAAAAATTCAAATTAAATTCATACCAAGTGACAAAGATATTTCATTAACGTGTGAGATCTTGAAACTGAACTGTGAGACTGAATGGTGTGGCTAATAACGTGTGCGTGATAAATCAGGTGTGCGACCAAGAATCCTTGGTGAGAAATCGCCAAGTCGAACAATACAATCACATATGTTGAATTTCACCCGCGAAATTGCTCCTCGAGAATAGAGTAAGGGGGAGGGATGAACTCGGTGAGGATGGGATGAAGGGTGAAAGTGGAAGACGGCGATGGGTTGGGGAATAAGGTGAAGAAGAGACTTGCGAATAGAGAAATGTGGAGGAGAAAAAAGAAAATTGTCTAAAAAATACGATATATAATAGATCAGAGGAAGAAAGCAACTTGGTAGCCCACAAAGATGGTGGAGGCGGAAAAAAGCGAGGGACAGATATACGGATGTGACGACGCGTAGGTATAGTGATATACGCATCAAGGGCATTCGAGCTGATCGAGGCACAGGTTGGACTTTACAGCCGATAACGGATAGTTTCTCCACAGTATTTCGTGGTTGTCCAGAGTTCCAGGTCGCTAAACCATTTGTGTCTGTCTGCATGTGTGTGTGTGAGTGTTTAGGTGTGGGTGCATTTCGGACAGTTTTATGTGATCCCCCCAGTACGTAAACTTAATGCAGGATCTATAAAGGCTACTTCGATAGGAAACTTTAACGCTCGCTCTTCAAATGCCTGCATATCTGTTTAGCCACACAGTTACGATCAATGGAACATTAAAAAGAAAAGCCGGAAAAAATAAATATCTTTTATCATCGCTTCCACTGAGATACGACTGCTGCTGGTCTCTTTTTTAAAAAAAAATTTGAAAAAAATAACGTAACTTGAGTAATAACGGAAGTAAATATGTGAGCAATTTCGTGTCAAGTGATTGACGTCAAAAAATGTAGTAAATAAAAAAAATAATAAATTTAATTCAATGTGAAGAACAGTAATTTTAAACATTAACTATATTTAATGTAAATTTGTTAGTCCAAGTGTTTTAAAGTTTCTAAATTGAAATTTCATAGTAGAATTAAAAAATCCAAAATGGCTGCTTCAATATGGCAACCCAATAGGGCGGAAAATTTTTAAACTGATGCGTTTCAATTAAAATGCGTTACTCGGGGATTTTTTGAGTTTCTGAATCCGAATTTAACATTAGAATATTAAAGAATTTTTAATTTAACTTACGATCTCTTTTAAATTAACAGCATGTGACTGTTAGAAAATCAATGTTAATTTTTTCGATCACTTTTCTCTTCAAATAATTAATAAATTAAGCTGAAATTTTTCGACTTATTTTTAAAAATTGCGACTTTTTCGACTTTTCTTGCAAACATTGCAACAAAATACAACAATTTTTATTACAAAATTGCAACTTATTTTGATTTTTATAGTACAAAAAATAGCTATAAACAAATCTTTCAAAAATTGTTTTTGAATAGTTAAAATTTTGGAAAATTTAATTGAAAATAATTAATTTATTTCAAGTATTTTGTTACAATTTTTGAAAATCAACTTTTAAAGAATTTTAATTGCAAATTTTGAAAATAATTGAATTATCAAAAATTTTAATTAAAAATCTTTAAAGTTAATATTTTCAATTATCTCCAAAAATAATAGCATTTTAGAATTATTTTTAACATTTTGGAGAAGACAATAATGTTAAAAATTTTTAATTAAAATTCATCAAAAAATTTATTAGTTTTCTTAAATTATTTAAATATTCTTTTAAAAAATACAATTATTTTCGAAAAATTAATAAAATACTTTTAAAAACTAATTATTAGAATTGTTTTTGTAATAATTTTTTAAGATTCAAAATTTACTTTTTGGACTTATTAAAATTTTTGAAAAATCATGCTCCTGTTTATAATTAAAATTCTTCAAAAATTTGATCATTTTTATTTATAGGTACTTTTCAAAAATTCAATTATTTTTAAAAGATTTAACCAAATTTTAATTGTTTGGAAATTTTTCAAAATTGAAAAACTATTATCGTTCAAAAATTATTTAAAAATATTTTTAAAAAATAAATTGTAAGAATTTCTTTATTCTAATTTTTTGAAAATATTATTCCTTAATAACTTAAGAAAAAACTATGGAGAGTCACAATTATTATAAAGAATTAAGTTTATGTATTTAAATAATTAAATTCTAGAGGAATCTTTTGAAAAATTATTTAAATTAAGTGATTCAAAGATGAAATTTAGTTGATAATTGTAGAAAATAACTAAATTCAGGAAGAGTTATAATTGTAAATTTTAGAAATTATTATAATTTATAAATTTTTCTTATTTTCCGCAAAACATTAATATTTTCCTACTGTAAAAAGAATTTTGTTAGGAAAAGTAATTGTAATGTCAGTAAATTGTCAGGGAAATTAATAAATTGAAACTTGTGACCATCCTGAGTAATAAAGGAGCGCGAATTTAAATCCCACGGGTTTGCAACAAAAACTAAAAGAATTCCACGATCCGATTAGAAATTCCATAAGATTTCCATGATTCCATTAATCAAAATGAAATCCCATGACAATTCCATGATTTCCAGGTTTTCCATGACTTGTAGAAATCCTGGTTAAATATAATGTTTTTCAAAATTGATTATTGGATGAAGTAAATATTAATGTAAATAATAAATATATAAAAAATAAGAATTTGTAGAAATGATAATTCGGTGATTTAAAGATTATAAAAAATATTCTTTCGCAGTAATAAACATTCTGTCAATCGGTTATTCGAAAACATAATGTTTTTGTAAATTAGTATTTCGATTAAAAGAAATTATAATTCATTCTTATTATAGATAAAAAGAATTTCAGTAAAATAAATATTCGGAAAATAAAAATTGGGGTCTATTCATGCGCTTCGTGAAGGTGTTAATAAGAATGAAGATATTTCTTTTCTTAATAAGATGTATTTCTTTCTTACAACAAATATTGATCAATTTTGACTCATGGAAATGACGAAAATTGTCGCGTGCTTTTTCTATGTAATCATTTTTAATTTTAACGATAATTTTTAACATTAACTAGTGGCTATGTAATACTGCTTTAAATACTCAGGAAATATTATTAATTTTTATTTTTTAATTTTATGTGTATAATTATTGTATATTTATTAATTTGGTATTTTGTTAAATAAATTAGTCTGAGAAGATGGTAAACCAAACCATAAAACGTCGCAAGTCGACAAAATAACATTTTTGTTTTATGTTTTTTTACTTTCTATTGATAGAATTAACTTCTCTGAAAAAAATCTGGAAGAAAATTTTTTATTTATCTTTAGAAATATAACTTTTTTAATTCTCACATCAAATTTTAATTGAGAATAGAGAATTTATAATAAAAATGTAAATACGCGATGCAAAAAATCTTTTGTAATAAAATATAAGAGTAAAATTTCAAATTCTTTTGTTTTGATTCTGAATGTTTAACTGCTCTTTGAAATTGTCTTTTTTGTCACCCACTCCCTACTTATTCGTTTAAATTAATCACGAGACTTCCGTTCGAGACGAGGTTTTGCGAATCCGGAACAAAAAGGTATGTTCCGTTATAAGATGCAAACCCGACTCAGAGGTTGCCTAATTACTCGTGTGCTTACATTGCAGGTGCACGATACCAGATGTAAAACAAAGCAAGGTATACATGAATTTCCTACTTGGCTAATTGAGTGGGAAAAGGCTGTCGTGCTCTCGAGATGCATGTACTACAATAAAACAACATTTGAATTATTCCCGCTCAGTGTTCTTTTTCAAATTTAAAAAAATAAATATTACGACCAAAAAATGTTCATAAACAATTGAGATTTGGTAAATTATTTTTTTAATTAAATATAAAATTTTGAAATTACTTTCACTGTGTATTGTTAATAATAAATAAATAAACATTAAAAATTAGATTATATCGAACTAGTGACTTTTCTTTTAATTACCAATCTAATTGTTAATAATAATGTATGTTTCAATAATGATTTTTCGCTTATATTATTAATACTTATATTAACTTATATTAACATAATAAATATTTACAACAAACAAATAACAATTCTAATTAATTAAAGGGAATGAATTTATCATTCGGTAATCAATATTAAAGGTGAAAGAAGTTAACAATTTTTCCGATTTATTTGTGAGATTGATTCGGAAAAATTGTTAACTTCTTTCACCTTTAATTCTAATTAACTTTTTATTTTTAATGTAACTTTTTTAATAATATTACTTTTTAAATAGTTGCAATTTTAAAATTAATGTATTAAAAATTATCGGATTGTTACAAAGAATTTTATCAAAAAATTTGATAATAATAGAATTTCTTCGAAGAATTTTATTATTTAGGAAAGTAATTGAATTCTCGCGAAGAATTTTCTTAAAATTTAAAAAAATTCTAATTAAATTCTTTTTTAAGAATTTTTTTACATTTTTGTTAACAATAGAGTTTAGTCTTTAATAATTTTAAATAAAAATTTTGAAAAAAATTGACTTTTATGAACAATTTCTTTTAAGTTTTTAAAATAATCGTGTTTGTTAATAATTGAAATTGAACATTTAGTTATTGAATTTTATTAAAATTTTAGAAAATAATTGAATTCTTTTGAAGAAATTTATTATGAATTCATGAAAAAATTGGATTTTTTCGTGACATTTTCTTTTCAAAATAATTGAATTTTCGCAATTAATTTTACTATTCATAAACATAATTGAATTGTTTCGAAAAATTTATTAAAATTTCAGAAAATAATTTAATTTTTTCGAAATATTTTATATCAAATTAAGAAAAAAATTAAATTCTTTCGTGAAATTTTTTTGAAAATAATTGAATTTCTGCCAAGTTTTTAATATTTAAAAAAATAATTGAATTGTTACGAAGAATTTATTAAAATTTGAGAAAATAATTGTATTCGTTCGTGAAATTTTATTAAAATTTTAGAAAATAATTGAATTCTTTATTTGAAAAATTTTATAACAAATTCATTAAATTTTTAAAAATAATTGAATTTTTTCGAAAAATATTATTAAAAATTAAAAAAAATTCGATTATTTCATGAATTTTATTAAAATTGTATTCAAAATAATTAAATTTTTGCAAATGAATTAAATTATTTAAAATATAAATTCAATTTTTTTACAATTTTTATATATCTTTGTTATCTGTTTTTTGAAAAGTACATTCAAATTTTTGGGGTTTGTTGTAAAAAATTTTGTTTCAATATTAAATAGAAGACGGGGTAAAAAACTTTGCAGTAATGTATTTTGTTTACAAAATATACAAAAAATGAGCACAAGCTTGATGTAGAATAAAGCCTGAGGGAAACGTGAATCTGATGGTTGAAGAAACTTTTGGATTTTACAATTTCATTCTAAAATTAATTACCACTAATTAACCATAGTGTAGTTTTAAAATTTAAATTATTAAACAAAATATTAATGAAATTTTTGGAAATAAATTAACTAATTTAATTTTAATTATAAAAAAGTGAAAAAATTGCAGAAACAGACAAAATAAAATAAGAAATAGGTATATAAAATATAATATAAAATATGAATATCGAAAAAAAACATTTCTTTATTCACATTTACAATTTAAAAAATATTTATTTGCGAGATGAATTGTAAGTTTTTACAGAAGAGAAAATATTAAATAAACTTTTCCTAACAGAGATGTACGTCAAATATATATAGGTATGTACATTGAGATGATGTGAGAATATTTTTATAACAGGAAGAGGAAAACTTTTCATGAAAATGACGTATAAAACTTTTGCGTGTTGTAGTTATGGTATATGGAGAAGTTTTTTAAAAAAAACTTTTCGGGAAGTATTAAACAAGTGCATTGGGAAAATTGTTTGTTTGATTTCCGACATTGTCAGAAAATTGAACACGCGAGAGTATATTTTATATAAATATTAAAGGGATGAAGAATTTTTTTCAATAGCAATTTCAATTTAAATAAACAAATAAATGCGTTTTATTTATTTAAAATGAAAATACATTTGATAAACTTTTTGGATGAAAGCAATACACCTTTTTTTATTTCATTTTATTTTAGTTTCATTCCCCTTTGTCGCCTCCATCAAATTTCATTTCACGCAGTCCAGTTGTATTTCGATTTCCATGTACCAAAAAAAAAAAAAAAAAAAAAAAACTATAAAGGTGCAAACTTCAATAAAATGTCCAATAAATTACAAAAGAACAGATTTAGTATTCGAGTTTACTCTATTTCCACTTTTATATATTTGCATTCAATGTATTCACAATTGAAAGGATTATTATTATATTTATGTTTAATAAACTAATTGTAAAAAACACATCTTGAAATTAAAATTAAAATTAAAATTTTTCTTTTTGATTAATTTTTCAAAAATGAACATTTCTTGTTGAATTAATATTTCTTAAATTAAAATTTTTTAAGTGATATAATTTTTTTGTTACTCATTTTGCATAATTAGTTAAGGATTATAAATTAAATTTGGACAATCTGTGCATTAAAAAAGAATAGAGAAAATTAATTTTTCATTTTATGGAAATATTTTTTCTAACATAAGCTTTTAATTAATTTTTATTTTGACATATACTGGAAATTAAAAATTAAAATAGAAATTAATGTCAGTGAAATATATCCATAATAATTGTGAGAGACATTCTATCTCAATATTTACGTTGATAATTGAAAAGTCGGGGAAATTCAGCTTTTGGCTCAAGTAAAATATTACCAATTTAACGCGCCAGCACCTGCACTGGCTATTATAGAATAATTATATATATATATATATAGTGAGAGAGACAGCGGGAAAACTTGACTGCAAAATTGAAAAAAATATTTGTTTCTTTCTCTACTTATTGCAGTACAATCGAATTTACTAATTTCAGCTTCATCTTTTTTCCCATTATCTTATTTTTTATTTTCCCACTAAAAAAAGAACCATGAATTTATTAAGTTATAAACTTGTTTACTCACAAACAGATTACCTTTTTGATGAAAAGATTTTTTTTTAAATTCTTTTTAAGATTTACAAACATAATAAATTAAAACAAAAATTCTAGTTTTTAAAATTCTGTTTTATGAAAGAATGTAAACAAAATTTGTTATAAAAAAATTTGGTTTTAATAAGATATTTTTTACTGTTAGTAAAATTAGAGAGGCTTAAAGAGTCTGTCTGACTAAACCTAACTTATACTACTTACAATACTCAGAATTACATGAAAATTAATTCTTAACATTCGTCATTCAATTCTATTCGTTCTTCTACTAAATCTAAAATATCTAAAAAAATTTCTGTCTGTCTAATATTTTCTGATTTTGCTGAACTGAAAATTTCATTTATTCTACTTTTTAGGCTTTACTGACATAATTATTTTTATTATTATAACTGATATTTCAGACAAGCAATAAATTTCTTTCTAAGGAAGAATGACTTTTACTGTTTATAATCCTTAGAATTATTAATTAAATTAATTCCCTACATTTCAAAAATTTTTGAACAAATGACACAAATTTTATAAAGTGTTTCTATCTGACAGTAACGGTCTTCTAGTAAAAAATTGACAAATTTTTACTATTACTACTTACAAATTATAATATTTGAAAATTTTTTTTCTTATTCAGTTTTGTATTTACTTGTTTATTTATTCATTAATAAAATAATTAATTAAATAATTAATAATACCTATAACGAGGAGTTTATTATGTATGTCTAAAACGAACTGAAACGTTAATTTTACTACTGAAAAGTTAATTACATTTTCTAACTATTTAACTCACCGAAAATTGAACTTTAATATTGAAATCAAAATTACAAACACGTTGTAATTTTCATTTAAACATTTAAACATCTGGAGGAGACTGATGGGGTAAATCCGGTCACTTTTGGTCAGATAGGTAAAAATCTAGAAAATTATTCTCTAAATCCAAGTTAATTTATATCATTTAAAAGATTATCATTTCTACTACCAGAATAAAAAAGAGTTTTTGATTTTTATCTTTTTTAGTTTTACTTATAGATAATTTTTAATACACATATGACAAATTTCAAAATCACAATTTCCCAGGGTAAATCAAAAAAACTTACCTAAATAAATATAAAATATGAATTAAATATTTTAATAAATATAAAGGAAAAAGTTAAGGAAAAAATTAAGGAAACCTTGTCAGGGATTCTTCCTCTATTTTCTTTAAGAAATCCATTATTAAAAAAAATCTTTCTTCTAATACACGCAAGAAAGCATCTACATTAATTTTTAACTGTATGTGGGGACAAAAGTATTAAATTATTTTCCTTTATACTCAGTGCACTGAAAAATAACAATGCAATAGAGAAGAAAAATTAAAAAAGTTAGCGATTATTAATAAATAATAAATATTAAGGAAAAAATAAAGAGAAAGCCCTTTATTATAAAGAAAAAAGTTAAGGAAATAGTTAAGAAAATATTTAAAGAAAAAATTAAGGATATAGTTAAGAAAATATTAAGGAAAAAGTAAGTGAAAAAGGTTAATATTTCGATAAAATAAAATTTAGAAGTCTTAGAAATTAGAAGATCTAAACATTATAAAAAAATATGATTAGAAACAATAAATTTTATCAGAATTTATATTTCGGTAATATTAAAATTATATTGAATAATAATTCGAGTTAATTTAATTTTTTCGAGAAATTGAATTTTTATCATTGCTTTTCATTATTTTTTATTTTGCGTAATTTTTCATAAAACAGTATAAAAGAAGGAAAAAAATTAGACCAAGAGCAACGAGAAAGGTTGAAAATTACCCATGTTACGCAATTTTATAAAAGAAAATGCAAAAAAAAGTCATTTTTTCGCTAAAATCTTAAAATATTCGTAAAAAGTAAAAACGAAATCGTATCAAAAATTAAAAAAATACGTATTTCTTTATGTTTCGAGTAGAATGAGAAATCTCATCGTGAAAATAATTCGAAATATGTCATCGGACTGCCTGCATGATTTTGAATTTTAAAAATCTGATATTAAATCCATAATCAGCTACCCCGAAAACCCCTGAGTAACAAGATTCAAGCAAATCCGAACAATTTTTTTATTTCGTCCACCATATTACATCCGCCATTTTGAAATTTGAAAAACTAACATCGGATTCGTAACCAGCGACCCCGAAAACCTCCAAGTAACGAGTTTCAAGCGAATCCGATCAATTTTTTAAAAAGTCATCCGCCATATTGGATCCGCCATTTTGAATTTTGAAAATCTGATATCAGATTCGTAATCAGCGACCCCGAAAACCTCCGAGTAACAAATTTCAATCAGATTTGAGCAATTTTGAAAAAGTTTGTCGTCTTACGTAAAATAAGGAAAATTTTTTGTCCTTCAAACGCCATTTTAAATTCAAAATCGAAAAAAATAAAAATTAGAAATGTAAATTTTTTAAGTACAACTATCGGGAACACGTTTTTGATACTCTTATTTGAAAAGCGTTATGACAGAGAAAAAAATTCTTTTGAAAAAAATTACATTAAAAAAACTTGACTTTTTTTAGTATTTTTGAAAAAAGAAGAGTTAAATATCATTTTTTGAAAATTTTGACCACAACATGCAAAAGAGCGACCCGAAAAACAGTAGTAATTGCAAGAGTAATTGTAAAAAGTAATTGTAAATAGTAATTGTAAGAGATTGAAATTCATGTTCAAAAGTAGCACATCTCGTCGTTAAAGGGTTAACATTTAAAATGATTTTTTTTTGTAAAATGATGAAAGACAAGAAAACAAGTAGTACGAATATAAAAACAAAATGCAAAAAATTAAACAGAATTTTGAAAAATTTTAAGAAAATTCAGGGGAAATAATAAAAAATAAAGAAAAAGAAGAAGAAATTATAAAAATAAAAAGGGTAAAAAATAGTAGCTTGAAAGAACAGAAAATTTAAAAAAGAAGCAAAATAAAAAAAAACCCCAAAAAAGTAAGCATTATCAAATACTTATAAAATATTGCACGTCAAGAAATAAATCCCGATGAGACGTCAAATATTAAAATAAGGAAAGATGAAGATAAATGTTTTTGTGAAAATAAACGATGAAACCGCAAAATTCCCAAGCAAATGGAATAGAAACAATGTTATATCAAAAACAAAACATAAATACTACTTTAGGCGCATGTTACATAAAATTAATCATTATCTCAACATAGGGCGTCATATACTGTATTATATTTATATATACAGCTTCTGTACACTACTATATACATATATACATAAAGAGATCGAGTGCGCTGAACTTGGAGGTGGTTGAACGTGGTGTAGTGTCGGAATTACTCGTTCGAGGGAGTCTGCAACATAGGGGGTGGCGCGTGTGATTCAAAGGATCAGTATGCTTTTGACTTTCGCGCAAGTAGTCCGCTTTTTCTTGACGTCAAAAAAAGCATCGTACACACGTGAATTTGCAATTTTCAAAATTATGAAAAAATAAAAATTACCATTTTTCTTTTTATTTTAATTGTTTATTACGGTATAACATAAGATTAGATAGAAGAAAAAGTGTTTTAAAAAAAATTAATAAAAAAAAGTGCCGTGCTCTTGTGATGTTCTTTTTAATTTATGAATGTAATTCATAAGAGGTGAGACCGCAAGAATCATTGAATTATAATACGCGAATATTAAACAATTTCAGTAGTTTCAACTGGAAAATAATTCCACCCCAGGATATATGAGAGAAAAATTTTTTCATTTTGATGAAAACTTTAAATTTTCCTTTTACCTTTCCTCGATATGTGCAAAACTTTTAGCAATTAAAACAAATATTACAATATTAACAAACATTTATAGTTTCAAATAAGAAATAAATTTTTTTGTTTTATTTACGAATCTGTTTTAGTATCAGTAAAATATTATATTTAGAGGGAAATAATAATTTTTTTTTTTTAAATAAAAAATTGTGATACATTTTTTGGCGAAAAAAGTTTCTATTTCTGGTTAAAGTTTACAATGTATAAATAATTTTTAACTATACATTTTTAGACAAAAAAAAGTTTCTATTTCCGGTTAAAGTTTACAATTTATTAATAATTTTTTAACCAATTGTAAACTTTATCCGAAAATAGAAACTTTTTTCGCCTAAAAATGTATCATAGAATTTTTGATTTTATAAAAAAAAAGAAATATTTTCCTCCTGGAAATAATAGTTACCATTACTAAAACAGATTCGTAAATCAAGCATTTAATAAAAAATATTAAATTAATAAACAGAGAAAGACCGCAGAACTTTTCAGTGTATTTTTGAATAAATAATAAACAAATTCTTTGGATTTTATAAAAAAAATCCAAAAAGAACACAACTGGAATCCTAGGAAATTATTTATGTATTTAAATCGAAACTAACTTTTATTAAAACTTATACTTCTCCAACTTTACGTGAAATCGAGAGACAAATTTTGAAATTGATATTTTACAAGGGATTATTGACAAATACAGGAGGAAACAAAAAACAATTTTTTTTACGAGTTTCATATTGCGTGTATCGATTACACACGTGAAAATTTACTGTTGGTTTACACTCATGGCACATAGAACAAAAAAAAAGAGAAAATAAAAAAAAATAGTTGGACAATAACTCGTAGGACTTTTCCTCGTTTAGTTATCAGCTTTTCAACGGAAGGAAACTACACTCGAAGCATCATTTGAAAGCAATGTCCAATGACCGTCATCGTGTGGTGGTTTAATGCGTACAATGGGGAGTTGGAAACGTGAAACGGATTGATGGCTAAAGTAACTTATGACCTGTCCAAATTTCGACCTATGAATGCTTTTTGATAAAGTGTAAATCTTTTATCTTTTTTACATATTTTTTTATTATTCTTCATTTCTTTGATATTTCTCTCCCTGCTTAATGGAGATGTTATTTTTAAATATCATTTTCAGTTAATTAGTATTTATATTTATTATTGACTAATTTAATTTAATTTATTATTTAATTAATTACATTAATTATCTCCTGTGCAGTTAGTTCATTTTTTTATTAATTAACAAAACAATTCACTTTTCACTGCTATAAAAATTCTCATTAGAAATTCAAACCTAATTGAAATTGTATTTACTAATAGATTAATTTAATTATTCTCAATTTAATTTTTTTTTTAAATTTAGTTATAAAAGTCTAATACAACAATGATTTACCTACGTTAAAGTATTTTTTTATTATAAAAAGCAGAAATCAAATTTGTAGTTAAAAAATTTAATTTGTTTTGAAAATGAAAACTATATTTTCAAATAAAACAAAACCAATTATAATTTGATATTTTTCAAATAAAAAGGTTTCGTTTGAAGTAGAGAAACCTTTTTATATTTTATATATGAATTAAATTTAATTTTGAAATATTAATTACTTAAACAATTTATTATTTAATTATAAATTATAATTCTAAATTAAAGAAAGTTTATAAAATGCAATTAATTAAGCTTGGTTTAATGAACAAAATTGTTTTTTAATATGAGTGAAAATTATTTATTGGAAAAAGTCAAATCCTTTAAGTGGAAAAAGTTTTTTGAGCGAATATTATTTATTGAAATAAATGAAAATTTTAGGATAAAAAATTCAAATTTATAAAGTTTGATTTTAAAAATTAAACAGTAAATTTTGTCGACAATAAAAAAAATACTTTTTAAAAAAAAGCTAAACTATTTTTTATGACTAGCAATCGAATATAAATTTTAAAAATCAAATATTCATTTGTTTGAAATAATTTTTTTCAATTCATTTTTTAACTGCAAGTAACAATTATTGCACATTTTGGATAAATACAAATATTGATAGTAATTGATTGTAATTCTATTGATGAAAAAATTATTAAAAACCAAAACGTCTAACTATTTTTATTTATTTACAAAAATACAGAATTTGTAGCACAACAAATTATTTATATTAAAAAAAACAATACTAGTCAGACTCAAAGATAAAAAATGTTTTTACTACCAAAATCAGTAGTAAAGGTCAATTTATAGTCAGCCATAGAAGAAAAGTGTTGCTTTAAGTAAAAGAGCATTTTTCATTTCCAATTCTATTTTACATTATCAATTAATCAATAAATTTATTATTAAATTAAAAATATTTTATTTAAATTCAAAAAATGAATTCTAAAACATTACATTTTGATGTGGAGAAGGATAATACTTTTTTACAAAAAAAAATATTTTTCTTTTAAAAAGCAGCTTTTTATCAATAGAAAAATTAATTAAATTTAATTTAAACGTTGAAATGAAATTTTGTTGCAAATAAAAATGTAATTTTTTCTCTTTGAGAAAAAGGGTCTTTCATTTAATAAAAAAATATTTAAGCCACATTTGAAAGTAATGGAATTGAATATCATTAAATTGAAAAATAAATTTCGTTTCAAAAAAAATTCTGTTCAAAGTTAAAAAAACTATTACGTTCCAAAATGCATCCACTATAATGTAAATTGTGAACAAATAAAATTTAATTTATAAATCAAGAGTTAAAGTTAATATATAAAATGCATTTCCTACTGTAAACAGAAATTAAAAAAAATGAAAAGGAACCAAATTTATATTAATAAATAATAAAAGTTGAAAATTTCACTTTATTCAGAATAAAAAATTCTTATTTCAATAAAAATACCCTCCCAATATGAAAAATTGAAAATAAAATCACTAATGTCATAATTCTGTAACAAAGAGAATATGAAATATACGTAAAAAAAAGAAATTATTCTCCTGATGGATTTTGTCATCCATTAAATACGTTTCATTCTTCCCTGACAGAGGTAACTTTGAATTTGACTTTATTGAAAAATCCAGGTCACGTGTAGTTGGGCGGCAACGTTTACTTATTTTCCCTACGTAAAAAAAAAATTTCCTCTTTTTCATCAATAAATAAAATGGTGTAAAAAATAGAAGAAAAAAAAATTTTTCCGCCACAGAAAAAAAAGTGAAATTTTCTTCTCAGTTGGAGTTGAAAAAAAATATTGTAACGCAAATTCAAGATTCAAATTAATTCTGTTAAAGAAAAAATAAATAAAAAAAACTTATTCTCTTTTCAAATTCCTTTTTTTTCTCTTTTTCTTGAATTATTTTGTTCACCTCGATGAACGCGGATAAGAGTATTTTAGTTCCGGTGTACGACCACGACTTGGTGGCTATAGAAGAGAAGCCTTTCAAAATGTCTATATTGGAATGAGAGAAGCTTTTGCCGGGCGATATTTTCATCCTTTTCTCACGCGGTCGAACTCCCACTGTTTCCGCTCTTTTCTTCGTTTCAAGTTCCGGGTAATTAAAAGTTTGGCTTGGCCACGATTCACGCCCGGAAGAGCTAATGCCGCCCACTTGCCGATGCTCTCCCATTCTCTATATATTGATTATATAGCTCTGTATTTATTTTTTATTACTTCTTTTTTTTTCTTCTTTCAGTCTTTCTGTTTTATACACAATGTAGTAAAACTTTATTTACAACCGTCAGATTCGTCTTTTTTTCTTTTCTATATTTTATTTTTTTTTTGTCTTTGTTTTTATTGTGAAGCTTTGTTAATGATCCTCAATACGATAACGAGCGTCACGGTCTTGAAAAATAATTTGCGGTGTATAATCGAGCATGCGAACGTTGAGAGTAAAAAAAAGAATGTTCATTATACGAGCTGATTCAGGTATTTTTTTAAGAGAATAAATCTCATCAATTTATTCATTGGGTCAATTAACAGTTTTGTTATTTTTTATTCTGGGGGAAAATTCATCTCATTATGTGCAAAGCATTACGGATTAAAAGGAATTTTGCTAAAGTTGTTTTGTACTACTAATAGTAATTGTAATAAAGTACTGCTGTTACTCCTGATACTACTGAAACTATTAATAGTACAGTATACTACTAACATTAGTAATAAATAAATTATAAATTAATTTACTACTAATAGTATGACTGATACAAATAAATAATAGTAATCATAGTAATATTACTGATACTACAGATAGTACTAATAGTACTAATACTGATGATACTACTGATAGTACTAATATTACTGATACTGATGATAGTACTAATAGTACTAATATTACTAATACTGATGATACTACTGATAGTACTAATGTTACTGATAATAGTGATTCTACTGATAGTACTAATACTACTGATATTAATGATACTACTGACAGTACTAATATTACTGATATTAATTATAGTAGTAATATTACTGATACTATTGATCCTACTGATAGTACTGATAGTACTAATACTATGGTACAGAAAAAAATTCTATGTTCGACTTAACTTCTTTTACTAAATGACAAAAATGACCGAAAATTAAACGTCTGACTATATTCTCTTTGTACTACTGATTCTCATTCGTAGAAAATGTACATTTTTACTGACTAATATTGTCCATAATTAGTTTTTAGTTATTTTCTACCAATAATTAATTATTTGCTACTGATTTCTAAAGCTGAAAATCAGAAAAGTTTTTACTAACAATTAGTTGTATTTTACTAACTTAGATTTAGAGACAAATTGTGCTACTGATAACAAAGGATTAAGCATTATATTTTCTGACTATAATTTTCCAGTACTAATTGTTATAAATTAACAATAGTTTTAATTATTATGACTGAGAAAAATTATTTTTGTCTACTGCTGTACAAAAGAAAGAAATGAATAACTGGAAGTAATATAAACTACAAATAATAATATTAAACAAATTAAATGTTATGTCTGACGAAAAACATGTTTTACTACTAAGAACTAAAATAAAAACAAGTTTTTAATATTTTTGAAATTATTTTGAATAATAAATTCATTTATTAAGTTTTTAGTTAAAAAAAAAATTAGGGTTGAAAATTTGTCATTAATTTTAAGTGCAAAATGTAAAAAATATTTAGAAAAATATTAAAAGTGATTTATACTAGAAAAAGTTTATCGAATAATTTTTTTGAATCAGTAGTAAAAAATAATTGTAGTCAGACAGAAAATTAAAAAACACTTTTACTATCAAAGTAAGTAGAAAAGAACAATTGTAGATAACAAAAAATTAAAAGAATATTTTTATTATTATTGAAATCAGTAGTAAATAACAATTATAGTCAGACGAATAAATTGAATAGTATTTTTACTATCAAAATCAGTAGCAGAGAACAATCATAGTTAGGCAAAAAGTTAAATAATATTTTTACAATCAGTAGCAAAATTCAATTATAGTCAGACAAAATATTAAAAATTCGTTTATCGTATCAATAATATAATTCTGAATATAAATAGTAAAATACAGTTACAATCTAAAAGAAAACAAAATTATTTTTAATTATAATTTCTACTGTAAATGTCTGACTACAATTTACTTGTACTACTGAACATGTAATAATAATAATAATAATAAAATTCAAATAGGAATGAAAATACAACAACAAGAATATTTGAAAGATAATATGTCTGCCCAAGACAGACATATTCTACTGATACTAAAATTCCCTTGAAAAAATAAAACTATTTCCTTTATTTATTAATAATTTTGACAATTCAAAATAAAAAATAAATTAAAAATTGTTTATACAACTAAAGCCAAAAAATTTATAAACTAAATATACAATAAATAGTAATTAAATTCTAGTGATGAAGCGATATTGCTAGACACTAAGGGTATTAGATGTCAGATACATGAGCATAATTACTATGGGACGGATAATGCTAAACAGAGTAAAGTGAATGTAACGGACAACTATTCAATTCGTTAGTTTGTCTCACGAGATTATATTTCAAAATGCGAATAATGTAAACTTTTTCATATAAAATAATTTATTTATTTAATTTTCTAATTACATATTTAGACAGGAGTACTGAAAAATTTAAACTATTCTTTTATAACATTTAAATGTTTTAAAATAATTTTATATACATATACACACAGAAAAGCGAGTGTTGTTTTTGATGCGGGTAAATTTTGGTAGGGTAATTTTAGTGAGGATAAATTTTCTATAATAGAAAATTTACCTTATTTTCGGTGTTAAAATAACACTTCCAAGCTAAAGTTTGATGCAGACACTTTTAACACCGAATTCAGTGTTAAAATAACACTCACTTTTTTCTGTGTACATACCTATATAATATTATTGTAATATATATATATATAATATTATTATAATATTAATAATAATATTATATAAATAATTTAATATAAGAATAAAAAACAATAACAGAAAATATTTATATTTTCCCCAATGGTACGGAATATTCCACAGGATATTCCTGGAATATCCTGAAATTTTATAACATATGAATATTCCTCAGGAGTATTCCATCTACTTTTTCAAAATATTAAAACCTCCGACCTTTGGAATGTTCTTTTGAAATAATATTAGAATATTCCATTGGAATGTACTAGAAATATTTCATTGGAATATTATAGGAATATTACAATATTACAACTGTCTGACTTTTTAATATTCCTAAAATGTGGATGGAATATTTCCAATGTTCCAAAGAAATATTCCCGAAATGTGAATATGTAGAATATTCCGCACTATTGGAGTCTATATAAATTCGACAATTTAATGAAAGGAATACCGACCTCAAAAAGGTGAAAATAAGAGAAGAATAGTAAAGAATAAAAAGAGAGGTAAAAACGAAGAAACAAAAAAGAAAAATAAAAAGGAATGAGAAACAAGAAAAAGGAAAAAAAGCGAAAGAAACTTGTAACTTCCCTATAGTACAGTTACTTGAAATTAGTTTTCTATATTTCAGTTACTAAAGCGGAAAGCAGCTTAGGTGAAAGAAAGAGTGAGAGAGAGAGAGAGACTATAAGCCGAGAAACTCTTTATTGATACAATTTTCTCGAGTTCATTGTCTTACTTTTTGAATTTTTTAGACTATTAAATTTTTTATCAACTTTGCTTTATATTGAAAAATTTGTACTATTCTATATGTGCCCATATATATATTTACAATATTTATATATATATATATATATATATATATATATATATATATATATATATATATATATATATATATATATATATATATATATATATATATATATATATATGAAACAATGATAAATGTCATAAAAATAAAATCTATCGACATATAAATTTTTCAAGTGTATAAAATACTCTCATCATTTTTTCTCACATACATTGTATACTTTGCAACATCAAAAGAGAGGATTTTTGTGTTAGAATTATATTTTTTTTTTATTTTTACCCCTCCATCGAATGACGGGACTCAACAATCGTTTATGCTTCATTGCCAGCCAGACAAGAGAATAACGTTTGAGAGATTAACCAGAAAACCTCCAAAGTCCAAGCGCGCATCTGTTATAAACAGTGAAAACAAAAATTTTGTATTGTTATACACCGTGTAAGAAATTATTTTTCACGACGAATTTCAATATAAAAATGATATTGTTTTTTAATCCTATTGCAATAAAGAATTGTTTATATTTTGTTTTATTCCGATATTTGTTCCTTTGTTTTATCAATATTTTAGCATTTGTTTCGTCATTGTTTAATTTTTTGCTTCGTCGTTGTCAATAAAAAGTTATTGTTACATTGTTTTTGTAATAATAAAAGCGTCACAACAAGTAAATATATACCTACACTGAGAAAACTGGAGTGTCAAATTCGGAGATTCAAAAAGTGTATGTTTCCTTTGCTTATGAAGAGAGTTAAATAGTCCTTCTAAAATAAATTTTGAATTGGTAATGGAAATCTACTTGTATATTCTCTCCCATTATATCTGAGGGTCAAAAGTTGCGCAGAAAATGTGTACGATCTGATGCGTGCGAAATTATTTTTCTGACATTTTATGTATTTAATTTAGGGGTTAGGTTGCCATATTAATTCATTTCGCGCCGGATAAGGAAGGGATTTCTCAAGATGGTTAATTTGTCCCTCTGTTATAAACTCATTTTCCCTCCAAGAGAAATGGCACGAATATCTGTCAATGGTGTATTTGAACATTTAGATTGTTATCCAATAGCTAACTCTCAAATATCAACGATTTGTCCCTCCAGATGTTTAGTCCAATACTCCATTTTTCTCAGTGTAATAAATTTTTTTTCGGGGGAAATATTATTTAGGTTTTTCTAATTTAATTTTTATACAAATTAATTTATTTACTTTTTATTTCAATCAAATAAAAGAAGGTGAAAGAAGCTAATTTATTAGTAATACTTGAAATAAATATTTATATATTTATTATTTTTAGGAGATAAAATAAAAAATAAACTACGAAAATATTTAAAAATTCGATTTCCAATTAGTAAAAGCTTTTATTTAAATCAAATAAAATAAATAATAAAATAAAAATTACGAAAAGGTCTTATTAATAATACTACAAAAAGAAATATTTATATTTATTATTTTAACAGATTAAATTGATGTAATACATAAAAAAATGATGAAATGAATGAAATTCAATTTTAATTTACTTTTACGAAACGACACTAATACTTCAGTTTGAAAAAATTGTTCATTTCCTAAAAAAAGATATGTCTCAAGAACTTTTTTTTAATTATTAATTTGGTTTTTTTCTAAAATATATATATTTTTTGTTCTGAATAAATTTTATAATATTTATTAAACGAAATTAATAATTTAAAGTGTAAAAATATTTATTGTTTTAAGAAAAAATATTATATTTTTACTTTCTTTGAAAAGTTCATTTTTTAATGTCTATAAGTGTTTATATTCTTTTCAAACTTATATTATTATACGTGTAAAAAGAATCAAAAATTTTCAGAGGTGAAACTCTTTTTAAAAATTATTGAAATAAAAAATTCCTGTTGAAATTAGAAATAAGGAATTAAATTTTTTTAACTTGATTTTCGTTCTCTGGTAGATTAAAAGAGATTTTTCACGAGAATGATAAAAAATTTTTTTTTTTTTAAAAACTAGATACTATACATTTTTCACGCTTTGATTTTCATGTATAGTGAGTAAAAAACGAATTCTCATTCTACTTCCGGTATTATATATATATGGAAAGAGAGAGAGAGAGAAAGATCCCGAGTCTTAATCTCGATCCATTCCCTTCTTTTTTACAAGTACTCGCGATAACGGCAATCGGAATTAATTTCTTCGAGAGCGAGCAAACGTTTTAATGGTTTTTCCACATAACTAGAAATCCATTAACGGTCTGTGCGCCGTCCTAGCGAAGAATTACGCGCTTTTTCCGCCACCTAAAACCCGCACCTCCCCCTTGTACGATTCTGGAGCGGCCACCACACCACTCAGTTCACCAATCCTATTCGTTTCTCTTCTCTCTCTTTCTCTCTCTCTCTTTCTCACTCACTCACTCACTCACTCTCTCTCTTCTTCATCCCCCTTGAACGACCACCCTTTTCACATATATTTCACTCGTTTGCCGCTGTTCTTATCGCTTTCGAAACGGATACGCCACTTGCACGAATTTCACACGAATTACGGCCTCTGACACGCGCGCTGCAAGTGCCCGCACACTGTGACGAGACGTAAAAAACAAAAAAAAATGGAAAAAAAATTCCCACCCGCGAATGACGAGAAAACGATGACAAGAAAAATAATTATTGATTTACGTCTCGAAAGAGTGTGGATGGCGAATTTTTTCACAATATTATGGAGGAATAAATGAATTCTATTGTTTTTTTGTTGTTGATATTTTTCAGGATGTGAAGTATTTCTTATTTTTATTTATTTTTTTTATAGAATTCATTACGTGTGGTAAAAGAAAATTCGAGATAGAAGAGAGTGACTAAATATTTTTTTGAATTTTTGTGTCACAAATCAGTAATGGTAGATTTATTTAGAAACAAAGTAAAACGTGAGGTGTTAAAATAACACCAGAATGCATTAAAATAATCTGCAACAGTTTAATCCCTCTAGGATTAAATTAACACCAGAAAGAATTAAAATAATCTATTTTGGTGTTATTTTTAACTGTGAATGAAATTTTACTTTAAATAAAACACCAAAATAAACGATTTGTAAAAATTCAACGAATTTAGCTTTTCCAGGGAGAATAGTAAGTTAGTAAGTTAGTTACTGACTTACTAACTAACTTCACGGTAAATCGTTAGGTGTTAAAATAACACCAAAATGGATTAAAATAACACTAAATTAGATTATTTTAATCCTTTTTGGTGTTATTTTAATACCTAACGATTTACCGTGTTAGTGACATGGTTACTAAATTCAATTGTGTTCAAAAATTTAAAAAAATTCAATAATTTTCAATATCCACTATTTCAATAAAATTTTCCAAAAGAATTTACATTATTAAAAAAAATTTGAATAAAATTCTACGCAAACATTCAATTATTTTCATAAATAATAAAAAATTTTACAGGAATTCAATTATTTACAAATTTTTTTATAAATTTCTTCGCAATTGTTCAATTATTTTCATAAATAATAACATTTTTACAGGGATTCAATTATTTTTATAAATAATAAAATTCTTTTAGGAATTCAATTATTTTTATACATAATAAAACTCATTGCAGAATTTCAATTATTTTTAATGCAATTGTAATCGAATTCCTCGAAAAATGTGATTATTCTTAAAAATTTTATTAAAATTGGTCCAAAGAATTTAATGATTTAAAAAATTTGATGATAACATTTTTTATGAGAATTTAATTTCAAGAAACATGAAATTAATAAATTATTTATTTTTGTATTTAAATAATTGAATTCTCGTAGAATTTACTAATAAAAATGGTTTTAAAAATGAAATTCAGTTAAAATTTTAGATTATAATTAAATATTAAAAGCATTATAACGTGGATTTTTAGAAATAATTAAATTTTGAAAAAGTTTCAAACTAAAATCATTGAAATTCTTAATTTTTTATATTTTTTATAAAAATTGTGTAGAATTAATTCTTTTTAAAAGTTTAATAGGATTTTTATTAAAATTATTTCAATTTTTTATTTTTCAATATATATTTAATTGCAGAATTTCCGAATAATTAAAATTTTGTAAAATGGAATTGTAAACGAATGAATTTGAAAATTCTCATAAAACTCATCGCAACGTTTCAATTATTTTTCATACAATTATAATTGAATTCATTGAAAAAAGTAATTATGTTCATGCAAGTTTTAATAAAATTCAACAGAAGAATTCAATTATTTGAAAATTTGTTACTAAAAATTCTTTATGAGAATTGAATTTTGAGAAACATTCAATTATTCAATAAATTATTTACTTTTGCATTTAAATAATTACATTCTTGTAGAATTTTCTAATCAAAATTGATTTTCATTTCATAAAAATGAATTTCAGTTAAAATTTTAGATATAATTTAATATTAAAAGCAATATAGCGTGAATTTTTAGAAATAATTGTATTTTGAAATTAATTTTTTTGAAAAAGTTTAATTGAATTTTCTTTTATATTATTTGAAGTTTTTATTTTCTAATATGCATTTAATTAAAGAATTTAGGAATAATTGAAATTTCGTGAAGTTGAATATTATAAACAAATGGATTTGAAAATTGCCAAAGAACTTTTTCGAAAATTATTAAAAATAATAGATATAAAGTAAAATTGTAGTTAAAAATTTTTGAAAATAATAATTGAATTGAAATAATGAAAATAATTTTGCAGAAGTATAATATTCTTATAATATAAAATAATGATTTTATTACTTGGACATCTTTATTTATTATAAAATATGAAGAAATCAATCACTCTGAGTCGAAGACTCGGAGTTATCAATATCTTCATGTTTTATAGTTATACAAAAATTTAATGAACTAAAATTTCATTCATTGTAAAAAATAACACCAAAATTGATTATTTTAATCTTTTTCGGTGTTAATTTAATCTGCAACACTTTTTAATACCTCACGATTTACTGTGAAGTAATTTTTAGTATAACTAGTACAAGAAGGTTCCAGTCAGACAACAATATATTAACTCGTAACTATTTTACTACCAATATTTTTTATATTCGTCTTTTATTCTTAAATCTGATAAAAATTAGTAATAATAGTAGATTTTAGCCAAGAAAAAGTAATATTCAGTTTAAGTAGTACAAGAAAATTCCAATCAGACAAAAATATGTTCCAATGGTACATGTAAATTCTGTCCAGACAAAAATATTTCACTATCAGTGTTTTTAATATTCATGACTATACGTTCTTTTCAATTTTTGCATCAAGGTTCAAATTTGGTAAAAATATTTACTAATTTGAATTAGTGACTGACTTTTTGCTTCTGAATTAGTTGAATTTTCTAATAAATTAGTAGAAATTACTATTTATTAGTAAAATTTACTAATTCAAAAATGCAAAATACTAATACAAAAATGCATTCACTAATTTAAATTAGTAAATATTTTAATAATTCAAATTTAGAGAGTGTCAATAGTTGAAGAAATAATGGTAGATTTAAGGTAGACAAATGAAATCTTTAGTTAAAGTAGTACAAGAAAGTCCCAATCAGACGAAAATATTAACTTGTTACTCTTCAAGTATATCAGTGTTCTTAATATAATAACAATATCTTTTTTCACTATTACAGCTAAAAAATCAGTAGTAACAGGAGATTCAAGACAGACCAACAAATTTAAATTCAAGTAGAACAAGAAAATTTTAGTCAGACAAAGACAAATATCTTTAAAATTCTTCTTTTGATCATATTTCTTAATTTTAATAAATATTTATTCATTTCTATTTTAGTGCTAATATTTTTAACACAAGTAACTTACAAGTAGAAGAAGTAAATTTTAGTCAGACATAATTTTCTTTGTTTTTCATTTATTTAAGTCGCAAGTTCTACAATGAACGATTCTTTGACGTTCATTCTCAATTTTAGTTGTAAATAACAATTTACTTACACAAAGCAAATTTAGTTTCACTCTTCTAAGAGTTAGTAGTAAAAGAAACTTTAAGACAGACAAAACTAAAAAAATTTCTAATTATTTTAGAGCCGCAGTGATAAGGCTAAATACTGTTCGGACATAAATCGTGTTCTCGCTTAAGTATCAAAGGTAAATTTAGGTCAGACATGGATTTTAGTGTAAGTAGTTGACATTAATGAAGTACTCTAAACTTTAAGTCTGATATTCGTCTATAGTTTCCCATATTCTATAATTTCTATTATATATTCTGTTAATATAAAAATATTAAAAAAAATAAATCTAACGTCTGACTAAAATTGATTATTACTACTAAAACTTTATACTAAATAAGGTAAAAATCTGACAAGTCCATCTCAAATTGATATTCATGTCTGTTTATCATTTTTTTTGTACTATTGATCATAATTTTAAAGGAGTTTTTAAACTTTATGTCTGACTTAAATCGACTTTTAAAATAGATTTAATATTACTGTTCGTAGTAAAAATTAATTTTATGCCCAGACAAATGTTTAATAAAATATATTTAATATTAATGACAAAAATAAAACTCTTAATTATAAGAGAAATAATTAAAAAGATACATTTAATTTTAATATCAGTATACAGTAAACAAAAGTTACACTCAAAAGAATGACATTTAAAAAGTACATTTAATATTAATCTCATTGTTAGTAAGTATTATGTAATGTTTTTTTTAAAATTAATACCGTTAGGCTTTTAAAATTCTTTAAACGAAAAAAGGTCGGTGTAGTGCTTTTGCAAAGGGAAACGATTTTCGATATTTAAATTGGTAGCTTTCATTTACCGAATAGATTTTAACGAGCCTCTCAACGGTAAATCCTTGACAATAACAGGTTGACGACGACACTATTAATATATTTCATTTGCATTCATCAAGAGAGAGAGAGAGAGAGAGAATGTGTGTGTGTGTGAGGTAGAGATAGAGAATGAGAGTAAAGCACGAACTTGTGCTCCTGCCAACTAACCAAAATCAATTGCATATACGAACTATTCGATAGATTTTACCGGTAAAAGCAATTCGTTCACGTGTATAAAGAACAGAAAACGTGTCGGATTGTTTACCAGGCTGAGTGTCGCCATGGCATTTTTTTTCTACTAGTAAATATTCGTTTGCGGCAGAAAGACTCTACCCCACCCCCTCTATCTCTCTCTCTTTCTACTTATAACTTCCTTTTACTACTGATATTTTAAATATTTGACTGATTATATAACTGTTTTTATATTTAACTACACGGAGAAAAATATAAAGTAACTTTTACTACTTTTATAGTAAAAAATTTCCGGTAAGTCATTTCTGGTAATTTCTACTACTTTTAGAGTAAATTTTGCTACGTTCAAAGTAAATTTTACTAATTTTTACAAATATTTACTTCGAATGTAGCAAAATTTACTCCAAAAACAGTAAAAATGACCAGAAATGCTTTACCGGAAATTTTTTACTATAAAAGTAGTAAAAGTTACTTTATATTTTTCTCCGTGTACTTATAATAATATTATTAGTCTTTAATTTTTAATTAAAAAAAAAATTAATCTACAACATTCAATTAGTACAATTGTATTTACCACACATATTATTTATATTATTATATTATTGTTATTATTATTATTATTATTATTATTATTATTATTATTATTATTATTATTATTATTATTATTATTATTATTATTATTATTATATTTTTTATCATTATTATCATTATTATAGTTATTATTAATATCATTACTGCTAATATAAAAATTCTTTCCAATAAAACAGAATATTTCATTATCCCATTCCTGGAATACTCAATGAATATTACTAATTCCATTAGAATTACAATGATAATTTGCCAAAGGAATATTAAAAAAAAATTGGACATTTTCATATATACTAAAATGTAGATATACTAAAATGTAGAATATTCTCAAGATATGGGGTCACTTTTACCAATTTATTTTTCTCAATCTCTTTTTCCAAAAATAATTTTACCAATAACCAATTTTCCCAAAATTTATAATTTTCAAAAAAAAAAATTTTTCAAAACAGAAATTTCCAAAAAAAAAATTTCCAAATATAGTTTTTGGAACATTTTAAATAAAACACATTATACTGCCAGTAGCAAGTTCATGTTGTTTAATTTACAAAATTAGACTTCTTCGCAAGAATTCAATTCTTTTCCTAAATAATAGAATTCTTCACAGAAATTCAAATATTTTGATAAATTTTTGTAGGAGAATGTAGTCAAGGTTAGTCTACTGTCTAGGTAGGCCACTCGCGTTTTTTTGTCAAGTTCACTAGCGCCACCTACGCGCATATTTGTCGAAGCTTGTCTTAGTGAAACCTAACTTTTTGTTCAATTACATTTTCGGAAAATCAAAAATTGTGTTTTCTGTGACGTCGGTACAAAAAAAAGCTCAAAAAAAGTTTTGTGCATAATGTGAAAAACCATTAATAAAAGATAAAAAACAAATTGAATCGTTAAGGCAAGTATGCAGAAAATTTGTGGGACTCATGGTTGAAAGGAAAACAAAGTAAAAAATCGAATCCCGAAACGTATTTCTTTATGGTTACAACAATTCGGTAATGTTACTTACCGTCAAGGTCGGCCACTATGTGTTTAAAATGCGCAAAGATGAGGACGAGCTACTTCATTTGCAAAAACTGCAATTCTGTATAACTTATAATATAATTGATCATCTTACTAATATTTTTATTTAATTTTATTAATATTTTAGTGCAAAATTTTTTTTTATTTATATTTATTTTTTTATATTGTTTATTTTTATTATTTTGTTATTTCATTAAGTTACAAACTGTAAACAATAAAGAATCAATTTTCCGTAACTCCAAACATGTTATTTTATTTTTTAAAGATTAATGCCCTTTGAATTTTAAACATGTTCGACCTTGACTGTAATGGCCAACCTGGACTACAAATTTTTTTTTTTTTTTTTAAATCTTTATAACTTTTTCATTTTTAAACCTGTCAATTTACTTTGTACAGAAAAAATGTTCCTATTAAACAGGACTTTCCAACCATATACTTTAATTGTCCAAATTCATTTTTAAAAAAAAGTTATAAACAAAAGTCAAAAAGGTGGCCGACCTAGACCAGATATTTGATTGAACCAGATATTTTGAATTTTGAAAAACTGATTTCAGATTCGTAATCAGCGACCCTGAAAATCCCCAAGTATTCAGTTTCAAGTCAATCTGATCAATTTTTTATTTCGTTGTCCGCCATATTGGATCCGCCACTTTGAATTTTGGAAAACTAATGTTAGATTCGTAATCAGCGACCCTTAAAACCCCCGAGTAACAAGTTTCAAGCAAATTCGACGAATTTTGAAAAAATTTCCGCCATCTTGGATCCGCCATTTTGAATTTCGAAAAACTGATGTCAGATTCGTAATCAGCGACCCCAGAAACCTTAGGGTACCAAGTTTCATAAAAATCCATTAAAAATTTTTTCAACACACTTTTGGCCCAAACAGTGGAAATGTCGTTGACAGCCAAAGGGTTAAAAATGAATTTCAGTAAATATTTCACATATTATTAAATTCAATAAATTGAATATTAAAAGCATTATATCATGAACTTTTAAAAATAAATGAATTTTGAAAAAGATGCAAATATTTTTAATAAAAAAAATTTTTTGGTAAAAATTTTTTTTGTAATAATATTTTTGGTAAAATTTTTTTTTGGTAAAATCATTTTGGAAATGTAAATTTTTGGAAAAAATAAAATTGGAAAAACAAAACTTTGGAACTGATGGTTTGGTAAAAGTGAACCCCATTCCTCAAGGTAGGGGGTCACTTTTACTGTAATGGAATACACTTTTATTGTAATGGAATATTCCAAGAATGTTAATGGAATATTCAGAAATATTGAGGTTATTATTTTTATAATTATTCAATATCAGAAGATGGTTTGCTTCAAGAAGAACGATGTTTTATTTATTTAATATTTGGAATCAGTAGTGAAAAATATTTACCTTTCTTATACATATTTTTAATTTTAATTACTTTTTTATGCATACCATTTTATGATTGTCAGTAGTAGTAAAAGTCGGTTTAAGGTAAATATGAAGGTTAAAAAACTTTTCTCCACTTAAAATCAGTAGTAAAAGAATATACGTCTTTAGAGATGTAATCATTATTATCAGTAGTAAAAGCAAATTTGAGTCAGACTTGACAGATTTTTAACTTATTTAGTATCAAGTTTCAGTAGTAATGAACAATTTTAGTCAGACGTTAGATTTCATTTTCAAATATTGTCCACTAACAAAAGAATACATGTTTTGTAAAATGTACTTTTGAATACGAGTAGTAAAAGACAGTTCCAGTCAGATGTATTTATTAAAATTATTATATTAGAATCAGTATTATCAGAAAATTATAAACGAACATCAGACTTAAAGTTAGAGTATTTCATTAATGTAAACTACTTACACTAAAATCCATGTCTGACCTAAATTTACCTTTGCTACTTTAGTGAAAACACGATTTATTTTCGAACTGTATTTATAGCTTATTATCACTCGCATTCAAATAATTTAAATTCTTTTTAGTTTTATGTCTTAAACTTTCTTTTACTACTAATTCCCTAAAGGGTGGAATTGGATTTTCTTTACGTAAATCAACTTTTATTTACTACTAAAATTTAGAATAAATTTCAAAAAACCTTTTTTGTAGAATACGACTTTTGAAAATAATAATCAAGATATTTCTGACTTTCTAAAAAAAATTACTATGAATAAAAATGATAAATTCTAAGATAATTTGTTTAAATAATAAAATTTGTTATTAATATTTAAAATCCTTTCTCCCTGTTTCTCAGGTTTGAAAAAAATCATAAATAATATTGATAAATATAAGTAAACTTTCCTGCAATTTTTAGCATGGCGTTAATTTTCATTTTTGAGAAAGAAATTCTTGAAGATTGCAAAGCACCAGAATTGTGAATTTCTAGCATATCAAAGTTACTAATATAATATTTCTTATTTAAAAAATTGGAAATTTCTTTCTCAAAATTGAAAAATAACGCCAAGCTAAAAATTGAAGGAAAGTTTTCTTATATTATCAATAATATTAATAATTTTTTTCAAACCTAAGAAAGAGGAAGAAAGGGTTTAATTTTTAAAAAATTTTATTATTTAAACAAATTAACTTAAAATTAATCATTTTTATGTATAGTAATTTTTTTTAGAAAGTTCAATGTGGACATATACACATGTCCAGTTACATTTCGAACATATTAGAAGAAAATTGGTTTCATTTCAAAATACACATACTGGAGAGGAGAAAGGAGGGGTAAAGTCATCGATTTGGATAAAATACAGAGAAGTGTATCGACTACCATTAAAACCAAAGTGGTTGCCCTCGTAAATGTAATTTACGCGGCTTGGCATTTCTCTCTCTCTCTCTCTCTCCCTCCCTTTTTTTTAAATACCCATTAAAGGGTGATTTCACATTGACGAGCGAGAAAGCCAGAAGGAAATGAGAGGAAAAAAAATGAAGGAAACCTTTGGAAAAAGAGTGTGTGTAAAAGTATATAGTGTGTATATATACCGGAAGGAATTTCAAGTCACGGGGGTTAAAGAATAAAGGAAAAACGAACCGATCTTTGTAAGATGCCTCTCAAGTCTGTTGCCAGCGTCATGCGGCGACAAGTACGCCATCAAAATCTCCCTCTCTCTCTTTCTCTCTCTTCATCTTTCACATTTCAAGTTGAAAAGTGCACGAAACAACTTTAAGGCATGTTTGATGATTCTCGTAACACATAGATTTTTCTTAAAAGATAAACTTGAAATACACACGCCGGTTTTCTTTATTTTCTTCTCCATCTCTCTCTCTCTCTCTCTCTCCTTCAACTCTGTCTTTAATGCTTGTTGTAAAATGTAAAACTTCTCCTTTGGATTACTCTTTGGACCAGTGGTTTTATGTTCTATTGTAGTTTTAGAGCTTCTGCATTTCAAAAATATATTCATCTTTTTCTTTTTGAAAAAAAAGAGTTCAATTTAATGCAATGAGGATTAAACTTTCTCGCTTGTTGGTCACGTATATAGAGAGAGAAGATATTTAAATGATTCTACTTTCTTGGCACTTTATTCCTTGGATTTTGTGTCGCTTATTTTTTTTGTTTCAAAGTTGTGTCTAAATGGCCTCTCGCAAAGTTTAAGGGAAATTAAATTTTTCACTTAACTAACCCCGCTTTTACTAAATAGAAAAATATTGTAAAAAATTGTTCAATTGTCTCATACCTGAAGGCGAGCCTAAAGATATGTGACTCAGAATTGTGATTTTTAAAACTATTCTGTAATCTATAATATAAAGTATTTCAATGAATTATGTATTCTGTTTGTCCACACTTTGAAGTTAGTTTTTGTTTATGCTTCTGTTTTTTTTTCCTTTAAAAAACATTTTTTGACAAATCGAAAATATGCAGGTATTTTTTCATGATTTACAATAAAATAATATTTGAAATTAGAAGCTTGAGAAAATTTTAGAAAAATTATGATTAACAAATAAATTTTGTTTATTATATGCTTTTTTTCTATAACAAATTTCGTTTGACTGATCTAAATTATGCAAATTTTTCTCCTTTCTATAATTATAAAAAATAGAAAATTGTTAATTGTTAAAAAATTATCATTAAGAAATAGGAAATATAGGACTCATTTTATTTAATTTTTATTTCTCAATAACAAATTCATTCTTTTCTTTTGGGAAAAAAACGTTATAGGTATATTCCCGTTTCTTAATATTTTTGTAGAAAATTCTTAATTTTCATAAGGAAATAATTTATATTTATATATAAAATATTTCTATTTCTCAATTACTAGGTATTTTTTTTAATACTATTCAAAGTTTTTTTTAAAAATAAAGGAAAAAAATGTTTATAACTTCCAATTGTCAATTACAAATTTTAATTGAAAATTATTCGAAAACATCAATTACTTCATTATTATTATTTTCCATAGGAATTAAGAATTTTCAAAAATTTCAAATTCAAATTCTTTTAAAATCTTAAATTCAATAACTTTTATAAGAATATTTTTATAAAACATGAAGACAGCGATTGCTCCGAGTCGAAGACTCGGAGTGATCGGTTTCTTCATGTTTCATAATAATTAAAGTTGACCCAGAGATAAAATTATTATTTTATATTATAAGAATATTATTACTGCAATTTGTTCAAAATTATTTTCATCATTTCAATTCAATTATTATTTTCTAGAATTTTTAATTATTTTTTATGAAAATAAATGAATTACTGCAAAGAAATTTCTAAAAAATTTGTAAATAATTTAATTCCTGTGAACTTTTTATTATTTATAAAAATAATTAAATGTTTGCGTACAATTTTATTAAAAATTTTTTTAAATAATTAATAATTAAATTATTTTTGGGAAATTTTATTAAAATAGTAAATATTGAAAATCATTGACATGAGAAAAATTTTTGAAAATAATTGAAATTAGGACAAGAATTTTATTGACATTTTTGAAAATAATTGAACTTTGGTAAAAAATATTATTATTTATAAAGATAATTGGGATTTTGACGAGAATTTTTAAAAAAATTTTAACACAATTGAATTATATGAAAATTTTTATTTTTTGAAAATTTTCTGATTGTAAAAGTTTTAATTATCTATCGACTATTATGGTATAATATTGCATTCTATTTTTATTCAACGGAGAATTTTTTCCTCCAGAGGAAGCTATTGTTTTATATACGTCAAAGTTTTTTTTTTTATTTCACTTTATACGATCGTCAATTGATGGTTTTATTTTCTCATTATTTTACAATAGGAATTTTTTTCCAACTTTGTTTGCAATAAGGAAATTTAAGATTTTCTTGCTTTAAAACTTTTTTTCTTGTATTGCACTCAAAAAAGAATTGTTTGCTTCTTTGAGGATTTCCTTTATTGAAATAGAGGAATTTATTTAATTTCAAGAAATAAGGGCAATCTTTTCTTTTTTTTTATTTAAATTTTAAATATATTTAAAGAAAGAAAAATTATTTTATCTCGAAAAATTAATAATTTTTAGATTAATATTAATATTTATAAAGATTGTCCATTTTCTTTCAAAAATATTTTTTATTAATTACTTATCTCTTATTTTTATTAATTAATTATCTCACCAACAGGAAATTCTTTCGACGATGCGATGACAGTAACAATCGGCATTCTAATTTAACGCCCTAAAACAAAAATATTTATATAATTATTTTATTATAATCTACTATTTATTACTATATTTTTATTTTATTTAAAAGATAATTTTTTTTTCAGTTTAATACATAAACTCACCTTCTGCGTATCATTTTAAAAATGACAACTTACAAAGTTTTATAATTTACATATGTAATACCAAAAGGGAATTTTCGCAATGGCTCTCGCTTCGATAATTACATATCGTATTTTCCAATTTTCCCAGGTTGCTTTGACAGTTGTAAATAATTGTAGTCTGGAAATTGTTCTTGTAGATACAAAACACTGGCTATATAATGCCGCGACATTTCCGGTAGTGCAGCATCCTTATATATATATATATAATGCATATTATATACGAAATAGTAGAAATGAAGAGGTGGAAGGGGTGAACTTACTGATTTACCGGTCGAGAAGGCGATAGCGCAAATGTTTCAGACGATGAAAGACGAATAATCTGACTTCCGATAAGCGAGTTATCCAGAACGAGTTATTGAGTTTGACTTTATCGAATCTCCTGAGGCTTCTCTTCTAGTCTGGCACGTGCCGTTTAGTTTAATTCGCAATGAATTTCTACTATTCTCAATCAGATTCCCTAATGTCTTTATACACACGGAATATCCTATATCTTAATGAATTCCCTTCATTCCAGCTAATTAAAGACCCGCGCTCAGTCAAGGAAATTCTTCATGCACTAATTTTCAAACATCATTAATATTTTTTTCTCAACTTTTCATTTTCGCGCAAAAAAAATTATTACAGAAAAAAAATTAGAATTTTTATCATTTTTGCTTTGTAATTATAAAATAAAACAACATTCTTTACAAAAATGAAACAAAATTATTATCAATAGAATTAGAAAAATATTAATTAGAAAAAAAAATTCATGACGAAAGTTCTAATTTGTTTTGGGGTTAATAAGTTTTTATTATAATCAAAATTCATTTCTAATTGAGAAAAAACTCTTTTCAAATTAATAAATTTTCTTACGAATCTAATTTTTTTTTTTGGCCAAGAATAAAAATCTTATTATACTCTTATTTCGTTCAAAATAAATTCGGATTGAAAAACAATGAAAACGGAATTAAAAAAAGTTAAGAAATTAAATAAATCAATTAAAAATAGTTCTTTTATTCCAAATTCATCTCCTTAGATTAAAAATAAATTGAATCGGAATTCAATATATTTTTTTTTATTCCGAATCAATTCGTTTAAATTAAGAATTTATTGAGGCAAAATTAAAAATATTTTCTTCTATTCGGAATCAATATGTTTGGATTAAAAACTAATTGAGACGTAATTAAAAATAATTTTTCTATTTCGAATCAATCCATTTGGTTTAAAGGCGAATTGAGACAAAATTGAGAATATTTATTTTATTCGTAATAAATCGGCTTGAAATAAAAACGAATTGAGACCCAATTGAAAACGGATTTTCTTTTCCAAATTAAATAGTTTATATCAAATACAAATTGAGACGGAATAAAGTTTTTTCATTCCTTATTAATCCAATTTGATTAGAACTGAAAATTGTTTGGATTAAAGTAAACGGAGAGGGAATTAAAAATACTTTTTTTGGAATCAATCCGCTTCAATTAAAAACTAATTAATACTGAATTAAAAATAAGTTTGTAATCTGAATCAATCCGTTTTGATTAAAAATGAAATGATGATAAATAAAAAATGGTTTTTTTAATTTACATTAATCTTTTCATATTAAGAACGAATTGACACAGAATTAAAAATATTTTTTTTTATTTAAAATCAATTTGTTTGCATTAAAAACGATTTGAGATGTAAAAAGAATTTTTCTTTTCTGAATCAATCTGTTTGTATTAAAATCGAATTGAGACGGATTAAAAAAAATTTGTCAATTCAAATTCATCCGTTTTGATTAGAAACGAATTGACACAGTAGAAAAAATGAATTTTCAGCACAAATCAGTCTGTTTGGATTAAAAACGCATTAATACTAAAAATAGCAAAATGTAACGAAAAATAATTTTCAGAACTAATCAAAAAGTCTCCCCACAAAAAAATGTATCAAAAAAATACAAAAATAAAATTCTACACAATTTCGTTATAATGCTATTAACTAAGAAAATAAAATCAAAAATTTCCACTTTCAATAAAGTAAACTATAAATGTTTGTCATTCAATTATGTAATTCACTTTTGTTTTACTTTATCTCAAAAAATGTAAATTGTCATTATTATTCTTCTCAGTTGAAAAAAACAAACAAAAATGCTCATGAGAAACGCCTCCTGAAAATTCAATCATTTTCGAGTTCGTAAAACAATGTGTGCTGGAAGCTCTGATACTATCCGTGTTGAAACCTATGTGACGGGCACGTGACGTGAGTTTGAAAATCCACGGAATGCCAGTCGTGGACCTGTGGATCTTCTCGAATTTCCGGTGATTCTTCGTTCTCATTTTTTTTTTTTTGTTGGTGCATTTTTGTGTGTGTGTGTCTTCTGTTCTCGTCAAACCGTAATGAATAGTGAGCGCATCAAAAGGAAAGAAAACGTGTAATGTTAAACATGTTACGTCAAATTTTAATCTCTATTATTCATTAATATTTAAAAATTTTTCTTGCGAAAAAGGAAAATAAAAGGCACATTCTACATTTTTATTGAAAAAAATGAGAAAAAAGTGGAATAAATAAAGAAAAAGGGGAATAATTTTTTTTCGGGTTTGAAAGTATGAGTAAATTATGGAAAAAATTACTTAGTTGAAATTAAGATTAAAGGAGGATAGAGAAAGGAAAAAAAATGTGTTGTACCGGAGGAACTGGTGGGACGAGGATGACAAGATGTGGAGTTTTTTGTGGTCTTGCTGCATTAGCAGCGTTAACCACTGCACTTTTGGGACCATCATGGCTCCACACTGAGGAACGATATTCACTGCCACAAATGCCAAGAAATATCGCTAATCTCGTCTCTGTCAAATTTAAACTCGGACTCTTCAAAGTATGTCCGAAAATTATCAAGCCTTCAAATGTTACATTTCGTAAGTATTTTTTTAATTTTTCGTATTTAAAAATTGTAATTTGTAAAATTTTTACACTTGTGTATATTATTAAAAAAAAGTTTACTTAAATCAATTTTTATTTAAATCAGTATTTAAAGTTAATACTGATTTCATTAATTTGAATAAAAAATAAAAAATTTTATTTTAGTTTAAAAAATACAAGTTAGCAATAATGTTAGTTTTGGTTTTTGGTAGCTTTTATAATATTTCTATTTAGAAAATTAACCATTTTTTTAATAATAAAGTGATAAATTAATTTTCTAAAGCTTAGAAAAAATATGTTCCAAACGGAAAAAATGAAAAATATATTTTTTTTATTTCTCATTAAATTAATATTTAATAGTGCCTGTAATGTCATGAAATTTAACATGTATTTTATATGAAAAAAAATAGTTTCTGTTAAATTTAATTTCAAATCGTGAAAATTAATATCTTTTGATCAGATTATCTTACTTCTCTTCAGAAATATTTAACTAATATCATCAATTTAATTTCTTTTAAAAATTTACAATTTTTTAGCAATATTTAGCAACATTTTCTTTAAAATGAGAAACAATTGTTTATTCTTTGTTAAAATTAATAATTTTTAAGAAATAAATCATTTTTTACTTTCATATCCATTTGCATTAATTTTTAAAAATATTTTTGCAAATTATAATTATTGTTCTTAAAGTGTTTTAAAATTCATCTAGAGAAATACTATGTTTTCTAATTTTGCAACTTTCAATAATTTTCAATTAAAGTAGTAAAGCAATTATTATTAAAAATAAACGATTTTTTAAATAAATTATTTAAAAATTTATCATTAATGCTATTTGATAATAATTCTCCTCAAAATATACATTTATAGTTATTTGCAATATTTCCTTAATTTTTCAAGAAATATTGCTCAAGGTTTTTGTGAACAAAGATAAAATCACGACCTTACGCGGAAAGTGAAAATGTTTTGTTAAAAACACGAGGGAAGAACACTAAAAACATTCAATTTTGGAGAAATTACAAATAACTGCAGAAATTCAATTATTAAAAAAAAATTCAATTCTGTTCGAAATTTTAAAAAAATTCTCGTCAAAATCCCAATTAATAATCTTTAGAAATAATTAACTTCTTCTCCGAAGTTCAATTATTTTCAAAAATTTTAATATAAAATTCTTGTCAAAAATTCAATTATTCTCAAAAATTCTTTTTATTTCAATGATTTTTAGTATCTGCTATTTAAATAAAATTTTCCAAAAAGAATTTAATTACTTAAAAAAAAATTTAATAAAATTGTACCTACACAAACATTTAAATGTTTGCATAAACAATAAACATTTCACGTGAATTCAATTATTTTCAAAATTTTTTTACAAATTCCTTCGCAATAATTCAATTATTTTCATAAATATCAAAATTTTTTTTATGGAATTCAATTATTTTTATAAAAAATAATTAAAAATTCTAGAAAATAATAATTGAATTGAAATGATGAAAATAATTTTGAAGAATTTACAGTAACAATATTATTATAATATAAAATAATGATTTCATCACTCGTAATTATTAATTATTATAAATTATTGATGATTTTGAAGAATTTTGCAATTAAAGAAATTCGTAAATAAATGTAACAGAACATTTTTTTAAATAAAATTTTTTTCTTTATTTTATAAAAATTTAAAATAATTTTTTAACAATTAACAATTTTATTTAATATTTTTATAAATAAAAAGGAGAAAAATTTTCATAATTTAGATCAGTAAAAATAAAAAGAAGTCTGTTATAGAAAAATGCATATACACAGTAAAAATAATAAGCCAAATTTATTTGTTAATCATAATTTTTTTAAAGTTTTTTTATTAATCTCTTGTCCTATATAATAAATTTGATATTGTTTAACTTTTGTCATTTTTTTTAGGATAGGAAAATGTTTATAATATTTAATTAATTGAATTAAAATTTTCGGAATAGATGGTATGTAAATATTTAAAATAAAAATAATTGTAATTTAAAAAAAAATTACTTAAAGTTAACAAATTATAAACAAGTATACAAATTAGTAAATTGAGAATAAGTGTATTATTTAATAAATTTAATAAATTATTTAATAAATTTAATAAATTATTTAATAAATAAATTCTGAAGAGGAAACCGATACCGGTTTCAAAACGTTTATTAATTGTTATATACATTTTTCTTTCCTAAATAAAATGCCACATATTAAACAATATAATTTTTTTTTAATTTTCTAATTTTAAATAATTATTTTATTATAAATCATGAAAGAATATCTGCATATTTTCGATTTGTTAAACAATATTAAAAAAAAACAAAAGCATATACAAAAACTAACTTCAAAGTGTGGACAGACAGAATGAAAGAATGAAATAATAAAATACGTAGATTATTATAGTAAATATTTTAAGAAAAGTAATCATAGCAAAAATAATTAATTTAAATTGGTTAACTTAAACAAGTGTTTATTTTTCGTGCAAAAATTGGTCTTCTTTTTAATTAAAAAATGATAAAAGTAGAAAAAAATTGTAAAAATTTTTATTGAAAAAATTTTCAAAAAACTTTTATTTTTAGTGGTTTTATAGTACATTTACAAAAAAGTAATCTTTCCCAATGAAAAAAGATATGTAAAATTTCATGAGCGTTGAGGCATCATTAAATATTTATTAAAATCATAATAAAAAAATAAGTATTTTTCTATTCATTCACAACGAAAATCAGCGGAGATTATATATTATATTATGTATTTACAATATATCTATATATTTATTTGAATGTCTTACAATATCGTTTTTTTTACGATGTATCCTTTATTTTATACGTCTACACGAATAGTTACGCAGAGATCGTTAATAATCATACTCAAAAGAAAATTCAATTACGTCAGCTTTCTAGAAAAACTCTAGAGCCTTATCAAAAAAAAAATCTATATCATTCTTTCTAGATAATGATTCACGGAAGCATTCAAATTGAACTCGAGTGTTGGAATGGTTGAAAGCTACCGAGTAGCAGTCAAAGTTATTTTCTTCTTATTTTCACGACTTTCTCGGATTTTTTTCCCTTTTTTTTAATGCTTGCGCTCTCTATCTCCGTCTCTCTTTCTCCTTTTCATACTAGTGAAGCTTCGTTTTCTTGTTGGCAAGTACAGTCTGTAAAAAATGGCCTTTTTCACTTGATTACGGCTTATAGAAATCATTGGAGCGATGAAAAAGGAGTTAAAAGTTTCGTTACTTGCTTTAATTTAATTGGAGGTAAAAATTTTCGGTTCAAGTAATTTTAAAAAAAGGAAAAAAAATACATCAAATATCGATTACAAATCGAATTTATTTAACTTTTAATTTAATTTATTTTATTGATTATTCGTGGTATTTGTATTATACTTTCTGCTGAAAGGAAAAAATTAGTTTTTTATTTCTTAAATTTGGGAATTAAAATTATGTGCTTATTTTTTTTTAATACAAAAATATTTATTTTGGTAGAATTAAATCTACTTTTGGTTCTTTGACTATTAATGTATGATATATTATTATACACCACCAATATTATTATACAGCGTTACGCTATACAACAAGAGGGAAAAATCTATAGTTGTAGAAAATAAAAAATTCAACAGAGAAAAATGTGGAAATAGTGTAGGCAACACTCAAAAACACAATACAAAATGAAACTAAGTCAAGAATGACGATGAATAGAAGTAAAACGCTGACACATTCTAAAATTCTAGATACAATGAGAGAATTTTCTATTCGTTCTGAGATTCACCAGTGAACGAAAATAATAATGTAACTGGAATATCTCAGCAAAATTTTGATACATTTGGTCCTTACATTTTCAAAAAGTTTTTGAAGAACAAAATATTTAAAAATTTTTCTGTTAGTTAAACATTGAACAAGGGATTTCAAAAATTCGATTACTATTCAAAATTTAATATACCATTCAACTAAATTAAAAAATTAGAATTTTTAATTAAAGTTTTTAAATTAAATTAAAGAAAAGTTTTCAATTTCAAATTAAATTAAAATTTAAAGGGATTTTTTGATAGAAGAAATAAATTTTAAATTCAAATTAAAAATTTTTAATTCAAATTAAAAAATAGCGCTGAAAAAATGAACAATTACTTGTCTATTAATGAATAAATATTTATTTGTATAAAAAACTTAATTTACTTCTAAAATAATAATTAGCTCTATTTTGTCAATAATATGATTTTTTTAAGGCGAAAATTATTAAAATTGTTTGAAGAAATAAAATTCAATCACAAAGACATTAAATGACAAATAATTATAAAAAAGTTACAAAAAAAATTGTTGTTAATTTTTTAAATTAATGATGTTATCATTATGCTTTTGATATTCTCATATCACATTTAAACTATTTTGAGCTATTTTTTTATATAATCGGAACATAAACAGAATTTTTATATAAGAAAATTTCCATTCAATTGTACTTTTATTTAACCCACATTCTATTGAAAATAATTTTCATCTTATCGAATTTTTATTATGAAGAATCATTACAAAACAGAATTTCTAAGTAAAATTTTTTTATAATATTATTTTTATTTTTATTTTATACATCATCCAGAGAAAGGATATATTTGACTCAGAACCAACTAGAAATTTAATTATTTTAAATAAATTTTATTTGTCTCAAATGAGTTTTATTTATGTCGAATAAAATTTTTATTTAAAACAAATAAATAACCTAGTTGGTTCTGGGATAAATATACGTTTATTTAACTCAAATAAAATATATTTGGTTTAAATAAAATTTTTCTCTTGGAGTAGATTCTTTATTTATTCGAATGTTTATTTCTACGAATTTGACAGAATATTAAAAAATTGGAATTTTCATTTGATCAACATTGCAAATTGCGAAAATTCTTTTACTGGCATTCTTTATTATTTCAATCGATAAATTATACAAGAAAAAATTAATTTCGAGCAATATACAGACAAAAGTGTTTTTATTAATTTCAATAAAGATAGGAATGAATAATTTTTTATATGGGCAATTCTGAAAAATTTTTTAAACTCCTTAAACTCAATCGGTCTATCTCGGGTCTTTTAGGAAAATTTTCTGTATATTATCAGGTATAAATAATTAAAAAAAAATTAAAATTAATTACGTCCAAATTGAAAAAAAAGTTAATTTGTTTATAAAAAAATAATTTTTCTCTATTGAAAATTTAAAAAAAACTCAATACTTTCCAACTTATGAGCTATTGAAAATAGGTCTACTTTTTAAAGTCCAAAATTTCGAAAATTCATAACTCGAAAATTTTGGCAAATATGGAAAAATAAAAAAATACGTATTTAACATTTTTCTATAAAGAATGAGAAAAAATATGTTTAACCGATTTTAAAATGCCACAGAAAAATTTCAAGTAGAATTAATTGCCCGCATATATAAAAAATAGTTTATAGTGATACATAGTTTTTCTAAAAATATGAAATTGAGACAAAAAACTTATCAAATTGTTGCGATGCAAAAATACTTTTTTCGTCTCAATTTGATATCCTTAGAAAAACTGTGTATATATTTTCTACTGTTCTATATAAATTTTATATTTCAAATAATATATATATATTTTGTATATGCATAGAAAATGCGAACTCTCTTGATGTACTAAAGACGAGTATTGATATTCCATTTGGAGTTTCTCGTTGTACAAGCTTTTAGAATGCAAGCAAATGTCGTTTGTGGGAGTAAAATGCTTTTCAAACGTGAGTGAAGGAGTCATGCCAGAAATTCCCGCATGTACAACATAGGGGCATGTGTGCGGTAACTTTTCTTCTACTGACAAGAAAAGCCATACAAATTTACCGGTACCCGGATCCTTGAATTCCATATACCCTCTAATTTGTCCGATAAATGCTTCAAACACAAACTATACAAACTTTGGTAAAATTAGTTTCAACAAAGCTCTAAAACGTATTTATTTTTCTTTACATGGAAAAATTCTTTACAATCTTTCAAAGAAATAAAAAAAAAATTAAGCAAAAAGGAAAAAAAAATTTAACTGTATTGTAAAAATATTTTTATCAAAGAGATATTTTTTAAAGAAAAAAAAAATTTTTTTTTATTCAGACTTTGACGAAACTTTGTAATTTTAGTTTGATATGTAAAATTGTGTTTTGTTAGGAGTATTATTAAATTCTTTTGCTATTAAGGAATCAGTAGTGCAAAAAGTATTAGTCAGGCGGAAGATTTTTTTCAATGGACAGCAGTAAAAAAAAATTTTTAGTCTATTTTTTTATTAAAAACTATATTTAAATAGTTTTTGTTTATATTTAATTTTTGCATTATTATTTTTTTCTTCTTCGAGATTTCTGATTTTATTTTTTTCTCCAGTTTAATTTCAGTAGTTCAAAAAACTTTTGCAATCTGAAATTTTATTCTTTTTCAGCTGTTCAGTCAAAAATAGAATTATTAATACTTTGGATTCTTATTTTCAGTGGTATAAGAGAATTTTAGGTCAGACATTGATTGGGATTTTTTCTTTTTAATATCAGTAGTGAAAGAAAGTATCAGATTTGACACATTTTTATTTTGACTTTCGTATTGACAGATTTTCATTTTTACTTTCACTTTGATAGATTTTCTTCCTTTTTTCTTCACTTTCACTTACATAGATTTTTATTTCGAATTTCACTTTAATAGAAGATAAACAAAAAATTTAATTGAAAGTGAAGATTTATTAGGGTGAAAGTAAACGTATTTAAAAATAGGTATAAGTCAAAATAAAAATAAAAGTGAAATAAAAATTCTGTCAATTAAACATGAACATAAAAATGAATTTCTGACAAAGTAAAAGAGAAAATGAAAATAAAAATCTATCAAAGTGAAACTAAATGCGAAAATAAAAAACTCAAAGTGAAAGTGGAAAAAAGTAAGAATAAGTGAATTGAAGTAGAAGAAATATAAAAGAAGCAAAAAGCGAAAGAAAGGAGAACTAGGGGTAAAGAATTAAAAACTTAAAACTAAATAACATGGCAAAGAAAGAAAAAGAAGAAAAAGAAAAATATAAAAATAAAGATAAAGAAGAAGAAGAAGTGAACGAAAAGTAAAAAATCTTGCGTTAAAAAAAGCGCAAAGCTAAGAACGCCGCCCTGTCAGACCATCTATCAATTGTTTTATAATAACGTGGCCTCGTTTATCAATTTTTTTCCATCCCCCAACTTCCATTCCCATCTGTAGACAGTCACTAATTCGAACCAACGATTTTTATTTAATGTCACAATCATTAGTTATCACGAAGCAATTTATTGGAATCCCTAAAAAAAAATCTATTCACCTTTTTTCTCCCCGCACATACACACACACACAGCAAAACCTTAACTGCAAGGGGAATTGCTCAATCAAGATCGAAGCAAAACTGTGTGACGACGTTGATAATAAAGATTCGTTATATCCTCTTCTGTACCAAAACTCCTTTTTTCCTTTAACAAAACTTATACCAAGGCTCAAAGTAAACTCAACAAAGGGAACATTTTCAGATAGGTTAACTCAACTTTCGAATTTCTTTTTCCGCTTTTGTCTCGAAACAACATACAACGAGTTTTCTGTTTCATTCTTTTCGGCGAAACTCTTCTACATTCTCGAATGAGAGAAAGACACCAGAAAAAAAAGGAGAAAAGATAAAAAGAAATGAATGTAGTAAGGAAAGAGAATAAAAAAAAGAGAAATAGAGAGAAGGACTGCAGAATCCGAGACGCGTTGTTTCGAAACCGAACTAGAGAAAGAGAGAGAGAGAGAAGGAAGGAGAGAAAGATCCCACAGGATTCCGGGGAAAAGGTTTGGGAAGCGCAATTTTACGACATCTCTCTTTCCACTTTCTTTAAGATCGAAATGGTCCAGTTGTAACACCTCTGTAGCTATGGTTTTACAGATGTAGGGGTTTTTATTGGATTAAATGGATTAGGAAGCAACAATTTTTTTTCTCTTGTTGTGTCAGTATTTTCGAAATCGGACAATCTGTCTCACTGATATTTTCTTTTACTACTGATTCTAAATTTTCGAGAATTATATACACTGTCCGACTTAACTTACTTTTACTACTTGTGAGAGAAAAATAAAATGCATTTGAAAATGTTCGACTAAAGCTCTTCTTGTACTACTTACACTAAAGTTTGACTAAAGCTTTTCCGCTAAACTACTTTTACCGAAAAAATACAAGCACACTTGAAATAAAGTTTGTCTAAATATATTTTCCTGTACTACTTAAGACTAAATTTACAAGTTTTTAAAAACTAAAACTGACTAAAATATTCTATACTACTGAAATTTAAACAACTATCAAGAATCTTTAAGAAATTTCTTTCGTACAGCTTCTGGCAGAAAGCTAAGAGAATTTCAATTAAAGTTAGACTGTGAATTTTCTTTTGCACTATTTCCAAATAAAAAATTCTGAAGAAAATTCTTAAGTCTGACTAAATTTTTTCTACTACTACTGCTATTGAAGAACTATAAGAAATTTATCAAAGTCTGACTAAATCTTCGCTTGTACTACTTCGGCTGAACAGTTACGAGAATTTAAATTAAAGTCTGCCCACACCATCTTCTATACTACTTTTACTGAAAATCTACAAAAATTTGAATCAAAGTCTGACTATATCTTCTGTTATACTACTTCCGATTGAAATTATAAGTGTAAAAATTATAATACTAATTAAAATCTTCTTTTTCTTTCACTACTGACACTGTAAATATTATTAGAAGTCTTTTGTCTGACTAAAACTTCTCCTATACTACTTCAACTAAAAATCTATATATGAATTTATATATAAATGTCTGACTAAATCTTCATTTTAACTACTTCTATTCAGAATATATGTAAATTTTCATCAAAGTCTGACTAAATATTGTCTTATAATACTTCAACTGAAATAATATGTAATTTTGAAGCAAGCCTGACTAAATTTAATTCAAGTAGTAGAAGAATAGATTTCTATTCTTCTACTATTTTAACAAAAAAGTGAAAATTGAAAAAATAAAAGATAATTTCATTAGAGTTTAATTTAAATTATTGTCGTTGATTTTTTCACTTTTAAGTTAAAATACCTAATATTTGCTTGTACTACTTCTAGTAAAAAGTTATGAGAATTTAAATCAAAGTCTGACTAAATTTTTTTCGTACTACTTGTTCTTGAAAGTAATTAGAATTTGAAGCAAAGTCTAATTAAATAATTCTCTTGTACTACTTCTACAAAAATAACTATTCTGTGCAATTCTTATTCTGTCAAATAACGAATTCGAAAAATTGTAAATTAGAGGATTTACAACTTAGAAAGAATGGATATTATGTCAAATACGAATTAGGAAAAATAAAAATTATAAAAATTAATTATTAATTATTAGTAAAAATAAATATTAGAAAAAATAAAAATTCGAGTAATAAAAAATTATTTAAAATATAATTTCGGTAACAAAAAAATTATGCATAATAATTATTCGAATAAAATAAAATTATAAAAACTGGTTACTATACAATAAAGAAAATCGTATAAAAAATTATTAGATAGTACAAAAATTTTGAAAAATACTAATTCTAAGTAATAATAATTATGAGAAGTGACAATTCGGTAAAGTTATAGTTAGAAGAAATACAAGTTAGAAAATATAGAAATTATAAAGAAAAATGATTAGGAGTAAAGAAAATTATAAGGAATGTTAATTCGAAAAGTTTAAAATTAGTTTGAAAAACATTTCTAAGAAAAAAGTTTTATAACAAATGATATTTCGATAAAATAAAAGTTAGAAATATTAGAATTTAGAAAATTTACACATAAGAAAATATGATTCGGAACAATAAATTTTATAAAAATTGGTAATTCGGTAATATTAAAATTATATTAAATAATAATAATTCGGGAACATAATTATTATAAATATTAACAAATCTATAAAATATTGTTTATCAAAATTGACAATTCGAAAATGAAAATATTAATGTAAATAATAAATATAAAAAATAATAATTTTTAGAAATGATAATTCGGTGATTTGGAGATTATAAAAAATATTCTTTCGCAGTAATAAACAATCTGTCTATCGGTCATTCAAAAACAAAATGTTTCTAACAATTATTTTTTCGATTAAAAGAAATTATAATTCATTCTTATTAGTTAAAAAGAATTTCGATAAAATAAAGATTCGGAAAATAAAAATTGGAGACTTTTCATGCGCCTCTTCTCTTGTACTACTTTTACTCAAAAGTTACGAAGATTTCAATTCAAGTCTGACCATATCTTCTTTTATACTACTTCTGACTAAAACAAATTTTTAAATGATTTAATTTTTTTTTAAAGGCAGTTTTTTGTACTAATTTTTGTACCACTGATATTTAAAATTGCTATATCAGAAATGTCTTGTCTATTTAAATAACAACTGTTAATATTGGAATAACAACTATTACTTAAAGTATCTAATTCAACAGGTCTGTCTACAATTATTCTTACTGAACGATCAATAAAAATAAAAAACTAAAATTATTCTGAATTACTAACTGAATACAGTTTCGTTTTCAATTTTACCATTTATTTTTAAAAACAACAAATTTTTTTAAATTTCTCTTTTCTTTTGCGTCTCGTTTTTCTTCATTCTAGTCGCCTGTCCATTATTTTGTAATTTTCACCTTCTTATTGATTTTTTACTTTAACTTTCTTAGTCTTTTCTTTTCTACTTTCTTTGCTTGTATACTTAGAAAAAACTTTTCTTTATTTTCCTTAATATATTCGAACTTTTATTTCTTTTCTCATTTTTTCTTTCTTTTAAATTTTCTTCTTTCTTACTTCTTTTTCTAATTTTCTTTATTCCTTTAACTTATCTTCTATTCTTTTTTCTAAATATCACTTCCTTAATATTCGACATTTAATTTTTGGGAAAGAAAAGATTTTTTTTTTATTTTCTTCGTCGTCTACTCTATATTTTTCCAACGAAATTCTTCTTATCCTTGCAGATCTGACACAACTCTGCTTTCCAGCACCCAACTCCCGAACCGTGTGATAAGTCGTTCCTCGACAATGAAGACAAATTGTTTGCAAACCAGTCTTAGCAAGTAATAATTAATTGTCGGTTTTCCAACAGAAAACGATTTCTTCTTTTTTCTTTTTGAGGGGAAGTTTTTTCTTTGCTCGAAAATGGCTTTTTGACTATCAAAATCATTATCTTCTTTTTTGCAATGTTCGGGTGTTTTTCTCTTCGTTTCGGAAGAGAAATTTTCACCTAATGCTTCTTTCTATTTTCACAAGAAGGGAGACGATAGTTTAAAGAGTATTTTGTAATTATTTCTGTATTTTATTAGAATTATTTTTTTACACATCTATTATTATATTTATTTTGATAAAAATTTATTGAATTTATTTATATATTTTTAACAAGCATTGGTAATAATTTATTTTCTAAACATTTTGTAGTTCCATTTACAGAAAAAAATTACTTTTAGAAAAAATTATAAAAAGTATTGACGATAATTTATTCACTAAACATTTTGTAATTCCCTTTTACAGAAAACAATTACTTTTAGAAAAATTTACAAGATTGCTCATAATTTATTTACTAAATACTTTCTAATTCCTTTTACAGAAAACAATTATTTTTAAATTTTCCAACAAGAATTATCTATAATTTATTTACAATCATAAATTTCTGTAATAATTATAAATGAAATATATAATTTCAAAGTTTCTTCATTTCCGTCAAATAAAATTGATTCTTCAATAAGGAAGTCGAAAGCTCTCTTTTGCATTTAATGATTATTCTGTTTAACCTTCTGCTATTGAAGCAATTTCTACTTAGAAGCAAGTCGAGTGCAAGTTATCAACACTTGTTGTGAGTTCAGAACTTACAAAGAGGCTTAAGTCTAATCTTATAAAGGAGTAGGCGACGACAAGAAAATGTATACGAAGATAGAGTGAAAATTCGTTTTCCTTCCATCTTCCTCTCTCTCTCTCTCTCTCTTTCTCTCCCTACTCCCTTCCATTGTTATTCAGACTTCGAAGCTTCGGGCTATCCCTCGCATGGAACCTAGACACGGAGAGTAACTAAATTAAATTGGAAACTTTTCCAAGCAACGGACCGTGAGAAAACGTCGGACAGGTTAACTTCCGAGCAGAACTATATACGAGAAAACCACAAGATCTATCACGCTTTCAGATTTCTGAGTTATTAGCTCAAATTAGAGGTGGAAAATTGTTCATAACGAAAAACTATGTATAAATTAATTTACTCTAGCATAAATAGAAAAGGGTGAAAGAAAAATTTGACATGAGAGGGAGAAATAATTTCAAACTAATCTAACTTTGATTATAAATCTAAAGTATTATAATTTTTATACAATAAAAATATAGGGCAAAATTCCTCAACTGCCCAGGTCAAAAAATTTATGTTGTTGAATTTGATCTTGAATTTCAAGGTCAAATTGAAAAAAAAACAATTTTTTTTCATCATCATCTTGTCACTCGTGAAAAACCCTTTCAAAATCACTATTCACACTTTTAATTTGATTAATTTTTCTCATCAATATGTTAAATCGAAAAAAAGCATTTAAAAAAAAAATCAAAATTTCGAAACTCTGTAACTCAAAAAATATTTTATCAAATTCAATACTATTTCATATTTACAATTCTACTTATAATAGTAACATTTTGGCAAAGTTTCGAGAAAATTCATTTTTTGACCTGGGCAGTTGAGTAATTTTGCCCCATAAATGTAAAAAACATAGTAAAAAATATTATTGTTATTTTTATGTATAAAAAATATAAGTTTCAATTTGTAGCCAAAGTAGGATTTAATTTGTCACTTTCTTTTTAAAGTGTAATTCTACCTAATAGAAAACAAATTAATTTGACGATAATTAAAAAAAAGTGCTAAGCACTTTTGAGTTTAAAGCAATTCTCCTTAACTTACCCAATATAATCTAAGTTCATCTAACTTGACCTAACTCGAGTTAACTTGACCTAAGTTGGACTAAATTGACCCAACTAGACGCAACTTACTCACTTGAGGGTCTGACGAAACTATACTTGTACTACTTATAATGGACACAGAGAATTAAAGATTTTTCTCTACTTTCTAAATCTGATTTAGTTAGAAATAATTTGTTAGGAAAATCTCGTCTGAATTTTAGTTTAGCAATTAGTAAAAAATAACTGATTATTAGCGAAAAATAACTAATTATTACGAAATAATTAGTACGAAATAAATAATTAAGTTTAGTAAATAAAAACTAAGAAAATAAACAAATTTGACTATTTGAACTAGTTAAAGAAAATTTTAGTTGCTTTGACATAACCTAAAACTAAAAGTGAATTTAACTATTAATTAGTCATCATTATCTATCCTACGATTAGTAGAAATATTTCCAATTGAGTCAGTGAGTGAATTTATATTATTCTCTCTAAATTTGAGTTAGTAAAAATGTTTACTAATTTAAATTAGTTAGTGACCTTTTTGTTTTTGAATTATACTAAATAGTAATTTCTACCAATTTATTAGTATAATTGACAAATTTAAAAGCAAAAAGTCAGTCACTAATTCAAATTAGTAAACATTTTTACTAGTTCAAAATTCAAATTAAGAGAGTTATAGTTGTTTATAGTTATTAGTTACTGTCAACAATTCGCGCCCGGGTAACTTTTTATTTACCATTTTATATCAAATTAACAATTTTAAAAATAATAGAATTTAAAAATTTATAATTCAAATTTTTTTTATAAAAATAAAATATGAATTGGAATTTAATTTTATTACTATGTTAATAACTCAATTGTACAATTAACAAATTTTTAGTTTCTATAGATTTAATTCATTCTTAAAGTTGTCAATAATATTCTTGAATATTGTTTTTCATTAAGTTGGTCTTACGATAGGTAGTTAAGAAGAAAAATAGTAAAATTGTTACAAGAAAGATTTAATAATAAATTTTTTACAAAAACAAAAAAATATAAATATATAAATATATTTACGATGACTTTAAATAATATTCATACTAAAAATTTTCACCTGAGTGCCGAAAAATAATAAAAAATTTTGAAAGTTTGATGCTTTTAGTCTTTTTATCCGAAAAGAAGCAGAAAATTTTTTGCAAAAATAGTTATTACAAAATAGGAATTATGCCTCTTTTTTATTTTTTTCTAAATAAATCAGAATACTGGCAAAAATTCTGAATTAAAACTAGAAATTCTGCAAGTGTTTTTTTTAAATACTCGAGATTTTGTTAAAAAAAATTATGATTAATCGAGAATGAAAAATATATAAATTTTTCCTTGTTTAAAAAAACTCAGAATTTTGTACTAAACTTGTCATAACTTATAATTATTTAATCTCAGAAAATCCAATTTATCTTTTTTAAAGAAAATTAAGTAAAAAAAAAGAGAATCTCATTAAAAACTGTAAATGTGAAAAAAAAATGAAATTTAATATTAAACCATTTTATGTAAAATTTTATCGCTAGTTTTAGAGACTAGTTTTTTATGTAGTAAAGATGAGCACTGAAACATTTTAACTTGACAAGCTAACTTCCACTGGTATTAAAAGTGCAACACAGCTGGAAACGATTTCTACTTTCGAGAGGTCGAAGGGCAAACTCTAGAGGGTTGAAAGTACTTTCAAAGAAGGAGGGAGAAAAAAAAGAGAAACTTATATTGCTATATACTATCATCCAAGTTGAGTTAAGTAATCTTTCTCGCATTTTTGACCTCGAAATTTGAAACGAATACGGCTAAAAATTATTTTATCATTTTTTGAGAATTTTTTTATTATTTCCTTTTCTTTTTGAATGTACTTTTAAAAGTTCAGGGAAATGAATTTTGTATTATAAATACAGCATTATAGGTTACATGAAATATAATATAAAGTATTAAAAAATATACAAAATAACAAAATATATACAAAAAATAATACAAAATATAATAAAAACTAAAGAATTTTTTATATTTGTTTAATCTAATTCTTATGATAATAGAATTTAACAGTAATATAAAAAAGTTCTAGTCAGACAATGTTTTAAATTAGAAAAATTTAATACGATCACTGACGAAACTTTGCTTATACTACTAATGATAATAACCTAAGGAGTTTTATTCTAAAGTAAATATTTTCTATAATTTAAAACAAAAAACCACTCGGAGGTTAAAGATTCGATTATAAAACAAAAATTTTAGCATAAAATTTAATAATTTTATTTACAATACTACTGTATTCATTTGAAATAAAGCTAAGCGAAAATTTTTCGAAAAATTCATTTCTAAGATTAATTAAAAATTAAAATGTAATTTAATTAAATTCCCATTGTATTTATGATAATTAACTTTCAATCCACTTTAATTCTCTCTGAATGCATCTTGGAGTAACTTGAAATTCTTTGAATTCATTTGAATCTATTTAAATGAATTTTGATCAGAGACATAGGTACATTTTGCTAAATTAAATTCAATTTAATAATTGAATTTACTATTTACTTTGAGTTCGTAATTCAGAAATCGAAAAAAAAATTAAGAAAAGTTTATACAACAATTTATTAATCAGAGTAATTATAGAATTAGTCATTAGAGACTAGTTTTGGATTATTCGACTCCAAAAATTTTGTAACTTTGATATTATTTTTATTTAATTTCTTATTAAAATAATAAAGCTGAGACTAACAATAAAAAAATAAATAATTTTTGTAAAAGGAATATTAACAAGAAATGACGTCTGACTAAATTTTTTCTATACCACTGTCTGACCAAAACTGGGTTATACTACTTACACACACCACTGATGAGAATTTAAAACAATGTCTGACTGTTACTTGTTTGTACTACTGCTAATTTTACTATTAAATTATGAAAGAAACTACAATACTTTTCTACGTAGTGAAAAATTTCGAAAATATTTCCGAAAATATTCAAAGAATTTTTCACATTGAGAAAACGTATTTAAGAACGTTCTGCATGACCTAAAATTTTGTTTCTACTACTAATAATGATGTAAACTAAAATTTAGAACAATGTCTGACCAAAATGCTCTTGTACTACTGATGATTAAAATCACAGAATAATATTCGCTAATTATTATAATTTATTTTGAAATATTACATTTTACAATTACTTTCTCATGTAATATGTTTATTTCTCATCCCTTATCTCTAAAGCATTTAAACTCAAAAAATTTTAAAAGTCAAAATTAAAATTCAACGTTTTATCATAAGAGAAGAACAGCGGTTGTCCAATCTTTATGTATGTATGTATGTGTGTGTGTGTGTCAGAAAGAAAATTTCCACGTCTTTTTCACCATAAAAGGTCTAATGAAGACACTTTTATCCTCTGGGTTAAAAAAAAATGTAACAAAAGTTCCCCGACAACAAAGGAAATGTGTTTTAAATCCACATTTTTTTAAGAAAAATGTTTTGTAATGTAAATAATAATGACGCATGATGAAGAGATAAATATCACTTTGAAGTTAAATTTTCAACTCTCACATATTATGCATCTCTATATTTTGTATCTGAATTACATCAAATTTACATTAAAATACAAAAAATTAAAAAAAAAAAAAGAAGAGAAAAAAATTCAATAGGATTCAAAGGATTCGCGTGCGCTTCAGTGTACGTAAATTGTCCAACTGTAATAATCGCTAACGAGACTTTCCGACGATTACCAGTCGAAATCGCATTTTGTAATTCCGAGTGCGAAGTGCAGTTTCACCGAATTTATACGAAATTAATACGGTGTCTGCGTGTACGGCGTTTATAGCGAAATCGCGCTATGCTCCTGCTGCTGCTGCTGCTACTACTGCCAGAGAGCACGCTATATTCCACGAGTTTCAAACCCCTTTATATCCATTGCGGAGCCCTCAAGCCTGAGGGGTTGGGGAAAGGGGAGCAAAGAGGGGGGACGACCTATGCCACGAGTGGAATTTTAAGCGCGTGATCCCGGAAATTAGGAAGATTTGATCAGAGGGGGGGGGGCTCTTTCGAATTACAAATAACCTTATTATCAGCATCTCCAAAGTAATTCAAATTCGTTTGTAAGTTATGTTTGAAGTGTCATTTTTGAAAACTAGACGTGGAAAATTTAGAGTGTTTAAATCACAGTTTAAATGGTAAAAGTAGTTTTTTTATTTCCGCGTGGAAATGGAAATAGTACTAAATTCTAGCTAACTATGGACAAAGACTTTAGCCAAAGTAAACAAGCTCTGAGTTCTACTTTGAAACAATGACCAACAATTAAAACACCATTGCTGATGGCCGTTTTTTATGTTACAAAATAATATATGTATCATTGCTAAAATATATAGTAAACCATGACTGAAGACGAGAATACTTTGGTCTATTTTATTGTCCTCGTCCATAGTTTGCTAAAATTGGTAAGTGATTCATATTAATTTGTTGTATAGGAAACGGTCATAAGCAATAGCGTAATTGTTGGCAAAAGTTTCAAACTCACAGTAAAACGTGAGGTGTTAAAATAACACCCGAATGGATTAAAATAATCTGCAACAGTTTAATCCCTCTGGGATAAAATTAACACCAGAAAAGATTAAAATAATCTATTTTGGTGTTATTTTTAACTATGAATAAAATATTAGTTTAAATCTTTAAATAAAACTCCAAAGTCAACGATTTGTAAAAATTCAACGAATTTAGCTTCTCTAGGGAGAATAGTAAGTTAGTAACTTAGTTACTAACTTACTGACTTACTTAGTAACATAGTTACTAAATTCAATTGTGTTCAAAAATTTAAAAAATTCTCGTCAAAATTTTAATTCTCTTTATAAATAATAAAATTCTTCTCTGATATTCAATTAGTTTACAAAATTTTAATCAAATTCTTGTCAAAATTTCAATTATTTTCAAAAGTTTTCTAAATTTCAACGATTTCCAATATCTATTATTTCAATAGAATTTTCCAAAAGAATTCCATCATTAAAAAAAATTTAAATAAAATTCTACGCAAACATTTAATTATTTTCATAAATAATAAATTTTTTTACAGGAATTCAATTATTTACAATTTTTTTTTTAATTTCTTCGCAACAATTCAATTATTTTCATAAATAATAACTTGTTTACAGGGATTCAATTATTTTTATAAATAATAAAATTCTTTTAGGAATTCAATTATTTTCATAAAATAATAAAACTCATTGCATAATTTCAATTATTTTTAATGCAATTGTAATCAACTTCTTCGAAAAATGTAATTATTCTTAAAAATTTTATTAAAATTTGTTCAAAGAATTTAATGATTTAAAAAATTTATTGATAACATTTTTTATGAGAATTTAATTTCAAGAAACATGAAATTAATAAATTATTTATTTTTGTATTTAAATAATTGAATTCTCGTAGAATTTACTAATAAAAATGGTTTTAAAAATGAATTTTAGTTAAAATTTTAGATTATAATTAAATATTAAAAGCATTATAACGTGGATTTTTAAAAATAATTAAATTATAAAAAAGTTCCAAATTAAAATCATTGAAATTCTTAATTTTTCATATTTTTGACAAACAATTCTGTAGAATTAATTTTTTTTAAAAGTTTAATAAGATTTTTATTGAAATTATTTCAAGTTTTTATTTTTCAATATAAATTTAATTGCAGAATTTCCGAATAATTGAAATTTTGTAAAATTGAATTGTAAACGAATGAATTTGAAAATTCTCAAAGAACTTTTTTAAAAATTATTGAAAAATAATGGATTTATTGAAGAATTTTAGTTAAAAAACACTAAAAAAAAAATTTAATTTTAGAGAAGTTACAAATTATTGCAGAAATTCAATTATTTTCAAGAGTAATAAAATTCTTTTCAAGGATTCAATTATTTTTAATAATAATAAAACTCATCACAGCTTTTAAATTATTTTTCATACAATTTTTGATTTTTCAAATACCAATAATATCATAATTTCTGCCCGAATCAGGTTCAAAAATAGGTCAATCGAAGCGTTTTTTAATGCTCTTCAAGTTGGTAATAATTTTTTGAAGTTACTTTTACATAATTTAAAAAAAATTTTAAAAAAGTTTTATTTTCCAAAATTTTTGATGTTTAAAAGTTTAATATCTCCAGTTAATATGGACGAAAAATGTTCAATTAGGGCCTAAAAGATGCGTGTTGAAAAACTCTACAAAACTAAATACAAAACAAAACTAAACTTCTACATTTTTTAACAAAATTTTTAAAAAAGTCTTATTTTCCAAAATTTTTGATTTTTAAAAGTTTAATATCTCCGGTTAATATGGACGAAAAATGTTCAATGAAGGCTCAAAAGATGCGTGTGAAAAAACTCTACAAAACTAAAGAAAAAGATTTATAAAGTGTCCTAACATTTTTTTAAGTTATGTCCAAAAAACGTTTTTTTTACAAAATGAAAAATAGAAAAAAATATAGTCAAAATACGTCGAAATTTTTTTTTATTTATTTAGAACATTTATACAGAGAGTTCCTGTGCATATATAAAGTACTAAAGTATTAGGCATAATAAAAAAAAATTTATAAATATGTCAAAAAATGACAATCCAAAATTTTACTAATACAAAGCTTCCTTTATGAGGAAGCAAAAATTGATTTAAAAATGAATTTTAGTTAAAATTTTAGATTATAATTGAATGTTAAAAGCAATATAGCGTGAATTTTTAGAAATAATTGAATTTTGACATTAATTTTTTTGAAAAAGTTTAATTGAAATTTCTTTTATATTATTTGAAGTTTTTATTTTCTACTCTCTAAAACTGAATTAGTGCGGATTCGTTTACCAATTTAAATTAGTAACATTTTTTATTAATTTTTAGTAGTTTTTTTACTAATTGCTAGTAGAAAATTAATAAATATTATTAATTAAATATTATTAATTATTGATAATATTATTAATTATATACTTAATTACTAATTCAATTAGTGGAACGTATTTTTTACTATTTTAAATTAGTAAATTTTCTACTAATAATTAGTAAAAAATTACTAAAAATTAGTAAAAACAGTTACTAATTCAATTGGTAAACGAATCCGCACTATTTTATTAGTAAAAAACTACTAATTCAGATTTAGAGAGTAATATGCATTTAATTAAAGAATTTAGAAATAATTGAAATTTCGTAAAATTGAATATTTATTTATTTATTTATTTAAGAAACATAACGGGACATGCCCTTTCGTACAAAAGTACTCCTAAATCTAATATAACAATGAATTTTTAACTTAAATCTAGGTTGAAACTTTATTATGTGCAAATTAAATAATCTCAGTTTCTATTAAACATTATGTTACGCAATGCCGTTGTGAACCTTGTAACATTATTATCAAAGAAGTTTATTTCATTAGAAATTAAATTAAATATTGTAAACAAATGGATTTGAAAATTGCCAAAGAACTTTTTCGAAAACTATTTAAAATAATATATATAAAGTAAAATTGTAGTTAAAAATTTTTGAAAATAATAATTGAATTGAAATAATAAAAATAATTTTGAAGAAGTATAATATTCTTATAATATAAAATAATTATTTTATTACTTGGTCATCTTTAATTATTATAAAATATGAAGAAATCGATCACTCTGAGTCGAAGACTCGGAGTTATCGATGTCTTCATGTTTTATAGTTATAAAAAAATTTAATGTACTAAAATTTCATTCATTGTAAAAAATAACACCAAAATTGATTATTTTAATCTTTTGGTGTTAATTTAATCTGCAACACTTTTTAATACCTCACGATTTACTGTGCTATGGCTCAATGCTTGGATACTTTGACTAAAGTCATTGGCAATAGTTTGATAAATTTTTTTTAATTTTGATTTTTTTTTTATTAGTAGTAAAAGTACCTTCGGATCAGACAACTTAAATTTTTGTATTTTTCTATTGATAAAAAAAGTTTAAATCATACGAAAAAATTACACTTATTGCAAAATTCTATCAATTTTTTTTAGTAAAATAAAGAATGATTAAATAAGCATAATTAGTAGCAACAGAACGTTTCAGTCAGACACAACAAAAATTATAGGTATTGTTAGTATTATTGTATCTATAGTAAAAGTAGCTAAAGATCAGACAAGAAATTCTGTCAACTTTTTTATTAGTAGTAAAACTATGCTTACTGCAGACATAACAATACTTGTAGGTATTTTTACTGTCAGTAGTAAAAGTGTGCTTACGTCAGACATAACATAAGGTGTAGTTATTTTTATCATCAACAGTAAATGTACCTTTAGATCAGGGAAATCTGTAATTCTTAAATGTTTCTATATAGTAGTAAAAGATCTTTAAGTCAAAAAACAAAGATTGTAGGTATTGTTAATATCAATAAGAAAATTAGTCTAACGTCATACAAAATAAATTCAGATATTTTTTGACATTAGTAGTAAAAGTAACTTTTAAGGTCAGACAAGAAAAATTATACAATCTTCAAAATTTTGCAATTAGTAGTAAAAATATTCTTATGTCAGTCAAGAGAAAAGTTTTAGGTATTTTCAGCGTCAGTAGTAAAAGTTAGTTCCATTAAACAAGAAAAATTCTAAAATTAAAAAAATGCATGAGACAGACACGAACCATATTGTAGATATTTTTATCCTTTCTTACAAAGTGAGTTTAAAATTATACAAAAAAATGACAAAATTACATTAGTTCTAATTAATTATTACTTAAAAGAAGTTTTAACATTTTAGAAAATCAATGAAATTTTTTTAACACAATTGATCTGGTCTGATCTACTACCTAATTAGTAAATTAAAATTTAAGTCAGATTTTCGTAAATAAAAATTCTATTTTCTTTCATAATCAGTATCAAAAGAAAGAAACAAATAATATAATGAAAGAAATCCATCAAACTTTTCTATTATATTTACAAAAAAAAATGAATTATCCAATTTCTCCAAGTGACGGGCTTGATTTTTACTTCTTTCTCTACAATAAATAAGTGAACATCAGAAAAAATTCCTTTATTGGAAATACATTGAAAACTATTTCAAAGTTAAAGTAATAAAAAAGAAATTCACAATAACGTAGTGAAAGGGAAACTTAAAAATGGCAAACAATTTTAAATCCCCAATGATAAATAGAAAGACAGATAAGGTGTTCAAGAAGTGTAGGGGGGGGGAGGAGTAAAAAAATAACAAGAAAGAAAGACACACGAGAAAATGCGTATAATAAAGTTTGGATAAAAGTGTATGAAATGAAAATATAAATGGATTTTGTAAGAATGGAAATGAACGATATTTGCGAAAGAATATAAAAGACAATTGTCTGAATGGGAATGGGTTCACGTTTGCACACGAGCATTGCTAAGAGAGAGAGAGACATGCTTCCCATTAAACTTCTGTTTAAATTTCCTCCAACTCGATGTTGCCTTTTAATGCCTTGGAGATATTCCCGCACGTATTTTCCTTAGTGCAATTTCCACATTTTAACATTTAATCATTTCCTCACATTTTTTTTCCCACCGGATCGACATTTGTGAGGGTAGGTCGATCTTAAGATCGACAAGAGAAGAGAAACAAAATGACATTACGACTTTTGTCTGCAACATTTTTTTTTTCTTTTCTGTTTCTTCTTCTTTTTTTGCAAAGGAAAAAAAATGGCCTGCGTTGGAAAAATGGTAGTAGCATTGAAAAGAGGAAGCATCGGTTAACAGGGGATTTTGCCAAGCTGTATTTACGGTACCCATGGCACGACCGCTAATACCGCTGCACGAGGCATTAACATAACATTAGCCGTTTGCATTAATCCAGAATACATCAAGCGGCAGCCGCAGAAGCGCTCTTTGGTGCCCCTCAGTTTCCTATACTATTCACCACGCGCGACGACCGCGTCGATGACTATACATAAAACGATGTCGAGTTAGCTTTAGAGATAAAAATAAAAAAAAAAAGAAAAGAAAGAGAGAAGAGAATCGACGACGCATTTCTTTCGCATATAACTTGAACTCGTTTATTCTCAATAGTCGTACCGGAAACAATAATATAATAGAAGTCATCTTAGGTTGAGCAAAAAAATTATCTGATTCAATCAATAAATTTAATTAATCCCAGTAAATAATCAGATGAGTTTAAAATTAAAATAATACAAAACTAAATTGTTAATTTAGTTTCAAGTTGACAAGAAACTAAAATCCATGTATTACACAGTTTTTTTAAGGATATCAAATTGAGATAAAAAACGTAGTTGCTTAAAAGAAGTGTTATTATAACACTAAAAGTAGTGTTAAAACTACACGCAACATTTTTAACCGACAGTGTGTGATTTTAACACTTCATTGGTGTTAAAATAACACTGGTATGTGTTAAATTAACACTACAGGGTTTTAAATTAATATACATTTTAAATGGGGTTAAAATAACACCTAAAAAAATTGTGTTAGAACAACATCACCTGAAAACTACACGCAACAAATTTAACACATATTTTTTCCGGTGTCGCAACTATTCTGATGCGTTTTTTGTCTCAATTGGATATCCTTAAAAAAACAGTGTTTTTTTAGTATTTGGTTGAAACAAAACTAAATTTTAAATGGTAATTTTAGGTTTGCGGTAACACGAAGCTAAATTAACAAATGAATTTCGTGTAAACCTGCAAGTACGTTTTTCCTAAAGTCTAAATTCTTAATCCTATTTTCCTAATCTTTTTTTTCCTAATTCTATTAATTTTTTCCTAATAGCATTAATTTTCCTAATTTTCCAAAAAATGTATTTATTAAGAATTAAAAATTTTACATTTTATTTAAAAAAAAATTAATGAACAATAGTGTGCGCTATGGCTTCCATGTATTTCAAAATTCTTTTTTCTTCCTTGTATGTCACGTTTTCTTCAACAATACGACGTATTTTTTTTTTTTTTTTTTGTATAACCACTTTTAAAGTAAAAAAAAATAGTTTCACTTTGGATTTATTTTTTTGGATTTTTTGTCCTGGTCAAAAAGTGGAAAAAAATTAAAAATCCAATGCAAAAAATTGAGTTATAAAAATTTAAATGGTTGCCTTCAATGAAATTTTCCTTTTTTTAAAACATTTTATAGAATACTTGAAATTCTTCTAGAAATTTTTTTATTTATGAAAATAATTGAAATTTTGTGAAAATTTTTTTTTTTTGACAATAATTAAATTTTTATAAAGAATTTCATCAAAATTGTTGAAAATAATTGTATTTCGTGGAATAATTGTTTTAAAAATTTTATACAATAATTGAAATTCTTCTAGAAATTCGTTTATTTATGAAAAGAATTGAAATTTTGTAAAGAATTTTTTTATTTTTGAAAATAATTGAATTTTTGTAATGAATTTCATCAAAATTGTTGAAAATAATTGTATTTCTTGGAATAATTGATTTAAAAATTTTATTGAATAATTTAAATTCTTCTAGAAATTTTTTTACTTATGAAAATAATTGAATTTTTGTGAAGAATTTTTCTATGTTTCGAAATAATTGAATTTTTGTAAAGAATTTTATCAAAAATGTTGCAAATAATTCCGATTTTATAGCATAAAAGAAATAACGTGGCTTTTTCACATGTTTTATTATTTATTTTGGAAGTTTTTAGTTATTTTTGATTTTTTGACTTTAGGCATTTTTATTTTGGATTTTTTGTACTTTGGACAAAATGGCGGATCCAATATGGCGGACGACAAAAATAAAAAAAATTAATTATAATGGCTTGAAACTGAATACTCGGGGGTTTTTTGGGTCGCTGATTACGAATCTGTTATTATTTTTTTCAGGGTATTTATCGAAATTTGATTTCACCAAAAATTATCATACTGATGTCAAAATTAACCAGTTTCAAACAAATTCAATAAATTTTAAAAAATTTTCCGCCATATTGAACCAGATACTTTGAGTTTTGAAAAACTGATTGCAGATTCGTAATCAGCGACCCTGAAAATCCCCAAGTATTCAGTTTCAAGTCAATCTGATCAATTTTTTTATTTCGTTGTCCGCCATATTGGATCCGCCATTTTGAATTTTGGAAAAACTAATGTCAGATTCGTAATCAGCGACCCTTAAAACCCCCCGAGTAACAAGTTTCAAGCAAATTCGACGAATTTTGAAAAAATTTCCGCCATCTTGGATCCGCCATTTAGAATTTAGAAAAACTGATGTCAGATTCGTAATCAGCGACCCCAGAAACTTTAGGGTACCAAGTTTCATAAAAAATCCATTAAAAATTTTTTCAACACACTTTTGGCCCAAACAGTGGAAATGTCGTTGACAGCCAAAGGGTTAAAAAAGCTTTTTCAAAAATTATTAAAAATAATACAATAATACAATAATACAATAATATAAATACCAAGAAGAATTTTAGTTAAAAACACGAAGAAAATTTATTTTTGGAAAAGTTACAAATTATTGAAGAAATTCAATTATTTTTGAATTTTTACAACCAAACGCCAGATTTGTGATCAGTGACCTTAAAAACCTCCGAGTAAAAAAATTTAAGCCAATTATCTTGTGTACAATATGACACATATAATAATTTGTTTAAGAATATTGTTTATAACTGTTGTATGTTAAATTATTGTAAATATTTCTATTAATTGATGCACTGAGAAAGCATTATACTTCATTTAAATAGAAAAATAATTTTAAGTGATTTTATTTAATTGAAATTAGTTTAAAAGCTTAATCCCAATATATAGAAAATATCTACTACTTTGATGCAAAAATATTATTTGTTTGAATAATCATATTTAATTCAAACATATTTTCTGTTTTGATTTAAACAAAGAATATGTTTAAAAATTTTATGTTTGATTCAAACTTAAAAGTTGATTGTAAATAATTTAAAATTAACCACAACTTATGTTTGAATTAAATATATTATTTCTTTACATGAACCAAAAAATGTTTTGTTTTTTTAAAGAAAACCTTACATGTTCTGAAAAAAGTCACATTACATCAGTATATTTGTTTATTTATAAATTAAACAACAACAAAAATAAAAATTACAAAATGACGGTTTTCTAGAAAATTTTGTTCTGAGTAATTTTAAAAAAAATTAAAAATTTTTTTTTTTTGATTCAATGAAATATTTAATTGATAATAGTCAATTAATCGGTTATTTGAATCAAATACATATTTTTTGCAGTGTAGCTGATTACGAATCTGATGTCAGATTTTCAAAATTCAAAATGGCGGATCCGATTTGGCGGACAACTTTTTTAAAAATCGATCCAATTTGCCTGAAACTCGTTATTCGGGGGTTTTTTGGGTCGCTGATTTCGAATCTGTTGTCAGATTTTCAAAATTAAAAATGGTGGATCTATAATGAGAATAAATATTACAAAACTAAAATTAAATTTGGGAGATTTAATTGTGTGATTATCAGATTCGTAATCAGCGACCCCAAAAAGCATCGAATAATAACTTTCAGGCATATTGTAACGATTTTTAAAAAAGTTGTCCGCCATATTGGATCCGCCATTTTGAATTTTGAAAATCTGACACCAGATTCGTAATCAGAGATCCAAAAAGCCCTTAAATACCAAATTTGATAAATAATTAATATTTCTTAAAAGATATCTTATTACTTTTCATTTAAGAGTTGTTTTCACCCCTAGAAGCCACAAACGACTTTGATAACGAAATCACTGAGCCATATCACTTAGTAATGACTACGAGTTAGAACTGTCTTCACATATAATTTAAAAATTGAGTTTCGGATTTTATTGTAGTATAAATATAGTTTTAATTAATTAATTAATTTCCCATTCTTAAATTCTACTTAGAATAAACATAGTTTTTGATTTTTATCCCCTTTTGTGTTTATTTAGTATTAAAATTTTAATTTTAGAATAATTTTTCATTGTTATTTATTAGAGAGTGGCATTTCAATAACGATAAAAAGTGTTTTCACAAGTTTTTTGCTTGCTCCTGAGTCATAGTAAGAGTTTTTGACGAAAACGCAAGCGACAAGGACGTTGTAGTTGGAGCCGGAACAAATAAAAATTTGAATAATCCCTCCTTGCACGCTGCCAACTGCTAAAAGCCAGTAGTGAAATTCAACGTTAATCGTGAGCCATACTTTGTTCAGTATTCTTATCCATCCTTCCTCCCTCTCACTCTCTCTCCTTTTTTCTCTTTCTCAGTATACTTTTCCCTCCTTCACGGTAAGATTAGTCGTGTCTTTCTCTTCCTTTTGCGCTGGCACGAGTGAAAACGCGAGACTTGCAAATAAGTCGGTATTTTAATATACTACAAAAAGACTGGTACTAAAGAACTATTTTCGGTTTTTATTTTTTTATTTTCATTACTACTTATTTTTGTATTGTTACTTTAATTTTTAATTTTCATTATTTTTTTTATTTCTATTCTATTTTATAATTAATAAGTTAAGTAATACTTTTAACAGCTAAAATAAATCATAACTGAATACATAATGCAAATTAATAAATAATTTTTTGTTTTTGTTTTCGAGGAAAGATGAAACTGTAATAATAAACTCTACATATTAAAAAAAATAAACTCCAATATTTAAAAGTACATTACTTATAATTCAACTCATGTGCAAATCAATTTCTATACAAATATGTTTTTCACTAGAAATTGAGTACAATAGTATTAACCGGAAGTTGAGAATATATATATATAAAATTTACAGACCAGTTAACTTGATCAAACATATTCGCTGTATAATCTGATAAAAATCAAATATTTGTTTTATCGATTTCTGATTTATATGTTTGAAAGAGCTTTTAACTTAAAAATGTTCCGCACATTGTCGATAATAAAAAAATTAAAAAATACAAAGATTTTTAATCTAATTTACTGTTTTGTAAACGAATTTTTACAGAATTATTACTGAAAATTTATTAGTAACTTTCAAAATATTTTAATATTAAGGGACAGAAATTCTCAAGTGCATCAATCTCAAATATAAAGTTTGTCAAAATAGTGGATTTGAAAGAGCTGAAATTTTTTTTATAAATATATAGGACAATATTACACAATTATACAAGTGCAATTTAAATTTGATAAAAATGTACAACGTTTGTCTGACTAAAACTGATTGCAACTGCTTATTTTAAAATTCACTGATTTTAATAATGTTTCATTTGACTAAAATATAATTTTACTACTTTAGTTTAAATGAAAATAAAAAAGTCAGGTCTAATTGACTAAAATTGATTTCTACTGCTAAAACAGTCGTTAACATAATAAGCAAATAAATTAATAAATTTAGAAAGAATTTCGTCCAACTAAAAATGATTTCTTCCACTAAAACTATAGTTAAATGAAAAGAAAGTCCGGTCTGACAGAAACTGACTTGTACTACTTGAAGTTAATTAATATAATTTCGGAAAAATTTCGTTTGGTTAATATTTAATTTTTCTATAATTCCACTTAAATTGAATAAGAATAAATCGTCCGCCTGACTGAAACTGACTTCTACTACTAGAATTGAATAATAATGATTTTCGTAACGTTTTGTGAGAATAAAACGTAATTTTACTTCTTATTACATTAAATTGAAAATAAAAATCCTGACTGACTAAAATTGACGTCTACTACTGAAACAGACGTTTTATTCGTTTGACTATAACTGATTTCTACTACTGAAATTCAAGTTAATTACATGAACACAAGAAAAAAAGTATAAATTTTAACCTGATTTTGGTTTGGCGCCACTGTCTATGTGAATAAGCATTGGTTAAAATTACCCGCAACAAAATTTATACAACTTTTTTTTTCTGTCAAGATAATGTCTCGCCTGACTAAAGCTGATTTCTACTACTTGACTTTAATTAACATAATTTAAGAATAAAGTTTCTTTTAACTACAATTTAATTTTACTATTCTGTTACTTTATTTTAAATAAGAATCAAAAGTCCGTCCGACTGAAACTGATCTTTACTACTAGAATTAAAATAATATAATTTTGGAAACGTTTCGTGTAGGTCAAAAATTCAATTTCACTGCTACGATTTACATAAAATTTAAAATCAATTTTCTGACTGACTCAAATTGATTTCTACTACTGAAACAGACGTTTTATTCATTTAGAGAAACCACATCTAACTAAAATTGATTTCTAGTACTAAAACTGAAGTTAAATCACGTCTAACTATAACGGACATTTTCTACTAGAATTGAATTAATATGTTTCAGGAAAAGGGTCGTTTAGTTAAAATTCAATTTTAATTCTGTTACTTAGATCAAATAAAAATACGTTTGTCTGACTGAAACTGACTTCTACTACTAGAATAATTAAAATAATGTGATTTTGGAAACATTTCGTGTAAGTAAAATTTTCAATAAGAATAAAAGGCCCGTCTGACTAAAACTGACCTTCACTACTGCACTTATGAAAAAGCACTACTAGATTAATTACTGGATAAACTACTGGAAATCCATAAGTTTTTTCATGTTAAGCAGAAATAAATAAATTTTGAAATCGATTAGTTTTGCTGCTAATAGAAAATATTGTTCAAATATTATTAGAAAATTAGAAAAATTTTAAGAAATTGTTATTTAGTTAGAAAGCGAAAAATAGGTAAAATTTTCAGTTGTTCTGAGAAGTGTGTATATGTAGTTGGAAAGAGGAAAAGTGGAATTTCATTACTGGTCTATTCTCTGTCGGTTGGACGAAGGGTCTTCTAAAACCACCAATCGGCGGTCTTCGATATCGGAATTTGATCTTTATCGTTCACGAGATTTGTACGAACAATCGAATTCCAAAGTCTCAAAATATATTGCGCCTCTCGATCGATAATCTCTCCTACGACTCTCTCTCTCTCTCTCTCTCTCTCTCTCTCTATAACGGACAGTTATTTGTTTCGAGAAAGCCCCTGCGATTCGCCTCCAATTCCATTTTCTACGCCTGAAACCCTTCCGGTGTGAACCCATTTCCATTAATTAAATTCGATCGCTGTCCATTGAGTCGTGTGCTGAATGCTACGTGTTATAACATTCGTTTATCAATTGGCGAAAAAACTGTAACTCCAGATCAAAGGCTTTTGTGAAAATTAAATACCAACAAAAAGGAAAACATTCTATCAAAAAATTGTAAGATTCATAATTCTTTATTTTTCTTCATTTTTAATTTCATTAGTTTTCCAATTCTTCTTTAAACTATCCTTTGAAAAGTAATTAAAAATTTGATCGAATCAGTTAGTTATAACTTCAAATTCATTTTAATAAAGAAATTGATAAGAGGTTTAATTTAATTTAATTTAATTTTCAATTTAAATTTGATTAATCAATCGAATCAATTTTTAATATTAAATAAAACTAATTTTTACTAATTTATTGAAGTCATTTTTATTAATTAAATTTAAAAAAAAAATTTTTATTAACTCTCTTTTGCAAAATTAATTTTTAAAAAATATATTAACAAAAAACAGTATTGAAATATCGAAGTAAAATATTTACCTACAAAAAAAAATATGAACATATAAACCAAATAGAATAATAATTAATAAATGATTAAAAAACCTTTAAAATACAGTGAAATAAAAATAAAATATAAAAAAATTAATAATATAAATTTAAAAAAAAATGTTTGTATTGAAGTCCTATTAATTAAAAAAGTTGAAAAAAATCTGTATGAAAAATAATAATTTTTTTTAAATGAATATAGTTTTTTAATCAATCAAATTTTGTTGATTAATTTTTATCTAGTGTATGTGTACAAGCAAACTGAATTTAAAAAATGATGGTAAAAGGAAAAAGTAATCGTACAAAAACCTGTTGAAATTGTATTTTAATGCAAAAAAAAGGATGAAAGGAAAAAAGAAATTTTTTTTAAACAATGGAGTTAAAAATAGTCTCAAAGGGATCTGGATTTCAAGAAAGATATGATGATTTATGCATGCCTAACCCCGTTTATCGCTCATTACTTCAAGTAAAGGTCGGCGCAAAAGAAGAAAAAATTACGTACTACTGAAAAAATCCGACTCTCTATTCTCTTTCTTTCTTTTTTTTCTAACGAAAAATAAAAAGGAAAGATATAAAATTTTCTCTTCTCTTTTTTGATGAATTTTCTATTATTTATTACTTAATTTAATATTATGTTAAAATCTGAAAAAAAAAGTTTTTTTTGTATACATAACGGGAGAAAAAAACATTTGCCGGACCAAAATTTGGATCTACTACTAGGATTGTTAGAAAACTTCCAGAGGTGGATTTTGAAAAAAAATGTATAAATTTTCTGGATGATTTCTGTAAATTAAAAAATATCAAAAAATTGCTGTAATTTTTCTATAAATTTTTTAGGAATCACTTCTGGAAGATGGTAACTTTTTCTAAAAAAATATTTTCTAATCCTTTTTGTCTGAAAAAAGCGATTTCCAATGAAATCAGTTTTCTAATCAAAGTTTTTCTAACAAGTTTTGATTTTTAAAAAAAAGTTTTTCTAAAAAATTATGATTTTTAATATTTATTTTCCTAAAATTTGTAAAATTCCATAATTTTGGTTAAAGTTAGAAAATTGTTAAAAAATTAAGATTAAGAAATAGAAACTATTTTGCATATTTTCTGTTTCTCAATCATAATTCTGATTACAAAATTATAAGTTTCTTTTTGAAAAAGAAGAAAAAATTTTATGAAGTTACTATTTCTTAGCACAATTTGTTATCAAAATTCTGTTCTTCTTTGAAAAAAAAAATAATAATTTGCATTATTTTTATACTAAAATTTAAAAAATTAATATTTATAAAACATTTTTTTAGAAAATTTTAAATATCTTTAAGAAAAAAATCCTTATAATTTATCTATTTGATGATTACGATTTCTAACTAGATTATTTTTAATTTTTGTTAAATAATTCGCATAATTTCTATTTATTATTATTATTTTTTAACAAAATTGAATAAAAAAATTTTGAAAATTACGTTTATTAGAAAGAGAAATTGTTTATAAAATGACCTTCATCGAAAGAAAGAAAATTATAAAATAAATTTTTACTACTGGCACGTAAATTGCAAAGAAATTTTTTTCAATTTTTATGTATTTTCAAAAATTAGTGAAACAAATTCTTTTGTTTAATTACTTAAATAATTTTTTCTGTTTTATACCAAATTTTACTACTAGTATAGAACATTTCATGAATCTACACTCGTGTCTAACGAAAAGTAAAATTGACTTCAAGTATTAATTTTATGAAATTGAGAAAAGAATCGTCAGATTCAAATTAACTTTAAGTGCTGATATTCAATTAACTATAGTTAATTAATTGATTAATTAATTAGTTAATAATTGACAAAAGCTTCACCGAAAAAAATAAAATCTCAAAGTGAGAAGAAAATTCCGCTGAACAATTATTTTTACATTTTATTTTCAATATACGAATATTCATCTACAAAAAAGAGGAATTTTTGTCTATATTTGAAAATTTTTTAATTAAAACATTAATTTTAATCTTTCTTCTTTGATTGAAATTATTCCTCTAAAAATAAAACAAATTTATTTTAGAAAGAAGATTTTTAAGTTGTTTTCTGTTTTTTTGAACGCAGCTTCAAACTGTTTGAAAAGTGACATTTAATAACAAATATAATCTTATTCTATTTATAGATTTTTTTCTTTTTATTTATTTATTTTTTAGAAATTCCTTTAACTACTTATTTTCAATCAAAATTGAATATTTCAAAGCTGTGGTTGACTAGAATTAAATTTGATTATCTATTTTCAATTGAAAATTATTAGGAGAAGGATTGTCTGACTAAAATTAATTTTAACTACTTATTTCGTAATGATTTTTGTTTAAAAAATATTTATGTGACTAAAATTGATTTTAACTACTAATTTAAAAAATTTCGAAAAGAATCGTCTGACTAAAATTGACTTTAACCACTTGACATAATTTAAGAATTAATGTGAAAATTTTGTTTTAACTACAATTAACTTAAATTACTGATTTGCTTTTTTTTAAAAAATGAGAAAATCGTTTAAAAATTTTATCTTGATTAAACTGTATTTTTACTGCTAACAGAAAAATTTGCATGAATCTTCACTTATGGCTGACGAAAACTTACTTTTACTACTTATAGAATAAAACTACTATTTAAAAATATATTTTGATTAAAAAACTATTTCTGTTTATTTTTACTATATTGCTTAGCATATTAGGAAATATTTTCGAAGTCAAAACTGACTTCGTGTCTGACTGAAACTTATTTTTAGTGTTGATATACTTTTTAAGAGAAATTAAAAAAGTTCTGAAATATTGAACCCCGTTAATATTGGAATTTCAGAATATAATTTATATATGGTAATTTTGTCTGATCATAAACTGACTCTCACTACTGATTTCAAATAAAGCTTTTTGTTAAAATTAAAAATAAGCCCGGGGATCGAGTAAAATATCAAATGTTTCACCAACACAAGAGCGGAGGAGCCAAAATGACAGTTTTTTATTAAATTTTTATCATCAACCTGAAAAACTTGCATATTTTTATATATTATTTTTGTGTTTTTAATTATAATTTTAATTGATATGCTGATATTGAGCAGTTTTGTACATAAAGGTCCTATTTTATATACATGTATACAACCGAATGTAATTACTGTTATTTCAGCATAATTTTCGTTGTATTTTAATGATTTGAAATGAAACGAGATATTTTCATTACAGGTGTTATCTGACGCAATATAATTTTCTGTACTGCGATATTAATCTCAACCGAAACGCATTGCTCTTTGAGGCATATATTTTAATTACATTTAGCTTGTTACTAACATAACATATTTTAAAATACACAAGAGTTTTCCCTCTATATATACTATTTGTGCATATGAAATTTTTGAAAAATTTCAACAGAAGATATAAAAAAATTATTTGCATTTCTCAGTCTATATTTATTTAGAGATGATATTTTCTTTCCTTTTTCTTTATTGTGTATTTGAAAATGTTCAAAAATTTTTAAAAAGGAAAAATAAGAACAAAATTGTAAAAACGAGTTAAAATGAATCTCGTAGTATAACAAATTTTTTCTCATCTACATGCAATTCATAGTTCTTTATTTTTGATTTCTTTTTACAAAAAGTAAACTTTTGTAAACGAACATCAGATTTATAAAAATTTTATCAGAGCGCTAGTTAGAAAGAATTTTTTTATTAAAAAATTGAAAGAAAAAATATTGTTGAACTAATAGGGATAGAAATGAAAAAAAAATGATAGACAGCATTGGGCAAGTATAATAAAAAATTTGGATTAAAAATAAATTAAAACAGAATTTTTTTTTAATTGGAAAAGTAAAGAAAGCAAGAAAAAAAGTTGAAAGCAGATATTTTAATTAACGATGAGTCCATTTTATTACCATAAATGTGAAAAATATTTCTATCGCTCGATTAATACTAGCCAATTTTTAATGTTTGGATTTCTCATTTTTTTTATCATTTAAAATAAATTCATAAAAAAAGATATATTTTAGTATTTTAGGAAAATTTTATAAAATATTTTTTATTTTGAATGAATTTTTAGTGAGATTTATTCAAAAAGGTTTGTCCTTTTAAATTTGGTTTTTAACTACTTATTTCTGATTTTTAAGTAAAAAAAAATATTTGAATGAACTTTGACTAGAAAGGAGTTTTATTACTTTTTCTCTATTAAAATCTATCTATTTTGGTGTTATTTTTAACTATGAATAAACTATTAGTTTAAATCTTTAAATAAAACTCCAAAGTCAACGATTTGTAAAAATTCAACGAATTTAGCTTCTCCAGGGAGAATAGTAAGTTAGTAAGTTAGTTACTAACACGGTAAATCGTTAGGTGTTAAAATAACACCAAAATGAATTAAAATAACACTAAATTGGATTATTTTAATCCTTTTTGGTGTTATTTTAACACTTAACGATTTACCGTGAACTTAGTTACTAACTTACTAACTAACTTCGCAACATAGTTACTAAATTCAATTGTGTTCAAAAATTTAAAAAAATTCTCGTCAAAAATTTAATTCTCTTTATAAATAATAAAATCCTTCTTTGATATTCAATTATTTTACAAAATTTTAATCAAATTCTTGTCAGAATTTCAATTATTTTCAAAAGTTTTCTAAAATTCAATGATTTTCAATATCTACTATTTCAATAAAATTTTCCAAAAGAATTCCATTATTAAAAAAAAATTTGAATAAAATTCTACACAAACATTCAATTATTTTCATAAATAATAAAATTTTTTACAGGAATTCAATTATTTACAAATTTTTTTTAGAAATTTCTTCGCAATAATTCAATTATTTTCATAAATAATAACTTTTTTACAGGGATTCAATTATTTATATAAATAATTAAATTCTTTTAGGAATTTAATTATTTTCATAAATAATAAAACTCATTGCAAAATTTCAATTATTTTTTGTGCAATTTTAATCGAAATTCCTCGAAAAATGTCATTATTCTTTTAAAATTTTATTAAATTTCGTCCAAAGAATTTAATGATTTAAAAAATTTGTTGATAACATTTTTTATGAGAATTTAATTTCAAGAAACATGAAATTAATAAAGTATTTATTTTTGTATTTAAATAATTGAATTCTTGTGAAATTTACTAATAAAAATGGTTTTAAAAATGAATTTCAGTTAAAATTTTAGATTATAATTAAATATTAAAAGCATTATAATCTGGATTTTTAAAAATAATTAAATTTTGAAAAAGTTTCAAATCAAAATCATTGAAATTATTAATTTTTCATAATTTTGACAAACAATTCTGTAGAAATAATTTTTTTAAAAAGTTTAATAAGATTTTTATTGAAATTATTTAAAGTTCTTATTTTTCAATATATATTTAATTGCAAAATTTCCGAATAATTGAAATTTTGTAAAATTGAATTGTAAACGAATGAATTTGAAAATTCTCAAAGAACTTTTTTAAAAATTATTAAAAATAATGGATTTATTGAAAAATTTTAGTTAAAAACACTAGGAAAAAATTTAATTTTAGAGAAGTTACAAATTATTGCAGAAATTCAATTATTTTCAAGAGTAATAAAATTCTTCTTGGATTCAATTACTTTTAATAATAATAATAAAATTCATCGCAGCGTTTCAATTATTTTTTATACAATTATAATTGAATTCCTTAAAAAAAGTAATTTTGTTCATGCAAGTTTTAATAAAATTCGACAAAATAATTCAATTATTTAAAAATTTATTAATAAAATTCTTTATGAGAATTGAATTTTGAGAAACATTCAATTATTCAATAAATTATTTACTTTTACATTTAAATAATTAAATTCTTGTAGATTTCTCTAATCAAAATTGATTTTCATTTCATAAAAATGAATTTCAGTTAAAATTTTAGATTGTAGTTGAATATTAAAAGCAATATAGCGTGAATTTTTAAAAATAATTAAATTTTGAAATGATTTTTTTTTAAATTTGAAGTTTTTCTTTTCTAATATGCATTTAACTAAAGAATTTAGGAATAATTGAAATTTCGTGAAATTGAATATTGTAAACAAATGGATTTGAAAATTGCCAAAGAACTTTTTCGAAAATTAGTAAAAATAATTGATATAAAGTAAAATTGTAGTTAAAAATTTTTTAAAATTATAATTGAATTGAAATAATGAAAATAATTTTGAAGAAGTATAATATTCTTATAATATAAAAAAAATAATTTTATTACTCGGTTATCTTTAATTATTATAAAACATGAAGAAATCGATCACTCCGAGTCGAAGACTCGGAGTTATCGATATCTTCATGTTTTATAGTTATAAAAAATATTTATCAACTAAAATTTCATTCATTGTAAAAAATAACACCAAAATTAATTATTTTAATCTTTTTTAGTGTTAATTTAATCTGCAACATTTATTAATACCTCACGATTTACTGTGTATCTAAAATCTCTCTAATTTTTCAACATATCCTGAAGAAGATATATTTTTTCTATCTCCTTCTTTTTTTCTCACCACAAGGACCATAAATTTTTCCCCCTCCGACAAATGACACTAAAGACACGTAATGCACGTTTAGAGCCATTGCCAAAGGCAAAGTCGTTCATATTTGAATTAAACGCTCCAACATTGACTTGAGCATTGGAATCACCCCTCAAGGCATCTATTCTCATGGAAAAAAAAAACTTGGCGATAATTTTGCTTCCCTTCTTTTCAAGGGGTGAGGACAGGAAAAGAGAAAATAAAAAAAAGGAAGGAAATAAAAGATGAAAAAAAGTCTGTTTTCTGCCTGTAACTTGTCGACATTAAGCCAATTAAGATGACGCATGACCAAAACTTCTTCCGACTAGCGCGCGACAACCTTCTGAAAAGAAGTTACGTTCAACGAAAAGGGAGAAATGAAGAAAAACTCTTTTTCCTTCAAAGAGAGAGAGAGAGGGAGAGAAAAAAAAGAATTAGGAGTAAAAGAAAAAGGAGGGAGAAAAAGGCGACAGAGGAAAGTCAGATCTTAGACGATCAATTTTCAGTTCTCATTTTTCCTGACAATTTCTCTCCCTCTCTTTTTAACATTTCCACCTTTTGGTTTCTCGTCTCATGACTTGTCGCGAATCACCTTTGGCTCTCTCTCTTTCTCTCTCGCTCTCTTTCTTTCATGACACTGCCGACAATTTTTCATCCTCCTTCCAAGAACAAAAATTGAATCTGAATTTTCGCTTTCTCCAGATTGGGGCGAAATTGAAAAAGAAGGATTAAGGGAGAAAATGGGGTGGCAAGAGGCCAAAGCCACTTATCAAGTCGAATCTTTTTAATTTCGCGGAAACGATCCAAGTTTCATAAACGTGCAATCAAAAAGACCACCGCCGGCTGTAGTTGGCCGGGGTAAATATTTGTTTGTTTGTCAACCGGATAACTCGAGTGCGCCCCTGGATTATTAATTACGAATTTAATTTTATTTGCCAGCGGTTTATTAAACCGAACAATGCATTAGCTGTTTTCATGAAGTGCACGTCCATTAAATGCCACCAGCAGCAAACGCTAAGTTGTCATGAGAGAAATTTCGTATTTTCGATCTCATTCGCAAATTATAATGTGACACATTTAAAAAAGCAACGGGGGAAATATGAATTTTATTTTATTTTTTTGTTGTGTGTCCCCGGAAAGTACAGATAATGATAATATGAACATTTATGGTTTTAAATATGTGCGGAAAAAAGATAAATATGTCAAAAAATTAATTTAATTAAATTATAAATTAAATTTTAAACTAAATTAAATTTAATTAAATTTTAATTAAATATAATTGAATTCAGTTGAAATAAATATTTTTAAAAATCATTATTTTAGGAATTTTTTATTTTGTTGCTTTTTTCCAATTTGTAAAAAATTTCTAATACCAAAATTCTTGTCGAATTTTCGATTGTAAAATGCAATTTTTTATTCGTAATATATATAATATATAATTTTTAATTTAAAATTTCTTTTAAATGTTATTTTATTTAAATTATACTTGAATAGTAATTTACTGATTTCGTAATAATTTTCATTGAAAATTTTGAAAAAAAAATTTTTAATCCAAAACTATGTGGCCAAAAAAAAAATATTTTTGAATTAAACATGTTTTATAATTGAATTAAATGTAATTTTTATTTAATCAAACTTTTAATGTATTGAATCAAAATTATTATGTTTAAGTCAAAAATAATTTTTGGTTGACTGTATAACAAAGATAATTGTGTTTGATTCAAATATATTGTTTTCTCAGTGAAAATATTTATGTATATAAATTTGATTTTCAATAATAATTTTCAAAAAATTAACTTAAGATCTACCTGACTAATAGTAAATAATATTTATTAAAACATGTATTTTTGTTGTTGTATATTTTGTTGTTATAGTAAATAATTAATCAATATTAATTATTTACTATAACAACAAAATATCATTTTAATTTAATTCTTTATTTTCATTTGAAAATAAGTGCGAAAATATTTGTCTGACTAAAATTAACACGCAAACTACTAATTTCCTAATGAGAAATTTTCGATTGCATTCACCTGACTAAAATGGATTCATACTACTTATTTTTTAAAATATTTTTTGTTTAAAAATGATTTGTGTGACTAAAATTTATTTGAACTACTAATTTAAAAAAAATTTTTAAAATAATCGTCTTACTAAAATTGACTTTAACTACTAATTATTTATTAAAAATTGTTAACAAATTTCTTTGATTGAAAATAACTTCAACTACTGATTGCAAATTGACAATAATTGCGAAAAGATTTGTCTGACTATAACTACTGAATTCCAAGTGTCATTAGTTATTAGGATTTGTCTGACTAAAATTAATTTAAACTACTCATTTGGTAATGATACTTGTTGAAAAAATATTTGTGTGACTAAAATTGATTTTAACTACTAAAAAAATTGAGAAAAGAATCTTCTAACTAAACTTGACTTTATTTACCGATTTTCAATTATAAATGATTGTCAAAACCTTCATCCGACTAAAATTAACTTAATTAACTGATTTTAAGAAACGAAAATATTTTTAAAATCTTTTTTTTTACTAGTATTGACTTTAATAACAACTTATTTTCAATTGAAAATAATTAATAACATATTTGTCTGACTGAAATTTACATAAACTACTGATTATCTAGAGAAAAATGTTCCTTTACATTCGTCTGACTAAAATTTATTTATACTACTCATTTCTTAATTATTTTTATCTAATAAGTATTTGTTTGACTAATAAATTTACTTGAACTACTATTCAAAAGAAAATTGAGACAATAGTCTGACTAAAATTGACTTCATCTACTGATTTACTTTTCGAAAATAATTGGAAGAATATTTGTCTGATAAAATGATTGAAATTACTGATTTCCTATAAATAATATTCCCTTAAAAATATTTAATTTCTCTCTTAGTTTCATTTTAATATTAAAACTTTGTTCAGGATATTTCCGATATGCAGTTTGAAATATGATTTATTATTACCAAGTAATTACAATCTAAAACTAATAACAAAGTTAGTTTAAACTTGCGTTGACACAATGGATCATTTTGACCCTAATTAAGAATTAATTAAATAAATTTAAAAATGAGTGAGAAATGTTTAAATTAAATTTTTATTCTTGTGCAAAAATGTTTTTATCAATGAAAACAAATTTCTCTCAAATTTCTCTCAAATTTCTCTTATTCTATTAAAAAGTAAATATAAAATACTTTTATTAAAATTTAATTGAATATCATGAAAGTATCATATTCAATTATTTTACCCACTGTACAAATTCGTAAAATAATTTATTTTTTCTTATGAACATTAATAAAATGTTAAATTACTATCAAAATTGTTAAATAATTATTAGCGAACAGATGTTGTAAAATAGATAGAGACACATTGAAATTGTGAGTTTCATGAGAATCACCCATATAATCTTAAACAATACTTCCTACCAAATGAGTTTATATCAAAAGCATTAAATCGTGACTTGAAATTTCAAACAAAAAGGAAATTGAGAGTAGAACGAGCTTAAAACAAGGTTAACTAACCGGAAGTGACGATAGGCGAATCTATTCCCTCTAGGAACATGCGTTCAATCTGATAGAAATTTCTCTCTCACTATTTCTCGTGTCTCTTTCTCTCACACTATTATTTTATCTATCTCTATATCTACTATTGTTTCAATTCCAAGAATAAACTTTACCACACAAAACAGGAAATGACGAAACTTAAAGTATATATTGAATGCTTTCACTGTTTCAAATGAAAATAAACTTTGCGCAGGAGAAATCAATCAACTATATAGAGTAGAAAGAACGAGAGAGAGAGAGAGAGAAAGAGAGACAAAGACAGAGTCAGAGAGAGAGTCTTTTTTGACAGACTGACAACCCTAATTACAGGACCAAACTAATAGACCAACTCGAAGCAATACCATTGAATCAATAAATTTTACCGAGAAAGGGAATCTAAGAGTAATTCACAAAGACAGGAATGGGAGAAGCATTTCATGTGAAATATAGAGCAACTTCTAATTATTTGAGAAAGTCTATAAATTGAGGTAATAATTTTAAGTTGTCCCGGATGACAAATATCTCAGGTGAAAATAATAATAATAATAATGACAATAAACTTTCAATTAAAGAGGTTAATTTTTTCTAAGGTTATATTTTCCCCACGAAGGCTAAATCATTTTTACAAAGTGATATTTTTTCATTTATTTTCAAAAAAATATTTCAAAAACAATTTTTTTTTTTTGCTAAAACTATAAAGAATAGTAAAAAATTTCTCATCTTTGACATTTTTGAATTTTTAAACCAAATTGTCAATCATTGACTGATTAATTGACAATTTATATTATAATTTATATTGACAACAATTTATATTTAAAATAATCTACGGGCTGACGAAAATAAAAAAATTTG